>WFMF01000072.1:0-628348 GCA_011033025.1 Beroe forskalii | reverse complement strand
TAGCTGTTACTTCCACTAGTTGTTACTTCCTAATTACTTGTTACTTCCACTAGTTGTTACTTCTACTACTTGTTACTTCCACTAGTTGTTACTTCCACTAGTTGTTACTTCCACTCCAGCGCTATAGCAGGGAACATGTCGGACGGGGTACAACTTGTTGTTGCTGTGGTGCCCACTGAACGGGACGACCGCTACAACGCCATCAAGCAACTCTGCTACATTGACAAACCCGTGGGAAGTCAAGTTATCAAGAGCAGGACTCTCAGCCAGCCTCAGAAGTGAGCTTTTTCTGAAAATACTGCCTGATAATAATGTTACGTTTGCGAAGTTGTGTTTTTATCAGCGACGCGCAAAATCAGATGATACGCGTAACGCGTTATGTTTCAATCGCCTATCAACGAATGTACAACAAATCACGTGACTAACTCTCGTCGAATCAAATAACTTCCTCCATCGAATGACTTTCTTCCGACCAATTATCACACATAATATCTCCAGGTTACGGAGCATTGTACAGAAGATAATGCTGCAAATAAACGCTAAGTTGGGCGGGGAGCTCTGGGCGTGTAACGTGCCCCTGCAGAACGCTATGATAATCGGAATTGACACGTACCATGACCCCACCAGTCGGGCTGGCTGCTCTGTTACGGGTTAGCTACTAAACCCCACGCTCGAGAAATAGGCGGGTAGAATGACGTCATTATCATATTACAATCATTATGTAGAAAGTTAATGACGTTGAACCACCTATTTCTCGTGTGTGGCGTATAGTTGCACTTCGCTGGCTGCTCTGTTACGGGTTAGAATCCCCATTTTTTCACACATCGTAACAGTTCAAAATGAAGTCATTATCATAATAATAATATGTTAACTAGAGTAATGACTTGAGAAAGATCCCCCAATTGCACCCTACCAAATTTGTAAACATCAAAATTTAACTCCACATAAATAAGTAAATACACCTCCTAAGGTACACACTTACAAAGTTAGAAATGTAAAGTAAACTTACCCCGACAGGATTCGTTGCATCAACGAACCGGACCATAACGCAGTTCTTCTCAACCTCCCGACAGGAAGACAGGGGCCAGGAATTCTCCTCCTGTATCCAGAACATGACCACAGCTGCTCTAACGGCTTACCAGGTGATGTAAAATACACGTAGATGATATTAAGATACTGACTGATGAGAAAGTAAAAAAGTTCCTGAATTGTTTTAAATGTTTCTGTTAACTTTAAACAGTCACATTCAACATAATTCATACTTTTATAGGTGAGCTGCTTATTTTCAATCCATTTCAGCGTAAATCATCAAAATTCAAATTATCTGATATTTTTAAATGTCTCTTCGCTTCGTCCTCTTTAACTCTTTCAAACCTTTGAAATCTTGTATCGGAGAGAGTTTGTCAGCTGTACCCTTTCAACTCTTCCAGTATGAGACCTTTTTCTGCCAGTGAGATGTTCTTCGGATAGATGAAGGGATTGGTGGTTGACCAGGAGCCACGAGTAGGAATCTATGTGTTGGACTGAGAGATCTGTGTTAGGGGTTGAGGGCCCTGTTAGGGATTGAGCAATCTGTGTTTGATATGGAGAGATCTATGTTTGCGATAAAAGCATCTGTGTTCCGATTGAAGGAAGCTGAGTTTGGAATGAAATGAGCTGCGTTTGGATTGAAGGAAGCTGAGTCCGAGAGAGGGAGGAAAGGATGATGAGTATTCTTCGGGATGAAGAGCCCAGTGGAATAATTTTAAAAAGTGGCTGGGAATCTGTAACTGAGAGTAAAAAGAGGCTTTTTTCAGCTTGGGGTAAAGACCAGCTGGTTTTGACATGTTTTCACTAAAATGACCGAAATTTTAAAAATAAGTTCGATTGCTAGCTAGAGAAACAATAGAAACGTGCAACAATATTTTTCATTGAATATGGTAATTATTTTAAAATGTTTATGATGGCTATTTAGATAGTTTTCACTAAAAAAGTTTGACCAAAGTCGAACACAAGGAAATACCGCGGCTGGTTTAGGAATGCGGTGGCTGGTTTGGTAATGCGGTGGCTGGTTTGGGAATGTGATGGCTGGTTTGGGAATGCGGTAGGAATGCAGCTGCTGGATTCGGATTATGCACCCGGAAAGGTCGATTATGGTATTCAGCTCTATGAATTTCATGATTTTGAGTTCATCAATTACAGAATGTGTCCAGAAAAGCTTATTTCGAAGGAATTTAAGCTTTTTTTCGATTTCTTATTTGGAAATTTGACTGGGAATTTAATTCCTAAATTCCCCATATTATTCCACTGGGATGAAGAGATCTGGTTTTTCTTCTGAGAGTCTCAAGGGTTAAACCGGAACGTGCAACATATTATGATTCTCGTTTTCTGACATCATGCAAGGATCGTCAGATGCTGTCCAGGGGTTAATATTTACTGGGATTATCAAGGGATGAGGGTGGTCGAACATGGAGTTGTAGGGATGGTCCATTGACAGCGGGTTATAGTAACCATGGTTCGAGTGATTCTGTGGATAGGGATAGGAGTGTTTGGATCCATCTAAATCCTCCAGTTTATTGTATCCATCTTGTGAAGAAGAAGGAGGTGATTTGAAGGACTTCATCTCCCGTTGAAGAAGCAGATCTTGACTGGATCGATTCGCTGACATATGTAACGAGATGCCGATGAAAGTGTATAATCCACCCAATTTTTGCAAAAATTCCAGCTCACCTGGAAATTTTTTATAACAATTCATTTACTATTTCAGGGGCTAGTACTGGGTCTCAGGAGCCCAGAAAAAAAAGTTTACCAACCTACCCCATGGGGGCGGTGGTTTTTTGGGCCACGCCCTTTTTAATATTTATACGCTATGTCGTTTTTTCATAACTCGGCTTAGGAAAGTCGTAGAGACTTCATTTTGGGCTCAAACGAATCGCAATAAACGTGTTTTTATACAATTGTTGACACCAATATGCCGTAGAACCTTCAGGGAAGAAATTATGGGCCAAAAACCATTTTCGGAGTAGTCTGCAAACCATTATTTGGGCTATATTGGTATCTTGGCTCAGAAAGGTCGTAGAGGCTTTATCTTGGGCCCAAACGAATCGCGATGACCACGTTTTTATACAATTGTTGACACTAATATGCTGTAGAACCCTCAGGGAAGAAGTTATGGGCCAAAAACCATTTTCGGAGTAGTCCGCAAACCATTATTTGGGCTATATTGGTATCTTGGCTCAGGAAGGTCGTAGAGGCTTCATCTTGGGCGCAAAAGAATCGCAACAGCCGTGTTTTTAAACAATTGTTGACTCCAATATGCCGTAGAACTCTCAGGGAAGAAGTTATGGCCAAAAACCCATTTTTGGAGTAGTCTGCGAACCATAATTAGGGCTATATTGGTATCTTGGCTCAGGAAGGTCGTAGAGGCTTTATCTTTGGCACGAATGAATCGAAAGGACCATGTTTTTATTCGATTGTCGTCACAAATATGCTTGAAACCCTCAGGAAAGAAGTTATGGATCAAAACCATGATTCTAGCTACCCATGACCCATTGCTCGGGATATTTGGTATTTCGACTCATGACCTCAGGTGGGCTCAGGTAGTTCCTAGAGACCCAAAACCCATGATTTTATGGAGCTCTTGTAGTTTTGTATGTAGGTAAGTAGGTATTCACTCACTGTCCTACAGCTTTAAGTCTAGGACATTATCCTAGGACATTATCCTACAGCTAGGACATTATCCAACAGCTTCTGACCAATCATGTTCTTGTTTGACATGGTAGAAATCCAGAACTTAATAATAATACCATGATATAAGCATCTGCACTCTTTTCCCTTCACTTCAGATTCTGTTCATTCCTCAACAACTAACAAAGTTTTACACAAACATAAATTTTAGCATACTTACGTATCTATTAATACTTTAAGCTTTGGAGCTTAAATTGTTGAAATTTGTAGTCACCTTATAATCAAGACATTTGGTGTCTCTATGAAAGAAAATAGATGCACTTGCCTGTCACTGACAAGCTGACACGTCTTGTTCATCCAGCTGCCGACACCAGCTGCTTCACAGCTGGAGTCAGCAGGCCTAGCAGCACTAGGCAAATAAGCACCAACAGAATTATATATGAATACTTCACATCAAGAATGGGTTGCGGGTACCCTGAAAAATGGTTTTTGGGCGCTATGAAATAAAATCGCGTTCTTTGTCTATAGGAACTGCCTGAGCCCGCCTGAGTTCATGAGTCGAAATACCAATTTAAAATCCCGAGCAATGGGTTATGGGTAGCCAAAAACATGGTTTTGATCCGTACCTTCTTTCCTGAGGGTTTTAAAGCATATTAATGTGGCAGCAGTCAAATAAAAACATTGCCAAATTTGCAAGCAATTTCATTTTAAGATGAATCTTCCACGAGCTTCCCCAGCCAAGATACCACTATAACCCAAAGAATGGGTTGCGGGTACCCTGAAAAGTGGTTTTTGGCCCATAACTTCTTCCCTGAGAGTTATACGGCATATTGGAGTCAACAATTATATAAAAACACGGCTGTTGCGTCGACCTTTCTGAGCCAAGATACCAATATAGCCCAAATTATGGTTCGCAGACTACTCCAAAAATGGTTTTTTGCCCATAACTTCTTCCCTGAGAGTTCTACGGCATATTGGAGTCAACAATTGTATAAAAACACGGCTGTTGCGATTCTTTTGCGCCCAAGATGAAGCCTCTACGACCTTCCTGAGCCAAGATACCAATATAGCCCAAATAATGGTTTGCGGACTACTCCGAAAATGGTTTTTGGCCCATAACTTCTTCCCTGAGGGTTCTACAGCATATTAGTGTCAACAATTGTATAAAAACGTGGTCATCGCGATTCGTTTGGGCCCAAGATAAAGCCTCTACGACCTTCCTGAGCCAAGATACCAATATAGCCTAAATAATGGTTTGCGGACTACTCCGAAAATGGTTTTTGGCCCATAACTTCTTCCCTGAGGGTTCTACGGCATATTAGTGTCAACAATTGTATAAAAACACGTTGATTGCGATTCGTTTGAGCCCAAAATGAAGTCTCTACGACTTTCCTAAGCCGAGTTATGAAAAAACGACATAGCGTATAAATATAAAAAAGGGCGTGGCCCAAAAAACCACCGCCCCCATGGGGTAGGTTGGTAAACTTTTTTTTCTGGGCTCCTGAGACCCAGTACTAGCCCCTGAAATAGTTTATGAATTGTTATAAAAAATTTCCAGGTCATTGCAAAAATCGGGTGGATTAGTAAGAAAAACTCAGATTTCGTAGATGTCTTGATGGATATGTCTTGCAAAACGAATAACAACGTTGACTTCAAACTACTGTGGGCTGTGATGAGTTTCAGTTTCTCCTTTATAACATCTTCCTGACACTGCAAATCAATGCGTTAGAATAGACCGTCTGTTATATGACACCAGCTTTTGATTTTCTCACTCCAGTCGAGATTTCACTGTCAATGACATTGGATGAAAGCTTGTTATGGAATCATTATACTCGACGCAATACTCCTTTATTGGGTCACCTGGGGCAATAACCTAAATTTGATTTGAGCCATTCAGTGTGCAAGGAGTTTTGCCTCCACATTGTCACGCACGTGCTAATGGCGGTAATGTGGAAATTTCAAGAGGCGCTCGTGACATCTTCGTGTTTCTTATTTCTTAACAAATCTGCTCTTTACATAGAACTTAACAAATCTGCTCTTTATCTACAACTTATCAAATCTGCCCTGTAGAAGGACAATGGGATGCTTCCAGAACGAGTGATTGTGTTCCGGGATGGCGTGTCAGAGGGCCAGCTAGCTGTGGTTAAGCAATACGAAGTAGGTTCACTCCTCTGTATATCGATATATTCCTAGTTCCAAGTTTCTAGTTCTACTTTTCTAGCGTGTTATGCAATAAAATGCTCATATGGCCTGCTTATCGCTTTAAATTCCACATGAAGTTACAACAATTTCAGTGAAGCAATCGATGCTATTTTTCTGTATTTCGAGGGATTTTCCCGAGGATACCTACCCCAATTCTTGTAACTAATCAGCCTCAATACGAAGTAGATCAGTTTGAGGCAGCCTTTGCTAACATTGAGGGAGGTTATAAGCCCCAGCTGGTAGTCATAGTCGTACAGAAGAGGATCAGAACTCGACTCTTCATGTCAGAGGTTAGTTTTCTATCCAGAAACTCGTTGAGAATAATTCTATTTGAAATAATATACACCGGCCTATGGTATCCATTTTAATTCCCGAAGAGGCAGCCTGAGGGATGAATCCTGTTCATATGCCGGATTATAATGCCACTGTCTAGCAAGTGGCAACATGGGTGGCAGCCATTTATGGTAATGACATGACAATATGACATGACTCCCACCAAAATCATAATAACACATTTTATTTTAATATCGTGTGATGTTCCCATATGTGTGCACAATGCACATGAATCGATCGATCAAAACGCGAAAAAGACTGTACTTTCGACCGGAGTTCTATGAAAATTGGATTGCGCGCACCTCTCCCTGCAGAGTGTGAAATGTGTGTCTTCATTGTAAAATCGTCCTCTCCCTGCAGATTGCAGGGCAATGAGGGCACTGTGAAATGTGTGTCTTCATTGTAAAATCCACCTCTCCCCAGGGTGACCAGCACAGGGGTCGGATCAGTAACGCTCCCCCGGGCACAGTGCTTGACCACACTGTGACAAGCGACTCTCTCTACGACTTCTTCCTCGTATCCCAACACGTGGGAAAAGGTAAGTCTGAAAACTCTCTTCTAGGCTCAGCAAAATGAAATATTATTTATTTATTATTATGAGATATTTTGGTTGTCTTTCGCTAAGAAGAAAATGTTCAAAAGCATGTACATATTTTGCTATGCAGTTT
This sequence comes from Beroe forskalii, assembly GCA_011033025.1. Lineage (NCBI taxonomy): Eukaryota > Metazoa > Ctenophora > Nuda > Beroida > Beroidae > Beroe > Beroe forskalii. The sequence continues at coordinate 621,479 of WFMF01000072.1, read as the reverse complement.
TACTTCTTGAATTCATCATTTTCAGGCGTGATATTATTACCACTCTCAGCAGGCTATCAAGTTACTGCAGATAACTGAAATTGGGGAAATACGGTCGGAGATCATTTTCAGTTGTATTAAAGTATTAATATCATCCGTGTTTACAGGAACAGTGACACCTTCGCACTACATTGTAGTACACAACAGTACCACACTACAACCAGATCACATCCAGGTAATTATTGTGTGTACAATGTACACTGTACACTCTGTAGAATGTACACTGTACACTGTAAAATGTACACTGAACAATGTGTATTGTATACTGTACAATGAACAATGTACACTTTAGTTACTATACACACTGTATAATGTACAGCATTGTACCTTGTACACTGTGAATTGTACAATGTTCTAACTGTTCAAGTGTGACGTCCTCTGGATTGCCGATTGCGCTGTTGTATAATAGCAGGCAATAATAACGTGGCATAACTTTTGAACGGTTTTATACACGCAAAGTTTTACACACGATGGAGGCATACATGTTATCGGGGTTAACACTTTAACAGGGTGATAAGATGCGTATTTGTTATAGGATTTGAAGGGTATACACTATACATGGTGATGTTATTGCATATCATGCGACAAAGCAACCGACAAGATTCATATTTATAATTCGTATTTGTTTCAGAAACTTGCCTACAAACTAACACACATGTATTGGAACTGGCCTGGTACTGTGCGCGTTCCTTCAGTCTGCCTCTACGCCCACAAGATAGCCTACATGCACGGGCAACACTTACACCGCCCTGCTTCTGCGGAACTGAACAGGAGATTGTTCTACTTGTAGGAGACTTGGGGAGATTTAACTATTCTTCTTGTAGGAGATACATCTTGCTGTGAAATGGTTTTAGACATGGTGAATGGCTTTGTCTGATTGAACTGCGGTCAGATTGATTTGTTGAATTTCATCGCTTTGAATTTGTAGTTGATATGCGCACTGTTAGGTGCAAAAGCCAGGAGCACTGAAGTGCTCGATTTTACTTTTATTCAGTGCAATTCCATTCTGCAGATGAGATTGGATTTGTTCTGTGAATAACGAACTGTGACTTAATACTTCCATTCCAAATCGAACGTCTCGGTCTTGATGTTTATTAGCACTTAATACTGATGTATCTTTATAATATTGATGAACGATGATAACAATCTATTCACGATGGACTGGGTGGTGACTGAATCGTGAAGATTTGTCGATATGTCTGGAATATGAATGATTTGGGTTATTTATTTTAAAGATCAGGTATCTTCAATGGTGATTGGTATCCGGTACCGATTTTAACAATCATAATCGTATCCACCTCGATGCGAAATCTTATTACAATACAATCGCTAACAATACAACTTATTGCAACATCGAGTACATTTTATACTGTAGAGAAGTAAATAGTTAGTCAGATCAGTGGGAATTGAAATGCTGTGATATGTTCATTATTTCATTGACAATGGGTTTCAGAACCTCAGCTACTACATCCATGACACTCTGAGTTGATAATTGATATTTATTATATTTTTTGCAGATTTTAGCAATTTCGCCATTGTAATTTGTAACAATCAATATGCGAAACACTTTTGGAATTCATATACTTTTGATTTTGTTAATGATAAGGGTTTATTGTGAGATAAAAGCATTTGGAGAATCAACTTTTATATTAAAGTGAATTCGTTTCCGCAACATCTAGTCAGCTGAGTGCTGACCAAAAGTACATAGCTGTTCACTGCTGTGATATACCTGGTTTATTTTCCAAGTCAATTTTTTCTATTGCATTTCGCGTAATTTATTAAAAGCGTTCCTGAAAAGGTTTGCATTCCAATCAGTTATTAATTATTTGATATCAGGGAAACAATGAATCGAATCTATCTGATTGTCATCATTATTACATCTTACTATTGATGTTCCGCATTCTGATGATGCTGTATCACTTTGTGACAGCCAAATTTGGAGTTGGACTTTCAAAAATGACCAAGTGATTTTCCATGGTTGTCAAAACTGTGAAAATTGCCAAATTTATTTTCGAGACAAAAGTGAACCCATGGTTCAAAAATGACAAAGTCGATTTTGAGGATGTTCCACCAACAGATTTTCCTGAAATTTTGCAGGGATGTTCATTTCATCATTGTCTTTCAGAAACCATAAAGAAAATTAAATTGGGGTCCATAATGTGCTTATTTTCGAGAGATATAAGGTCAAACGCGGAAATACCGACGAAAATGGTTCAAAAATGGCAAAAAAATCCATTTTGATATATCCCACCAACACGAAATTTCCTGAAATTTTTGCAGGGATGTTCATTTCATTTTATTTCAGAGCATAAAAAGAAAATTGGGGGTCTATGTGCTAATTTTCGAGATATAAGGTCAAACGCAAGGAAATACCGACGAAAATGGTTCAAAAATGGCAAAAAGTCGATTTTGAGGGTGTTCCCACCAACAGATTTTCCTGAAATTTTGCAGGGATGTTCATTTCATCATTGTCTTTCAGAAACCATAAAGAAAATTGGGGGTCTATGTGCTAATTTTCGAGATATAAGGTCAAACGCAAGGAAATACCGACGAAAATGGTTCAAAAATGGCAAAAGTCGATTTTGAGGATGTTCCCACCAACAGATTTTCCTGAAATTTTGCAGGGATGTTCATTTCATCATTGTCTTTCAAAACCATAAAAGAAAATTGGGGGTCTATGTGCTTATTTTCGAGATATAAGGTCAAACGCAAGGAAATACCGACGAAAAATGGTTCAAAAATGGCAAAAAGTCGATTTTGAGGATGTTCCCACCAACAGATTTTCCTGAAATTTTGCAGGGATGTTCATTTCATCATTGTCTTTCAGAAACCATAAAGAAAATTGAAGTCTATGTGCTAATTTTCGAGATATATGGTCAAACGCAAGGAAATACCGACGAAAATGGTTCAAAATGGCAAAAGTCAATTTTGAGGGTGTTCCCACCAACAGATTTTCCTGAAATTTTGTAGGGATGTTCATTTCATCATTTTATTTCAGAAACCATAAAGAAAATTGAGGTCTATGTGCTAATTTTCGAGATATAAGGTCAAACGCAAGGAAATACCGACGAAAATGGTTCAAAAATGGCAAAAAGTCGATTTTGAGGGTGTTCCCACCAACAGATTTTCCTGAAATTTTGCAGGGATGTTCATTTCATCATTGTCTTTCAGAAACCATAAAAGAAAATTGGGGGTCTATGTGCTAATTTTCGAGATATAAGGTCAAACGCAAGGAAATACCGACGAAAATGGTTCAAAAATGGCAAAAGTCGATTTTGAGGATGTTCCCACCAACAGATTTTCCTGAAATTTTGCAGGGATGTTCATTTCATCATTGTCTTTCAGAAACCATAAAGAAAATTGGGGGTCTATGTGCTAATTTTCGAGATATAAGGTCAAACGCAAGGAAATACCGACGAAAATGGTTCAAAAATGGCAAAAAGTCCATTTTGAGGATGTTCCCGCCAACAGATTTTCCTGAAATTTTGCAGGGATGTTCATTTCATCATTGTCTTTCAGAAACCATAAAGAAAATTGGGGGTCTATGTGCTAATTTTCGAGATATAAGGTCAAACGCAAGGAAATACCGACGAAAATGGTTCAAAAATGGCAAAAAGTCGATTAAATGGCAAAAAGTCGATTTTGAGGGTGTTCCCACCAACAGATTTGAATCCTGAAATTTTGCAGGGATGTTCATTTCATCATTGTCTTTCAGAAACCATAAAGAAAATTGGGGGTCTATGTGCTAATTTTCGAGGTATAAGGTCAAAGGCAAGGAAATTACACGAATATGCACGAAACTATAGCATATAGGTAATGGTTCAAAATATACAGTCTTTCATCATAGCTTACCAATATACCTACTAATATACAAAAATATACTCCGATCGATATCACCCAAGGTCAATTGATACTGAGAAACTCAGGAGAAAGGCTACCATGAGACGGCTGAAGTTGTTCCCATAAAAGTTTAAGCTAGCCACACGAGCATACGTTTCCCATCACGGTCATGTCACTCACTTGACTAAACCAATTAGGGAAAGATTATCACTCAATATTGGCCATCTTGAGGATAAACTATCACGCTAACAGGATAAGGTAATAGCCCTTAGGGTAATGAGGTAAGAAAACGCAGCTAGACAACTTCATTACCAAGAGTTTGACAGCCCTATCAACTATCATGACCCTCCAAGATAATTATATACAAGGTGCCACATACATATTATACAAGATATACAATATACCAATCAATATACACTGAATTTTATAACTTTAATGCAGTGGAAGTACAATATTTGAGTATTTCTGCTAGTTTGCGGCTTAAAAGAAGAAAAAAGTTTGGTCAAGCGTAAGGAAATATCCACAAAAATGGTTCAAATATTACACAAAATTCGATTTTGAGCTTGTATATTGCATGTGACCTTATATCTTAGCACATAGACCCCCAATTTTCTTTATGGTTTCTGAAAGACAATGATGCAATGAACATCCCTGCAAAATATCAGGAAAATCTGTTGGTGGGAACACCCTCAAAATGGACTTTTTGCCATTTTTGAACCATTTTCGTCGGTATTTCCTTGCGTTTGACCTTATATCTCGAAAATTAGCACATAGACCCCCAATTTTCTTTATGGTTTCTGAAAGACAATGATGCAATGAACATCCCTGCAAAATATCAGGAAAATCTGTTGGTGGGAACACCCTCAAAATGGACTTTTTGCCATTTTTGAACCATTTTCGTCGGTATTTCCTTGCGTTTGACCTTATATCTCGAAAATTAGCACATAGACCCCCAATTTTCTTTATGGTTTCTGAAAGACAGTGATGAAATGAACATCCTTGCAAAATTTCAGGAAAATCTGTTGGTGGGAACACCCTCAAAATCGACTTTTTGCCCTTTTTGAACCATTTTCATCGGTATTTCCTTGCGTTTGACCTTATATCTCGAAAATTAGCACATAGACCCCCAATTTTCTTTATGGTTTCTGAAAGACAATGATGAAATGAACATCCCTGCAAAATTTCAAGAAAATCTGTTGGTGGGAACATCCTCAAAATCGACTTTTTGCCATTTTTGAACCATTTTCGTCGGTATTTCCTTGCGTTTGTCCTTATATCTCGAAAATAAGCACATAGACCCCCAATTTTCTTTATGGTTTCTGAAAGACAATGATGAAATGAACATCCCTGCAAAATTTCAAGAAAATCTGTTGGTGGGAACATCCTCAAAATCGACTTTTGCCATTTTTGAACCATTTTCGTCGGTATTTCCTTGCGTTTGACCTTATATCTCGAAAATAAGCACATAGACCCCCAATTTTCTTTATGGTTTCTGAAAGACAATGATGAAATGAACATCCCTGCAAAATTTCAAGAAAATCTGTTGGTGGGAACACCCTCAAAATCGACTTTTTGCCATTTTTGAACCATTTTCGTCGGTATTTCCTTGCGTTTGACCTTATATCTCGAAAATTAGCACATAGACCCCCAATTTTCTTTATGGTTTCTGAAAGACAATGATGAAATGAACATCCCTGCAAAATTTCAGGAAAATCTGTTGGTGGGAACACCCTCAAAATCGACTTTTTGCCATTTTTGAACCATTTTCGTCGGTATTTCCTTGCGTTTGGTTTGACCTTATATCTCGAAAATTAGCACATAGACCCCCAATTTTCTTTATGGTTTCTGAAAGACAATGATGAAATGAACATCCCTGCAAAATTTCAGGAAAATCTGTTGGTGGGAACACCCTCAAAATCGACTTTTTGCCATTTTTGAACCATTTTCGTCGGTATTTCCTTGCGTTTGACCTTATATCTCGAAAATTAGCACATAGACCCCCAATTTTCTTAATGGTTTCTGAAAGACAGTGATGAAATGAACATCCCTGCAAAATTTCAGGAAAATCTGTTGGTGGGAACACCCTCAAAATCGACTTTTTGCCCTTTTTGAACCATTTTCATCGGTATTTCCTTGCGTTTGACCTTATATCTCGAAAATGAGCACATAGACCCCCAATTTTCTTTATGGTTTCTGAAAGACAATGATGAAATGAACATCCCAGCAAAATTTCAAGAAAATCTGTTGGTGGGAACATCCTCAAAATCGACTTTTGCCATTTTGAACCATTTTCGTCGGTATTTCCTTGCGTTTGACCTTATATCTCGAAAATAAGCACATAGACCCCCAATTTTCTTTATGGTTTCTGAAAGACAATGATGAAATGAACATCCCTGCAAAATTTCAAGAAAATCTGTTGGTGGGAACACCCTCAAAATCGACTTTTGCCATTTTTGAACCATTTTCGTCGGTATTTCCTTGCGTTTGACCTTATATCTCGAAAATAAGCACATAGACCCCCAATTTTCTTTATGTTTTCTGAAAGACAATGATGAAATTAACATCCCTGCAAAATTTCAGAAAAATCTGTTGGTGGGAACACCCTCAAAATCGACTTTTGCCATTTTTGAACCATTTTCGTCGGTATTTCCTTGCGTTTGACCTTATATCTCGAAAATTAGCACATAGACCCCCAATTTTCTTTATGGTTTCTGAAAGACAATGATGAAATGAACATCCCTGCAAAATTTCAGGAAAATCTGTTGGTGGGAACACCCTCAAAATCGACTTTTGCCATTTTTGAACCATTTTCGTCGGTATTTCCTTGCGTTTGACCTTATATCTCGAAAATTAGCACATAGACCCCCAATTTTCTTTATGGTTTCTGAAAGACAGTGATGAAATGAACATCCCTGCAAAATTTCAGGAAAATCTGTTGGTGGGAACACCCTCAAAATCGCCTTTTTGCCCTTTTTGAACCATTTTCGTCGGTATTTCCTTGCGTTTGACCTTATATCTCGAAAATGAGCATATAGACCCCCAATTTTCTTTATGGTTTCTGAAAGACAATGATGAAATGAACATCCCTGCAAAATTTCAAGAAAATCTGTTGGTGGGAACATCCTCAAAATCGACTTTTGCCATTTTTGAACCATTTTCGTCGGTATTTCCTTGCGTTTGACCTTATATCTCGAAAATAAGCACATAGACCCCCAATTTTCTTTATGGTTTCTGAAAGACAATGATGAAATGAACATCCCTGCAAAATTTCAAGAAAATCTGTTGGTGGGAACATCCTCAAAATCGACTTTTTGCCATTTTTGAACCATTTTCGTCGGTATTTCCTTGCGTTTGACCTTATATCTCGAAAATAAGCACATAGACCCCCAATTTTCTTTATGGTTTCTGAAAGACAATGATGAAATGAACATCCCTGCGAAATTTCAGGAAAATCTGTTGGTGGGAACATCCTCAAAATCGACTTTTTGCCATTTTTGAACCATTTTCGTCGGTATTTCCTTGCGTTTGACCTTATATCTCAAAAATAAGCACATAGACCCCCAATTTTCTTAACAGTTTCTGAAAGACAATGATGAAATGAAAATCCCTGCAAAATTTCAGGAAAATCTGTTGGTGGGAACATCCTCAAAATCGACTTTTTGAATTTTTGCCATTTTTGAACCATTTGACCTGATAGGAATCTCGAAAATTACTCATATGGACCGCCAACTTTCGAGTATTATCACTCTCGAATGCAGCAAATTCTCATTAGTTATAATCAGTCGGTGGGTAACTTTCTTATTTCATGATTTTGAAAAAATAAGTGTTGAAATATTTCCAAGTTATTCCGTAAAAACGCAGATTTCCGCGCACGATTTGGTTCACTTTTGGTCGAAAGTCCTACTGCAAATTTGTGACAGCCAAATTAAATCGAATGTTTTTGTAAGGCGCGAAAACATTTTAGTGGCTATCTAAATTTGTAGTGAATATTATTTGAGCCGCGCGCGCACGTACGTTACCTTTGTCGCAATTATAGCTTTCTTTCGAAATTTCCCACGCGCGCGCTGTCATGTTGCGCGCGCCCCGTTGGGTAACATCCTACTAAATAAACTGATGCGAGATAGTGTAATCACAAGTTGATGGGTTAACAACGTCGGTCAACATTCGGACCATTTTTCTTGCCTTCAAAAAATAACGCGGTAAAAATCGCAAATTTCAATGCGAAACTGACTCCATTCCACCATATACAAATATGAAGCATCTGCTTCGCAAATTTCACTGATCTCTTATCTTTTCTTTGTCTGGCCCCCGGCCCCCTAGCTGCACTGCGCGCGCGCCCTGACTCGCAGAGTCGCCGAGTCGGGGGCAGACACCATCTGGCAAATTTTGTATTTTATAGTACATTGGTCGATCAAATGAAATCGATCAACTTTATTTGATCTACTGAGATGTTTATTACACAGAAAATCTTTTAGCTAGTAGGGAAACAACTATAACATTGCTTATTCAACCACGATTCAAGTCATTTGGAACCATTAAAACACATCAGTCGTTCCCTACTATTAAGCATGTACTTCTAAGTATTTCAAGCTTGTACCGCAATTTATTTATTTGTAAATTTTGGTTTAATGATGACTCCAAGCACCTAGATAGGGGTGTTAATTGATATTGAAGTATTTTATGTTGCATTTTAGTAATGAAACCATGAACACATTGTAACATGTGTTAAAATGAACGATGTAGTTTTGTGAAGAGTTTGTTGTGGAACTGTGTTGCTGTAAAGCAAAAAGTTTTATACTTTATATACTTTCAATGGAGTTATTTATATTTAATAAAATTGCTGTCTTTCATTATCACAGTGATTTCACACTTTTAACTTATTATCAAAGTTTATTTAATATTTATGAATGTTATCAATGAGTAATGGGCACCTGAGTTAAATGGTGCATATTAGTGTTATCTATTTTTCTTGATTATTGTCTATGTGAAGAGTGATGGGTAAATACCATTATCCTTATGTTATGTTATGTTATTGATCGACCAATTACACTCGATCAACCAATGACTATACATGCTTGTAATAACCTAGCCTGTATCTATGAAAATTTTGGTATTAATTTGATTCTCATAAATAGTTTTATCAGTGCAAGTGCACACACTTAATTGGCTGAAAACTTATCTAGTGATCAATGTTGATCACAGGAATGTTCACCTAACCAGATGCTAACACAGATTTGCGCTTCAGGCAAAAGAGGGGTCTGGTTAGAGTAAACAGGAATTTTGTGTTGTCTATCAATGATGAACCATTTAGAGCTATGCTCATTGCAATTACACATTATTCATATTGTTCTTTGCCTCTTCCACTTGGAAGTAGATATAAATTGATTTTTTGTAAGCACATAATACCAAAGGGAAATTTATAGCACATCATGTGTCATCATTTTATTAAATGGAATTGGTCATCAATCAAGTTGTAATTTACTAAACAATGATAATGTTGGGCAACTTCTTGAACACTAAAGTTAAAATTTTTCTTTGTATTTATTCATTTATTCGATTTTTTATTCATTTTTTCATTTATTCGGCTGAACAATAGGTGTCACATTGTCTATTGATGATGGATGCTTGGGCTTCTTGGCTGCATCAGCGGGCCTAGTATCACTAGGCAAGTTTTACCCAAAAAGTCTTTTACCAACAACATGACTTAGTCATTTGAGGCCTGTAAAACACATCAGTGCAACCAGATGGAATTGATTAATAATTCTATTCAATTGACTAATGTGTTGTACAGGCCCCTTAACTCAATCTCAAATTGAGGCCCTGGTATGGAAAGGACGATTATATTGCAGCACAGTCAGGTGACACAACCTGATCCCAATGGTCAGAATGATGGCTATATACCTTTGGATAAGAAATTCAGAAGACCCAATAGGAAGAGGAAAGTGCAACAAAATCATAAGAAACAAAAGACCAGTGATCATGTTTCGGTTTATAAACATACTTTTGAACAGGAAGAAAGTGTCAAGAGAGCAAAAGTATGGAACAATGTGGATGTTAAAAATTGGATTACATTCAATCCTGTGGAGTCTTGTTCAAATTCAGCTACTGAATCAGCTCTCTATAATGAATGTGATTTGAGTGTTGCTTGTCTTATTCATGGAATATTTGCTGATGCTCAAGCAAAAATTGAAGACCTTTTGCACGAAGGTGAACAGGCTCCAAAATTCAGTGCCACACTTGGAACTGAAACGGCCATCAAAGAAGAAAAAGGTGAAATTGTTGACATGGAATATCCTACCAAAAAGCGATTTGAATGGTATCACAAAGTCCCTGTTTGATTCATGTTAAGAAATTTAAGTCTGATCAAGTCAAACTTGTCTTGAATTTGATGTTGACCTGCTGTTGGCTGATACCCATCATTCTAATTATATAATCTGGGTACATGTTTTAAAATCTTTTCATTTCAAAATTATAACAATCAATTACAACATACCTAAGCTTATGTTATTGATAAGATTTTTATAGCATTATTTTGCTTATAGAATTTTCTGTGTTTCAATTGCGCTGTTATTACTATTTCTATTCACCCATTTTAAATACAAATATGACCATCTTGGCAAAGACCTTATTACTTTGAACTGGCTTGATATCAGAAAAAGAATACTTTTAAAAATTGCACCACTGAAACTTGAAATTCATTGCAATTATTGGAACAAATCCTTCTTACATCCAAGACATGCTTAAGTATGCTCATCATGGACATGTTATTATAATTCTAACACACTTTTTGAACTCTAATTATGGTTAAATGAGTTTTTTCGTATTGCTCCTTTTGTCGTATTGCTCCGTTTGCTCTATAATTATTTCAACCACAGCATAGGAAAAGTCTCATGTGAGTAATCTTATCAGAGAATGCCCCAAAATACAAGGGAAAGTGTCTGGGCAATCAGTGCAGCAAGTATCCCATTCTACAGAGATGGGATTGCATCAGGTACAAAACTGCTGTAGAGTGTAGACATTTTAACATACAACCTGAGGGCTTAGGTATCTTTATTGAATACAAATTTGTATTCCATTTGTCATTGAATAATGATCAATGTTTGATTCGTTCATGCTTCAATTCATGTAATTTAAATTAACTTACTTGACAATATTGTACCATTTCAGGGAAGGAAGAAGGAAGTAAATGGGTTCAGGTGGATGGGATGCTTGATCATGTCAGTGTCTCAATAGCCGGGACAGTATGGGCTGTTATGCATGATAAGGTGAATATATACATGTCCTCTACTAATGTAAACATCCCAAATTTCTATTTGAAACATCCCAAATTTCTATTTAAGTTTCTCTTTTATCGTTATCACATGATACTTGTACTCTTGAAAGTCGTATGATGCTTTACAGCCACTTCAACAGTACTTGCCCACCATTCTTCTTGTTCAATACTCTCTGACTACCCCAACAGATTTACTACCGTGGCGGTGTAACGCCTAACAATGAGCTCGGCTCCTCCTGGAATCCCATACAACATGATTTCAGTGTTGGTAATGTAACCTAGAGCTTATAAGATAATATGTTACGTGGATGAAACATCATGCCAAACGTTTTCTGACGCCTGCACACAAGGCGTTGGGTCAAAAATAAAGTCAGGCAATGCCTGCCAATAAATATCTTTTTTTGCATGAAAGGGGGCGTTTTTTTAGTTTAATTCCTGAATTCAAAAAAATCAAAATCGTGTAAGAATATGAGATATGGAGCCGTACGTCATATTTAGAAATTAGAAGCTGCTTCTCATTTTGTCGCAAATTAGAGAAAAATCGGAATTTATCACATTTTTATTTAAGTCATGACACGTCTATGATAAATTCTTCCTAAACGGTAAACCCACACAGCTCTGCTGGAAGCTGGAGGTGGGTGTGTTTGGGCGTGCTCCAGGAACAACACACTCCACGTCAGAACGGGAATGACACACGGACAACAGTCCTCAAACATCACTGCTAGAATCGGCGAGAAGAAAGTGATGAAGCTATCATTTTATTAGGTTCCTGAATGTTCATTGACGATTCAGTCATCAAAACTCTTGCTATAAATTTCCAATTGATTTGAGATGGTACCATCATCATATTATAGCTCGAGTTGGCTGCTTGGCGCTCCCCTTCAAGCATTAATCTGATATCTGCAAGTTACAGAATACAGATGCCCCGTTAAACAGCTTAGACATACTTATTAACAATTTCTACCTCTATAAAACATTTCTATAAAGCACCCGATTTTTATGAATTTCACAACTTCTTATCTCCTCAAAACAGCCGAAAGTAGAACATCCCATTTATAATTCTTCTCATCTCCACAAAAAAACTGAAAGTAAAACATCCAATTGGCCATTCCTATCAATTTCACGACTTCTTATCTCCTCAAAACAGCCGAAAGTAAAACATCCCATTTATCTTAATACCACAACTCTCATTTAATTTCACAACTCCTTATCTCACAAATATCTTCCCAGGCGAGGACTGGGCGGAAGTTACCTGCCCCTCCTCCGGTATAACGGACATGGCCCTCACGGCACAAGACGACCTCTTTGTCCTGACGGATGACAACAAGTTGTTCAAGAGGGACGGCTGCACCCAGAGCTGTCCAGAGGGGGTCAACTGGAGCAAAGTTGCACAGCCTCGACTTGGTTAGTTTCCTGATCGAGTAGCCTTGTAACTAGAAATATTTTGTTTACGATTATTCGATGATTTTATGTCTGACATTAAGATATGAATTATAATTGCAATTTGACATTGTAGATATTTCTTGTTAATATTTCTATTCATTAACTGGACTTAGGTATACCACAGCATCGACCTTAAAAACTAATTTGAGTAAGATAGATCACGGAGGTACAGTTCGTATTAATTTTATACAGATTTCTCATAAAAAAGCAGCACTCATTTCCTATTTCCATCTGAAATTCATCCTTGTAGGAGGTGGTGGGTTTCTTGGACTGAGAGCTACACACCAAGTAGTACGGATAGCAGGGGGATTACAGTTCTTGTGGGCTGTTACTGACAGGTGAGACTTGACATGACTTAGTGTGCTCTCCCTCAGCACAACCGAGAAGCCCTTTTTTATAGATTATTTAGAAAATGTGTACTGTAATTGCGCTGTAAAATTTAGATCCAATTCAATTGAGATTTCAGAACCTTACATTATAATATTTCATCGAGTGCATTATCTTTTTGAGTTAGCCTACTTAGCTGATACTTCTCATCTCACAAATATTGTCAGACCGAACTATTATTTTGATTTATACGAATTGTGTTTCACAACACAAACCTTGATAATATGTTTTCAGTCAGGAGGTATGGAGGGCTCCGTACGGGGGTGTTATTACAGAGAACTCCTGGCAACGAATCCCAGGACAGAAGATGACTTACGTCTGTCCAAGGTTCTTTTAACTTTTCAATATTATTCACTTATTTATATAGTTCTACAATTTCTCATGATCTACTTTAATAAATAAAATAAATGTCTTAATAAATAAAATAATCATCCTAATAATTTAATAAGATAAGTATCTTAAATTGAATAAAATAACCAGGTTCTGATGATTCGGGCACCATACCGTTAAATCAGAACATCGGTGAGATTCCCTGGAACGGAGCTTCGTTGCTGCTCCCGAGGCCGTAGTCTGTAGATTAGCTTGCTAATACTACAGCGATGGTGCGTTAAGACTAAGAAGCAACAAGTAGGCTGCCAACTTTCTTATGCTCTTGGAGTATAAGAACAATGTGCAACCTAACAGACTAGCGCTGTATCAGCCATTAGTCTTTCCTCTTACAGTTAATAGTTCTTTGTGCTTTTAGCCGGATGAGAACTAAAAATCCTCCAGATCTACCAGTGAGGTCCCAATCTGTCACACTAAAATCAAGTGATATTGGGGAATTTTGTTCAGCAGTTTGAAGTAGGGCTTCTTTGCCCTGCGGAAGCTCTGCCAAAATTTTAAATTTCACTTCAAAAAACATAGAATTAATTGAATCTGTGCAATCCTCTATGGACCATTATAGCTTAAAAATTTGATTATATAATACAGTCTTGTCAAGTTAAACACAGAAATATACAAATATTTAGTACAAATATGCATAAGAGTATAGACCTATACATACGTTTGCATGTATGCATATGTCTATATGGGGGGGATGAAGCCCAGAAAAACCAAGCCCCACCCTACTTTTCCGATTCTTGGGCTAGGTTTATAATCATACCGATTATAAGTTATGGATCTATTGTTTGGGCAATGAACCTAACAAAATCACAAATAGCTAAAATAACTCCTATACAAACTATGGCCCAACATATGATAACAAGGTGTAAAACTAGCCTTAATATGGCACCAATTGAGTTAAAAAATTAAATTTACAGCTTTAATATGAGCATTAAGACTGAAAAGACTGGAAAAAACAACTATAAAAAGAAAATTAACTAAAAAGAAAAAGACAATCAAACATGAAATAATTGAATGGAGAAAATGGAAAAATACACACACACAATTTGAAATAATTGAATGGAAAATGTGAAAAAAAACATGGAAAAAACTAGCAAAAGTCTAGACAAAATTAAAGTAATTTCAATATCAAGAATTCCCAAACAAACAACACAAATCAACATTCAGTGAAGAAGACAAAAAATGAATTAATAAAAAATGTGAATCACCATAATTTCCACCACAATATGGAAAATGCTAAAATCAACACAGGAATCGGTATAATATCTAAGTGAAGAAGAAATAAATGAGGTAGCAGACTTAATAACACACAAACAGCATTTTAATAATAAAATGTGAAGCAACAAGGTTCCTAAAACAATAAAGGTTTAAAACAAAAGGATAATAAAGGAAGGTCATGAAGAATTCTACTCAGATTCACAAGCAGTACTTAAGTCTCTAATGAACAAACATACAAAAAATGAATTAACAAAATGTGCCATAACTCACTCAATGAGCTGGGAGAATCATTAATATAATAAAGCACCTTCACCACATTTATTAAATATCATGAAGGAAATGAAATAGATCAATAGAAAAACAGATTTATAAATAGTATATATCCGCTAGATAAAGATATTTACAACATCTATTTTAGTTAAAGCTTATAAATACAGGACAAATAAAATGACAAACAAAATCTTAACACTAAAACTATGAGAAAATAAAATACTTTAAAATCTTAACACTAAATCCAGAAAATAAGTACTTTAATTAAAATATTATCCAATCATAACAACCTAAACTATCACATGACAAAACAAAACAGAGTTATAATGAACACTGTGAATACTGTACAGAAGTAATGAAATACGTTGACTACAACTGGGAAGAGAATTGCCTAGAAACAGCGCATCATATACTGTGTAAATGCTCTTATTTCAGCAATAAAAGAAAAGAAATATTCAACAAATACCAATTTGATAGCATTGACGATCTGCAAAGTAGTCATCTAATCAACAAAATGATAAAAATTTTTCAACAACACCAATATTTTTGAAAGGAAGCCACAAATAACAAAAAGAAGCCTTTCCCCCAACAGAACACTATCTCACAAAACTAACAAACGTAGAAGCACACCTACACAAGGTAATAATAATGAAAGACGACAATACACCAGCTGATTCAAGAAAATAATGGAAGGAGAGCAGGAGGGTCCTGACATTTCGATAATCACCACTCAAAATGAAATCCGTACCACTTTTTAAATACACTTATGTTACCGAAGGCAACCCAGCTCACGCCTTCAAAACTACACTTACCTTTATGACTTTTTGACCGACCCATGGCAATGTGGACAGAGAGAGTAAATCTATTTTTCTGTGCTTTGGACAGATATAGTTGACTCAAACTGTAGTGCAGCAGTAAAGGCGGCTTGTCTGGCCTAACACCCGGACCCCCATTGCTCAGTGAAGTTCACCAAGCCAATGTCACTGAAATGCTGTTCCCAATAAAGCCAGAGCACCCAGTGGGGTACCAGTGGCAACTTGCCGTCGCTATAAGTGGTGTCCCGTGGCCCCAAAGTGCTGGTAGTGCCCTTAAGGGTACTGTCCCCCTTACTTCCGAGTTTGGGGAACCTACAATACAATACAATACAATGAATAAAATAAGTATCTTGATCTTGTGATTCCCCACCCAAGTATGTGTGACCAGGAAATAACGTGGGGTATCAACAACCACGACCACATCTTCGTTAGGACCAGCCCTCAAGTCGGCCGTTACGAGTGGTGAGAACCTCTTCACAATGTTTCAATTCTTCTGTTCTGATATTTCAGCTGTAAAAATATATAAACCTCTTCGTCATCCATAACCATTATTAAACATCGAACACTAATTTTATCTTCAACAAGCAAATTTACTTAACGTGGTCTTACAAAGATTTATCTTAAAAACATAAAATGATACTACTACCGTGTAAGGTTACGACAAGGAACGATCATCTTCCGCTCGGTGTCTGTTGGTGTACAGTCGAACTACGCTATGCCGAGCGAACAGAAGCAGAGCAACGCGGCTCTAGCGCGGAGTTTGAGTGCGAATAATGGCATTGAGGTGGATAAGAGCAAGGAGCTCAAGGTGTGTAATAATCACGATATTTACTTTGAAATATTTATAATATATTACAATATCCATGATATTGTACAATATATTATAATATCTTACAATGTTAATTACAATTTAATATTAACTACAATATTCTTCTTATTTATTTAATCTAGTCCCATTTTCATCCCCCTCTTTCTGACTCACCCCCAACATGTCAGGTGACGGACACACATACTAAAAACTCTCATCTCCATGTACGTTTTAGGTGACGGACACGTATACTAATTAACTCTCATCTCCCCGCGTGTTAGGTGACAGACACATATACTAATTAACTCTCATCTCCCCGCGTGTCAGGTGACGGACACATATACTAATTAACTCTCATCCCCAACGTGTCAGGTGACGGACACATATACTAATTAACTCTCATCTCCCAACGTGTTAGGTGACGGACACATATACTATCTCCCGCGTGTTAACTCTATACATCTCCTCCCAACGTGCTCTTATCTCCCACATATACTAATTAACTCTCATCTCCCAACGTGTTAGGTGACGGACATGCCGTTTAAGATGGAGGAGTGTGGTGAAATGTCAGGAGAACTCCTAAACGCTCTGGTGATCCCAGTTCTGAACCGGGAGGAGATCCTGCAGCGCTTTAACTACGACTTCAGCACGGAAGAAGAGATTCTTAACAATGGTGTGCGGTGAGGGGAGAATGGTGCCTCTAGAGAAGGGATCCGCTACTAAGGGATCGTTCACATATTACGTAATCAATTTTTGGCCGATTTCAACCCCCCTCCCCCTCGTAATCAAGTTTACAGTAGTTGTATTTGTTACAATAACATGCAACGTTATCATTCGGAAACCCCCTCCCCCTCTAGTTGATTACGTAATATGTGAACGACCCCTAATGATTCTTAGCTTATTCTTAACGCCATCCCCGTTACCCTAACCTATATAACACTTTAATCTTTACCCTGACTGTTTATACTCTTATAGCCTGGCCATTACCCTACTCTAATCGTTATCCTAACTACTAAGCTAGCCATTTCTCTAACATTACCCTAACAGTGGTCAGCAGATTACCGCGCAGGTTCATTCTCCGGAGGGTCCGTTCAATCCT
The DNA here is from genome assembly GCA_011033025.1 of Beroe forskalii. NCBI lineage: Eukaryota > Metazoa > Ctenophora > Nuda > Beroida > Beroidae > Beroe > Beroe forskalii. The sequence continues at coordinate 603,903 of WFMF01000072.1, read as the reverse complement.
CGCCGTATGTTGACCGGGGCGTTTTAACGTTGTCATCGGAAATATTTTCAAATAATTGATAGTTATGTAATATCTCAACCGCCTAGAATTTGGGCTGGCATCGATAATCACATAGTAGTTTGAAATCTTCTGATTCTGAACAACTTCCCACCATCCATTAGTAATTGGGAGTGAGATTGTTTTCGTGGCTTGGAGTGATACATCATTGAAATCATCTAAAGATTTGGGTACTGTTTTTGAGAGATTAAAGATTGGTGTTTTAGAAATATTAATTGTAAGAGGTATTTGGCCAAAAGCAAAAATCCCTGTTATCTCAATTCTAAATTTAAATTACATTTCGGTGCAGTTTTTTAAACTGGAAAACTGTGTAGAATAATAATATGTCTACAAATGAAGTAAGTTTTCTCCTTCATCAGCCATGGTTGTTTCGCAGTAATAAAAACTTTCTGGTATTATTTTTCTTAAACTCAACTTTTTCTTTCGTTTATAAATTTTCTGTGATAGCTACGGACATGATTTTGAGCATGATTTTCAAGTAATTCAGTATTTTTGAGTTAATTGTAGTGTTACACCTCATATTATATTTTGTGTACATTATTTCGCCACAAATTTTGATCCATACATCGATTTTGTGTCACACTTATTATATTTACTTGTACAAATAATGAAACATCATTTTCATCTTGTTGATTCTTATTTCAATTTATACAGTGTCTTCGCAGTTTGATCATAGTTTATGGCAATGTTACTTCGATCAACCTTTTGACCATATCCAAGAAATCAAAGCGAGATATAGCAATTTGAATACTGATATATTACTTCTATATACTTCATTCCATTCTCTAATCAATATTACATTGAGCTCTGCATGTTTTATGAAGAAATCTATTGATAAACAAGTGCTTAAGAACTGGATAAAACATACGGACAGCCAAAATCGGGTGAGTTGCGAAATCCGGAAGCTTTTGTTTCTTATGGAACTTCTTGTAGTCTCCTAATGAAAGTATTGAATCCTGATAACATGCATGTACTTGGAACTTCCAGTGTATTGACTGATCTATCCTGGCCATTCGATAGCTTTTATCGGGGTCCGATATTCGCTATAATCTCTGATGCGTACCGTATTCAAATTATCTGTAACGCGCGAAGCCGAATGCATTTTCTCTGTTACCCGTAAAGGACATTTAGCGCGCACGGACGTTTTTATCGTGTATTTTTGCGATTTGATTAAAAATGACAAAACTTTCAGGTATGGGAAGAAAGTGAGATGTGGAAACAGCGAAAGTTAGAAACAGAACCTCGGCAATCAGACAAGCACAACGACAGACGGACTGACAGGCACTCTGAGAAGCGTGAGGATAAACATTCCCGAGCCCACTCAGATCGATACTGCGATAAACAAACAGACAGACGATCTGATGATAAGCCCTCAGATAAGAGGCGCAAGGAGGCATCCCCAAATCGGGAGAAAGAGCCAGGAAAACCCGGATATTGGAACAAGAAACTGATAGAGCTGAAGGAAAAGGACCCAACCAGGTATATGTGTTACTTTAGAATTAGATGTACAGAGGTACAGGTGATTCTTTGGGCTGACACCAGTTTGCACTGACTTTAGTTTATATTAAAGCATTGACACCAGTTTTTATTGAAGCATTGACACCAGTTTGCACTGACGTCACTTTACATTGAAGCATTGACACCAGTTTGCACTGACATCACTTTACATTGAAGCATTGACACCAGTTTGTACTGACATCAGTTTACATTGAATCATTGACACCAGTTTGCATTGACATCAGTTTACATTGAAGCATTGACACCAGTTTTTACTGACATCAGTTTACATTGAATCATTGACACCAGTTTGCACTGACATTAGTTTACATTTAAGTATTGACACCAGTGTTCATTGAAGCATTGACACCAGTTTGCACTGACGTCACTTTACATTGAAGCATTGGCACCAGTTTGTACTGACATCAGTTTACATTGAATCATTGACACCAGTTTGCGCTGACATCAGTTTACATTGAAGCATTGACACCAGTTTGCACTGACGTCACTTTACATTGAAGCATTGACACCAGTTTGCACTGACATCACTTTACATTGAAGCATTGACACCAGTTTGTACTGACATCAGTTTACATTGAATCATTGACACCAGTTTGCACTGACATCAGTTTACATTGAAGCATTGACACCAGTTTGGTACTGACATCAGTTTACATTGAATCATTGACACCAGTTTGCACTAACATCAGTTTACATTAAAGAATTGACACCAGTTTGCACTGACACTATGTGCTGACCTCAGTTTTACCCTGACACCAGCTTTCACTGACACTACAGTCTGCACTGCCACCAGCTAACGCACTGACACCAGTTTTCAATCTATTTCAGCACTTAGTTTCACCGTGTCTTGAAATGAATTCGCTCTATTTCTTATTTCCAATTATTTTCGTATCTCAGGTGGGGTCACAGTGGATACAAAGAGCTATATCCTGAAGAATTTACAGATGAAACATCGCTCAAGAAGCGGAAAATAAGTGAATCGTCCTTGTTGGAATCAGAAGTCCTTAAATCTGAACCAAGTAAACCACCCAGGAAAGCAAGTTATTCAGAAACTCTCAGCAGCCACAAGAAGTCTCGTCACAGGGACGAGACCAAAAGCAGTCGTGAACGTTCAAAGTGTGACAATTCCCCGAAAAGAACTGAGAAAAAGGAGGATAGCCTCAAAATTTCATCTAAACGGGAAAATGATCGATCAGGTGGTGATAAATACCAAAGACTAGATTCCACATCAGACAAAACGCGATCTGTAGCACCTGAAAAATCTTCCAAATCGCGTGAAAAGTCCCCTATACGGAAAGAAAAACATTCAAAAGAACCTTCTGGTAAACGAAGGATTAAGCTTAGCGGTGAGACCGAAGAAAAAGTTGATAGTAAGAAATTGAAAACGAGGCACGAATCGCAATCAGAGAACAATAAACGAGTTGAATCATCTCAGGAAGGATCATCTAAAAAGGAAAGAGACCGGAGTAAAGATGAATCGTCGAAGAAGGATCGAAATGCTGAACCTGTCAAAAAATCACCTCCAAAAATTGATGAAAAAGTTAAATCCATCCACGATCCATCTTCAGAAAGTGACAGCAACGAAACGCTCGTCAGTCGTGCTGCAGAAATCCGTGAACAGATCAAGAAGCTGACTCACACGGTCGATGAGAGAAAATCACAGCACCAATCACGAAAATCAATGAGTGGTTCCGGATCAGAGCGAGATAATTCCGAGAAGAAAATCGTTTCACCTAAATCTGGATCGAAGAAACACAGAAGTAACAAGCCCAAAAAGCACAAAAAGAAGAAGAGCGGAAATGCGGAATGTTCTGAGGAAGAACCACTTTTGACAGAAAAATCTGGAACTTCCCGAGATCAAAAGCCTGCTGAAGACTCGTCTACTGACAACAAGAACATCGAAAACAAGAAAAGGGTGTCATCTGATAAGAAATCTGATGTGCGAGAAAATGATCAATGCGAAGATAGGAAGTTATCCAGGATCGAAACACTGAAAAAGTCTGTTGGTTCCAAATCCAAATCTGGTCAAGACGATGAGATTCTTGATAAAGACGTGAAATCAAGTGCAAAAGTGGATGATAACAAAGTAAAACGTGAGAGAACTCAAAAAGAGAGGTCGGAATCAAAAGACAAAATCGAATAAGTGTTCAGGAAATCGAGATAAGAAACCAAATGCCTCCGAGAATAAATCTGATCACATTAGAAAAGAAAAAAAGACAAAAAGTTCTGAATCTGATTTGAATGCAGATAAATCAGGTAAGACAAAGAGCGAAGATCTTCACGTTGACAACGACGCTGTTGATGAATCATTAATGTTTCATAATAAATCAAGCCAAAAAGGCAATTCTGTCAAGAAAAAGCATTCAAAACGTTCACATCGCCCGTCAAGAAAATCTGAAGAGCAGGCTGATACTGTTGACACAGAAATAAACGGTTCCCTAAAAACACCCGAAAAATCAGCGGAAGACAAGAACACTAGCAGCGATGGTAAAACAGGTCACACGCGGTTGAAATTCAAAGAAAGCATCCGACAGAAACCCACTTCCTCAGCTTCGGATGACCCTGATAATCGTAACTCTGTTGAGAATGTCAGCGTGCCCGTTGCTTCCAAACCAAACCTTGCCCTCAGTAGTGCCCTTGATGACGTAAGAGACCCTATGGAAGACTTTCCTCAAAGCGCTTCTGACGAAGGATCGGAAGGTGAGTTGTTACCTAAAAAGGAGAAAAAATCCAAGAAGAGTAAAAAGAAGAAAGAAAAAAAGAAAAAGAAGAAAGATAAGCACCGTAATTCAAAATCTAAGGAAGGCAAACGAAGATCTAACGAATTCTCTCTGGAAGTCAGTGATAATTTTGGGTTGTGCGATTCAGTTTTAGCCTTCGATTCATTGGGTGAAATTGAATAGAATTCTCCCATCCCCCACTTTTTTATTCCTTTGACGCCATATTTGCTACAGTAGTAGGAATTAATATCAGTTTAAGTTGACTGCATAAAAGTTATCTTATATGAAAGATAACAGTAGAGCTTTTCGCATTTTTATTGAACGCAGTTTTATTCATTCTTATATTTTGAATGAGTGGATATTAATTCACGGTCTCGACTAACAATCACGCCCGGGCCACATTCCATTCGCAGCTTTTCTGAATATATCCCCATAAGCTCAGTGAAAACAAGTCTCTGCCTGGGCAACTAATTTTGTCTAGATAAGAGTTGTGATGGACTCGCGTTGATATTGTTTGACCCCGTGGTAAATGATCTCAACTTAAACACAAGATAATATTTCTGAAGGATCGGAAGGATATTTGTAAATATAATTTATTTATAAGATCACATTCCTGCAGCACCCACTACACTATGAGGGTCGTGACATTTTTGTTTTGAAGTTTTACAAATTTGTTTTATGTCATCTCTTTGCTTTATTTTGAGTTTATTGCAGATGGTAATTTTGTTATAACCAAACCACGAATCACAATAAGATGTCATGATCAATGATTTCTGTCCAAATTTTCCTGGAAGATCATATTTTATAGTAGGTTGCATTTAGTATTTTTGTCTGGGATGTATTTTGAAGACCTCTACAACCAGAACTATTTCTTTGAGGTTGTAGCAAGGGGACAAGACCATCAGCTCTGAGAATGGCGGTAAGTTTATCAAGTAGGTTAAAGTCTCAAGTCTTTTAGACATTTATAGTATGCTGTACTAAAAGATGCCTCCATTGTTAAATTTGTTACGTGTTATTTTTCATCGTAAACATTTCCTTGTGTTTGAATTGTCTTATTTCAGTCGGTTATTCAAGGGATGACGATAACAGGCAACCTGAGCACGGATATTGAAGGAAACATCGTCCATGTGAGTGTTCACTTATTTCATCTTTTCAATAAACAGTCTTCTCTTTGTTTCTTTCCACTTTTCAGTCCATTATTAGGTAGGTAGGTAAGTTGTGCTCCCGAAGATTGGATCCTTCCAATCCATCAATTTTTTGCAATCACTTAGAATCCCAACCCCTTTTATCAAATTCTGAGACTAATTCTGCCTAGTCCTCGTGAAATCATTTTCCCAGAAATCATTTCATTGTGTTTGAAATCGCTCATTGTCCATAGCGGAGGAACGCTTCAGAACGACGAGAAGGTGGGAAACACCCTGTACACTATGCTGTCCTGCATCCCTGCTCTCACTAACGCTCTCGGGGGGACCTCGCACTTCAACAAGATAACAAGTGAGCTGTTGTAACTTGGCAATGCGCCAAACAGGTCTATTTTCACTGATTTTCTCTACAATCTCCTGCCGATATATCCCGCCCCCATTAACCGACCTACTCTCGTTAGCGCGCATGTACCATGAACTTTGAGAGTAATCTGCAGCGAGACGCTCAGGGGCGTCTCTTCATCCCATCCACACAGCGCCCCGACGGATCCTGGAGACCAGTGAAATATGTCAAGGAGGTATGGGTAGCAAAGTTTCAGTTTAACTTTAGGCACCTGCATCGTTCCGCGTCGATCGAATGAATTCATCAAATGAAATACTCAAACAATTGCACCCGCTTGCTGTTATGCGCGTTTTTCATTTGATCACTCCATTCGATCGACGCGGAACGATGAAACTACCATACCGTGGTGTCCCGAGCTAGTTTTAGTATGTTTTCGTAGCGTCAAACCTGAGCGTTACGTGGTGTCAAGTAGGTCGGGCACCTCTGTTACTATTTTAATTCATTGCAATTGTGACACCTGTTTTACTGTCACCTACTGGGAGTGAGTACTGCCCCCTTATGTTTTTAAAGTATATTTTAACCTTTGCCTTATTAAAAAAGTTCAAGGACACCACTTTCTATAGTTTAAAAGGGACATATCTCATGTCGAACTTTAACGTTTGTGCGGCGTTATCGTTCGCTGCTCACTGCCTGTTAGTGTTATTAACATCCATTTAGCCGCGCATGGAATTGCCTCATGCGTAAGAGTTCGACACGCCACCGTTACCACTGTTACCTTCAACCATTCCACGTTGGCAGGGTTACGTGCCGCAAGACGAACAGGACGCATACCGCAGCAAAGGAAAGATCTGGGCAGAAGGTGTGGAGTCCGTGGGGGTACCTGGATACAGCGGACCGGCCAAGAAGAAAGAGGAACGGCCAACCAATGTGAGTCATAAACACAAGGAAATGTTTTTAATTTTTGATGAGATCTTCAATTAAAGTGCTAAGGTGCCTTCTAATCAGAGCAACTGACTCAAAGTTTGTTCATCACATGCAATAGCAATGAAATTGTTATTCTTATCGTTGAATATTCAGTTTGCACTGGCAATTTTAAATTCTAGTCTACAATTTATCTTATCTTAACGATTTAATCGCAGGCCGACCTGACTCCCAAACTATCCAAAAACCAAAAGAAAAGACAAAAGAAGAGGGAATCTAAGAAAGTATGCGATGAATATGAAGAGGTAAATCTTGTTGCTATGCAATTTAGGTTTGTTATTCCGAAGATGAAGCAACGTTTTTGGCCTGAAATGTTGTTCGCAACACGATTATAGATTGCTGATTCCTATCATTTTCAAGCTTCCTCCCTCAGCCATCAGATAACGTGACAGCTAAAGTATCAGAGATGTCACTGAATGATGCACCTTCTGCCTCTGGTGCCCAAACCAATCCCACCTCCACCACATCTGATGTGGAGAAGAAAAAGAAGAATCTGATGAAGAAATTGAGAGCGATTGATGATCTTCAGGCTAAGGTAAGGGTCATCTCCTTTCAGAATAAAATAACCTTATGTTCAGTTTATGGCTTTGCAATTCCTGTCCCATACTTGAGAGCATATTTCACACTCACAGAATCAAAACATATAATAATCTCTTCACTTTTTGTTTTTGTTTTTTCAATTTTTTTAAAACTTTTGCCATCTCGAAACTTTAATTTCTCAGGTTGATGCGGGTGAAGTTGTCCCAGATAAGGAACAAATTGAAAAACTGGGAAGAAGGAAAGAGATAGAGTCGCAACTTGCTGCTTTGTGACAAAGAAGGGACATTTCAAGTGACTGATGTGTTTCACCTTGATCACTTTAACTCCTATTTTTATTAAATTAATCGTGATGCTGCCATTTAAACCAGATCTTTGCGATGCTTTATCCTTTGAAATACATTTTGCGTATTGAGACCTTTTGAGGTGGCTGTTATTTAACTTGCGGAGGGTTAATAGTTCAGAATTTCTAAAGATTTTTAAGGACAACGGTGGCCATATTCCTTGTTGATAGATATACTTTCGAAAATTTGATGATTTTTAGTCCCTTTTAAGTTTTATTGCCATAGCAGAGATATTTTATGGTTCTTACAGAGATATAGCAGGAAAGTTTTTATTAAGGTTAAATCCGGCTTAAAAATATTTCATTTTCAATATTTATTACTTTATTACCAGTGGCGTATAAGTTTACCGACAGGTCCTATTGACATTGGCCAATCAGCGCGCAAGACGACTGTGAATTCTCACGCTGATTGGTCAATGTCACGACGATTTGGGAATCTACGGGTAGCTGTAACTGTAAGTGTAAGCTTATTAGCGTCTTCGAGATAATGTCATCGTGTTGATACATGTATTTTGTTACTCCTTTGTTGTATGGAAAGGAATAATGAATAAAATTGAAATAAACTTGTTTATTCATATTTTTCACTCTCAGTCAATGATCTTCATGCCCTGAATCTGCAGTTCGTGTTGTGATTGTCAGCTATGAGTATGAATATATCTTCCGTAATTCTTGTTGGTATCCAAAGCACACATTTTTCTGTTTCTCGTACCTACTCTCTTGTTCCTAATTAGCTGAGTGTGTGTGCCTTGTTTTAGGCTCATATAATCTGTTTCTTAAGAAATAAATCGTCCTTAATAACAATGACGTATCCGGACAGTGTTCTCATGGCAACCGCCACCGCAGATAAAGTACACGTGGTCAAGTTTGAAAAGTGAAAGTAAAGTCAAGTCCAACGTGCTTCAAGTTCAACTCAGATTAATCAGCGGCACTATCGAAAGACGTCTTTTAAAATTTGAATTGCGTGTCTTATTCGTGTTGATTTTGTGTAAAAAGAATTTAAGGTACATATCTTTTGGGTGATGACTGATGAGTAAGTAACATTTCAATCGATTACGAATACAATTACGATAAACGACTAACGTGTCACTTGACGAAATAGTGAATTGTCTCTGTCTCATTGATTATTTATAATTGTCTGTCATTGTTTATAAGCTGAACAACTTATAATTTGATGAATTATTGATTATCTTCCGGAAGTAGAAGCTCGTTCTATTTGTATCAGAATCAGTGTCACCTTGCTGAGGCTTGACTTTTTCAAGCGCAGTGTATTTAGTACGACACCGCGCATGGATATTGGGTACTGCGTGCAATTCTTGAGTGCAAGTGCGCGCGTGCGCAGTGCGTGCACTTTTTCAGAGTTCGAGCGTACGCGCGTGCACTTTTTAGTGCGCTCATGCTTTGAGTGTGCGCGTTGAGTGCGCGCGTGCACTTCTTGAGTGCGCGCGTGGACTTCTTGAGTGTGCGCGTGCACTTCTTGAGTGCGCGCGTGCACTTCTTGAGTGTGCGCGTGCGCGTGCACTTCTTGAGTGTGCGCGTGCACTTCTTGAGTGCGCGCGTGCACTTCTTGAGTGCGCGCGTGCACTTCTTGAGTGCGCGCGTGCACTTCTTGAGTGCGCGCGTGCACTTCTTGAGTGCGCGCGTGCACTTGAGTGCGCGCATGTACTTCTTGAGTGCGCGCACACTTCTTGAGTGCGCGCGTGCACTTCTTGAGTACGTGCGTGCAAATCTTGAGTGCGCACATGCACTTTTTGAGTGCGCATTTTGGGTGCACACGTGCACTTATTGTTACGGTTCCTTATTTTAATTTTGCGCGCGCGAGCTCACCTCTTCAGAGAGAAAATGACCATCCTGCGAAAAGCGCGCGCGAGCGCAAAAAAGGGACACAAGTAACAATAACATGAACATGCGGTAAGACGGTTGATCATGATGTCCCTTCCTTTCTTAGCAATTCATGTGACGTCCAAAACTTTTCCAGCTACGTTGCCTGGCCCTTGCCACTTATGATTTAAAATATGCGGTTTTAGAAGACGTAAACTATGAAATTCCCAAAAGTATTTCCAAAAGCAACAATATATTCTAACAACGAGGGAAATATTATATCCCTGAGACCCTGGAGAAAACTAATTCTAACAGAAGCTCATTGAACTATTGACGATTTAGTTTCTTTAAGTTTATTGATAACTGGATCATGCTATTGCTATATTATTGAATTATCTCATCATATTCCTAAGGGGACATCCATTAAATGATGAAGGAGGATTAGGGTCAATTTGTTAGGGGGGTAAGGGAGGTTTGGCCGGTTGGGTTTATGTGAACGTTTAGATCTGTGACGACACTCAGCCAGAGTTATATGGGACACATACCGAATGATTGGCCAAATGCGGACGTCCGCAGTATATGGAAATCTGATCGATTCGAGACGGGTATTTCACTAAGAAATCGTGAAATTTCAGCCAAAAAGATTTTCAAGACAAATGCGGACGTTCAGGGGAGGAGAGGGGTTTCTGGAATTCGGACGACCGGACGTTTGCGCTTTTGGGCATGGGGAGGGAGAGGTCTAATGGCCGAAATTTTGCGGACGTCTTTTATGGATGGCCCCAAACCTGTCCAAAAACTTCATCAATGAAATTCCAATCATACTAAAACTCAAAAACTTTCCTATGATCAGATATTATCCTATTAGCTTCAGTTTTTTATTGGCTTATACTCGGGCTTATCATTGTTCGTTGATACTTAGGAAAGTATAACTTAACCAACACTTAATAGCGAAATAAATATTCGAATGGGACTAATGCAGTCAGCAGTTCACCACAGCATAAACTTTCATTGGACATTAGTTCAATCCTAGACCAGCAAGTATGGATTCCCACATGGGAGTATTAAATCGCTATGGAATTGGAAATCAACATCGCTAAATTACATCGTGATTACGACTATCATTAACCCACTTTGTAACCCACTTTGTAAGCAACAGGCTTCTTTATAGATAATCAATCAGCTGCTGCTGGAAAAGGTACCTATCAATCAAGGCCCAAGGCATTTTCGTATTATCTAAATTCTTAAATTGGCATCGCATTTCTTTAATTCTTTAACTATTGTCCATCGCTATGAAGCTCGAGGAAGATGTGATTTTACACAATATCAGCACATAATATCATGTGTCCATGGAAAGTGTCCATGGAAAGTGTCCATCACCATGGAAAGTTTCCATGGAAAGTGTCCTTCCTAAAGGTTGTTGTCGTCCTTTTTCGCCGGGAAAGTGGCCGTTGAATCAGTCCGACTCCCGCCCTTGAGGGTCGAGAGCCCGAACTTAGAACACCAGAATTCCTTTAGCTGTTCGTTGAGGAGCACGTAGAAAACGAACACGAATATTCCCTGCGGAGTGCAGTCAAACTTAGTCGAAATCGAGAAATTGTTACCTAAAACTGGAGATACAATTGGTGGCCATAATCTTACTTTCTTAGCATTTTGCCTATTGTTCACTTGTCAGATAATCAGTCTTAAAATCGATCGCAAAAAGAATTTATGATTATCAATTTAATAATGAAGTAAATAATGGAGTAATGAACTTTATTGATGAAATATCACGATATGACTATATGAGATGTCGTGAGATGAGATGTGAGATGAAATGCCCCTTCCCCAAGATCAAGTCATGAAGAAATGAAGAGCAGGTTCACATTACCTGGCTAGCGTTGAGGATGATGAAGACGTACTGGAGCGTTATCTGGAGTTCCGGCGCTGGAATGTTCATGAAGATGCCCAGAATCCAGCCTGTGCCAAGCAGCACCATCACTCCAACTGCTGCTTTCAGCTGCCTCTGAAAACACGGCCGATTACTCAGTATAATAGCATAATAGTACTAATGTATAGGTGGTCTATTATCCCAGAGCTCTATTTGTCATGGACCAATCAAGACGCAAGTTTGCGGTCAACTCGCCCGCTGATTGGTCGATGTCAAATGGATCTGTGGGTAAGCTAATACTCTAAGTCTAATACGCACGTCTATCGTTTTAATCCATAAATCCATAGATCTTCATACAGGCCTCATGTCCGTCCAAAATGGTGAATCTGTTCACATGCAAGGGAATCTTGCCGAATTTACCTGTATCTGCTCTTTTTCAGTTAGATTCTCGTTTGTTGACTTCCTGATGACGTTCAGCACGAGGAGGAAGATAACACAGTTCGAGAGGATTACCAGACAAATGGGCGCCAGGAAGAGGGCGTAGAAGCAGGGGGACCCTGAACGCAGGAAACACCTGGGGAATAGAGGGCCGTTCAGACATTACGTCATCATTGTTTGGTAGAATTTAAATTTAAACCCCCTCCGTGAACAAATTGAGATAATATTATATGAAAACCCCTAAGATGGGAAATATTCAAAATGGCCTCGGGATGTCATTGATTGAAGTAACCAATTGAAGGTGTAATACTCATAGAAAATACTCAGTTGAACGTTTCTGCGGGAAGAACAGAATCAAGTTACTAATTCGTAGCGCGACCACCAAAAATGAGTGGAAAAATTTGATTCAGCGATTTATAAAATCTCACATGGTATCTGCCAAGTAGGTGGATTCCACCACTTTCACTCCTGCCACAGTCTTCTCTTTCTTGCAGAGGAAGTAACCAATGAACGGAAAGCCGAGGGGAAGTCCTGCAAAGGAGAATGCGTGAAAATATGCGGGAGGGAAAATCTTCAGATGTTAGATACCAAGACATCTCATACACTTCATTCAGTAATTAGATAATGAATTTTTTGAATTTTCAAATTGCATCATCAACAGATAACAAATAGTGAATACCTACCCCATGCAATAACGTTGAACTTGATCATGTACTTAGAGATGTGGGAACCGAAGACTCTGACCAGGGAAAGGTACATTAGGACTCCCTCAATGGCTGTCCAGACAAAGACAACCAGCCACAAGTAGTGCTGAACCATGGTGTACACAGCACACTCCAAACTCATCTGGGATGGGGAGTTTGGGGGTTGAAGAGGGTTCAGTGGTGACAATTTCACTGGGGGTTTCGGGGGTTGAAGTGGGGTACAGTGGTGACAATGTCACTCTGAACGATTATGACAGTGACACATGAATTGGCCATCAGATGCAAATAAGTACTGCGAGATCAATGCTATGCTGTAATAACCATCTCACTCAAAATTCATCAGATGAAATTTGTGGCCTTCTGATAGAAATAACCCTTCAATAAAGAAATGACTTTTTGAAGTGATATAATCAAATGGAAACTAACTCTCACCAGTTTAATGAAGCCGTTGTTGTCAGGTTTCACAAGGAAATCTTGCAGAATGAAGGCAAGGGACGCCAGGAGAAGAGAGAAGGAGAAGCAAATGTTCACTTTAGCTGATCGTGTCTTGATTATCGGTCGAGCTGGAAGATTGAAAGTTTTATATGATTCAAGATCCGTCATTGATTCATTGTCTTCACCTACTACATTTTTGGATTATTTGGATATTCAGGATTATGATAATTATCAAATCCATCTACTGCATCCGCACAGAATTCTAAAAGCAATAATACCTGGCACTATGAGAACGATGGTAATGAAGAGCAATATTACCTGGTACTATAAGAGCGATGGTAAAGAAGAGCCCCACTATGGACCCAGTTAGTAGGATCTGGGATAGGAGGGTCTGTGTCTCGATATATCCGGGGTCTATTTCCTCGGCAGACTGAGGGGTGAGCAGTTACTCAATACTCAGTTACTCAATACTCAGTTACTCAATGCTCAATACTTAGTGTTGGGAGACAGGTACATATTGCATTTTGATTTAATTCTTTATAAAGAAAATATGCGCTTCGTTATAAAAGAAAACTAAGAAAAAGATGCTTAGAATCGATCTTAGTTTTGAAAATTATCGTGGAATTTCGGGATTTGTTCCATTCCAAGCTCCGAAGAATACTATCCGTAGGTAAGGATCATTACCATGAGAACAGCAAAGCTAGAGTTGTGATTGCAGCTGCAAATAACACTGCTCCCAGTGGATCCTGACTCGTACATGGTGTCACATCCCTCATAATCCCATGTAGCCTGGAAAGGGAAAAAATGTATGGAGATAGGAATCAACAAACTGGTGTCAGGGTGGAGAGATGTCAGGGGGAAGTGATGTCAGGGTGAAGTGGTGTCAAGGTGAAGAGGTGTCAGGGTGTTACTAGTGGTAGGGTGAAGTGGTGTCAGGGTGAATGGTGTCACTGTCAGGGAAAAGTTGTGTCAGGGAGAAGTGGTGTCAGTTTGAAGTGGTGTCAGGGTGAAGTGGTGTCAGGGTGAAGTGGTGTCAGTGTTACAGTTAAGTGGTGTCAGGGTTAAGTGACGTCAGGGTGAACTGGTGTAAAAATCAACTGGTATTATTATTAGATGAATTGGTGACAGCTTGAATTAAAGACTTCAGTCTGAGCTACTGTTGGTATGTAATCATTACTGGTGCCAGTGTGAATTGCAGTCATTCTGAAAATGATGTCAATGCGCAATGGTGACAAACTACCTTTTTGGGGCGGTATACCCCACACTTGTAGACCATCTGGAACTTCCTATAGGAATTCTCCTCCTTTTGGATGCTTTGAGAGACATCGCCCTGTATTGATTAACCATAATTACCTTAAATTAACTTCAGATTCATCAAAAATTTACGAACTATAAACAATGTTCAGCAATATCCTTGTGTGCGGGGCTCAAGAGACAGAATAAACCATATATTCCCCTACCAACACAGAACTCACGATTTCAAAGATAGGTTTAATCAGGAGATCGAGTTTGAACCCTGGAGGCTGCGGCCCTGCATCGATCTCTAGCACTGGAGAAGTCAGGACCAGCTGGGAATGCTTATCTCCACCCCCATCTGGCGGAATTAAAGTCTTCCAGAGCTTCTGGTAGATGTCCGAGGCGTTGTTTCCGACAGGAAGGGTGGTGGTGCCCCGAGCTGGGGTGAAGGTGTCGTTCTTCAGGATAACGATACTGAAATCTTTAGCTGTTGATTCTATCTGAAGATCAGGTAGGTAATTACAATATTGATTAATCAATATTGTCATCAAGATCCATAAATTAAGACAGTGGTCGGCAAAATTCTCCTTTCAAAAATTTCCTATTTCATAACATAAATGTAATCATGGAACTTTAATCAGCGACAGACACGAAGATTGCTTGGATCATACTATACCGCCAGTGAAGGACCCCCTTTACCGTCCAATCTACCGTCCTCCATGCCGTCCAATGAGCCGTAGGACGGAATCTCTAAAACCACCGTACTCCTCTCAGAATCAGCCACTTTCCTCATCGCCCCGAAGTTTTGTGAAGTGATAAGGCTGGGAGTGGTCTTTGATTGAGCTATGGTTTTCAGCTGCGCGATGACACTGCGGGAGGAAAGAGGGTTGTGAGATACTGGATCAAATTAATGAACATGCTCTAGTTGAGATTGACCAATCGAAGTGCAAGTTCCAGGTTAACTCGCGCGTTGATTGGTCAATGGCAAGACGAGTTCGGATTTAGGGATTTAAAGGTGATTAACATTTGCATATCACACGAATGACTAGCAGCAAACATTCAAAATATTGAAAAATATCCGTTCAAACGAAAACAATTGTGTTTGTCAATTTCAACTTGACACTGACAAAGTTGACGTTGTTTATCATAGCTAAGAGAAGATTATCTCTTCATTCAATTGAATAAGACGAACAAAATCAGTTCATAAGAGACTATCTCTTACGTTTCTGACATATGAACCAGTTCATGCATCCCGATATCCTGGTCACTTTGATCCGCAACGGCATCAGCGACGTTGCTCAGTGAATCCAAAAGACTCTGCGCCATGTTGTCACTCACTGAAATGTCATACAGGATCATCATGACACCACAATCAGTGAAACCACTCTCGTATAAGTGTGAACCGTGATACTGTCACCCGTGGTCCCGTGACACTGCAACTTGATATTAACGCGAACTTGAACGTAAATCCTTGCTGTTACCAGAAAACTTACAGCTATCTGTGGACTCACAGCTATCCGTGGACTATCTATGGACTAACAAATTTCTGTGGAATATCGTGGACTTACAGCTATCCGTGGACTCCTCGAGCAACACATCCACCACATCGAGCGCCAGACTAACAGCCGGCACCCCCATCTTCTCACTCGTTAACTCCTCAAGGAGACCAGCAACTTCCTCAGGGTCAAAGTCGTCATCCTGAAGAGGGCAGATTATAATTAGTTCTGAGTTTTTCAGATCTTTTAACCTGAAATTGCCATTGGTAGGTTGACTAAAGTTAGTTCAAGAGAAGTTTCGTGGTTATTTGCTCCTAGCTACATTTTATCGCTCTGTTCTCTCTTAAATCCACAGAAAAATACAATTTCACCCCGTGATATATCAAAATTTAGTTAATCGGTTGATTAGGGTACCTTCAAACGCAATTATATTAAAAATTGATAACCCACCGCGTCAAAAACAAGCGATTCCAACTCGTGCATCTTCTTCGTTGTCACACAAGAGTAAACTTCGTTTATCACGGAGTTCATCCCACTGATATCAGCCAGGCAAGTGAAAGTTGCCTGCAGCAGAGTGTCCGTATCGTAGGCACACGGCTGTCTATCGATCTCACCCCTCGGGAGCTTAGGAACAGTGTACGTCCCGTATTCGTTGTCGAAGGTTTGATGTTCACACTCCAAGACCGCACCAGCAGCCACTGAATATAAAGATGGGGATTGTAAAATTGATAGATATCCTTGTAATATTGGAGAATAAACGCTACTTCAACAGTTTAAAAGGGGGTAGAAAGGTAGTAGAATAAATTAGCATAGTGCTCTGTGCTATAGTGAAAATCTGCTCAAATCGAAGAATTTCCAGTCGCTGTTTGTCATGTCATGAAAATTGTAACACAAAGATCTTAACTTTAACCTGCACATCGCTCAATAACTAATTCCTGTTCATCGGGAGACATTAGGATCTGGAGACCCGACAGCAAACAGCTCGGAAAATTATCGGTTTCAGTGCAGGAGGGGCAGTTGTAGCACTTGCCGGAACCCATAGGCGCGTACTCCTGCGTGCCACACGTTGAACAGACAACACTACCTTCCCCTGAAGTGGTATTATAGTCTTAAAGTGGGCTGATTAGCTTACCTTATATGGGCCATAATTTCTCTTTTACATTTGTATTTGTACAATTGGGCCATAATTTTGTCGGGAATATAATAGTATAATATGGGCGTACAGAAAATATGTGGGTGTTTGGACGAAATTGAAACTTCCGAGACTGTCAAATATTCTAATTCATTTTAGACGAGTTTTACTTGAAATTTCTTATCTTAATAATCATGTTTTACACGTTTGCTGCTTGCAAGGTGAGGTTTTGGGGTTATGATACTGAGCAAAAAAGTTAATGTTAATATCACAAAGTGGTCAGTAGGGGTTCACCAGGGGGTCAGTAGGGGTTCGCCAGGGGGTCAGTAGGGGGTCAGCAGGGGGTCAGTAGGGGGTCAGCAGGGGGTCAGTAGGGGGTCAGCAGGGGGTCAGTAGGGGGTCAGCAGGGGGTCAGTAGGGGGTCAGTGGTATATTTTCATATTATGACCCACTTTTATTCCAAAATTTCAATTCAATAGAATTATATATTTCACAAAAGCTCTTAGGTTTTATTTTATTTCTTATCGTGAAATCCAATGTCTCGTCGAAAATCGAAATAACCAGTCAGGATATGCACTATGCACCCCCTCGACAGCGAATTTGTGAACATAAACACACAGGAATTATACATGCTCTCGTTTCTAACCTGAATAACGGTTGCGATCACACTCTTTACAGAAACCATCATCTTCTCCTGGGTTTGAATCATCAGGATTTGGTCTGTATTTTCCAGTAGGGCACGGAGTACATTTAGTAGCACCAGACTCCTGCTTCGGCTCGTAGGCCTGTGTAGGGTATTAAAATATAGCTGAACGGTTATTTAAAATCAGTTACAATAAACTCTGTTTCGTACAAATAAAAAGAAAATTATAGTTGACCTTAAAAATTTACCTCTCAAAATATTTGATATTCCGTCGCACCCTTGTCCTTAAAAACAAACCTCTCTACATTTTAGACATTTCGTTGCACCCTTGTCTTTAAAAAACGTACCTGTCCACATTTTAGACATTCCGTTGCACCCTTGGTTAAAACCTCTCTACACGGCCTAACACTTTTCCGTCGAAACGTCCCTGGCTTCACAGCCGAACATTGTAAAGTACATTCTGTGACTCCATTCTCGGTGTTGGGTGTGAAGCCCTGGAAGAGAATTTCAGTTACATAGTGATACAACGAAACTCCTGATGTTATTCATGATTAACTCGTGATGTAACTCTAATATAACACGTGATGTAATTCGTGATGTAATTCGAATCGAAAAGTTGTAACAAACAACCGTTACAGCTACACATTCTTTCATTTCTTTACATTAGATATCAAAATCGTGAGTATTCAAGTAACGGCTGGGACCAAGGTCCAAGGGAAAGCTATAATAAAATAGATAGACACTCAGATATCGGCTCCATTTTGGGATACTCCCTGAGGGCGCAGTGATGTATCCGGTTTTGACCTGCAACTCAAAGGGCGAGCGTCAAAATCAATATGAGAAAATGGACTTGATCAGGCAAGTGTCTATTTATAATAGACACGGATGAAAACGTCAAAGGGCTCTATAAAACAAGAACTATCATCGAAACACTAATACATACGGTCTGAGGGCAGTCTTGGCAATCAGTACCGTCCTCATTAGCAACCATTTCATCACTGCAGTTGTTAGGGGCGATGCTTCCCGCCTCGTCCACATACTGCATGTAGTATTCAGATGGCTTGGCTGAGGGGAGTAGCTTTGTTATGCACCTTCCAGGCAGGAGAGAAAAACACGCATGATGTGATAGGCAATACAATGATGCAGATGATATAAAATCTTTTTCGCCCAGCTTACTTTCAATCAAATCATGCGTAAAGCGAGAATCATATAAAAGCGAGAATTATATAAGAAGCGGAAAAGCAGAAATCAAGAAGTATATTCTATCGCACGTTTACACCAAGAGATTCCATGGAAAATAAAAGGTGAATTCTTTAAAAGAACGAACTTGACCTACCGGCATAAAGCCACAGTTCCGACAGTAAGAAAGGTTTACTGAACGTTATACGCTGTACCACGCGAGTCTGATCAAGTTGCATCGTGTACGTCTGCAGTCGCTTGCTTAGCCCGTTTTTATTGAATCGTAAAGTCTTAGAGGTCGAGGACTGCGTTTCGTACTCTATTAATACCGTTACGTCATCAATTTTGCCACCGCAGTAGTCACTCGATAATCTGAACAATGATATCCTTTGATTTTCCTGTACTATCGCTGAACGGTTATCGCTGATATAAATCTTTCTTAATTCTTAGTAATTCTTAATAAATTGTATTACTCTGCAGCTGAAGGTATGATAAAGAACCATTGTTAAAAATCGTAAATTTGAAAACCTCCCGAGTTAAGATAAGAAATTAAGTTGAAGTAACCTGTCATAACATGTAGAAATATCTATCAGTTCATTACCTGTCAGTACATCCGTTCTGCTGGATCAACTCCTCATTCTCCTCGTTTATGTTGATTATAGCAATGTCACTAATTAGTAGTCCATCCCCAATGGAGGCTGTTGTTTCCACGACGTTAGAAGCAATGATACTCTTCATTGCGATAACTGAAGAAATAAATTTCGACTTGACAAGATGTATGGCTATAAGTTAGGTGGGGCAAATCAATCATTCATTTTCTTGTTCATGTTATGGAAACTGGAAAGAACAGACCTATGGTTTAGAAAACTCCTATAAAAAGCTCACACTTAGCAGGCCTGCAGAACGTCTGATCGTAGAGATCCTGGTATTTTCCTGTAGAAATTAATTAGTTACAATTAATAATAAACCATAATTATACAATTATAATAAACAATATCTCGAGAACAGAGTTTTATTTTCTCTGCATGTTAAACATTGCACGTGCGCGGCTTTTAAATGCACAGCGTAATCGACGGATCTTGTGTAGTTTGTTGAAAGCACAATAAAAGAGGTATAAACGCCCTGCAGATATCATTATTCAAAAGAAGTTTTGCAAATTCACCTATCTCACAATGCGTGCAGGAACCTTTACCACTGGAACTGTAAGATCCGGGAAGACACGGGAAATTACCTGAAATATTAGCATGACTGGCATTAATAATAATAATTGTGAGTGCGTGATGCTGATAATAAACAGGATAGCCACGTGTGTACTTGGCGACACGGAAATTTCGGAACGAGTTTCAACTTTCACTTCTAGAACTTGACATCTGTGTAAACTGTATAGAGGAGGGCCCGACATTTCACCAACGACAAATCACCTGACGGCGAGCTTCTAACCCTAACGTTAGAGGTGAAATATGATGGCATAAAGTGTCATGAGGTGAAATGTCCTGAGGTGAAATGATGAAGGAGAAATGTCCGTTCCCTCTGTATAGCGCTTACTCTATATTATAATAGCCACCAAGTCCCGAGGGTTGTGAGATTGATTGATTACGTTAAATGGCTCGAGCCATTTAACGTAATCAATTCAGTATATTCTTGTTATCACATTCTCATAATCCTCGGATTCTCTTCGGATTTAAATATACTATACTTTCGAAAGAAAGCTGAGCTGATGTCCATTTAATTTTCCAGAGATGAGAGAACGCATATTATAAACGAGATAAGTCACAGATCAATTAATTAAAATCAGTACTGATTAAAACTTACTCCAATCATCACCAATGATGACTATTTCCGAGAGAGGCCTGCGGCTGGAGTAAGGCTCTCTAGTTCTGATGATGATTTCAGAAGCTTTCGGGTTACCTGAAAATGATAGATTACTTGTGAAAATTAATTGAGTAATCCAAATTGGAAGTAGCAATTCTCAAAAATCATCATTTCATATTAGCGAGCCGTGGCAATAGGTATGTCTCAAATCAAATTTCTACAATACAACGGACCTGATTTAGGTACAACAAATTTTCCCGATTCATCAGAAGACACACTGTCGTCAAGGTCAAGTTGGCAGGGGATGGAATTGGAAGCTTCCTCTAACAGTAATTCTACCTGACATTTGGTCGATCAAACAATTAATGAATAAATTGAAATTAAAAAGTGCAATTTAAGTGAAATCTAACACTCATATAAGCCATCATAATTTTAATTATATATTTCACTTTTAAATGAAATAGAGAAAGGAAAAAAGCACACGTCATTTTAACTCCACCACCTGCCGCTGTGACGAAGGAGCATATTATGCTACATGCCATAAACCCTGGTAACCCTAATAACTTAATGACCCTCACAACTTTATCAGTTATCCCGACCTACGTTACATGTGACTCTGGTGGAAACTGAAAACAGATATAAAACCTGCCAGGAAATGCTCCAAAAATTCGAGCGTTTTATCTATTACCTACCTCCCAGCCGGATCCGTAATGTTGACTATTAGATTCACCGTAGTAGAGATATACTGATGAAACGCCAACGAACTCAGACATTCCATCAGGTACAGTGAACCTGATCTCACAGCCACAATTCTGAGACCGGTCTGAAGTACACCCTCCGGTGGTATCCAGATTACCGTCAGTGAGTCGAGTTTCTTCTATCTGCCACTGGTCATTACATGAAGACGAATGAACCATCTCGCCGGTGGTAATTTGCAATACCGGAACTGTCAAGGATTGGCCGTCAGCTAAATTCTTGAAACCGTTCAGTTCTGAAATCATTGAGATCGTGAGTAAGCCGAAGGTTGCAATATCATCTGAAAAGTGTATCGTGGAAAAGTCTATTGTGGAAACTATTGATTTATTTAACCTACCTTGTGCGATATCCGCCTTTATTTTTCACTCTTTTCCACGTGACTACCACGTGGGTGTCCGTGAAAAATGGAATAGAGTGAAAAATAGGAGTAGTTATTGGTTGATCATGACCAAATCTCGCACCTTCGGCGCTCGATTTTGTCGATAAACCAATAATTACTATACTCACATTAAAAATTCTTCCCGGGACTCACCTATGTCCTCCGTCCACTTTTAGTGAGTGTTATTAAAACGCCCGGGGGCGCCCCCCAGAGGGTTTTATATTTTTATTTATTACGATATTTAGAAACTTTCTAAATATCGTAATACAATAAAACTATAAAATCATAAAGATGAATTTATAGAAAATCTCAGATATATGTCCTGAGTTGGACGCACAGAAACTGACAGCGCTATGTAGTCACATGATGGCTTCAGCATAATATCCTCGTGGTACGAATAACAACGCGAGGTAAATCTCGTTCGTTGCAGACACCCACTCACAGATTCAGACATCATAATCAGTGGCTGACCCGCGGGTTTTCAAATTTTGGTTATTCATAGTTTTTATGATTGATAAATATTTGAAATCATATTGATCAATTTGTAGTTACGAATAGTTGATCAATGATTTCGTTGTTGAGTTATTGGTCAATGATTTTGATCCGGACCTTACTTTATACTACCTCAATAACCTGTTTCTCAAGTGAGTGAAAAGTCAAGAATGTGACGTCTTGAAAGTGGTTGGTGAATTGATGATGTCAAGCTGCATTAGTTTCTGTGCTGCGCAAGAAACTTGGTTGAGTTTCAAATTGGATTGCGCGCGAATTGATTTTCATTTTTCGATTTTTGTAACTTTTCCAAAAAAAGGAATCCCAATGAGTGATCAAGAGGCATCGATTTTTTGGCGCGGAATGAAAAAATCATTTCGCTATTCAAAAGGATACACGGCGGATCTCCATCATTCCCCGAACAACTCGATCCACTGATGCGGGTAATACGAATCAGTTGTCTGTGTTATCAGTCTGTGTTATCAGTCTGTGTTATCAGTATGATGACATCTGTCATATTCTAGTTACACCGATAAGTGCCTGTACCGGGTCCACTCGAGGTCATTCTTGAATTTTTTTTTACAAATTAAATTACTGTGCAATTAATTAAAAAGTAAAAGTTGGTCTGGATTACTGGAGATCTATAGGTATGTTTGCCCAAAATTTATTTCTTGCTCATACATACAATAGTTTAATTTTCAAAACTGCTAAGGCGCACAGCTCCCCAAGCTCAAAGATTCGCAACGAAATTAAAATGGATTCGATGAGAACTGAGATTTGATTTATACCGATAGCTCGGTAAAGGAAATTAACGATTTGGAGGGGGAGCTAAATTTAATTAATATTCATATCCGCCCGATAATAGGCAAGCAACATGGGTGAGTGTGCTCGAGACAGACGAATGTCGGCGGGAGCAGCTTTAAATGAATCTATTGATATAATTAGTTATTTATTCAGCTCGCGGAGGAATATTTAATTAAAATGGGGTGCTCTGGATTTGCTGGAACAAGGAGAATATTGTGCACGTGTTCCTTGAGTCTTTGCACGTGTTTCTTTGTCATGTTTAACCCTCTTGAAATGGTCATCATGTGACCAGCGAGATGGCGTTTTCACAAGATCATTGATCACAGAATCGGAGCTTACTTAGATCACATGATCTCATGATCTTAACTTAGATCATTTATATGATCACAGAATCTTAGAATCTTAGGATCTCAAAATCTAACCCACCTTGGCACCTTACACAACGCATGTTATTCAAGGATCTCAACCACTCATTTCAATGAATGGACATAAACGGTAATATAGTCTTATGATATCATAATCGATCAAGAGGCAATCTCACAAAGTGGTCAATTAAATCAAAATATATTGCACTAAAAAAGGCTAAAAAAGCAAAGAACGAAGATCTTACTGTAAAACTCTTTTTATAGTTTCTCTCACATGGCACCCTCCTATAACAGTCAGGAAAATATTATCATAAAAATACTCAACCTTGTCTCAACAACACAACCAACATTCATAGAAATAATAAATACCACTTTGAGAGCTTTGCTAATCCCGCTCGAGCGGTGGGAGGGGGTTTCCTCAGCTCTCAAGGAACATGGTGGGAAGGCATTACCCTTTTGTTATCATAGCCGCACATTTGTGAGATACCTTATCACAGGAAATTAAGTTTACATTAATTGATTAATATAATTATAAGCCCAATGCCTCGAAAAGGGCCAATAAATTTCATGTATCTTTATGAAACTAAGATGGCCAAATTATGATTAAGTTATACAGCCCAAAAAGGGCCCAATTTCATGAAGTTAAATGACATGTAGGCTCATTTTCATGTAAGCGTCATTTACTGTAATGAGGTAATTTGAGCATTAATAACGGCTTCATCGTAACCAAATATTTAACTAGCGCGCAATTCAATGATTTAAAACATTTCACGATCCTGAAAAAGGTAAACGGTCGCGTAAGCGAGAAAAAAAGTGCAGTTTGACATCATCAATTCATCATTTTTTTTGAAAATGAGGGTGACTACTTCGGAATGACAGGTTACCAATAGAGGTACTACTACTAGAAGGGGGATGGGCCAGCGAGGGCCCAGGCGGCGCCCAGGAGAGGAAGCAACTGGCCGAGACAAGCGCGCCTGAGCCCCATGTGCCCGGATGGGACGGGAGTCCTGTTCTCCCGTTGCCATCCTGTCGGAACAGGACGGCGTTCCTGACCCAGCGGCGGGGCTCGAGCCCTCCTTCTGTGGCCGGAGCGAGGGCTACCTCCGCGACATCCTCTGGGGACGGCTTGAGGTATCCCTGACTGAAGGCTCAGTCCGGTGAGGACAGAGCCTCAAGTAGTTGCAGAATCGTCGCATACTCTTAGGTACCAGGCGACCAGTCCTGTGGGCGTAGCTGACGATCCTGTTGAGTTTGAACCCTGTCCACGATGTCGGTACCTGCACAGTAGTAGGTGTCGAAGTACTCGGCCCTAATACTGCCTAGGGAGGGGCATTTCCCCAGGAAGTGCGATACTGTTTCATCTTCGCTTGCAGAGAGGACAGGTTGCAGTGACAGCGGGATTCCAGTTTCTTGAGGTGGTAGTTTAGGACTGTGTGGCCTGTCAGGAGTTGAGTAGCCACCTCAGATCCTTCCTACCCATACTGGATAGCCTTTGCAAATTTGTCCCTCCACATCATGTTGAACATTCTGGGAGGACTAGCTTTTGTAGGAGCTTATCCAGTCCCTCTTTGTCTTCCTCCTCATTGTCAGCGAAACATACCCCACGCGGTATGGGGAGTAAGACCCCTGGATGCGCTGTCGTTTGAGTTGGTCGCCCCAGCTTTCGCTGTCTGGTCCGCCAGCTCGTTCCCCTGTACCCACTGTGAGCTGGAATCCAACTAAGTGTGACCTTGTTGGTGTTTCCAAGTGAGTTGAGGGAGTTTGATGCCCGAAGTGGCACCTTGCTCTTGATAATCGTAGCATTTATCGCCTGAATAGCCGATTTGCTATCACAATTTATCAAGATTTTGGTGTTACTCAGTGCATGTTCCTGCAGTATTCTGCCGTTTTAGCAACAGCAAAGACTTCTGCTTGGAACACCGTACCTGTGTAGCCCAAGATGGAAGGATTCGCAGTGGTCCAAGTGGCTCCAGGATGGTCCACCTTGATCACAACTCCTGCTCCCGTGTGGTCGTTGATTTTAGAACCGTCCGTATAGCACACGACATCAAAGTCCTCACCCTTCGGCTCCTTTGTACTCCTCCCGAGACGGGACTAGCACAGTGAACCGTTGGTTTATACTGAGAATCGGTTTCATCGGATCTTGTTCTTTGGAAGTTAAATCCTTGGGCAGGGCCCTGATAAACTTCTCATTCTCACTGATGTGGCTGGTGATGCGCGCTGAAGGCTTTCCAGGAGGGAAGCACCAATGACCTTGGCACTTCAGACGCATGGTTTCCTTCGCAGCGACCTCCTAGTCCACAGCGTGATTGGGATAATCCCCGTGACGACATCCAGCGCTGTAGTTGGGGTCGAAGGTAAGGCTCCCGTAATAAGTACGTTTGCCAACCTCTGAACTCCCTTTAGCAGCTGCTGGTTGTGCGTTTTTGTGTGCCAGCAATCCATATCGTTGAACCATACGTGAGTATTGGTCGAACCATTACCTCGTAAATCCAGCGCATGGTGATCGGTTTCAGGCCCCAGGTGGGACCAACCGCTTTCCTGCACTGCATTAAGATAGATTTGGCCTTCTTGCACACAGTTTCGATGTGATTGTTCCACGTCAGCTTTGAGTCTAGGGTGATTCCTAGAAACTTAGTGGAAGTTCTCACTTCGATTTCGACGCCGTCTACTTTCAGGGGCTTACTGAATGACCAGTTCCTCCTATTCGTAAACATGACGCAGTGGGTCTTCAGCTGAGATAGCTTCAGACCATTTGCCCTACCACCACTGGTTGATACTGTTTAGGCTTCTTTGGGTTACCTCCCGAAGGGTATCCGAGTCAAAGCCTTGACGGTTGCTGCCAGTTGGTGGTTTAGGCGTTGTCACTACTGAGACCAGGGATATATCGTCAGCAAACCCCTGGAGGTCGCACGGTATTTTTGTCCCTGGTGAACTCAAGTAGATCGTTTTATTACAAGGTTCCATAGGAATGGGGATAGAATCCCCTGCGGGCATCCTCGTAAAATGGATATGACCTTCTCCTTGCCCTGCAGCTCCACCATGGTGTGCCTAGACCGGATCATTGACATGATCCATCTATTCACGCCAGGCGATTTGCAGTTCTTGGTTAGGGGCCTTATCGATTGAGTCGAACGACACATTATCGAACGCTCCTTCTATGTCAAGGAAAGTCCCGAGCGCCATCCCCTTGTTTAGGATGGCCATCTCGAGTTTCCTGACTAGTTTATGGATCGCAGCTGTTGTTGAGCTTCCTCGCTTGAATCCAAATTGTTTCTTGCTTAGGCGCTCGTACACTTTTCAGATCTGCTTCCATGTGCCACAGAATCACCCTCTCCATCCATTTCAGGATGACAGGTGACAGTGTGATTGTCCTAAATGACTTAGGATTGGTGTAATCATCCTTCCCAGGTTTCGGGAGAAAGATACTAGAGGAGTCCCTCCATATTGCAGGAGTATATACCCCATCCGGTAGCTAGCCTTGGCGATGCTCGTGAAAGCACCTCCAATGCTCCCCCATCCTTTTTGAAGCATGATTGGGCGTACCCCATCCGGTCCCGCCGCTGAGAGTGGATCGAATTCTTGTAGTGCCCGTTTCACTCTATTCTCAGAGAATATGTGATCCAGACTCCACCGATCTTCGATGTCCACTCCCGCAGCAGTGCCCGGAGGGTTGGGGTCGGCCGGTGAAGGGACATCAAAAGTGCACTTCAGTCATGCGGTCCAAAGTTTCGGATGGCTCTCCGTGAGGGAGACCATCCTTTTCTTAACCGCACATAACTTAGTGTCCTTGTTGTCCTTTTATGAGACAGGATATCCTTTTGGATTCGGATTTGGATTCCAAATTCGCACAGAATTCCTTGTATTTCATGGTCCAAGTATTGTCCCCTGCAGTTTTTCATACCTCTTACGGGCCTCTTTCCTGATAGTATCAAGTTCCGAGTCCCGAGGTATTTTCCGCTGTCTTCTCCTTATCTTTGCCCTCATATCCCTCCTAGCTTCCCTCACCTCTGGCGTATCCCACGGAAGTGGTTTGATCTTCGCTGACACGTATGTCAGTTCAGTCGCCGAGTTGAAGGCACTAAGAATGGACGAAGAGAGTTCAGATGCGCGGTGTCCATTTTCTCGACAGAGTCGATATTCCTGAACATCTCGGCTTTGGAAGACATCCGGAGGTTCAGATCAGACTCAAAGTGTTCCCAATTGGTTTTGAGATATCTCTGAAGTTCTGTCTGGCGAGAAGGGTTGACCCTGTTGATTTGAATGCGATGAAGCGGTGGTCCGAGGAGTGCTCTACCCGATCCTTCACGTCCACAAACCAGCCGGCTACGAGACTGTGCCCGGCCTTGTTCGTGATCGTGAGGTCAATAGAATTACTCCAGCGGCCGTTGTCAAAGGTGGGCGTTGACCCCGCATTCTCAATAAACAGGTCATTGGCAAGGATGTACTGAGAAGTTTGTTCCCTCGTTCCTTGCGCTTTTGATCACCTATCCTGCTATTCCATGCCGTGTTATGAGCGTTGAGTCAGTTCCGATGATCAGTGCGATACTATGCTTCTTCGCGTACTCAACGACTTTCATGAAGTCTGGCGATGGGCATTGTGTATCGGTTCCATCCATGTAACATGACGCAATTAGTGTTTCGACTCCATCCACCTTAGTCTGCACGACTGCACAGTCCGCGGTTGTAATGGACTCTTTAAACCAAACTTGTCGTTCCATGCATGAGTGGAAAAAGATGCTTGCTCTAATTGGTGTCTCCCGAGACTTACAGGCCGCAGCCCGAAGACAGTATGACCCCTTAGAGATAACACCTTTTCCGTTGACATGTGGCTCTTGTACCAATATCATTGGTTTATCTATATCGCGGATATAGGTTCCCAGATCTTTGGTGGCCTGCCGTTGCTTGTTCAAATTGATCTGGACAAAGCCAAGACTGTCATTGAACTCGCGTTTCTTCATCTTGGGGTGTCGGCCGGTGACGGAACCATTTTAGTCATGATTCCGATTCGTTTTGGGAGGGTCTCACTTCCCGTTAGGGCGTGAAGCTCCCTCCAAGTGCAGGGGACAGAAAGTCCCCTGCTTTCCAACGAGTGGTCTTCCAGCCCGCAATTACAACACAGCACTGAATCCGGGGACACATGCAGCGTATGTTTACGGTGTAAGAAGACCACGCACCGACTTCGCCCGTTTGATGAAGAGTGTTATCAGTATGCGCGGGTTTTCCGCGCGCACCGCCTGATAATTGGATATATGCGCAAAATCATCAATAGAAATGTCATCGCGCCTTCCGTCATTAAAGTATAGATAACGTACCAGCGCCTATGCAACTTCTTATCAGAATAATGCACACGTACCGTTTTCCCATCCACGTTAGGCACTCCTTTGAGGGGAGGCCATGCTGTGGTGAGAGATTCCCCAGCCATGCTAGGCACTCCTTTGAGGGGAGGCCATGTTTTGGTGGGAGTTTCCCCAGCCATTCGCAGAGCTACCTTGAAAGGTCTCCACGTTCTGGTGGGAGTGGGTCCGACGTCGCTCGGTGCCCCTCCCGTATGGATCCCCGTTCTTTCCGTCCCTCCCCCCACCCTGTTTGATTCTCCTTTGAAAGGATATCGCACTGTGGTGGGGTTCAGTTCAGTCAGATCAGGTCCTACACGTGGAAGGGTCGTTGCTAATCCGGACAGTGACACACAGTCTCCCGGCTCGCGATGGTAGAGCCATGCGCTGCCCAGAGTCCTGGTGTAAAGCAGGGTGCGTACGCAGTTAGCGCTGCCTTCATCCTCATAAAGAGTGTAGAGACAACTTCTAACTGTTTCCGCGAAAGATGTTAAATAAAAGCAAATCCATAAAACACGGGAAAGCAGCAGGCATAAGCCGAGAGAAAGAGATGTGCCACTCGTAGGCATGACGATGATGCCCGTCCGGACCGTGGCGCCGAACTGTAAGAAGGGTCCCTTGCTGGTTGGAGTCCAGACAAGGGAAGGACCTGATATCCTGGTCCTGGGTCGATCCTGCATTTTCAGCATGACAGGGGCACCTCTTGAAGGCTTGTGGCTCCAATCCACGTATGCAGGTCTTAGTCTAAAAGACTCTGGAGATATTCCCACATATTGGAGTAGCGGGCCGTCCCTGACACCACTTGCCTGACACCGCTCCAGCATGAGGTTATTACTCCTCGCCCCCCAATAGAGGTACAGTGAGTAACCTTATTGCACGAGGTGGAGCCGAGTGTGATAAGTTCCTCATAGAATAATTTGAGAATACTAATAACTCATCTAGACTCAGCTTACCTCATCGGCGACAACTATTCCATACAGTAAGTGATTGAGTGATTCGATCACATGCGCTCCTTGCGGAATATTCAACTTATTGCACGTTCAGAGCATGTAATTTGAAAAGAAGCATGCCCCTTACATGTGATATTCTGTGAGAAGAAGAGTGATCTTGAAATATATGGGCGGAGGGAGAAGAAGAAGAAGAAGAAGGAGAAGAGGGCTTTATTATTATGGTGAGCAGAATGGGACAGAGTTATAGGGAGCTCGCAGTTATAGGGAGCTCGCTAGACGACCGGTGATTCTGTAAGTTAATTCTATTAATTATATTCCTTAACATACATTGTTAAACTATATATTAACTGGGGGCTGATCTCAATTTTACTCTCAGATCCTGGAGCCTGTTCTCATTAGCGGTGAAATAAACCCCGCAGTAATTTAAACGTCGTATTAGAATATGTAAACGAGCTGCTTGGGCAGCAGGACAGTGCTGGATTAGGTATACACTCGGATAGGAATACACTCGGATAATTATCATATTTGGTGGTGAAATATGGGTAGCATGAAAATTGAAAATATACCTACCGATGAATCTCTGCTGACCCCCTACTAACCCTCTACTGACTCACTGCCGACCCCCTGGTGAATAGGGCTATATGGATTTTATCAACTGTTTTATGAGCTCTCATTACTCAGTATTCAGTCAGAAATACTATTGGAGTTGTGAGCACAGGATTTCTTTCCTGGAGTGACGAAAAGAGATGATTGAGCAGAGGAAAGCTACAAGAACCATGTCTTTTAAGCTGTTGTGAGGTGGTTATTATTTCTATTTTAATCTCTCGAAATTTTCCCTACAAAATTATTCGAAAATTATGAATTTTACAATATGAATCACCTTGCCTTAAAATGAAGAATAAATTTATGTTTTATACCCTGCAATAAAATGTCACATGTGACAAAAGCACCAATACTGAGGACATTGTCTCATTGTTTCATTACATTAGTACATTCAATAGAAATACAGAAAACTGTCATTTCGACAAAAGGCCGTCAATTGTTCCCGGCATTGTATTTGGTATTGGTAAACTTTCCATGCCGCATGGGATGTCTCAGAGTTTCACAAACAATTGTTTCCTAAATCTTATAAAATAACGGAATTTTCGACATTAGCATGCGATTCCTACAGAGACTCTTCCCAACGTTTTCCTTGTTTTACGGAAGCCCCTAGTTCTGTGAAGCTCCTATCTGTTTAATGTGAAAGGCAAGCTTCAATCATTACCATGATTTTTACAGCATTATTTTGTAAAAGTTACGAAACTGTCCGATAAGATTGCAACTGTGAGGTGGTTAATATTTAATTAAGTTTGAATCAAGACCGTAAGGTGCCAAGAAGTAAATGGAAACGGCTCCGATTATAAAATTATGTGAACCCGGAAAATTGATTTCAGAGCTGCAAAAAATGCAGACATCACGCAAAATTTGTTGCAAAAAAGGTGACCGTGATTTCAGTTAAAATTCAGTTGGAATTCATAATTAATTTCTTTTTCTGAAACGTAAACCGACTATCAGCAAAATCAGTTTAGGAAAATACTTAAATTACTGATGAAATTTGACCTGAGGCAAATCAAATTAACAAAATAGCAGTGATTAATCTCATCAGTATTATCTCTATCTAAAGACATTTCAGAATAATACTTTATATCTCATCAGTTTTTTTGCTTGAGTGAAATTGACAACTGATCATAACCCAACCATAGATATTACAGTTATATTTTCGAAAAGGTATAATTTCTGCTCCAACTGACCACCTGCAATACATTTTGTTGACACTGTATTTATTTGGAGAAGATGACCCAGCTAGCAAGGAAGATGACATTGGTACACTGGATATGTCTGGTTCTGCTCGTAAACCTCGGTGCAGCCAGGAATTATGATGAAGGAGCACGGATCCCGGTAAGTATACTGTTTTTGGCTGGAGATGGGGGTCCCGAGCCCAGACTTTTTACCCACCCTGTATATATTTTGGTTGTATGGAAGTGTAACAATGACCCTGGTAACCCTTTACTGACCAGCTTGGGGTCATTGGTGTACTTTCATACGACTTATTTTTCTTGGCAAATGGCCATATTGCAAAATTGCGGACTCGGCGCTGACCAGGCGCTGATCGGCGATACCGCCGAGTCGGCGATTTTACAATATGGACATATGCCTTTTTCTTATTATTTTCACTTATTTTTTATCTTTATTTTAGAAGATTTTACTTTTTTCTGTTTTAGTTATTTTGTTTTTTCTTTGTGATAGAATAATGTACCGTTTCTTAAGTCGCCCTTTGTACTTTTGTAGTTTCAAAAGCTGTTTTGATAATTTTCGGTGTCCTATGAAATTCCAATCAACCGAAGTATCTTTATTAGTGAAAATTAAATACAAAATACTCGCTAATCAACCTAAAACATCAGGAGAGCTACGACGACTCATGGACGAACGTATTGATGATGAGTATAGCCAGATCTCACAGTGATTTACTCATGGATTCAAAACCTGTCGTTAATGGTGAGTTGTTCTGGGTGACGACATGGAGCTGACATAATGTCGGCGAAAAGCTGAACAACAATGAACTGTTGTCAGTGCGACGTCAACAATCATTTAAAATCACTTTCCGATCCGAGATACACCATTCTTATGATTCCTTTCAAAACAGGATGCATTCCAATTACAATAGTCTTAATCCATTTGAGTGAAATTAACAAATTTTAATTTTCAAATCAAGGCACCTATTTTTCAGAACGACTCACTGAAACAGTGGATGAATTACATCAGACAATCCAGGACGACATTGAGGGCTTCACTACCCTGAACGATTTCAAGAAATACATAGGAAAATCATAAGAACTCAGTGAAACTTCTTAAATGGGAGCTGCTAAACAACATTAGAACCGCAGGACAAAGCATTGATTTGACGAATCCATACGTCGCGTGGATTTTGAGCAACAGAAACGCCCTAGAAACACTGCTAACGTCGGGGGATGTTGAGAATGATAGATGGGGTGATGCTGTAAGAATCGTAGCCCAGATCTTAGAACAAGACAGCAAAGCCAAACAGGACTGGAAACTGAAACTAGCGATCGCCATCGGTTTGACATTCTCAACTCCTGTCATATCCATGGCTGACGGGAGTGAGATTGATGGGTTAGCTCGGTACCACAGCTATGCTAAGTGGGGAGATGAAGGACTGCTATTCGATGCTTTCTACCGCCTGAGTGCCTGGCAGATGCGTTACGTTGTCGGATCCTGGGCAAAGGACGAGGAGCTGGTTTGGGCGCGGGCTAATGCGTTGGAAGAGTTCAGAGATCCTAACAAGATAGGCTCTGTAACGCACAGCATGGTGGAATATAAGCTCGTATAACGATGACGGGATCAGTGTTCACACTTCCGGGTATTACTACGGGAAGCCAGTTACTTTGGAATGGATCCATACTGTTGGAGGGGTGTGTGGGGCTATCTCAAAGTTTGGGTCGGGAATGGCTCAGGCATTCGGTATTCCGGCCCTTCCGGTTGGTCAGCCCGGACACTGTGCGTTTATCTGGCAGAAAAACGGCACAGATTGGTACCTCGACAACGATATCAGTGGGTGGGAGAAAAGTACTACTCACACTGGTATTCAGTACAGTTGGAAAGTGGCTGCACCGTTCTTTACCATGATGACAGAAGCCCAGCTCAACCCTGAAGCATACCGAACTTCAGAAAAACAACGGATTTTAGCAGCATCTTTCGTTGAAGACGCGGACTTGAAATTCCTGCTGCTGGATGATGCGACATCTCTATGTCCTCAGAACTATGACCTCTGGTATGACTTGGACGATCTCTTCTTGGCACAGAAGGTTGATGAAAACCTGCTACAGAAAAGAATGTTGCCCCAATTGGAGGAGCACGAAACTGAAGCTGGAAAGGAGAGGAATGTAGCGTGGAAAAGGCCCGTACGAGCCAGTGAAGACGAGGGTGGAGCACAGGTTATATCCTACGAGGGTGGGGAATGGGCCGCAGCAGATGAGGATGGAGCATGGGTGGAAATAGACCTGGGAGCTCCTTGTTCTGTCAACGAACTGAAGATACACTGGTGGGGCACATCGTACAGCAACGACTACGATATTCTCGCTGAAATCGATGGTAAGTACGTCAAGGTAAAGTCCAGGGAGGACGAACTCAGAGATAACGATTATTACAACGCATGGGGAGTAGTGGAGGGATGGGAAGGACAGACAACGAAAGTTAAGTTAGAGATGAGGGAGGGATCAGTGGACCCGTGGTACGGGAAGTATTACTACGGAATCCGGCAGATTGTGATAATGGGACAGGAACACACGGTAACGGAGGACATCTCGCTTTCCCGTCCTGTTGTAACGTCCGTGGACGGATCAGGATGGGAGTTCATGGTGGACGGTGATGAGAATACTCATTGGAGCAGCAAGGTGAAGAATGCGTGGATAAACATTGATTTGGAAGGGTTGTGCGGGGTGAGTGAAGTGGTGATAGATTGGATGGGCAGGATTCAGGGCAAACAAAGAGTGCAGTTAGTGGTGGAAGGGAAGGTACAGGAGGAGAAACGCGGGAAGTTGGAAAGAGTTGAAATGGAAGGGCATGCAGCGGACCTAAAGGTGATGTTGAAGGGTTCGAAGAAGTACGAGATCAGAGAGATAACTGTTCGTGGACATTGCTACTCACTCAGTGATATCTTCAAGTTTAAAGTCCCCCGAGGCTTTGCGGTGCCGGATGCATCGTATACAGCGTACGTTATCAACGATATAAATGGGGTGATCGATGGATTCGAATGCGAAAATTGCTTTTAATGAACGATGTTGATCACTGTAAATGTGTTTTGTCAAAATTTTGATATGAAAAATATTATCAGTAAAATGTAGAATTACTCACTTGTTCTTTAAAATTCTGTGCATCCATTATCCGATAAGGAGTAATTTCCAACGATCACTGCATTGACCTGCAAATAAAGATTTTGTTTAATATAGAAATGTGATTTAACACTGCGAACCTATAAAAGTAAAAGGCACAATGTCACCAATTATTTTCTCTGAAATCACTTTTGTTTGACACAACTTTTGTCTTACATCCTAGCATAATAAGACAACAGTTGACTTTGTCATCAGCATAATCTGGAACCCATTGGCTGTGCTGCACCCATCTACTCAAGCACTCTACCATCCGAGTCCATGAATAAATAAGCTCATATAGATAGACTCCTGCAATTAATCATAATGGACTCCTATATAGGTCAATAATACTGACTTAAATTAACAGTAACACGCACCCTTATTAATCAATATACACACAAAATCCATCAATCCTATACAAAATGATTCACAGGACGAAAAGACTCCGATATCTCACATACACTGTCGTCACTAATCGTGTCAATATATAATTATCACGTGACCCAGTGTGTACTAAACACACAGCGAAGGTGCTGCACAAAAGATATGCCCTCTTGACGCCAATAATTGACCACTTTGAAACATGATAATGACGTCACAAAAGGTCCTCCTAATCAGTGTATACTTCGTCCGCAGACTGTTGACCTTCATGATATTTACATGAAGCGAGGGACCGAGCCCTTCTTCCGACTACCCCACTTTAATTACCTGGCGAATATATATGTAATGGTATTGTTCCCCCTCAAGGATATATTTTTGTAAGGTAAATTTGTCCTGATATTCATTTGCCGGTCAGAGAAAAAGGCGGTTACGATGACGTCATTATCATAGCTCAATGTGGTAAGTCGATGACGCTAAACCGCCGATTTTCTGGGCGTAGATCTGTCCAGATATTCGTGCACTGCTATATCAGGCACCAGTCCTGTCTATTTATAGTCCTACTCTTCCCTAATCACTTGATTTAAGTGTGCGTGCCTCCCTAAGTTTTTGGCATGGGTTGTGTTTCGTTGAATTTGGGTGAAAGTTGATCATCAATTGGTGGAAAAATGGGCTGTTCAAGGGATACTGCGGTATGCTATACGTCTCTTTTTCGTTGTAGTTGATCAGCTGATGTCCCCATATTGAGCGTTTAGGTTGTGATCTAGCTGTTGCACTTTTAAGTCAAGATTCGAACTTGATTTTTGGAAAATATAGGCTGTAAACAGGACGAATGCTTTCCGAAAGCTGATCTCTCCAATTAGAAATAATATATCATGTGAGCATTTGTAATTTGTATATTATTTTCGTGCAGGTAATATTTTAGACAGTACGCACTTATTATCACAACTTAATGGCATAACCATTTAATCATTTAATGGCTTAATATCGGCGGCGGCGGCGTACTAGTTTACCCATACGATCCCAAAATCTCCTTGCAACTGACCAATCAGCGTGCGAGTTTACATTTAACTCGCGCGCGGATTGGCCAATGTCAAAAGGACCGCTGGGTATAAACCAACACGCCGCCGATGAGATAAGATACGACCTGATTGCCTCCACACGCAATGTGTTTACTGTCTGTTCTGGGGGAGGTTCATTCATGTTCCGAGGAAAACATGCCAGTCTCACTGCCACGATACGTGGGAGCAAGTGTCGTCATTATCAGGGTGGAAAGCGAGAAAAATTTAGGGTATCAAATCGCCAATTTTTCTTGAGAACCGATGGTATTTTACAAATTTTCTTGAGCCATTAGCCCATTACAGCAAGTGTATTTTGGAATAAACATCTGGAGTCCGCGCTAATGGGTGATTATATTGGAGCCTATCACGGGTATATCTGTGACAATGTGGAAATGGCTCGGAAGTGGGTTAGAAGACCCGATACTGATAGAGGTGAAATGGTCCAGGTCAACTCTTAGCGTCGTTATACACTGATTAATGAGGCAAATCTGTAAATTGGAACTTACATTTCGCCAATTAACGCAGCAGGAAAAACCTCGGATTTCATTTTGGTGCTGCCGTGTGATATTATTGAATTTCCTAGTTCACATATATTTGTAATGACTTGATGGGATAAATATATGTAAAATTAGATCCTTTACCATGATAATTATATTGCACACTTACCTCGTGACGGGCGTAATGACTCCGGCATTTTATCGCAAGTATATTTTCTCCCTTGTGACATATATCCCTGCTGGTATATCTTAAATCTTTTTTTATATAATCGTTCACAAAATATATATATAAACTTCGTTCAACTTTACGCAAAAAATGTTTAGGCGGTTAAAGGTCAATAATTTATCATTTTGACCTAAGATAATGGCGTCACTCCAAACGTCAGGAAACAATGCATGCTCCATAATGTTCTGAAGTGCGTAGCTGTAAATATCTTATGGATAAACGACAATAGCTTTGGGAATTTGAAATATATATTTCCCTGTTCCTTTTATATAACGTTTTGTGAATTTATAATATATATGATGTAATGAGTACCATGGATGCTGTGAGTTGTTACTTGATGATTGCATGTATTGCACGGTTGTACGGAAGAAGAAGACCTTAACTTTGTAAATACACCGTGCTGGCGGCTCAACTAATATATGTGATAGTGCTTTTGTCTCGTATATAATATGTCCGTTTTAAGACGTTTTGGAAGGTGTTTTTGGAGTTACGGTGACAGTTAGAACTGTAGTTTTTTTGTGCGCGGCGCAAATTTGTGCGGTGTTAAGACATAAATTTTAAATGTCTGTACGCCGCGCAAACTTATGCCGCGCACACAAATTACAAAACTGCAGTTCGAACTTCCGTTGAATCCTGTTCCATGGCGAAACTGCGGAACTATTGTGAACATTGTAAGCGCACGGTTTTAGGATTCATCAAATTGCACGACTTATCTTACCACACTTTAAACTTTTTAGTAAACTGACGAGCACATATATTCTAATTTGTGTCACCCTTGATCTATCCAAGCAGTATAATGCTGACAACAACATTTATCATTCATGAAATAATAAATTATCCCCTAAATAATCAATCTTTATCAAACAGGCCCTCTAACGTTCATGTGCAGAATAACCCTACAAACCCCACCATCTTCATCAGCTCGTTAATCTTATATCTGATCTTATCTGGAATCTGAGATCTATATCAGCTGACACTTCGTATTATTGGTCCTTTCGGAAGGAATCCTCATTTGCTGCGATTATAAACGTTCAACCAAAGTGTGAAGGAGCCCAAGTGAAACCAGAATCAATCCTAATCGAGAGATAGTAAAAGTTGACAGCAAAAAGTGACAGTGAGATAACCTCAAGATGGGTAGTTTCTTCTGCTGTAGCATGTCCTCTAAAACACAATCCTGTGAATCAGTCGTCAATGCAAATGGGGACCACGAAAGTGTTCCGGAAGAAAAGGAACAGTTAGTCCCAGAGAAGACATCAGATAATAACTTTGCAGAGGAGGAACCGCATCAGAATATTCCAGACACCAGTGAACCACCGCCCCATGAGGTCGAGGTTGTGAAGGCAGAACCATTTCCTACAGTAGCTGTGACTACTGACGTACAATTATCAGAAAATGGACCGGAAACGGAAGATGCGAATGGCATTGATGAAAATGGCATCGATACAGATGGCATAGATGAAAATGGCATTGATAATGGGATAGATACACATGATATTGATGAAAATGGCATTGATGAAAATGGCATTGATTTGTCAGAAAGTGATGGGATTGAATCTGATAGCAGTGATTCGATAGAAGATGACGATGAAGAGGAAAGTACTACTGAGTCCAAAAAAGGTAAGAATTTGAAATTTGAAGGGGAAAATTTTTTCAAATTCGCTTGAAAATTACGTCTTTTCAATCATTTTATAATATTTTCTTCAGATGGTTGCTTATGTGGAGGCAAAACGGCAGCTGTATAATACTCTTATTTCTAAATTTGGAATTGTCAATGTCAGTGATATTTGGGACTGATGGCAGCTTATTACTGAATATCACTGAATATCACCACATTATGGTCGTAGAGTCTAATAATATGTCACTAGCTGCCACAATTTGCGTCAAATGGCAATCATGTCAATAGAACCCTTTGGTCAATGGATGCTATTCATAACTCAAGTAAACGCGAAGGTTCTAGAAGGAATTTCTGATTCGTAGAAGGTTGGGCTTGGAGATAGGAGATTATTCATGATAAGTACAGGTTGGGCTTTGGGTTTCCCGCTCACTTCATGGTTGAACAACCCTTTGTGAAATGGTTATTCGCGGAATAAGTACGTGAAACCACAGTTCCAATCGTGCATTGAAGTCACTTCCCATTTGGCTTGTAGTATCTGCCGATAGAGCTTAAAATGTGCCACCGATAAAGCTTAAATTGTGCCGATTGAAGCCGTCAAACCACTAGCTAAATTGTGCCGCACTCCTCTTACTCTCTTAGTATCGAACAGTCTCGACCACCTTTCGCATCGGCATAAGTTGATGGTCTCCTTGTTTCTGACAAGGCTATGGCTTGAGATACCGCTAGAGATACCGCTTGATGCATAATCATACGGTAGCGCATGCTTTATTGCTTTGGATATGCTTTATTAATGCTTTAATGTTACATTTTCATATTCACCGCACAGGATTTCCTGATTCCCTGAAATTGAGATGGACACGATTTCCACGATTAAAGTTGGAAATTACTTAATTATGATAACGTCTGCATGCTCTTACCTTCTTACCACCTATAACGGGAAACGTTTTATCGTTCCGTACTCACGCGCGCGGCTTCCTGAATGAGAATGTTGGGATAATGAAGACAGCATAACCACCATATTTCCTGATAGAAATATTATCTAAATATAGCCACTGTCAGTATAGGTCCTGCCAACTTAATATAGAGTAGCATAATTACATAATTAGTAATTAAAGTAGTGGCATTGATTATAATTATCTGGAGTTATATTTCAGTGAAATATCATCATGATTATAGATGCACGTTGTTTATGATTACTGGAATCAT
Organism: Beroe forskalii; assembly: GCA_011033025.1. Lineage (NCBI taxonomy): Eukaryota > Metazoa > Ctenophora > Nuda > Beroida > Beroidae > Beroe > Beroe forskalii. The sequence goes on along the minus strand of WFMF01000072.1, from coordinate 564,512 downwards.
ATAATCAACTTGTCTACGCTGGGGGTTTGAGGGCAGGCAGAAGCTTTAAAACCTAATATAATGACGTCATTATCATGGTTTAGAATGGTGAATTGATGACGTATCACTGCCAACTGTTCCTGCTCACCTATGCTAGCTTCACACAGGATATAAACATATACCTGTCGCATGACTTCCTTCATTGCTGCATGATTCATTCGAGTTAGACTAGTACGAAGATTAGTAGGTTGAGATTGACATCACCATTATGGCATTTAGAAGGTCTTCTGATGACACCAGAATGTGAAAACGCTAGATTCCCCGCGCGCGAAGTTTACTATTCTGGCTGCAGCTTGGGAGATGCTAGAAAATAATATTAATAAATAAACAGCGTAGAGAGCCATCATGATATAAGTTGAGAAGAGATCCTGAGAGGGGATTATTAACGTGCGCTGGCTTATTTCCGGCACTTAGTTAGTCAGGTGTTTCAACTTTTATTGTTGCAATATATCTATTTCATACTGTATAAGCCTAAAGCTAAAGGTAGCCCAAGAGGTAGAAACATGAGTTCCTTGTTGAGAATATTGCTGTTGCTTTTATGTCGAAGTAGTAATGAATTCCTTACTACTGACGTACTGTATTCTAAGAGTTGTAACGGATTTCGGTTTGGCTATAAGAAATATTAAGAAATATCATGCGAGCCTTTGATTTTAAGGGTTGCAGCGGCGAATCCAGGGCTGTACTAATGATTTACATAAATCTTATAAGTTTCAATAGCCCGCTTTTTTGGGGAAATCAAGCCTCAGAATATTTGAAATTAACATCAATAACAATGATAGTATTTATAGCTTTAAGATAACGATTTGAAGATGAGATACTTGATCAACTTCTCAGGTAAGACAACAAAACTATATCTGTTTCCAATTATATAATATCAGTAATATTACATACATTATGTACATAATTATGCCCTAATAATGTCTATATGAGCATACTTTACCGTCGATGATATATATTCATGTAGAAATACATGCTGATGACTTGACGTCAAATCACGGGCAGGGAAAGGATTATATAAACAGTAAAGAGACGAGTTTTTGTGGATCTAATACTTTCTAAATCTTGAGCTTTACCATAACATAGTAGGCGTGTTTATGTTATGCTTCACAGAACTAGGGTTTCCATCTAGATATTATCTAGATAAGATGATCTAGATTATCTAGATTTGGAGTAGATAACGGAAACCTACACAGAACATTGAACTTGTCCCAGATTCCTCTACTACGATATCGCCAGCGTACTTATCAGATTACCCGTAGGATACCGAAATGGTACTTTTGACCAATAAGCGCGCAAATTTATGGTCAGATCGCGCGCTGATTGGTCAATGACAAATGGGCCGGTGGCTTAGCTTATACGCGTCAATAATAAATAAGCAGCAATTCCTCAAGTCTCATAGTTTCAGACATTTTACAAATTAACCGTTTTGATCTATGAGGAATTGCATGACCTGATCAATGATCATGGCGCATATCCGTATCTGCCATCGAGTCAAATTTGTCATCATGCTCTAGATTTTGCCAGATACGTCATAAAGTTTTAGAGAAGTTAAAAAGCAAAATATGCTTGCAAAAGTTTGTTGTTTGCGTTCTTGGAGGATAAGGCCATCTTGTAGGCGGAAACCGTGCCACATGGCCAAGAAGATAGTCCATTCCAGTTATCACTTAGCGGTTCGATTGTACGAAATGGCGAAATGGTTAATCGAATGAGGTTCAATTTATCTCAAAATCTGCAAGGGCTCTTAGCACACGCCGATTAACCCTTGAAATTGTGACCTTTGTCTAAAATATCCTCGAGAATAACCGGATGACGGCTCATATATTTCAAAGTCAAACGCGTGATTTTTTCATCACAATATTACTGCTTAAATTTAGTATTGCAACTATTTCATTGCAAATTCATGTTACAAGTGGCAATAAACCAATTTATTTAGTGGCGGGTGATCAGTAGTTATGTTAAAAAACAGAAATTTGAACTCAAGACTTCAAGAGAAATTTGAACTTCAATCCGGGCACGCATTCATGTAAGAAAGTTTGAATCAATTTGTTTCCCCGTAAACTTTTGCAGACTTTTCCAAATATGAGTGCTGAGCATTGGCAGCGGTAAAATACCTTGAAATTTCCCTGAAATCGCTCGGAATCGCTGCTCCGGAAAGTTATTTCGGGCAATAAAATCCTCGCAAACCTCACCGAAAGGCACCAGTTTAAAGCTAACGGTTTCCAACATCCCTCTGCATATATTCATACTCACATTAGTAATCGAACTGGCAAGTTTTTCCCATCGCAATTTGCATATTTTATGGTTTTGTTGGAGAAACTTACTTGAATATGATCCATTCTTTTTTAACAACATCTTTGCAGCCACATTTTTGCAGCCACACATTATTTTAACAACTTCCTACCCTTACCTGGAGTCAGATCGTAGCAAGACACATGACTAATAACACCAGTTTAAATACAAAGCTATATACTTAAGACCGCATAAAGAGCAAGTCTTTATTTAAGTCTACTTATTTTAGTCCATGATCATTGTTGCACGTAAAAAGGGAGAAAAAAGACGGAAGTTTCACACATTTAGACCTCCGTATGATGCCAGGAGTTATGCTTATTGTTTAGCATATTTAATGAAAATGAGATGAGATATTATGGAGGACATTACAACATATGGGTCCTTAGTTTGACTAAGGTGTTCGGGTGTTTAGAAGGGTCTCACGAAATGAAAAATTGGTCCCAAGTGACGTAATAATGGCAGGCTTTAATGGTGAACTGATGACGTTGCAACGCCGATTTTCCGCGTGCGAAATACAGAACATATATGTTCCATCATTAAGAATAACATATCCAAAAACTTTAATCGCTCGTATATGTTTTTCGTTTTTTACTCCTCCAGACCATGTTGCTCATACTTCGTGCTGTCTTCTGGTATGTGTGAGACTAATAGCACTCGCAGCCGCATCTTCAGCCTTCAAAAAGGGCATCCAAACCTCATCTTCTCACCATTTTAAATCATGATAATGACGTTACTTCCGGCCGCCTGGTGTCCGTGATCAATCTTTAGTCTCATCTCGGGGTTTAGTCAGAAATTATCAGTTTCATACGAGTCAGTTCATGTAGGGCTCAAGGTGATTGGGAACAATGCTCTATTTCCAACTTATATTTCCCCGGGCTGTTTTGCTCGTTTGCTGTTGTCCTGGATCGTGGATCGTTAGATATCATCAGTCGTACAATTTTAAAGCATATTATTCAAAAAGAATATAATTCAACAAGAATTTGTCATAGGAATGCAAATGTTTTCAGTTGTATATTATTATTGCCGAGCTCTTCAATAATTGTCGTATTAAGATTTAAAATTTTCATACAAATTTAGTGAATCATCTCATCCCCGATCACTGTCAGATCACCATGTCAAAGCAACGATCACACTCCTACGGGATTAACAACCCAAAGCAACTTCCCTGTACTACCAAGCGGGTAACAAGCAACAGACAGATAAGCAACAACTACGGAATGAAGTTGCAAACAACCCGGACCCTACCCGCTGCCAAACACCCCCCAGTCCAACAAGTGTCACGACAACTCCCCATTATCAATAAACTACCCAACAATTATCAGCACCAGGAAAATTATCGGCAAAATATCAATTATCAGCAAAATGATAATTACGCAGTCAGAAATTATCATCAAGGTAGAAATTATGATAAATCATGAAGTTAACTCATCCAATGTAAGAATTTGTTAGTGACGTTAATTTTCAGAGTTTGTGCATAATCAAGGAAGCTTCCGATTAGTGTCAGACTTCAGTTCACTCACCAACTTACAAATCTTCCATTTTCAGAGGAAGTGGAGCCGCGCGCTGACGTGAAGTTGTCAGCATCGGAGATGGCTGAGCTGAAGGACATCTTCCGGATGTTTGACAAGGACAACAGTGGGAGCATTGATGTGACGGAGCTGGAGGCGATGGTGTCTTCTTTAGGTGAGTGGGATGGAACTCCTAGAACGGAGGCTTCTCTTGGCAAACGACCACTTTGTCAAATCGCCGAACCAGCGTTGATCGGCGGTCATCGGCACTGGTCAGAGGATCAGCGCCGAGTCGGCGATTCTGCTCTTAGCTTTATGCTTATCATTGAAATGTTACACGATCGTAAGTAAGAAATTTTAAAATTAGAAGCATTCCAGACTTCCGGTCAATGAGCGCTGACTAACCACACAATGGCATTCCTCAGGGATTGTCGCCTCGAAGGAGGATCTGAATGATATGATAGCTGAGGCAGATGTGGACAACTCGGGAACCATTGAGTTTGAGGGTATGTTTGTCAACTTTCTTTGGAGGAATGCTCGATGTTTAACTCATCCGATGAGATTTCACTTATCTCAGCAATGCCAATTGTCAAGATATCATATAAACAGTACAAAAGGCTTAGTTGATCTGTAGGATGTTTAGCAAATCACAAGCAAATAACATGATATTACAGATCTTACATTCAGCCAATAGATTGCAACAGGATAGACATTTGGTTATAATCCCAGATCTATTTCAGAATTCAAGGTGCTGATAGGGCCCCACTTCCAAAAGGAGAAGCCTCCTGAGGACTTCATTGACGCTTTCAAGTTCTTCGATAAAGATGGCGATGGATACATTTCAAGGTAAAGTAAATTGATCTAATACGATAAAATCAGAGGGAGGGCAACTTCTAAAAATATTAATAATCAATTATTGTGATAATTGGGAGCAAAATTTCAAAACTTTTAAACTGACACCAATTTAATAACCTCCATATTCTCAGATCCGAACTGAGGCAGATTATGAGCAATGTTGACAACGATCTGGCTGAGGCAGACATCGAGGACATGATTAGGGAGGCTGATGCCAACGGAGACGGTAAAATCGACTTCGACGAGTTTACCAAGATGATGCAGAACCAGCAGTAGGACTGACTCCAACCATCATATGTAGCATAGATGTCGCGATTTTTGAAAGCGCCTTCTGAAATTTCCACATGAACACCATTTGTATGTTAATGTACGTGATATACTGTTTAAACAGTAAATAACACGTACATAAATGGTGCGCACGACTGGGAAATTTCAGAAAGATTACCGCTTTCAAACTCGTGACCCCTGTGCTTAATGTGTGTCGAACGCCGAATACGTTTATAGGCGATTTACGGCAACAGTTTGAACCGCACTTTTGTGTGCGCGGTGTAAGTTTGCGCGGCGTAAAAACATAAATTACATGTTTGTACGCCGCGCAAACTTTTAACTTACGCCGCGCACACAAAACTGTTGTTCGAACTCCCACTGTAAGTGTCATCAATGGACCATACAAATTGTAAACCTAATGTTCGTGTGCAAATAATATGTGCAGACTATCATGAACCACGATCCCATAACCCAGATTCCTCACAGTTTAAAATTCAGTTACAATATTTCATAGTTTCATTGTGACAGCAGGATATTTTCGTTGCCAAAATTTTCGTAAATAGATATTTTCGCGTCTGGCTTAAGACGCTGAAAGTTTTGAAACTCTTTTATCTTACCCAAGAATGGAAACGTGTCATGTACTCATGTATGGACATTGGATGTCATAGAGCCACAAACTTTATTTAAATTCATAAACTCATGAGGCGTGAGAATGTTACAAAATTGAGTTATAATTGATCTGATAATTTTATTTGTGTGCCGAGTACCTTTTTAAGAGTTCATGACTTTTCGTAGTTTAACAAGAATTAAGATCAAAATAATCAGTATCACCACGGTTTCACACCCTTACAACAGAAAATCTCTTTGGATGAACATATTGATATCACCATTTGCATTATAATCATTAATTAATGACTTTCGATAACTTTTGAATCTAGAAGAAAGTTCGTAATTTCGATAGTTCGATGAATCACTATTTATAACTTTGTGAAGTCAAGAAGGTATCAATGAGTAATCGAATACACTACCAGTATTAAGAATTATTATGAAATGTTTGTTATTTTTAAAGGAAAACTATGTTATATAAATTATTTGTTCGAATGAAAAACGAATTTTTACTTGTTAATAGTTGATTGACGATCATGTAAATCAATTTCATCGTTACAAACGAAAAGCTTCGAAGAAGCGGATGCTGATTTGGGCGCGGAAAATGAATCCAAAAGTTTAATGTTAAAATGAAAGAGTGGCATGAAGAGGATGACAATGACACAAGATATCATGGATTGATTCTATTCTGATTATAGCTGGAGGATATTAATCAATGATCCCTCTAATAGGGATTTCTGGAACAATCATCCATTGTATAAAAGTTGCGCCTCCTGAAATTTCCACACGACCGCCATTTGTACGTACGTTAGTCGTAATACTGATTCAACAGGATAACCTATACGTACATGGCGCAACGCCACGCCACGCAGAAATTTCAGAATGACTCTCATTTCTCGAACTCACGACACCTATGTTAACTGATTTTAAGGTTTTCTCTGAGCGACATTAATCGAGTTTCACTTTTGGTAACTTCTCTTCACGTCAGATTGAAATTATAAGCTTAAATTTCAAAGCATTGGCTGGGAAAGTGCCTCAGAATATGTGAATATTTTAATAATAACAATCGTTGGTATACTTAAATCTGACAATTATTGTATCCAACTATTATCTTGCTTTTCACGCCAAATGGCGGACAGATCTGCATAAATCGTTACACTTCCAGTCCAAAGATTCTAAAATCTGCTTAAACACGAGAAGATTGCCTGTAACAAAATAAATTTACTGATTAACCACACAATCTCACCAATACGGCACAACTGTTAGCCATGTTCCAATGCCATTTTGTGTCTAATAATTGCAATTAGACCAAAAATATCTTGTTCGACAATGGTCGATTACTCGATTATGACAATAGCCAGAGTTTGTCAATCCCACATTTATATTTCACTCAATGATATTATGTAGTCTGATCGGTTTAATCTCGCAAATTGGAATCATAGTAAATATTCAATGTCACCATTCTGTTGATATTTATCTGTTGCAAAATGGTTATCCGTTTCTACCACGACAATTTCTGATTCGAGCAATATAGTTATCTACCTATCAAAAACTACGCGATTTCCAAATATTCGACGTACAGATTGTCATATTATATTCGGCATTAATAAGATTACATATTCTACGATGTGTTTGAGCCAGCAGCAGCTTCACAATGGAACACCGAATGGAAAGAGCAGAGGCCATGTTCACAGGAACAGCAAAGAGCAAAGTGATAGCTGATATTTGCTTCGGGGAGGATCACATGGTCAAGGTCAGTTATAAGGTTCTGGTAGTATGAAAATTTGGGTCGACAGAAAGAATCGCTACGCTGGTTTGGCGCCGGTTCCACGAGACCGGCGTTATGGCGCCGAGCCGGCGTAGCAATCGTTCTTTAGGCCAAAATGTCCTCCTGACTGGATTGAATTTTGGCCAGTAAGCCACGAATAGTGTCATAGTTCATACCTTAATGTTTTATAGCACTAAATAATAGTGACTTAAAGAAGCAAATAAATGAGAATGACGAACAAATGATAAGTTGAACTTTATCAGGTAACTGGTGAAGGCTTTTCCTGTCCCCTGGAAGGCGCCCAAACCCTGGAGCTCAACTCAACAGTTCCCATCCCGGTCAACTTCAACATCCTGGGGACCCTCATGCAGAGTAACTTCAGGATGTTCGTACAGTACTTAGGTGAGTCTTGTCGTGGTGTCAGATTAAGGTTGTGTCAATCAAAGTGGTGTCAAACAAAATGGTGTCAACTACAGAATGTTCGTACAGTACTTAGGTGAGTCTAATAGTGGTAGTGGGTGGTGTCAGATTGAGGTGGTGTCAAACAAAGTGGTGTCAAACAAAATGGTGTCAAACAAAGTGGTCTTAACCAAAGTGGTGTCAAACAAAGTGGTGTCAAGCAAATTGGTGTCAGCGATGAAATAGTGTCGCAGTCAGAATTAAGAAGTACTGTCAAGGATACAAGTGTATCACTATATAATGGTGTCAACATGAAAATATGGTGTCAGAGTTCATTGATGTAAGAATAAACCGGTGTCAGAGTGTATTGATGTCAGAGTAAACCGGTGTCAGAGTAAACCGGTGTCAGAGTAGACTGATGTCAGAGTAAACCGGTGTCAGAGTAAACCGGTGTCAGCCTATAATCACTTCCGTCAGGTATCACAGCGTATGACTTCTTCAAGACAGCCTTCCCGGGCACCATGGTAGTTGAGATGGAGGGTAGTTTTAGTGACGGGTTGACAGTCAGAGGAACCTCCACCTTGTCTTATGTCAAGATACACTCATCTGCAGGTTAGTCTAAAGGCATTAAAACACTCATCATTCCAGATTGAGCAAATAGTCAGTGATAGGTTTGCTTCATTGCCTGTCCCAGTTGCATTCAATCCTTGACGCCCTATGCCAATTTTTTTTCAGCAATTTTTACAAGAATCTAAACTTTAAAAAGGAAGTCCACATCTTCCCCAAAACTAAGCAACACAGTACACACTCATCATATCCCAAATCTGCAGATGTCAGATGGTATTTGACGGTCTGACTGATGAGAGTACGAGTATGCAAGATGACTTGAGCCCCACCCTGACATGTTATGAAGTCATTGACGCAGGGACAAAAGCTGATGAAGCGCTATCTGCTATTGATCTCGTGAGTATAATGAAGAAGTATATTCGCGAATTTGGTTCAAAAAAGTCTATTCTTGAATCAACAAAAGGTTTTTGGTCCTCAAGCAGAGTAAAAAAGTAGAGAAGTGGCGAATGATTCTCACAATAACGCCATTATCTTACTACTTATAATTCTTCCTCATATATAAATAAATAAATAAATAAATACTGTTATCTCTCTGACACCACTCAATCAAGCATACCGATGATCGAAAGTACCAGTGACGATTGACACCACCAGGTGATTAAAATATGACCTCATCACTGATAAGAACTACAGTTCTACATTGTACGAATTGCTGAAGCGAAAAATTGGTGAACGGTGGCCGGAGGCCACGGGCCCTGCTAGTTGATACTAAGGCGCGTAGAAGCTAAATGCAAAATTCTTGAAGAAGACTGGATAGTGAATACTTATATTATTACGTAACCCAAAAAACGGTGACGTAAAAACCTTACAACTCTCAACTCGCATGTAAATTACAGTATTACGTAACCCAAAAACGTGGAAGTAAAAACCTAATAACTATCACCTCTCTAAAAATTGAAAACACTAACTTTTCTAAAAACCTAACAACTCTCACCTCTCTAAAAAAACCCTAAAAACTCTCACCTCGCACGCAGGTCTGGAAGAGTAGCTTGGAATCAGGCGCAGTGCCCTTAACACCATCAGGAGTCCAGGAACTAGGTCGGTAGACCCACCACTCTCGGTAATATATCAGCGCATTACAAATACGTCATCTTTTGTAGCGCGCGGCAGTGCTTGGTGACGTCACCAGTCTTCATAGGTTGGTAGACGCACCTGAAGATTTGGTGATTGTTATAATCAGAGTGCCCCGAATCCAAAAAAAAGAAAAAAAGAAAATGTTCATTTCTGTCAAATTATCGTTAATTTCAATTCTGTTTGATTTCGCAGTTTTTGGTTGCCATACTTTAATCAAGAAAAAAGACTCTCATTTGTTTCATCAGTTTTTTGGTCTCAGCATTATTAGATCATTTCTACTATTACAACTACTATTTCACTATTTCTACAATCATCTTACAGGGCACGAGTACAAGGTGACAGAGAAGAGTGACAACAATCTCCACTTCACCCAGAAGTGCAAGTCAAGAGCCACGGTCATCAACTTCTTCAAGAATTAACGAGAATAGGGGACCAATTATTAGAGCTTGAAATTATATTAGACTTGAAACATATAGATATTTTTGATTTGTAGAGGTGAAATGTAGAATCATTTTTGACACTTTAGTGATTGGATAATGACCAATTACATTGATTTTGAGACACTGGCTAAATTTGATTTTGTCAATTTAAGTGGCATAAGAAATGCCGTGAAACTGTGAAAGGAGGCAAGTTTGTCATCACAATGACGATCAAATATTAATTGATTTTGAAATGTTACTTTCATTTTAGGTACTCAATGTTATTATTTTTTTCCTTTTTTGAGTAAGCAATGTTTTTTTGTGTTATCCAAAGACCAAGGTATCTATAATTCTAGACCGGATACCAGCAATAAGATAATTAACCTGTCGAGATATTATCTAGTACGATCTATCAACTATAAATTATCACTTTTTAAAGATTAATTTGCGCTTTCAATACCTTTCAAGCTGCTATGATCACTTATCATCATATTATGCCTTTTTTAGTTTTAGAATTCGAACAAATAGGTACATCTAACTTAGGCGTTTATAAAAATTTTCATAGAAAATAGAATCTTAGTGATCAAGGGATGACCGGAAAGCCGCTCTTCTTTCATATTTTCTCCAAGATATCATAACCAATAACATTCAGACAATACTACTTATTCTTTTGTTAGAATTACGGAGGCTCCGATTTTTCCATAATGGGTAGAATCTCTACAAATAGGCCTGAGGTAAGACTTGTAGCATTGAGGCATTGCATGAATTGCATATATTACTGCATTATTACTGCCTACAGATGCGGTTAATGACTCCTTCATGGATACCTGTACCACGTAGTTATATTATGGCTCGTAGAGGAAAAGTGATGGTTCTGCGTTATCAATTCGCCTCTTTAACCAATGACAATGACGTCACTCTAAACTGCTCCTTATTCATGCGAAACCTTTTACAATTCGCAGTAATAAGACCGGAATTTATGCGGAAGAGCCGATCTAGCAAAACGTTGGCTTTGTGACCCTGGCACCTGTAACTCTCCCCTCAAAGCATGGACTATCTGACCATGATACCTATCTGACTCTGGTAACTTTCACCTAGAGCTACCTGGCGCCTGGCACCTAGAGCTACCTGGCGCCTGGCACCAAGTGCTACCTAGCACCTAGTGCTATCTGGCACCTAGTGCTATCTGGCACCTAGTGCTATCTGGCACCTAGTGCTATCTGGCACCTAGTGCTATCTGGCACCTAGTGCTATCTGGCACCTAGTGCTATCTGGCACCTAGTGCTATCTGGCACCCAGTGCTATCTGGCACCCAGTGCTATCTGGAACCTTGTGCTATCTGGCACCTTGTGCTATCTGGCACCTTGTGCTATCTGGCACCTAATGCTATCTGGCACCTAGTGCTATATGGCACCTAGTGCTATTTGGCACCTAGTGCTATCTGGCGCCTAGTGCTATCTGGCACCTAGTGCTATCTGGCACCTAGTGCTATCTGGCACCTAGTGCTATCTGGCACCTAAAGCTATCTGGCACCTAGTGCTATCTGGCACCTACCTCATGGCACCTGGAGCAACATGGGTCCTACCACCAGAATAGTTTAGCTCTCACCTCAAATGGGCATGTATAATAGTAGCTGCCTTAATAACAGTTTGTATAATGATAGACTCTCAGCAGCATTTAGTAGCAGGAAACTGTTATGCAAATAGAGTCCCATTCTTATTCAGACATCCCATTGATATACAGCTCTGTTAAAGAGATCCTAGTGGTAATTACTGGTTATCTAGTTACCTAGAGGGGCCGTTTAATTGGTTCTCGTTAGAGGGTAGAGAGTTGTATTCAGCTAGGGTAAGAGTTGTATTCGATAGGTGCATGCAGCAGCTAGGGTAGGGAGGTGTACTCGATAGGTACTTGCTGTTCATTTTGTGGGGGCGTGAAGCGCGTTTTGCCCTTTTAGGTCTTTAAATGACCCTTTTGATCTACAGCGGGCATGTTTAGCTGAGTATATAACCAGAAATTAAAGCTCGTAAATTTTAATTTTGAATCTTCCTCAGACTAAATAGTGAATTATCCAACCATACCTACAGAATAAGATATCATCGAAATAATAAATATAAGTTCTTCTGACCCTGGTCAGAAAGACAAGCTGACTGACCCTAGGAACTACGAGAATATATCATATTAAAACAAAGCCACTGACGTCATATCATTATTTATTTTATTTCATGAATAAATAAATATATATCGTAGTATCTTAATATATGTGACATGATCGGATGGTAGACTGGTCCGGGAGGCATCATATTTTGATGGTTAAAATGGCAAACCTCTACCGTAAAACCGCGTACTACCTTGCAGAGCGGAAGAAATTAGCCTGCTTCCAGTTCCGTGCACTTCTTCTGAGAAATTAATATGTTATGTGGCCAGGATTACAGTATTGAGATTGGAAGACAAACTATTCGAACGTAATACGCATCGTTTCCCGGCGATTTTGATGACGTCATCATCATAGCTCGTCGTGGTGCGTTGATGACGTTGAACTGCCTTTTTTTGCGCGTGGAGTTTATAACAAGCATCGTAATTGTTGGTCATGTCAAATTAGAGACGACTTTACGACCGAGTATAAATGAATATTGCAGGACAAGTAAGTACTTATTACCGTGAATAATGAGTGAAACTATATGCCCGAGCAGTGTAATTACTAATTGGTAAACCGCGTGCCGGGATCTAAGTGATATTGTTTTGCCGAAATATATATTTTAAACAATTTTTCCGGCAATTATATTTTTTTCTGAAAAAACTAACTGAAGGCAATATTATATATTTAAAGCTTACTCCTTTTTTCCCTATTTCCAAAGCATTACCTAACCTACATAACACTTCGCTTACCGTTATTAACTCGAGTTAGTAACCACGATCAGATAGACATGATTAACTTACTACTCATCATTAACTTAGTAATTATACTACTTAATTAGTAAGATGCAGGGTCGTTATATTTATGTTATTTATTATTCAACTTCTTATTATTCAACTAATGGTTGTGCGTTTCACATAATAAGAAATTAAGCGATTTGACGAGACCCTCAATCTGCAGTTAATTCTCAGCGAGACGTTGAGGAATGCCGGTCTCTCTATGGGTGTATCGTTAGCCTCTTTATAGACTACGTGTATGCTGGCAGATCAGGATTAATCTCCCTAGGACATGCAGACAGTTTCTTAATTCTTACTATCACATATTTCTATACTTGACTATTTTATTGGTGTATCTCTTCGTTATAGACTGCTGACTACTCGTATATCTGAGTGTAATTACCAAAATAGCTCATGTACCAGTCTGATCAAGATCCTGGTCATCACTTATCAGATGCACTACTCAGCCTTGGTTTATGGTTATAGGTTGTTTATAATACAGCATGAGGCAGCAGCTGTAGAGATCACATTTCCATGGAGTTATGCGCGCGCATATAACTAATTTATTCATCGCCCTATTCTTTTTAATTTTCGGAAATGAAAATTGAGTTGGTAAGTTCTGAAAAACTCCAGTGGTAGGAGGCGGTATTGACGAATATCAAACTAGAAATATAATCGGCGGTTATAACTTACAGCTTACTCACAGGTCCCTTTGACTTTGACATTGACAGATTGACCATTCAGTTGCGCGCTGATTGGCCAATGTAAAGACGCTTTCGCGTTTCTCAGGGTAAGCTAGTTCTTATTTGATAATACAGGTAGATACCATGATTGTCGTGGCCGAGATTTTAAAAAAGCCTCCAGAATAGGACCGTGCCAGTTAGCTAATCTCTCAGAAATCATACATTTTTGTACGAAATCAATTATAATCTAAAGGCGAGTGATAAGCGCGATCCAACAAACGAAGTCATGATTCAGCCTAGTGATAAGTGGATCACCGTCACACAAAGAGTCATGATGTCTTTAGCGAGTAGCGTAACATGATATCACGATTCCAGCCTTCTCTCTTCCTTGGTACGATTTGTCTCAAATACTTGTTAAATTCTCTCCTTATGATTCCAACAAATCTTGTTTAACAGAGGTATATATTGCACTCTGAACATTATATTCCGGGTTTTCATGTTGCAGTTGTCTGAAGTTATTCAATTTACATGGTTTGTTTTATTGAGATGGATTCACCGCGATTTCAATCACTCTTGCAACTTGTTTGTGTCCCAGTGTTTTCATGAATTAGATTTACCTAGACTCCTAGATTCTTGTCAAACTTTTCCTAACAGATACCACAGATAGTTGCAACTCTGTTCTTAAAATGGAGTCAAATACTCCACACCTCCTTTACTGAGTCACACCAAAGTTGTATGCAAATTTAATGGCAGCTCTTACCGTCTCCTACTCAAGTATTCACTGCGAGTTGTCTCTGCATTATGTATGGAAAAAGTCTCCTTTGGGTACCATTAGAATTAGGAGAATCTCTCTTTTTTCATGGAAGAATTTATTCAACCCATGCCATCTGAATTAGCCCCTGTGAAACTTTGAAATAAGGGGAATTTCTCTATTTTCAGAGAAAACTTCATTCGCCCCATCTGAAGCCTCAGCTTTGAGCCCTTGGCGTCTCTATGCCTGCTTTTAGAAAGCCTTATTATCGGTATAGAGGGAGGTACAAACACAGGATTATGACATTTAATTGGGCCCTACATAGCATCCTACCCAAGCAACTGTGCGACAATATAATATATACAGGGGGCGCGCCGCACGCAAATAGAGGGTGTGACGTCAGCATTTCACTGTTTTAAAGAAAAACGATGACGTCACTCTCATCTGCATATATTATTCGCGCACCCTCAATAACACATGGAACCATGATAAAGTCTATGGAATGGCACACATAATAGGGTACACCTGGTCGAATATAACAGGGATCAATAGCCGATGCGATCTCATCAACTCACCATTCTAATCCCTGATAGTGAAGTCACATGAAACCGTGTGATAAGACTGGTGGTGTGTAGCGACAGGATTATATAATGAGATGTTAATGACGCACAAGCGCCGATTGGGACCAGAGTTATAGCAAGAGATGCTTCCCCTTACATATTTTAGTTATAGAGATCTTTTCGTTGCTGTGTTACGATTGCTCGTAGCAACGTCATAGAATTATTATGGCCATATTTGGAAAAAAGTGGTAGATTGATGACGTCACTATTTGCCGAATTCCAGCGATCAAGTTATAATTTACTTATTTATACCATTTAAGTTCAGATATTCTTACCGAATTTAAACTATGAGAATTAAATTAAGAGTTCTTGATGGTCACTACATCAGCTGCTATAGTGAAAGTCACACACCAGAAATTAGCAAATAGGCGGTTCTTAGCCATTAATTAATTACCTACGTTAAGTTAAAATAATGCCGTCAGACTCAACCACCCATTATTCAAGCGTGACCTTGTAATCGACGGTGTATAAGTTTGCCCGTAGGATCCCGAAATCCTCATGACATTGACCAATCAGTGCGCGAGTTTGAGGTAAACTCGAGCTCTGATTGGTCCATGTCCAATTGACCTGTGGGTTAGCTTATACGCTGCTGATGATAATCTTGCAAAGCGTGAAATTACACGCTGGTATAGGAAATACATAGAATTTAAAAAGTAAAACTGTTAAAAGCAGGGTTTCCGAGGATGTAATATTCGCTCAGCGGTACTGTGCATTGAGATTCAAGTGCTCTGATGTAGGCTTTATCTTAAGAGAGTATTGAGTTTATGAAGAGTTCAATAAATGTCTCAAAATTTTAGGAATTGATACAAATGTTGCTTTTTTGTAAGTTTTCGTCCTTCAATTAGTCTCAATTCGAACAGTTCTTTGACTTCTCATTTTATTCGTTTGATTCAACCGAACTCGAAACGTTTATACGGGTTTCATCATTGTCTTTTCTAATTTCTTTCAACAGATTTTAATAACGAGATAATTTCAATACCCAAATTTAAAGTTTAATTTTCGACCTTGGGTCCGTCAAATGATGTTATAATTTATGATAATTATGCGAATTAGTTATTGTAATCCCGTACTAGCCAAACTGAGGCACGTGCCTACACGTTGAGCCCTATGTAATAAAAGTCTCACAATGGTTAAATGTGGCTGTGAGTGACGTCTTTATCACAGTTTAGATAAAGAATTGATGACGTCACATGGCCTACTTCTCGCGCTGTAAAACTTCAATCTATATAGACAGTGATAATTAGCAATCTTTGGTACGCGATTGTGTGTTTTGTTTAGCGTAATTAAAACTTTTTTCATTACAATAACAAGAACATGCACTACCTTCTATTCTGACTTTCTGAAAATGAAAAGCTATATCATCATCATTCCGAGTTCTGTTCAACTTTCGGTGCGTTTAGCAAATGCAGGGCTGTGTTTTGCTGGATTTTAATTAAGAAACGTCATAAAAAGTGTGATTTTTGGCAGTCTTCGGATTTCAATCTCTTCTCACGTGGACTTTTATTTTCGTCTCTTATTAAAATTTGAAACTACGGCTCTGTTATACAGAATAAAAGCTTGAGTAAGACCGATATAACGCACGCGGTTTTAGTATTTTAGCAATATTTTTTTATCAATGAGAAATTTTCATTCGCTGTGTAGATAAATTGGAATACTTTCCAGCTAAACCACATATTATTATAAACCTCACCCCAAATAAATATATCCATAACAATAAGAAAGCCATAAAGGCTCTTTCTGTACGCCGCGTCCGTATGCTTTTCCTATATCATTCGAGAAATTCAAACAATATAGATTCCATGACCAATAACTGTGTGTAGCATCAAAGGAAATTTATACCTTTTATCCGTTGAGTTTTATAACATTCGCTATAAAAAGAGAGACGAGCATAAATTTTCCCGAATAATTTTGAAGTTTTCCTTTCTCATCATCATACTTTAGTATTTTATGTGGATAGGTTTGCCGACGTTTTGTTTACGTTAGGACTGAGGAACAATCGTCAAAAATCATAAAATCTCGACTGATAACCATCAAACGAATCTTCGTGCCGCCATTGCGACTGTTTTTCGCCAGTCTGACTCCTGTTTCACTCCCTTTTGTGATTCCCGCGCGTAGTTTAGGCCACTTAATTGTGATGTCATCATCATGTTTTACAATGGTCAGTTAATTGCGTCAACCAAAATCTTTTTTATCCAATTTTCAGCGTCAGATTGACCTGAAATCCACCATAATCCTACTTTATATTACTTAAACGAGTACGAACTCATAAAATCCTAAAATTTTTGAATATTCATCCTATATTCCCGGAGATAAATTGAGATAGCACATAATATATAACCCAGTATACGGGAAGGTTAATAACAGGCCAATGATCACATCTCAAATATATAAGCTAAACTTATGGTATAATTGCCATTTCCAAACAATAGGCGGATGAGAATGACATCATTATCAAAGGCTGAAAGGGCAATTAAGCAACGTCAGAGCGCCTATTTGTCACGCGTGACAGTTAATTGTACTGCGTGGTGGGTGTATATACGTCTGAATAACGTTACTACTCTCAGGGATATATAAAGGTCAACTTTACATCTACGTTTCATTATATTAAGTACATGCGTATTCTTCAAGGAGCATTTTTAAGTGCACGCCGCGTAGCTCTAGATAGTATTGTTGCTGGAGAGGTTTTTTATCTTTGGTATCTTCAGCAGACGAGTTCATTGATAATTGTGGTTTTGATATTTCTGCATGTTCCCCAAGATATGGTTAACTCATCAAGTGCTAGGCCATTTGAAACCAAAATTTTAATTGCTTTCCAGCAAGAAGTTCATTCTTCAACAAAAAAGTTTTTCCTACCGTGTTCTTTTTCACTCACAGGCCCTTGTACTTTTCGAACAGAAATATTTGAATTTTGATAAACTAGCACGAAAAACAAAATTTGTGTGTTTTTCACTTTTCAAAGTTCATGAAAGATTTCAGCTAGTGAAAGTAGTTTCTTGTGTTTCAATGTCAAATGCTCTGCCCTCTTATAGCAACTTAAAAGTTAAAACTTTCCCAAATTAACGTGTTATAGTTAATTGCGTCATAGGAAGCACAAGAGAGTTTCCGATGGAAATTTTGCTACAACTGATGCAAAATATTCATCGATAGCTTGTATAAAAGAAATATTTTGCATCGATGCATATTATAAAAGTTCCATAAACGTTTTATGTGAAGAAACAGCTAGAATAAAATCGTTGTGGTATTGATTCGAGACTTTTCTTCAACTTATAAATATTTCACAGAAGGATTGAACACAAGCCATGCCATTGAAAATGACATCAATTTATTGCTTTTATCATTTATTACAACTTTGCAAGAATTCATGTTGCTCACGTTAAATGACTTTTGTAAACTATTTTGTGTTTCAAATGCTCAAATTATTTAATTCAGTAATCATACCAAATTCAGATTTTTTGTGCTTTTCCATTCCGAAAACCGGGCAATAAAAATTTGAATTAATTCTTGACAACAAAAAACTTGAAACATCCCGTAAGAGCATTATATTTCATAAACTTTGAACTTTCCTGTTGAGGAAATTGCTCTCTTCTTTCCAGGGGAGAATCCGAGGATATTGAAAAAGCAGACATATAGGTATAACTTTTCTCTGAATAAAATATCCAAGTTAAATGGGCATATTAAACGTTCCTCCTTAGGGCATATAATTTACTTAAACCGCCAGCGATCTCGGTTCATTATAAACTGCTATGAGCAATCATCCATACCCTATTATAATAGCCACAGCCACTTCGTATAGTCCAAATAATATGCGAATAGACCCATTGTGATGTCATTATATTGTCTTAGAGTGGAGAATTGATGACGTTTATCCTCCTAATTTTCATGCCCAGACTATGTTATATACTTATATAGTTCACCGCGTAACTCACACCATTGACTTTCTTGAAGGAGAGTAATTAATGAAATGTCTTCATGCAATCTTATAATAATACGCTAATATTTGAAGACACCACCACAACCAGGCGAGTAAGGTTGCCCAAAATAAAAAGGGAGGGTTGATGCTCATTAATTGACCATTGTAAAACATGATAATGACACATCTTTCAACTGCCTACTGCCGTGTACAGCGCTCCTACAGTGGCAAGACAATCTGGTTTTATATCAAACCGATCGATAGCATTATTATTAAGTTATTATTATTATTACGCGTAGGGAACTACTGTCGCATGCTGTGTTGTGGTTCTTATGGTGGTAGAGTAGCAAGGATATAAACACATAATATCGTGGTGTTATGCATGCTATAGTTTTGTTTTGGTAATTAGAAGGGTGTTTGTTTATGTTAATTAGAGTGAAGATGCTTCATATATTGGTTTTAAACTTGGCAGTGGGGCGTGGCACAATATAGCCACAGGGTGACGTTAAACCGCACGATTTCAGATACTTAGAAATTATATGAAAACGCATGCAGTTTAAAACTAAAAACCCTGAGCAATATTTTTTCGTGATGATCACAGCCTCGCTATGGGCTCTATGGTGCTAATTTCTTCACTCGATCATGAAACCTTCAGCTGTCACGTGATGCAATCATAATAGCACATATACGATTAAAGCTCTATTCATCACGGTTAAGATAGAGTCAATCTTCTAATGAAAGGGTTACTACCATGGACCATGGTTACTACTACCATAACCATTAATAGTAATGACATTTGCTTTGCTATCAAGTCCGCTTGCTAACAGCAGCTCAAAACATCAAAGTGATGCTATTATCAGAGTTAGCAATAGTAAACTGATGATGTCACCCCACTCATTGGCAGCAGCTTATACATCATAATATACTACGGGGCCTTATATCTTTGTTGAGATAGATACATATATAGTACTCATTACTGTAACACTATGCGCCTATCGGATCCATTTTCGAAAAAGCAGCCCGAGGGATGTAATCCGGTTTTGACCCGCAGGCCGAACAGCGTTGGTCTAAACCAATATGGACCCGATCAGTCAAGTGTCTATGTGTTATAGACAGCGATGAAAACGCCAGAGGGTTCTATAAAATACCCCCTCTCATTGGGAGCAACTCGCTGAGATATTCTTGAGTTTTGACATACATCTGCCATGCTGTGACGGCAGTACTATTAGAGTTCTCATTACATTGTGTGTTGTATGATTGTTCTTTGCCTCAAATAATGTACACTTTCAAGCAAACATTTTGTTGCTATGCCATTTCGTTGCTATGCCCTTTTGTTGCCATGGCAATTTCTTGCTACGTCATTTGGATTCATTGGAATTTAAAAAATCTTTTGGCAAGGTATTTTTGGCTTTTTACTTTTTAAACATTTCAGCATTTAGAAATGGGGTACCTAGAACCTTTTGATTATAATTTAAGATGCATTTTGACAAAAAATGTTTCAGGGATGTAATTTCTAGAATGCCACCCACTCCAATCCAAATCGACCACTCTGACAACAGATTCATGCAACTATTTTGTAACAGCTATCATGTTTCTGCCATGATTTCATTAGGGAGGGGTGCACCTTATTCTTTTCAATTAGCGCCTTGCCATCCGATACAACACACATATTTTTGGTTCTACAAAAAATATCGAATCATCAATTTGTTACTCACGTCATTTCAGTAATCTTCCGTGCCGCCGTTTACAATCGCTCCAAACTTCAGTGAAATACCCCCTAATCAATATCATTGAGAGCGGAAGACCATATGGGGACGACCAAAAAATGTCAAATTTTGAAACGGACTAAAATTATTCAACAGTTTTCGTTCCATTTTCTAATTTATGCAGCTAAATATTATATCGGGCAGACAATCTCTCCACGCTGATTCTTGCGTTAGCTTATAGTTCTCTAACTCTGATTGCGATAGTGCACAGGAAAAATAGGCAGTTAAAATGTCGTCATCATCATAGTGAAATGTTGTCATTTGAACCGCCTGATTTCTGCGGCGTTTACAATTACACAATGGCATAATAATATGTTATCATGTCATAATATAGGACGTAAAAGTATGCAAGTACAGGAGCACCTACAAAGTGATACTTTGGGGAGCGGTGGGGAGCATTGGCAATGGGTTTTCCGATCCCCTCGAGAGCGAAAATCATAGATTAACGTTGGATAATTCACTTTGTAATTAGATTTGGTTTTCTGTAATTTTGGTTTTCGAGCCCGCACAGAGCAGGAAAACAAATCGAATTTTCGGAGATCGTAATGCTCGATCTCAAGCGTAAAGAAGGAGAAGCAGTGATGATCTGCCTCCATATACTGAGTAGGACTAGGAAGAATATAATAAGTAAATTTTTATCGCTATGCTTTCACTGCTTCACTGCATTCATCAAGCTGTTTCAAGCAGTCGTTTCGTTTTCCAAGTTGCAGGTGTCAAAAATACGTCACTTTTGCCGTATTTTTTAAAAATAAACAACCTTGATCAAAGTGGAACACTTATATAAGGATAATTTGAGCGAATAAAATTTTTAATATCGTCAAATATCGCAAAGTATATATTTTTGCCAATTTTGGGGATACGCTTGCTGAAAAAAGGAGAACCAAATATTTTCTTGGGGACGACCAATCGAATACGATATTGATATGGGGAAATACCTGAAATATTTTCTGTTAATTGGCAATGGTAAGTATTTCGTCATTTCTTTTTCTAAATTTTTGTAACTTTGGCGTTTTGTTGTTGGTAAAGTATCATGAAAAATGATGACTACTATATTTTCGTTAGTCGTTTCAATAGTTGCTTTATTTGGTAATTGGTATCGATGTGCATTGGAAATCCAAACAACCCGTCGATTTCAGGCTCAACACTGTGACAACACGAATCACACCGTGCTCTTTAGCCTTTGGTAGCAGGTGCTAATTCACCAACTCATTATCTTGTACCGTGTATTTTGCTGAGTAACTTGAGCCTAGAGTCTTATGGCAGCTGTGTGAATGGCAAGCGGTCGAGAGTTATGTCAGCATTATGACTTAAAATGGAGAATCAGTGACGTTTTAGATCGCATATTTCCAGGCGAAATCGCCTATTTTGTGAGAAAGCTTTGTCACATGGTGGTTTCTTCACAAAGGCCACTTGATATTCTATGAAGTTGGACTAAAATGACTTCTGAAGTCGTGACGGAACACATGATAGGGCTTATGACTTATATCTTGTGAACTATTATCGTTGTACCGTGTACATTCCAGTTCCACTAAGATTTTGTGAGTGGTCATTATTGAGCCATGTGTTTGAGCTTGAAAATCGCGTTTATTCAAATCATAAATTCGGACTATCTCTTTGTTCTGAAATTCCATATCTGTCTATATTTTCTGAGGAACGTAATAATATGTGCGGCTCAACTATTTTCTTGATTCATTAACCTTTGATTTGTGCTGCTTCTGCCGAGTCTTTATCTACAATTCAAGCTATAAGGCTACATAATAGCAGCATTCAGCTTAATAAGTCATAAGTATAGTCAGTAATGACACTATATGGTTATTGTATAGCTATTAAAAAGTCTGATCACCAATAATCAGCAGTAGAGATTGACATCATTACGAAGGCTAAGAATGGTGAGCTGATGATGTGAAATCGTCTAATTCTCGCACACAGGATGGAATTCTAATGACAGATTGGCCTGCTGTGTATTCACTTTGAGCACTGGCAATCATTTAGCCTTGTTCATGCTTCACTCGTTCATTGTCCTGCTATTTTCTGCCGTCTTTACCAATAACAGCTATAGAAGAGAATCATTTCAGGACTAATGTGAAACCTAAGGGCTATTATAGATGTTGGACGCTACTAAGACTTTACGACAGATTGTCTGATGACTAAGATCCCATTTAGACTTTCGTTACGACAGATTGACGTTGGAAGAAGCACATCGACCATATTGCCGTCTGGGATCATATGGCTCCAATTCATACTCATTCAAGATCACGAACAGCAGTTTAAGTTCAGCTCACCCAGCATAAACACAGATTTTCAGGGATGCTATTATGACTGCACAAAATGGTGAATTGATGGCTTTGAAGCGTTTATTATTTTTCCGAGCGGCTCACAATCTCAAAGACAGTTTGTGTTTAACATTAGTTCATGGGTAGGATAGAGGGCGTTTACAATAACTACATGAGTACTATGGTATAAATTTATTTAGCAGGAGATTTTATACCGTTTAGTATTTAATTTAAAGCTTAGAGTAGTACATTATATTTTCAGGTTGCCAATTTATTTAGTTTAAATACTAAATAGTCATTAACTCCAGAAAACAGAGCTTTTTTTCTTTGATAAAATTCTTAAATTCCCTCTGGCACCAGTTCCTTGCCAACAGCTCCCTTGACACGAGTTCCATGACATCACTTCCTTTGAAATCAGTTAAATTCTCTTGACACTAGTTTCATGACACCAGTTGCCTTGACATCACTTAACTTCTGAATTCACACTTGTCCCCCTGACACCAATTCTCTTGACAGTTAACACCAACCCTCCGGATACCAGTCCCTTGCCATCAGTTCTCATGTCTACAGTTCCCTTGACACCAGTTCCTTTGAGGGACTGGTGTCAAAGGCAGAAGTGCTAATTACACAGTTGTTACCAATTCCCTTGACACCACTTTCCTTGAACTCGATTTCCTGACACCACTTCGCTAGGACCATTGCCACCAGTTCCCTTGACACCACTCAGCTTGGACTCTTGACACCAGTTTGATTGCCACCAGTTCCCTTGACACCACTCAGCTTGGACTCTTGACACCAGTTTGATTGACACCTGTTCGGTTAAGGAACTGGTGTCAAGGGCAGTAGTGTTATTAACACTACTTCTCTGACACCACTTCGTCAAGCTTCTTAAATGACATCTTTGCCACTGATTCTTTTTCTCTAACATATCGGTTCACTCTGCCACCACTTTCTGAATACATTTCCATTATAAATACCACAAAAATATGAGCCCCAGACACAGGTATACCCGTCTGGAATATATATTTACATACTTAGTATAAGGTAAACAGCTTGTGTACAGGAACACCACTACACCAGCATATCGTCCAAGTCTCCTTTACAACGATAGAATATACAGAGTTTAACAGTGTCTCATAAGAAAATATCAGGCGGTTCGAGCTCCGAAATTGCCAATTTCAAGCCATGAAAATAGCGTCATTTTCTTGACCGCCTACTTTTCGTTCAAGCTGGTTTCATGATAATATACTGATTGCCTTTACTGTGGTCCTTGCCTTGACTTTCATCCGTCTCGGAGGAACATCGACCATATAATATTGAGATCTGCGCTGAATCATGAC
Source organism: Beroe forskalii (assembly GCA_011033025.1). Taxonomy (NCBI): domain Eukaryota; kingdom Metazoa; phylum Ctenophora; class Nuda; order Beroida; family Beroidae; genus Beroe; species Beroe forskalii. The sequence continues at coordinate 540,408 of WFMF01000072.1, read as the reverse complement.
GCGGATAACTCAATTCCATTTCAGGGAGGGAATCATTTTCTCATGTAATAATATAGGATGATCAGCTACCGTCCGGTGATCCCTGAGATCTCAACAATTTCTAGATCCCACCGCATCATGGAATATATATTAAGTCGAATAAACATCTTATATATTCTCCAACTTGTGTTGTGTGTGGAGTTTTACAAGCTTTAGTAGGAGGTAGTAGTCCTTATACTACCCTCCTTCGTAGGGGGATATAGTGAGGGCTATATACTTGCGTTTATCTGGGCTTCTGAGCCATGAAGTTACGAATAACCAGGGCAGTACACATCGATTATACGCCGCGCGCGAGAAATAGGTGGGTAGGATGACGTCATTATCATATCATGACGCAGTGAGGTGATGAAGTTGAACCCTCTATTTCTCGTGTGCAGCGTTTAGGCATGCCGCAGGCGGAAAGTGCTTGTTTTACGTCACAATTTCACCCTGTTTTAAACACAGATAATGACATCACCAAGAACCACCTACTTTGTGTATCTTGGAGACCTCTATACGAGATATGAAGGTGTACGGGATAGTATGTAGCATGTGTCGCCCTGTTCCGCCTTTTAATAATTTCACTGGGTTAAACCTTCCTCAGAACCTTATCCTCAGTCGACCTGGTTAGAATTTAATATACCCATAGGAGAAATAGACTGTTAAGATGACGTCATTATCATAGTGCAATTTTGTGAGTTGAGCTACCTATTTTCCGCTTGTGGATTTAAGGTAGAACCTTGTCCTAAAGTCCTGGGTTTAGACAAATCAGGAGCTCCGACCTCCTCATGTTCTTTGCTGTTCCTATAGCTACTTAAAACAGATTACTTAGTACTTACTTCCTTCCAGACGACATAAATTTTCGATTTTACATTAATTAAGTAATTAGGCATCCTTTTACCGTAGGTATATAAAATGTCGATCCTAATGCTCGTTTTAGAATACTTTTGACGTAAAAAGCAGCATTTCTGGGTAGGTACTGTATATTGACTATCGTTCAGCAATATAATATGCCCATTTCAGTTTGTTCTGTTTTATTGATGATTTGATATTTTTAGACTTTCGTAATTTTCTGACGATATGGGTTTTTGCCGTTTTATATTTTCGCAAATTTCGATGATTTGATATTTTCAGATTTAATCGTATTTTTTGTAAATCAACACTATAATCGGTCAGTAACTTGCAGTTAACTTGCTGATTTAGAAAGATAAGAAAGAACCAGAAAATATATAGATTAGGACTTAATCGGCAATTTTAATCCAAACTAAAAGATTCCCAGGAACCATGGTTCAGCGTAAAATAATGGATTATCTGATTTTATTATTCGCCGCATAATATGCTCTTCAATTATCAGAATCATGGGATAATACATTATCATCTTTGTCTGTTTTGTTATGAACGATGAATTTCCCATTCGTTGTAGTTTTCGTTAATTACGAAATGAATAAGGCCAAAATCTATTGAATCATCAAGACTGGGACCTTTTGCAGGGATTCCTTGATTCATCTACGCACGATGATGCCGATATTTTCCGAAACTCATCTCTTTAACTTTTGTCATTTATATCATCTGAATGAATATTTGTTTTAACAAGATTCTGGACAGCAAATGTAAATTGCCAAGACACCAGCTTATATAATGTGTTGCTTAGCAACAACATCAACAGAACTTCCAATGAAGCTGATCATGGTACTATATCAAATCTTAGACAATAATACTCATATCAGAGGTGTTTGTAGTATTGTCTTTATCTGACATATTTTGATTCAAAAAAGAAAAGCCATATATCGTCTATTTTGTCAACTGGAGGTGTGTAGTCGTCAAATGACCACATTAAACCATGATGATGACGTCACTCAAAACTGTATATAAGTAGTGTATAACCATTGACGTCAATTTCACGTGCTTTTTTACATACCTTTTTGATTGTTGTTGCATCATCAAGCACTCGATGATTGACTCGTCTCTTTTGCATGAATTTTGAATTGGAACAAATTATGATATCAGTATGTACTTTCGATTCGCAAGAAACAGTCTTATCTGAACCCGTTTAGGCCTACAACAAAAAATAGGATCATAGTTTTGTTTATTATTGAATTGGCACGATTAAGAAACAAAGTGAAAATTTTATTTGTTTTTATTTCAATAAGATATCATGCTGATAATCAAAAATTTGCATTGCAGTGCATGCGACAAGCACGCATGATGATTAGAAAATATGCAGTACGCAGAAATCGCAACACATCAAAATGACGTCATAAAAATTTAGAAAGTATTTTAATAGCTGCAAATAATTGAAAAAAAGAGTTTAAATTTAAACAAAATGGTACCAAATAACCAGCTCCCATATTGCTAAGATCGCCGACTTTATGTTCCTGCCTAATGCCTATAACAGTACCCACACACAAAATGCTCTCTCAATTAACGTGCCATGCAGCAAGGACATCCATAGTTTGTTTCACAATTTTACAAGTTTGTTTTACTCACCTCCTTGTTCACAACCAGGTCCCCTTGCTTCACTGAGCCACTGTTCATAATTTCTTATCCCCCTTAGCTTGTTTTTACTGACCCCTGCTTTTTCAACTTATGACCCCTATTCACATTCAGGTGCCCCTTGTTTTGATTTTGTCTTATTGACCCCTTTGCTCACATTGAGGTCCATGAGTTTTGATGTGTATTCCCCTCCTAGTGATCTGTTCTTTAGTCATTGACACAGTAAGGAGCGTTACTGGGTTCTACACCTACCAGGTAAAATAGAAGGAGTCAAATCTCACAGTGCTGAATAATGCAACTAAACATTAACAAAACTATAATTAATAGACATTAAAAAAAAGCCAAATTCATCTAAAATCAATCCAAAATTTCATCAACAAAATGAACCTCAATAGTTTTATGAAAAATCAGCCAAAATTCCATCCAAAAACCTCAATGTTTGCCAAAATTCAAAGCAAAAACCAAACCTTCTGTTTACATTTGCATCTTATAAATCAAAGATCAATGAACCCCGCATCCCTGTTCAGGTAGCTCAAGTAGGAGACGACTTAGAATTGTATTGTCTCTCAGCGGGTCAGGACATCAAGTGGTCACGTACCATCAACAAGAAGAAACAGACTCTAGAAGTTCCAGGCTTTCAGATATCGCAGTCTTACAGGTACTTTTGAAGACTGAGTTATTGCTCAGCTATAAACGATTGGAAGGTACCAACAACTTGAAAATCATTTCAAGCTAAGCTTACAAATGTTCTTTGAACAATCGAAGATTTCTTAATGCCAGGTACGATCGCAGAGCGAAATGATTTTAAAACTCAGGAATGTCGCAGAAAATGATAGAGGGACACAGGTAAAGCAAATTTGGCATTTTGGCGAACCTCACAGTAAAATCATTTGTCTCCCCCCAATAGCAGCTATTTCTCTTTCTCCCCCCCCCCCCAAATAGCAGCTATTTATCTTTCTCCCCCCCCCCCAAATGGCAGCTATTTCTCTTTCCCAGATGCGGGAACCCTCATTTCTGTGGAGGCTATGACGTGCACGACACCAAGGTCTGTCTCCGGAGCACCCTGACACTGAGGAACATCAAGAAGAGCGACTCCGGGACCTACTTCTGTCAGGAGGGTCTTCATAAGGGTTCCTACTCCTTCGCTTACATAGTTAATGTGAGTGAAGTAAGGAATTTTCAGTTCAAGCGTTTTCTTCAAGGAAGATTAACACGATTAATCGAACTGGTATCGGATTAAGATGGAACTAATCAAAATACCTGGATTTACAAAATTATAATTCCAAAACAACTCATTTTCAGATCCTCGACCACCTCTCTCCCCCTCATATCTATGACTTTGAACCCCTGAAATGCAATGACACACTGTGGTATGGATGTATCGCTTCAAAGACTACCTCTAGGTGGGTGGAAACTAAATGAGTGGGATGTAAATGTTAATGATCACTGATTTCGTGTCACGTTATTATTGATTAGGCCACTCGGAATCAGAATTTCGATGGCATGGTTGGGTTTGTGATAAGATCCATCGAAAAATATCTAAATAATAACGTATCGTAACAGAATTTCTTGCCTTTTGGCATAATATTCCGTTGCATCATTCAACTTATAAGACTTTGATACATTGAGCTATGAAAACGAAGTCATCTCGCCCAGGATCAACATGACACGCCCACCAGGTTTGAGTACTTCCTATCAGACTCGACTGACAAGGTCATCTTGCGAGGGGACCAGAACACCACCCTGATCAAGAACCAGGAAGTCAAGTTCCTGATCAGCGGCAACTACATTACCCTCCACGACTTCACAATACTACAGGTGGGGCGGGAACAAACTCTTATGAGAAAAACTTTTTTACTTAACCCTTTGACTTAACCCTTTTGACTAAACCCTTTTGACCGGCTTTGGCCCTTGTCGGTTGTCATGAAATCTATGGGAATATCAGCTCGATTATTAGTGGTCATCTTTACTTCTTTATTATCCTTCAGCTAAGTATCTGAGGGTTTTTATACATGCCTATAAATAAAATCGAGAAATGAAAACTCTGTTTATTTGAAGTTACGTAAATTCATTCCAGGATCCATACATAAACATTGGATGCAGAGCATTTGACGCTAGCGGTGGATTCAGTGAATTCCAAACAGGTATACAATAGGAAAGAGCATAAAAATCGGTGCTGAATTCAAAAAATTAATTAATCAATTAATCAAGAGATGTTAAATATTGAAATTTTGTAGCAATGTAGAAAATTTCACATAATTTTATTTCAATATTTCTAAAGTTGCTCTCTTACTCTTATCAGATGCTTATCTTTCTCCAGTTTATAGTCAGAGATCACTTTACCCTCTTGCGTAACGATCATTTTAATAGAATACACTTTGCTACTTCGTAAACCTTGCTGTGAGAAGAAGACTCAAATTCTCAAGTGTGCCTCTAGTTTTCAGCCTTGTAAAGTTGTAATATAGTCAGCATGGATCTGTGTTTAGGAGGAATGTCAGTGTAAAGAAGGAATGTCGGTGCAATGTTCAGTGTAGATAAGAAATGTTCATTGTTCAGTGTCATTAAGGAATGTTGTTAATATTGGCTAGTGTAGTAGAACGCCATCTTTCTTTGTAGCTATTCTTTACTCGAGCATTATGCAATTTTGTGTAAGCAATTATTTTCCCCATACTTTTTCTTGCTACAAGTCTTTTCCATCCTCGTAATTTCATAACTACAATTTCCAATACGACGGTCGGCTTTACTTTGGCGGCTCATGAATATTTCGGAAAATCCTCTTCAAGTCGAGTAATGTTGCTGTAACGCAAAAGAAGCATATTTGCCTCTTCTCTTCTTCCTTCACTGAAGCATGTTTGTGTGTTTGCTAATGAAGTCCTCCTTAACATCATAGTCATAGGGAAGACCGTGGAGGGACTGTCTGATGAACCCGAGAAGGGAAGCTACGAAAGCTTCCTCATCAAGATGATAGGAATAGGTGAGTCTTTTCTTATAAAGATGATCGGAAAAGGTGAGTCTTTTCTTATAAAGATGATCGGAAAAGGTGAGTCTTTTCTTATAAAGATACAACGATGATCAGTATGGAGAGAGGTTATAGGTGACTAGGTGAGAGCTCCAGTTTTTTGAGAAACAGTTACATCTACTCATACCTTGTTTCTCTCATAAATTAAGTTGAAGTTTTTTCTCCTTTCAATCCAAACATTTGTTTTCGGACACTGCATCTGATTTCTTCCTTTCAACAACAACTTTGTCCTTCCGCAGGGGTTGGAGTTCTCCTGGCCGTCATCCTACTTATCGTAGTGCTCATTAAGTTCCGTAACGGATGTCGGGAAAGTCGCCGGAGATCCGACTCTACGGTGGACTACGCGGGTATCAACTCGCAGAACGAACATAAACTCTAATAATAATGTGTTCATAAGACACTGCTATATAATATTCTAAAGGTTGCTCGCAAGAATTTGATGGAGGGTTGAGGGTTAATCTCGGCCAGGCGTACTATTGCACCCATCGTAGGACCCCAAAAATCATCTCGATATTGACCAATAAGGGCATGAGGTGACGGTCAACTTGCATGCTGATTGGCTAGTGTCAGTGACACAGAGGTAAGGCATTGACATACGCCGCGCTGCTAACCATATATCAACCTTGTTGAATCATCGAATGCGTGTCAACAAATAGCGGTTGAAATAAAAAATTTATCATAATCTTAAAAAAGCTAAACGATTAAGTCAAGGTCGTTGAATCACCTAGTATTTTTGCGCCGCTGGGTCGGTTTTCACTCGTCATGCCAACTACCAACGCCTGTCAAGTTCTTGTCAGCTGCATATACTAGTCGTATACTGTTTACTTCATTGATAATTTGTTTATTGAATGTATTTGTATTATTTCAGTGTTATCAAAGCGTTGAGAAATGTTAACGTTTTTGCAATTTAATAGAAAGCAACACTAGGAAATATATTTTATAGCATTTGACAAAGAAATTTGAAGATTTGAATGCCCAAATTGATAGGACTCATTGATAACTTAATGAAATGTCACTGAAATCCCCATTTTGATCTGGCTTTTACGGAAACTTTGCGGATCGAATGAGCAGAACATTTATTACTGAAGCAATGGAATAAAGACCCAACTAGGTTTTTCGAGTAATGTTAAATTGATAATGATTGCAATGACATTGAAGTTTTAATCATATTTGGTATATTATATTTATTAAATGATGTTTTTCTGGAAAATCATGTTTCCTTGCAATTGAACTCGAGAATTTCAAGACATATCCTTGTCAAACAGGGAGCACAATCTGAATTCCATCTCTTGACATTGACATGTAAACTACTTAGTGATTTGAAATTCACTAATTTCAGAGCTTACCTGTAAGCAGAGATATAAACTGTTTTAATTTACCATACTAGAGTTTCATGGGCCACTTTTGAAGTGCAATGTGTGCAATAGATCGATCGATAGATCCGCCGAAAGGACGCGCAAATTACACGTGTTGTAATTTGCTTGTCATTAAATTTCTGTCGAAATTTGCGAGTTCTTTCGACAGATATTTTTATCGATACATGTGCACACATCTGGGTTATGGAAAAATTGTCCAACCGAAACTGTAGTCTATTATATTTCAGCAGTGAAATTTCAAATTATCTTATTGGCCTTTATTTAACCGGCCCTTATGGACAAAAACGACTTTGAAATTTTTGTCCAAAGGGCCGGTTAAAAAAGGCCGGTTAAAGTGGGGCCGGTCAAATTAAACGCCAATTAATTTATGTTAAATTAAACTTTTATGAATTGGCTTATATAGTGTAAAATTCACTGGAACGTCATTACATAACATGATAACGACCTAAATCATAATATCAGACCGGGATTTGGGTCTTTTGATGCAATTTATCAAGTAAAAAGGGTTTAGTGGTCATTCTAGAGCAAAAAATCTTTGATCTGGCAACCCCCAGAAAAATTTTTGTCCAAGGGGCCGGTTAAAACGGTTCAAAAATGATTCATATTTTGTCCATAGGGCCGGTTAAAAAAAGGCCGGTTTAAAAAAAGGCCGGCTAAATAAAGGCCAATAAGCTAGTAACGTTTAGCTCTTATTCGGCAAATAATTAGGGTCGTATATGCCCTGATCTGTAACACAGTGTGAAGTAAATAGTACACTAGGTCTGAGAACGTTTTTCGGTAGTTCATGGGTCCGAGATACACCGAAAAAAAACTTTCCAAAATCGGAGTTGGGGAACCCCATTTTTGAACCCCTTTTTCTCCGTAAAGGGGCATGAACTTCGAGCAACGATATCTCGGCTTCTGATTGAGATACAGAACTCAACAAATGCACTAAACTATGCACAATGAGCACATTATGGGGGTAGAACGTGGTTTAAGGTCGTACCTCTTTTCGTTTTTGAGTTATCGCCAAAAAAACCCTTTTAGCCCCTACCAGATGACCAAATTGCCCCTTTGTCGTAAATAAGAACTGAAGGTCTTACAGAACTAAACAAATACACTAGGCTATGCAGAATGAGCACATTATGGGGGTAGAACGTGGTTTTGAGGTCGTACCTCTTTTCGTTTACGAGTTATCGCCAAAACCCCTTTTTATCCCTTATGACCAAAACTGCCCCTTTGTCGTAAATAAGAACTGAAGGTCTTACAGAACTAAACAAATACACTAGGCTATGCAGAATGAGCACATTATGGGGGTAGAACGTGGTTTGAGGCCGTACCTCTTTCCGTTCTCGAGTTATCGCCAAAAAACCCTTTTTAGCCCTACGCGAATGGCCGAAATTACCCCTTTTTTCATAAATAAGAACTGAAGGTCTTACAGAATTAAACAAATATACTAGGCTATGCAGAATGAGCGCATTATGGGGGGGTAGAACGTGATTATGAGGTCGTACCTCTTTCCGTTCTGGAGTTATCGCCAAAAAACCCTTTTACCCCTACGCGTATGACCAAAATTGCCCCTTTGTCATAAATAAGAAATGAAGGTCTTACAGAACTTAACAAATACACTAGGCTATGCAGAATGAGCACATTATGGGGGGTAGAACGTGGTTTTGAGGTCGTACCTCTTTTCGTTTACGAGTTATCGCCAAAAAACCCCTTTTTATCCCTACGCATATGACCAAAACTGCCCTTTGTCGTAAATAAGAACTGAAGGTCTTACAGAACTAAACAAATACACTAGGCTATGCAGAATGAGCACATTATGGGGGGTAGAACGTGGTTTTGAGGCCGTACCTCTTTCCGTTCTCGAGTTATCGCCAAAAAACCCTTTTTAGCCCTACGCGAATGGCCGAAATTACCCCTTTTTCATAAATAAGAACTGAAGGTCTTACAGAATTAAAACAAATATACTAGGCTATGCAGAATGAGCGCATTATGGGGGGTAGAACGATTATGAGGTCGTACCTCTTTCCGTTCTGAGTTATCGCCAAAAACCCTTTACCCCTACGCGTATGACCAAAATTGCCCCTTTGTCATAAATAAGAACTGAAGGTCTTACAGAACTTAACAAATACACTAGGCTATGCAGAATGAGCACATTATGGGGGTAGAACGGTTTTGACGTCGTACCTCTTTCGCTTCTCGAGTTATCACCAAATAAAACCTTTAAATTAGCACCTTTGCAAAGGGCCAAAATTGCTCCTTTGCTGTAAATGAGAACTCAAGGTCTTCCAGAACTATACAAAATATACGCTAGGCTATGCAGAATGAGCACATTATAAATGTTTCAGCCTAAGTTATAACGAAAAACTTCAGGTAAATAATTGGTGATTGATCGATAATGCCTATTATTGCAATCGGAACAATCATATTATTGGATAGACGGCTTACCAGAAGTAAGAATAAGGTTGAAAACTGCTTTAATTTCTCTTCAATCTTCTTATCTCTGGAAATTATGCTCCATCCGTGCTGCAATTTTGAATCAACCCAGTCTCTTAACTCTAGAAGGTTATTCTATGGATGAAAAGGGATGGAGGAAACTAGTGTGTCACTATGATAACAAATTTATGTACCTGAAGCATTTACTGTATAAGATTTACTGTATTTCTATTGAACAAATCGCGATATTATGCAATCATTGAAATAACAAAAGTTACATTGTAGCAAGAAAAGAAAACCATAGACAGTGCTTTCTCTGAATCACTCAGCTCATTGATTTGTCTGGTTTTCTTTTTTCTGAATTTGAGATTATTCATTCTATTGCAAAGAGCGTTAAAGCTCATTTGGGCAAAAAGGGAAGATACGAAAGTGATGTACTGGTAGGTTGTCAAAAACCAATAAAGCAATAAGTATACCTACCAAGGAATTACGGAATTATATGGCGAAAAAGTACTGATTTAAATCCTTCGAGGAATCATGGGGTTGTCGTCAAATTTTTGGGTATATGTAATACAACCAGTTCGCAGGAAAAAAATTCCTGTTAGAAAGTTAGAAGTACTTCCTCACCTTATCTGTTTTAACTGATCGAATAGTTAGCAGTTCCTATCTACTCAATGCGAGTTTTTGCTTGAATTTGGGCTAAAAAGCTTTTTCATCTACTCAATGAGGTCAGGACAATTTCTATTGTCGGTTATTAGGATACCTACAAACTTAAACGCATGGATGATATAGTATTGTATCATCCGCCACCCAGTTCGTTTGCCGAACTTTTTAACAGAAGATTGTGTGGCTAATTAGTGATTTACTAAATTTGTGTGCTGTAATGTGTGATGCTTTACAGTTTAGCTACGAGTGACGAATTGGCATCTCGTGTGATTTCTGGTTGATTTAATTCAGTTCTATTGTCATCATTAATTTTGTATATTTATTTCATAGCCCTAATAATGGGTACCCCACCGTGGGTTTTGAAACAAACAAACGAAATGATTTAATAAAACATGTTACCCGAGAAGGGGTAATTTAAACCATATGCTTAGGGTAAAATGGTTTTTCGACGATAACTTGAGAACGCAAAGAGGCCCGACCTCAAAACCACGTTCTACCTCCCATAATGTGCTCATTCTGCATACCCTGGTGTATTCGTATGGTTCTGTAAGACCTTAAGTTCTTATTATTCGCGACAAAAGGGCAAATTTGGCCATTGGCATTTGGCATGGGGCTAAATTAAAGGGTTTTTGGCGATAACTCAAGAACGGAAAGAGGAACGACCTCAAAACCACGTTCTACCCCCATAATGCTCATTCTGCATAGCCTAGTGTATTTGTTTAGTTCTGTAAGACCTTCAGTTCTTATTTACGACAAAGGGCAATTTTGGTCATAATTAGGGCTAAAAAGGGTTTTTTATGATAACTCAAAACGAAAAAGAGGTACGACCTTAAAACCACGTTCTACCCCCCATAATGTGCTCATTGTGCATAGTTTAGTGCATTTGTTGAGTTCTGTATCTCAATCAGAAGCCGAGATATCGTTGCTCGAAGTTCATGCCCCTTTACGGAGAAAAAAGGGGTTCAAAATGGGGGTTCCCCAACTCCGATTTTGGAAAGTTTTTTCGGTGTATCTCGGACCCATGAACTACCGAAAAACGTTCTCAGACCTAGTGTACTATTTACTTCACACTGTGTTACAGTCCTACCCTTATTAAAACAGACGCGCGATCTATCACTTTCAAATTAACATCTTTTAAATTTGCTTTGAAAAGTTATATTTCGAAAATTAAGTGTTTCGTACTCGAGTACGAAGCTCTATATTTTCGAAATTAATAACTTTTCCAAGTTAATTAAAAAGATGTTATAATTTGAGGTGTTAGAAATTTCGAAGGTTTGTCACCAGGACACTACCCTTCGATAACGGAAGACTGTGAACTTTTCAGAAGTTGATTGAAAGGTGTTAGAAATATCAGAGGTTTGCCAAAAGGTGCTTTGTCGTTGCTTTAAATATGACTGACAACCTTTGAAGCAACCATTCCTTGGCACGATAAAGACTTATCTCTGATAGGAAACAACAGATTCTACGATGTTATCTGGGTTACTCCTCCTCGGTTTCTTGGCTCATCTTGGCTTCTGTAAGCCTGACTCACACGAGAAGTTCTTGAATCTGGTGAACAGTCTGAAAGATCAAGATGATGTGGACATGGAGGAACTGCTAACACTCGAAGATAAGTTTACAGAGGAGTTGGCTCTACATAAAGATAGGGTGATGTACTCCGACATAGAACTTCTAAACGAAGATGAGGAATTGGATGATGAGCCCAGTGACGATGACGCCGTGGAGGATGATACTGATGACGATATCTCTGATGTTCCTGACGCACTGGATTGGCGGGACTTTGGCATGGTCCACAGGCCTATCTGGCAAGGGATGTGTGGATCCTGTGGATTCGTATCAGGAACCACAGGCACTAGAATCCCGGATTGCCATTGCATCTGAAAACTACATCCCATACTCCATACAAAACTTTATGAATTGCAAAGGAAGAATATGCGTGGGGGCGCAGCCATACTCTGTAACAACTAATGCAAGGAAGAGCGAGTTCATCGTCCCAGAATCAGATCTGCCTTACACCAAGACTAAATGTATCTACAAAGTGGATGGTAAGAAGAGCAAGAAAAACTGCTATTGTGGTGTAAAGCGTCCTCTGGAATTCAACAATACCCTACATGACCAGTTCGTGGTTATCCTGGGAACTGGGGCTGCCAGATCCAGGGAGCTGGCTATCAAAGCCCTCCAAGACGGTCCTCTAACTACCTGCTACAGTAAATCCAACAAGGAGACCGGGTGAGAAATGTGGGCGGGGGTGCCTGCACGCAAATTCCGTTATCGGCTATTCGAAGCAAGGGTTCATTGTCCAGAATAGCTACGGAAAGAATTGGGGTCCCTTTAAGAACGGTACGTTCTTAGCTCCAAACGGAACAATTTGTGAACAAGCAGTTCTTCAGAAAGCGTATCATCCGGTAATTGTATACGATTACGATCGGGCAAACGCTTTTTACACGGAATTGGATGGGGTGGCCGAAGGAGAACTGAGATTCGTCGATGAGACTATCTATGGAGTAGTGGATTACGACAGGAAAAACTGGGGCACTGCCAAGAACAAGTGTGCTTTCATTGGATCAGCCTGCAAAGGTGTTGTGGAGCTGTCTTCAGGAGAATACGGGCTGATCTCTGACTTCGGAGCTGGCTCTAGCGGTCCTCAAAAGTCCTTCAAGAAGACTCAGATGAGCATCTACCTCAAACATGAAGCTTCTGGTAGATACGTTGGGATAGGAAATACGAATGGCCAGCTAAACCTTACAGTCGTGGATAAAGCCCACGCTGCACCGTTCTATACCAGCTATGGTAGATTCATTTCCTTCGACTTCCCCACTCACCACATTGTGAATAACACCCTTCAACCAGTCACTGGTACCGTCAGAGAGATCGCACTAAACTTTGATTTCAACCTTAACATCACCAACGATCACTGGCACTTGACTCACTGCAACATTCACAATATACAAAGTGGAATGTCACTAGACCTGGCTTACAAAGAAGTCGGCAAAAAGAAACGAAAGCAAACTTGGGTATCGCTTACAACTGCTAACTTTAATGGGACATCAACTTCACAGCGATTTGAATTGGGAATTTCACGCAAATGGGACTTGATTTCAGAGGAAACAGGTACTGAACTTTTCAGAACGAAGAATGATGGTTTTATGTTCAGCCCGAAATCAAAATACTATCGCGGAATGGAATTCATGTGGCAGCAGAGACGAGTGTTTAGAACTAGAGGAACCCTTCTGGGACCGGATGCACAGCTCCACCCAGGCCTGAACTACACTGACACGACCAACATATGGAATCCAACGGATTGTTCCATCACCAACACAGATGCTATGGGTATAAGCCGATTCCTGACCGTCAACAATGGGGAATTAGTGATGACTGGAGAGACAGGGGAAAAGCAGGGATGGACCTTCGAATATGCTGATCTGTAATCGCTTAGACCTGATTATATTGCCGAAATTATTGATAAGATAATTATGATATCAAGCATCAACTACTGAAAATATGTGTCTTATTGTTTCATAGCCCACGATAATAATCGAAATAATAATCAAAAATTAAAGCTTAGATAAGCAGAAATTACCTTGAAATTCACCTTTTCAAGCAACAAGAAGCATAATATTAGCTGTATTTCTAGGCTCAATTATTATGAAAACCAGGGCTCTGACGACAGTGGAACTGCTCCTGAAAAATCGTTTATGGAAAATACCCCTTACCCCGTTAGCTTTCAAAAGAGAGAAAGGAAAAATCTAGGGGAGCCACTATATAGCTAAAAACGGGTAATGGCGTAAGGTCATAAGGTGCCCCATATCTATGTGTGGTTTTGTCCGTATGGAGCTTCGGTAGGGGTGGTTTATGGCTGGGTTTGACAGAGGTCACTAATTCCAGATGGTGAGGCAAGTCTTCTTTAATATTTCCGAATGCCTGGCTTAGTTGGAAAATATCAAATATTTACACCAACATTTGAAACAGTATATTCAGGGAATTTACTGTTTTCTAGCACGGCTGTTCCCAGTGGACATTGTCTTAATACTCCTTGACAGCAACTTGTACAGTCAACTGTTAGTCAGTAAGGGTTACAAACTAACTAACGGAACTGGTTTACTAAGTAAACCAGTTCCGTGGAATTGTGCAGCTGCTCCCACTTAAACCAACATACTATAATGTCGGAATTCACACCTCCAACCATCTTTATTATTGCTGTCAATGTGGAAGATAATTCAAATAAAATGTAAACGAGAAAATTAGTTGTGAACAGAGCAATGCCTAATAATTGTCAGGGAATTGTGTCTAACTTATTCACTAATTTGACACTGTCAATTTGACAGTTGACACTGTCTCACATGTCTATTTTCACAACTACAAATAATGAAAACATCTGCTGTAATGACAAATTGCGTATAAGTACGAAATTTAATCACATGTGCACCTGCTTTATAACTTTTCACTTTCTATGAAATTTATTCTAGCTATAAAATATGGCCCCCAATTAGAAATTTATCATTTTTGATTCGACACGAAGACGTACGATGAAGGAACTCATCCTGTTGATCACAGCATTAAGTCTGCTTGTTAGGGCAGATGCAGATAGCAGGTCGGCTTTTCGGGAGGCAATGGAAAGATACGCAGAAAAGGACCACATCAACCTAGCAGAGTCTCTGGAGACAAGGACAGCTAGATTCCGGTCCTTCGTTCAGTTCCACGCCCGGGTTGAAGAAATCAACAACGACGACAGCCGGCTCTTTACCGCAGAAGACAACTTCCTGTCCATCCTGACTCCGGAAGAAAGACAGAGCAGATTGGGATTCAACGCATCAAGGGAACTACCGGACACTGTTGAGGAGGCAATTGAGGAAAGAGACCTGGGTAATTCGGGTGAGAAAGTCCCAGAAGGAAGAGACTTTAGTGATGTGATATCCGATATCAAAGACCAGGACACTTGTGGGTCTTGTTGGACGTTTGGTGCAAGTTCAGCGCTTGAAGGGGAGATATTCTTCAAGACAGGAGACAGGAAGGTGAGTGTGTCGGAGAGGGAATGGATGGAATGCTCCACGAGTGGGGATGGGTGCGATGGTGGCTGGCCGGAGTGGTGCTACTATTACTCCAAGAAGGCAGACAGAGTTGCACCAACTAGTGCCTACCCATACAAACCTTGGGACAGGATGGCATGCAAGGTGGAGAAAGGGATGGCAAATGCCCTTGTCGACCACAATGTGAGGATTTTAGGGATCTGAGAATTAAGAAGAACCTGAAAATCTACGCCAGTAAGCACATAGTATCTGTAGCTATATTCGTAAACGAAGATTTCCAGGCATACAGTACAGGGATATACATGGATCAGCACTGCAACACCTACCCAAACCACGCGGTGGGAGTAGTGGGGTATGGGAAGCAGTGGGGGCACCCCTACTGGAAGTTAAGGAACAGCTGGGGTGTGGATTGGGGCGACAAAGGGTACATCCTCATGGACAGAGAGAAGTACAACATGTGCTCGATAGCAGGGTATGCCCACATCCCCAATGTAGCTTGCAGGGATGGGTCCTGTGAAGCACCAAACCCGGACGAGGCTGACACATATACCCCGCACGAGAAGAATACCGAATATAAAGACATGTGCTACAAAACCATCAATCTGGGGAGTTGCCGGTGGGGTATAAAGGGCGCTGTGTCGGACTGCACCAAGAGTGGACTGAGCGAGGAGCAGTGCTACGTGTTCAAGAAGTCAGATTCCTGCTTCATGGGGACTACCGCCAAGAAGTCCAAAGTAAGGAAAATACAGATTCCAGTTCCATGTGACGGGGGAGAGGCGGGAAAGCCGATGGGAAAGGAGATAGCGTCTGTAAGGTAACCAAGAAGCTGTCCAAATGCACGTGGTCTGAAAAAGGGGCATTCAACCAGTGCATGATCAGTGGTATATCCCCTGAAGAGTGTATCATTGTGACCCAATCCAGTGATTGCCACATGGGAACAGTAGCCCGTGACTCAGGGAAGACGTCGCTGTCATGGAGTACAAAGTGTGGAGGTGACGAGGATAAGGGAGGGAAATGCAACACTGCAGGAGGCATGGTTCTCTGCAAGGATTGCAACTGCTGCAAACACAAGCACTTCTGTAGCAGCTACTAAACTTTCTTAGTTTCATGTGAAAAGTTATCAAAATAATTCGATAGTTCCAAACATTTTGCAATTGTAACGAATAGTGTTATTGTGGTTTCACTTGAGTTGGTTGTAAAAGTGATGATCTAAAAATTAGGCAATCCTCTGTCCATTTAAGCGGACAGATTCTAAGGTTTCGTATTAAAAAGGTTTCGTATTCTAAGGTTTCGTATTAACAAGAGCCTTTGGATAGGTTCAAAATTTAATAGTAACTTGTAAGGATGATCAGGTTCATGTGCTGAGAAACACACAATTGGAAAGGGTACTCCTCATCTGGAACCTGCAATTGAAAGCAGCTTTATTCCTCAAACAATCCTGACACCATGCCGGCAACCCGTCCAGACAGCTGATCGGCTAACGTGCTTGATAAGTGCCAGATAAGAGCTAGATAAGAGCTAGATAAGATCCAGATAAGAGTTAGATAAGAGTTAGATAAGAGCTAGATAAGAGGCAGATAAGAGCCAGATAAGAGCCAGATAAGAGCCAGATAAGAGCCAGATAAGAATTAGATAGATAAGAGTCAGATAAGAGCCAGATAAGAGCCAGATAAGAGCCAGATAAGAATTAGATAAGAGTCAGATAAGAGTCGGATAAGATCCAGATAAGAGCCAGATAAGAGCCAGATAAGAGCCAAATAAGAGCTAGATAAGATCCAGATAAGTGCCAGATAAGAGCTAGATAAGAGTCGGATAAGAGCCAGAAAGCAAGTTTAGCTCTGTCCAATGTACTTTTCTACTCTTTTTCCCTCCAATGTATTTTTTGGGAAAGTGAAGGGAAAGTAGAACAAATACTCCACTTAAAGTACTTACATTCTTGCTATTCAGATGACTTATAAAATCTTCTTTCATAAAATGAAGGATGAACATGAATAAACATAATTTAAGTGTGACGTTATTATCGTGTTGAAATGATGATGTCATACCACCCATTATTCTCGCACAGCATGTAGCACACCCATGTAATCAACCAGTTAACAAAACCCACCTGTTAAAAATATAAACCGCTGTAAACGTCATCAACTTACCACCTTGTGCTATGATAATATTACCGTCATCAAGCTACCACCTTGTGCTATGATAATGATGTGAAATCACCAGTTATCTCATGGACAGCCCTATATAGGATTTATAAATCCTGCGCGCGCAGCTCTATAACATTACACCAACATACTCTCCTCAAATCCACAGACTCCCCATGGTTAGCAGTAGATCATTGCCAGTAAAAATGACGGGATCACGCTTAAAACACCGCGTACAATAATATATAGAGGCGTCATCAGGGGAGCTATCTAATGTCATTATCATAGTTCAAAGTGGAGCGTTTATGACAATTCAGAGCCTACTTTTTAGGGGGTTTAAGCAACACGCTCCTCTTCCTCCCCGAATATAATTATGGTGTAAAAATCACCTCGGCTCCCGTGATCTATATATATTAAGCAGAGGTAAAGTAGTAAATCGGGGGCGCGTCATCAGCAATTATCATTGTTATAATAATACTCGGAGTATATGTGCGTGTGTGTGTGTGTGTGTGTGTGAGTGGGGGCGGATGTGCAGTGTCTATTGTCATTCTAAGACCCTCCTAACCTGCGCAGCTAGACACTGCAACCAATCAGGGTGCACCATACAGCCCACGTGACGTAACTAAGCAACAAGTGTACAGTTCTACACGGAGCACGTGACAGCTGTCCGACCAATGGGCAGCTAGTAAGGAGATTTCCTTAAAGCTGGAACACAAAGCGTGGAGAGAGAAATGTGCGGATAATATATATATAGTAAGAGCAGGGGCGAGGGGTTTGGGGAGAGCAAAGGAAGACTCATGCTCATGTACACCTAGATTGCTCCTGCCCCCCGCTTTGTCAGCGCCCTCCGAGGTTAAATCGTCACTTTTAGAATAGTCAAACTTTTCGGAATTTTGCTTTGGCAGTGGTTTAGGAATATGGTGGGTACATGTAGCGCGGATTGTACAACTGTTGGTATGTAGTAACGTGTGATCTGCCGCATATATTATCATCAATCAACTCATAACCTTAATAACCCTTAGCCGGCGATTGAGCCGTCAACTGGTTTTGTCACAGAGCATATTATAATATTATTGCCCCTTGATATTATATACGCACTAGGTTCGTATCTTGAATTTAAGTTCTGAGGAGAATACAGTTTGTTGAGTAATTGGCGGCGAGATTCTTTAATTTTCCTCGAGATTGAATAAATTAAGCTTGTGGAATCTAAGCAAGTATAATTCTACTTCGTATGATGGAAGGCAGTGTAATTACGGTATACTGAAGTTAACGAGCTCCAATACACATATTGTACAATTACACTACGACAGGAATTAAAAATAGTGTTTATTCTGGGCACCAAGATCAGTCTCGCATGATCAATTTTCTCTGCTGACACCCCTTCCTTCGACTTTGAAACATGTATAGTTGGGGAATGCTTTTATTTCACTCTGGGTCTTTGACACCACTTTTTAAGTTATCTGAGAACGTATTTCTTTGACACCAGTTCACTGAGACACCACTGAACCTTGCAATTTGCACAAGTTGACATCATATTTTCACGCTGAAGCCACAGTTCAGAACATATTGAAAACATTTCAGTCTGACACCAGTTCGGCCTTACACCTATCAGAGTTTATTTTGACACCATTTCGCCCTGAATAGTCCACAGAGCAGTTGCTTTGACACCGGTTCAGTATTTATTTACAGCACAATCAAACAATTCTCCCTGACACCAGTCTACAGTGTTACACCACTCTACTCATAGTCTATTCTACCCTGACACCAGTCTACAGTGTTACAGTTACACAACAGCTCTATTCTACCCTGACAACAGTCTACAGTGTTACACCACTCTACTCATAGTCTATACTACTCTGACACCACTTCACTCCGTTAACCACTCTACTCATACTCTATTCTACCCTGACATCAGTCTACAGTGTTACACAACAGCTCTATTCTACCCTGACACCAGTCTACTATGCTACATCACTCTACTACTAGTCTATACTACCCTGACACCAGTCTACAGTGTTACACCACTCTACTCTGACACCAGTCTACAGTGTAACGTCACTCTACTACTAGTCTATTCTACCCTGACACCAGTCTACAGTGTAACACCACTCTACTACTAGTCTATACTACCCTGACACCAGTCTACAGTGTTACACCACTCTACTCACAGTCTATTCTACCCTGACACCAGTCTTCACTGTGACACCACTCTACCCTGACACTAGTCTACACTGTGACACCACTCTACTCATAGTTTATTCATCCTGACACCACTCTACTACTAGTCTACTATGCTACACCACTCTGCACATACTCTATTCTACTGACAGCGCTCCGTC
This sequence comes from Beroe forskalii, assembly GCA_011033025.1. Classification (NCBI taxonomy): domain Eukaryota; kingdom Metazoa; phylum Ctenophora; class Nuda; order Beroida; family Beroidae; genus Beroe; species Beroe forskalii. The sequence goes on along the minus strand of WFMF01000072.1, from coordinate 520,908 downwards.
TCTGGCGATGAAGACGTATAATAATAGAAAGTGGCTAGCGTAATGATGTCACGTATAACAAAAGGTGGATACGTGTTTACTATTAAATGTGTTATGCTCTAGATAGACTCGTAAAGGTGTTGTCATTATATGCACTGAGCTATTCACAGTATTCAACGCTGTCTACGATTCACAAAAACGGTCAACGGAACTTTTTGGAAGGTATGTCACACAAAAAATGATTATAATTCGTCTACAATGGAAAACTCTAAACCTTCGCCATGACGTGGAGCCTTGGCATCCTTTCGGTGACACGCAGACTATGCTATAATTCAGAGTAGCCTTTGGCAGATCGTGCCAGTTAACCTTTTTGTTATTCTTACGAAATGTGATAATTGAGGTCAGCAAAAAGCGAAATTATCATCACTACTACGCAACAAATTATTATTGTTATTACACATTATATTGCTTTTTCATGCGTATTTGAAGCACTTTTTCTAAGTTTTATTAAGTTGGTATCAGCTGCTGTCTTTCAACAAAACGTTTGTACTGAAATTCTCTTGTGAAACAATGTCCTTGCAATGTAAGCGTTTTTAATTGTCTTGTCAAAAGTACATGCTTTTGTATTGTTCTATAGTGGCACCTGACACAAGCTCAAAGGCACTATCACAGATTCTTGAGTCGACACTAACATTTCATGCTAACTCGAACGAGCTGCGCGCAGTATGATAAAATAGTGCGCGCTGATTGACCATTCTTTACCCTTTGCACTGGATGGACTAATCAAATACTACTGATAAAATATTTCTCGCTCCGACTAGAATTCCATCTCGACTAAAAATTGACTACAATTTTAGCAGAAATTAATTTTTAGAAATGAAATAAGACATATCTGTATCCTACAACATAAGGTGGTTTGCAACTACTATTGCTTGGTACGGCTACAGCTCTACAGAATTTGGAATTCAGTGTAAATATTTTTTGAATACGGTTAATATATAGGCATTATGCGCATAGTTATGAATACCAGCACACTCTAAAGGTTCAATAGGAAGTCAGGAAGCAGGGGAGGCTATGGTTTATGTTTAGAATATTATAGTGTGCTGCAATGCTTTGAAGCTTAAAGACTTTGACCACCCAAGCAGGTGCAAGTTATAGTATACTAGCAGGCCCGTTGGGCCTGCAAATACACAGCTCACTCGGCGCTGCTACGCAGCACCTCATTCGCAAGTTTTAAACACTGCCATTCGAATTGATTGGATACTTTTTACCGCACCAAAAAATTCCAATTAAATCAAAAGTCAAAAGTTATGTGCAAAAAATCAAATATTCAAAAAATTTTTATGAAGGAGCAGAGTGGAAAATAGATCGAATTCGTCGGTTAGTCTTAGCCGTGCTAAACCACATGAGTTTTGTTCCAGCGTTCCGTTTTGATTGCAAGATGATGTTAATTCTGACAACTGATTCTCATACCGACACTGACATTGGATAGTTTTGTTTTTTTAACAGGCCAGAAACGGTCTTCGTAATCTGCTACACCTACATTCGACTCGATTGAATTGCACACACCTTGTAACCTTAACGGTAAATTTCACAACTGCAGTTACTGCTCTTTTCACCGACTCAACTTTGATTATCGACTAACCTCTGCCACAATGAAACCAATCCATCTGAGCATCTGGAATATCTTCCGTTATTCAAGTTATGTCCTTTCTCCATCTTGAGATCTTAAAATTTGAAGTTAAGGAAACGTCAAAATTTTTCGAAAACTACAGCACAGCATTTAAAAGTAGTTGCGTAACAGAAAGCCCTCGCATAGAACTGATTATAATTTGCACGTGCGAACAATTGGTTTCCATAGCAACGGTACCTCATTTCTCCCATTTGCATTCGTTTCTCTTGATATTTTCTTGGCAAGCTCAAATTTAAACTGTGCGCCCGCACAGACAGACATAATTCACGTGCTCTTACGAAATTATAATTAAGATTTTTGATAGGCGGCATAAACTGACTTGATTTTCATTATATAAAGTTACAATGTTTTAGTGTTACCTTCGTTACCATGACTAGAGTTACCATCTTTATTACGACTGCAGTTCCATCATCCACAATTTAGAGTTACCATGGTTACCATGACTAGACTTCCATGGTTTACCATAGTTACCATGACTTGAATAACCATGGTTACCATGACTGGAGTTCCATGGTTTGAGTTACCAAGGTTACCATGACAAGATTCACCATTGACCACATTAAGCTGCCTGGTATTTGCGCGCAAGTATTTAAGTTCAATATGCTCACAGAAGAAATATGCCGTTAAAGGTCGTCATTATCATATTTTGGTAAGTTGATGGTGTTAAACCGCCTATCTTTCACGCACGGCAGATCCGTTTAAGTATTGCAGCTACTCTGAAGAAGCTAATAAGCGCGGGGGGGGGTCGAAATAAGCTACCGGGGTGGGAGATTTGAGAATTTCGTGCTAACGGGAGGGTTGCCAAATAAGTGGGTGAAACTGGATTCCTGATGAAACGAATTAACTCCTTACCTTATTGGCCTTTATTTAACCGGCCCTTAAGGACAAAAATGACTTTGAGATTTTTGTCCAAAGGGCCGGTTAAAAAAAAGGCCGGTTAAAGTGGGGCCGGTCAAATTAAAGGCCAGTCAATTTAGGTCAAATGAAAGTTTTATGATTTGCCTTTTATTCTCGCGAACCTCATTATATAACACGATAATGACCTAAATCATCATATAAGATCGGGATTTGGGTCTTTTGGTGCAATTTATTAAGTATAAATGGGTTTTTATGGCCATTTTAGAGCAAAATCCTTGGTGTTACCAGAAAAATTTTGTCCAAGGGCCGGCTGAAACGGTTCAAAATTGATTCGATTTTTGTCCATAAGGCCGGTTAAAAAAAGGGCCGGTTAAAAAAAGGCCGGCTAAATAAAGGCCAATAAGGTAATTGTTTCTGTTCATAAGATAATCACTTAAACGGGGGTCCTTTTTTAGAGAACCTGGCCTGGACTTTTTCCTTGAAAATTGCTATCGCCCCCCCCACTTATTAGCTCCTACAGAGTTTACGGAAGGAAGACACTGAGACAGAGCTAATGCAAGGTGATTGAACGTTCGGAGCCACATTTCACATACTAAACCTGGGATTGCTATCCCACCTTTCAGAGAGTGCTCTAAGTAGCAGGACCGGGCATTGCGTTAATGGTACTTTGCAAATCGCTCAAATCACTCACTTATGGATTGAACGTTTCATAATTTATATATTGTGATCATAAATTTTACCAATACAGTTTGCATTTCCTTAAAGCTTTAAACTTTCCAAGGCTTTAAAGTTTTATTCGAAAAACGTAGACTGTAGATCTTTATTGAAGATCTGCAGTCTACGCTTGCCGAATCATTGATTCTTTAATCTAAAGTTCCTTCCTTAATATGTTGACAGAAGTCTAACAGAATATAACAAATCGTGAACAGACCGTGGTCAGACATCTTCATACTTCTACTGTACACTACCAATGAAATGCCATAATCCGAAATTTTTCCACCGAAAATATCCGGAATTTTCGACGCATCATATTATGAGAAAGTTGGAATAAAATAAACTCTGCACAACACACCAAGGCAGTATAATAATAGGCACAATGTTTTGTCTGTACGGATTTATGCAACCGCTTCCAAAATGCATTATTTTTTTCTCGTATGCACTATAATATGGAAAATGGCGTTTTAATAAAATTTACCCAGAGCACCTCAAAGCTCCACCAATCCGCGTAAAGTATCATACGAATGCTACACGCTGATTGGCCAAACACACTTCGAGTAAACCCATTCTCCATCCGTAGTAATTCCCGGAAAAAACTTCAAATTTTGAAAACGCCACTCTCTGTACGTTCTGTACGATTTCCCATATTTAGGTACGTGTTCGACAAACACAATACATGTTAAACCATTATATAAAGAAGAATTAATCCAATCGCCGGAGCAAGCGTGCGTTACGCTGGTTCAAATGTGTGATTCTCATTTTAGTCTTTGTTTTAACGAAATAAAACCTTCTCACGAATTGCACGTAAGGCTCAACCCATTTGAAGGCGCTTGTTAGATAGTTTTCTGTTGAGAGCTCCAGATTGCTTTAAAAACACTTAATTCTTAATTATTTGTTTTTTTGGATTGCTAGGTAATATTGTGATATTTCAGCTCAAAAACATACAAATATGTATTCTGTTAAAAGTATCCCCTGAACTTGTATTCTGTTAAGCAAATATGTATGGACTAGTTCATACTTTCAATTTTCGAAGAGAATTGACGATCGAGTTTGTGATGAAATAATTTAGTCGGCAATTAGAGCTCTTACATTTGACTCATATCTAAGTCTCTACCAATTGTATCGATTTCGATTATGCCGCCAAGCGCTTAACTGCCTTATAATTAGTTATTGCTTCAATGATCCATTACTGACTGATTCGAAAATTAGTAGCCAAATCAATTGCAAAGTTTGGTTTTACGTCTGTTGGAGGCTTGAGGAATTATCATTACAAAACCTTGAATCACGTGAAACAATTAATGGTTAAAGAGAAATTTTGCATGTTCCCAATTATTACAAGGAATTTTTGAATGAGAAAATAAATTACCACTGTAAACGAAAAAATCCGAAACAGCAAGTACAATTATACACTAAATCCAACGCATGAAAATAGGAGCTTAGGAAGATCAACGTCACCAACTTACTACGTTCTGCTATGATAATGACGATATCTCAACCGCCTATAATTCGCCAGTGGGCACAGTATCTCGTCTGCGATTTGGAATAGATAATCTGCTAAACAATTAATCCTATTACATGAAACTGCAGCATTATACGTATATATTGTAACAAATAGCCTATAATGTGAGGCGCTCAACGCACATATAAATAAACATTCTTATATTCATAATAGGCTGCATTGATGGAAATCAAGGGAGTTGCAGGTATTATCCCGACAGAAGAACCAAGGCTGATGTAGCGTTATAACTTATAGTGTTGCTCTAGTATATAACGCTCGTATTCTACTGCAAGTTATATCGCTTACTTTATCATAATGCCGTAACGATGACACTTCAAACTGCAGTTTTGTGTGCGCGGCGTGAGATCGCGCGGCGTAAAACACATAATTGTACCTCTCCCGAGCTTGTTTTAGCGTTGCAGTTATATAACTAAATCTTAATCTACAAACCACAGTACAGAAGTGCTTAGTGCAGTGATTTGATCCGACCATATCTCTTGTTATACGTACTTATACGTATAGATTATTTCTGCATTATTATGTCGATAGTTTAGAAATCTGCATGTCGAGTTGATGCAGCATAACAGCTGCTTTGATAACCAGAAAAGTGGTTCTTAATTCCGTGATAGATCCCACGTCACGATTTGATTTATCGTGAAATTTTGCTGATTTTATTGCAAGAATAAATTATTCTTTCAGTCTTGCTAAATGATTGGTTAGATCATTTCCTGAATCATTTTTCAAAAACATCATAATCAAGTAGAATTTCTTTCATTGGCTCATTGGCATCCTACTGAATTTATACCCAGACGATGTGAACTGGATCTATAATAACATTTTAAGAAATAGGAGAATTCTTTTAACATTACCCATGTTAACCTATGATGATAACTTCATATTGAAATTTAAGAATGGGAATTTTTCGTAAAATCCCCAAATTTCGTTCCACATAAATATGTCTCGGAATATCAGGAATATTTAAATTTAACCAGGAATTTTTCACGAGAGCAGCATTTTGTGAAACTGCACTTCCAGAACATTAAGACTCAGACGTCCGCGAGGTTAACTCGCCAAATTTACTAATTTGGTGCACTTAAGGTCACGAAAAACGAATACAGGCGGCTGAAAATCACATGATGTCACCAGGGGTTTAAAATGGTGTTTTATTGACGCCAAATGGGGGTGTAACGTCAAATGACTTCCATTGCTGTTACACTGGTGAAATAATAATAGCGAGTACTAGGAACACAGTTGTGTAGCACCATTTTTAGCTGAAATCTAAGTTCAAATTTCTTTATATATTATAAGCGATGGTTAGTGAAAGAGATTTTCATAATATGCGCTGTTCCCTTGATTTACGTTAGGTTATATATATGAGCTTGAAGTGCTGTAGATTTGCTTGCTCTCTCTCTCTCGGTTTGCGAATTTGGGGTAGATCACAATAATTCTCAGTACAAAACGATTTTGCCGAATACGAATCAAGAGTTTGAGATTATAATAAGGAAATGTTGTCAAATCACATATTTTTATAGCTATAAATTCGTATGGCAGTTCTGTTGTTAGTTCAGGCAAGTATCCACAGTTCGCATTCAATGACACACCCATTCAACCACTGAGTTTTGCTTTGGGGACTTGACAGTTGCTTTTTTCGTTGATTTATGATTGCTTTCCATTTACTTTTTATTCCAGTCATTGACTGTTTTGTGAACTTAATTTTCAATATTTTGAGAAATCAATTTCAATATTTTCAACCCCAACCCATTTATAGATCCAGGTTACGACAAGACAAGACATATCATTCAAGAGTTCAAGGGTATAAGAAGGTGATATAAAATATGTGATATTTGTTTGTGAAATGGTGTAAAGAAACGACACTTGGAGTGGTCACAACTGCAAGGGACACCGCACTCAAACGACAAAGTGACATCCGTGTGAGTTTTCTTTTTTTTTTCTTTTTTTTTGAATAAATATTCACATTTTTTAAAAGTTTTCTTAAATCATTTCTATTTTTTGGAAATATTACATTTTCTAGTTTTTCGATCTATCAAAATATTGGCCTTTTCTTCCTTGTACCATATAGAATCTTTCACTTTCAGTAAAGAATCGAGATTCTTCAAACCATTTGGGGGAAATTAAAAATCCCAATTAAATAACGTGCACAATTTTGAATGTATTTTAACTCTCTACTGATATACAATAATATTTTGAGCTACATAATATAATCCAGTAATATATTCGAATATATATTTAAACTTTGAATTATTCACAGCTGTACTAATCACATATTCATGCCTCGTTTCTGCATTGTTTAACTACTGGTAATTATAATGACGCGGAGTAATACCCGAAATTCAAGCAAATTATCATTGAAATGGTTAATATATATTTGACAACGACAATAAAATATGTTGGATGAGATAATGGTTAAAGAGCTGCAGGCAGTTGTTGTTGAGGAGCTTCAAAACTTGTTGAGACTAGAAAAGAAAAACAATGCTCTTCGAGCGCTATTACTTAATACTTAATAATACAATGGGCTTTGAACCAGATTTCACGGCCCCCTTGGCCGATATAAAATGTCACGACCACAATCCGCCGAACATGATGATACTTATTACGATTTCACTTTTCGAGCGGTGCAAACGCATCGACTTCGTCTCGAAGGCTTCTGCACAAGTGAAAAAGTATTAATTCATTATAGTTAGATAGTTCACATGGTCCTTAAATCACGGAAAGCATTTCCTGACACTCAATATTTAGGATTGAACAGTTTTCGTCACTTTTGATCATCAACTTAACATATGACAGGATGATAAATGGCCTAATGTCGAATGAAATTGCTAGCCGTTTGACAAATATGAGTCCAACCTAACTTGACATACCTAAATCTTTGTAATCCATCAGAATATGAGATTAGAGGATTTAAGGCCATTTATGCGTTAAACAGTTGGGAGAAAAAGTCAAAATGCAATAAATTACCCCATCACTAGGTTTTTACGAGTCTTCCACAGCTGTCTACCTTAACATCTTTTAAATTAGACTACCAATTCCAAATAGACTGCTATAAAATTCACGCTACACAAGCTATATCTTCCAGGCTTGTTTTCATATTATTCAAACGGATGTTACATCCAACTGATGATATAAAATTGCACATGTTTTAGCGATGACAGACATCATAATAGAACTTAAGTTTTACTCAAAAAGAGGGTGGTTGAACGAAATCAATTTACCACTCTAAACCATGATAATGACCTCATAACAGTCGTGTTATTTGCGCACCGTCATCCCTAAATAAGAACAAAGACAAACTCACACACTCTAAGATGAATAACATGATTCAGTAACCGTAAACAATTCCAGTCTTGCGTACTACTTTTTAGTTAATTTAAACTTTTAACTATCGTGAGAAAGAGCTAGGACTCAAATTGACGAATTTTGCCAAAATTATGAGGTTAGTTTCAATTAAAGAATCATGAATAACTGTTGCATCTTATTTCTGGAATAACAATCATGATATCGTTGGATTGCAGCATCTTTTGCCACAGTGGTCAGTCCCCAGGTAGTCAATTTTCGTGATATAGGTACCTAGTTTAGTATTTTCCAATTTCCGAATATAGCCGGACGCTGAATTATCCTCGGAATGCGCAAGGAATTATCGCTCTGCAAACAGCTGCTCATAACACCACAGATCAGCACCATCTATAATGATAAGGATCGTGATTCTCGCCATTTGATTCCGTGTTGACGCGAGAATGAGACCACGAGACCGGATATAGACTCTAAGGTGGCAATATTTCCCACCCACCTTCCATGAGCTATCTTCAGAGTTCAATGTTATGTTGGTGGATTTCCCACTCACCTCCAACCTTCGAACAAGTTTTTACTTTATGTTGGTGTGTCTGCATTTTTTAGACCTGTATGGAACATTGTTTGCTCTTGTTAACGTGTTAAAAGGCTAACACCTTCAATCACCTTCAGATTGTCTGATACTCACACAATACCACAACCAATAGCTGCTCAAAACACGACTGTTTAATTTTGAGGGGCTGAGTAATCAAGGGCAGAGGATAATGCGTCAAATTCTAGGATAAGGATAAAATGAGACTCAATTTCACTCAAACCTAATCCTATAAACCTTACACCATCCAGTTCCACCGGGAACTACTAGATTAAACTTTATGAAACATTCGACTTGGTTATAGTGTCAAATCAAATTGCCATCCATACCACTGATAATGTAATAATCAAAAGTCGGAGTGCGCCTGCGAATGTCAAATATTTCGGCATAATAATATATCCCGAATATAATAGATAGTTTTAGACAGGGTTATGATATGGCTTCTGTCTTACGATTAACATATTACCCCCGAGATATACATAGGTTTGACATCTGACATAGTCCAACTATACTGATTGATGTAGGAGTCACGTACTGTCAACAACATATGGAAATTAAAGTGTTAAAATAAAGTTAGCTACTATGGGACTATCCAAAAAATATAATATATGAACATGCATCATAAACGCATTCTAATTGGTCATTGGACGGATTTGGGTTGTTTGGGTAGGTTATAACCTACCCCTGTTTTGACTGACATATAAACATGATAAATATCGCCGCGTGGAGGTTCGTCGCCAATAGTTTTAATAAACTATTGGCGACAAACCTCCATGCGGTGATATTCATCATGTTTATATGTCAGTCAAAACAAGTCTCAAAACGACGTTTCGAATTCCAATGCTCATAATATATATTGCAAAATGTGTCACCTGTTTTGACGACATAAGTTGAATTCTCCCATGGCATCTTCGTCAGTAACAGCAGGGGTGAGAACAGTTTAGTCCAAGGGGTCCTGTCTCACAGGCATCTGTAGAATATCTGAAGAATGGTTCAGGAATTAAAATATCAGACTTTTAAACTCTCGTATATGATAAACGTTTTACAACTTACTCTCAAAGTCGCAAGATAAATAGCAGATCAATTTGAAAGTCAAATTCTCGACATACAATTAGCAGTGCATTCCATGAATTGTCTTACTCCTTCACTCAATAAATAAGCATTAAATTTCATGTATGTCATGACATGGGAATTGACTATAGGGCTTCAGGAGGGTATTACCATATCGTTATGAGCGATTGAACGATGCTTTCACCCCTGATGCAATGGTTTACTAGTTTTAAAGAGTGGGAGTCATGCTTGTCTACGTTTTAAAGAGCAGAAGTCGCTGCCTGATCGCAAATACGCGATAAAAACTACTCTAGGGTAATTAGTATGCTTCACAAATACTTACCTCGTAACCAGATAATTTGAAATGTTCAATGAAAATGAATGGTGAATTTGAGCATTCAACTAAAATACTGTTTTTTTGTTTTTCTGTTTGTGTATTCACCTTCACCTAAGTTAATGCTTTGGGCTAGACATTAATTTCACTCATTAATGCACACCCGCATGAAACGGTGAAATAATCAGGCTTCTAGAGGTTCTGAAACCGAATGTTACTGTAAACTGAAAGTAACTGTATACTGAAAGTAATCATAACCTAAAATAACTAATTAAAGCATTGATTAAGTATTAATTAAGTAATTATATAGGTACAATAAGTCGCATTGTTGATTTCAATGATTTCATTTTCACTACACGGGTGATGATACAATGGCGATTAAGTGGGCAGCATAAGAGCACAAGATCTATATAAAAATACTCGGCATGGCTTCATCAATTCGCCATTGTTAACCATGATTATGACGTCACAGCCAACTCAAGAGCGTGATGTTTGAGTAATTTGAAAGATAATTATTATATACTATTATGATATAGTTTTTATGAGAGTTATGCAGTGTATAGAGATATTGTTGAGAGAATACCGAATTGATGCTCCATGTTTTGTGAAACCAGGTTTCTCCTAAACTTTGCAATCTATATCGTCTTTTTTCTGACAATTACAGTTTATTCTTTTATTTTTTTTTTTCCGATTTAAAAGCAGCTAGGTCCGGCGATATGTTAAAGTATTAATTATCAGTTCATTAAGTCTTTTCCATCAATTCAACCTGAAGCCACAGTTATCATCACAATTCACGCACCAATTTACCTTGACATAACATTCTTGATCATTGACACCAGTTTAGCTTGACACACTACTGTTACCTTGACACCACTATTTGATCACTGACACCAACTATCTTGACACCACCTTAAACTCAACAGTTTCCTTGACACCACTATCACTTCATCCTGATCACTGACACCATTTTACCTCTACACCACCTTATCTTGACACCACTATCACCTCATCCTGATCACTGACACCATTTTACCTCTACACCACCTTATCTTGACACCACTATCACCTCATCCTGACCACTGACACCAGTTTACCTCTACACCACCTTATCTTGACACCACTATCACCTCATCCTGACCACTGACACCAGTTTACCTCTACACCACCTTATCTTGACACCACTATCACTTCATCCTGACCACTGACACCAGTATTCATCCTGACCACTGACACTTTCACTTCATCCTGACCACTGACACCAGTATTCCAGTGTGGGCTGCAGTCTGAAAACGAACAAGGTGAGTAGCGAGATGACCAAGGCAGATAAAGACGGTCTGGTGAAGGAGCAGGAGGGTGATCAGGCCTCCAAATCCGACCCTCCAAGGTACAGAAGGGTGCCAAATGTTTTCGTCGTTTTCTAAAATCCGCCTGTAAATTGCATTCAAATGCTCATAACTTTTGACTGGATTAACGGATTTCAATAATTCAAAAACCAATAGAATTCTGAAACTTTGAATTCTGTACAACCCTGCACTGTATTTTCAGGAACTAAATCCGATCTTATAAGCATCAGTTTCCCTGAAACACCGCAAACTGTCATCGTATTTAGACGCATCTCCGAGTTTTGAGCTCTATCTGTTTAGCTTTTGTTTTCTTAACTTCTTAATTCAAATTATTCTTTTACCGGCTGGATTTTCAGCAACGGAGGTGATAAATCTGCCCTTGTGATTGAGAACATCAAAACTGTAAGCATCGACAACGAGGATGAGAAGGTAGATTTGTGCTTTTCTTTTATAAAACTTTAATTTTCAAGACATTTTCCAAAAATGCATGATGTATACCTCGGTGTCGTCATCACTGCGAGTTACGCTATGACGTTACCTATTACCATATGAGGAATTCCATGTCAAATTAATCACATTTGCTGGAATTTGATTTGGTTTTGAGATAAACAGGCAATTTGACAACTTCAAGTGACCATTTTAAACTTTTTGATTTCAACAGCCAATTTTATTTTTGACGAATTGAATATAAGTGTGAATATAAGTCCGCTTAACTAACACAAACCTGTTTTTACTCGTTTTTATCCAATATCGACCGTGCGAACAATTAAAGTCAAATTTTCATAGCTATAAATAAGTTGTAAAATGATAATTAACGATACGCTACATATTTTGTTGTTAAATGATAATTGAAAATCATAGGCTTGAGAGTTGAGACTCACCGAATATTTACATTATCGTTGACTGGTGGTTATTTTCCAGAAAAAGGAAGATCCAGATTACGAGAAGAACAAGCAGGTATGGAATTTCGGGAAAGGCGCAGCTACTTTTAGCACAGTTTCATTGAGCCAATTTCTCCGATATAAACCCATCCACAGTTTCATTGAGCTATTTTCTCGGATATAAACCGATCCATGTTTATGTCACATTTCATAAAATTTGCCAACAGATTTTTCAATTATGCCATCAAATAAACGATATTTTCCTGTTTTTCGTGGCAAATAGGTGATGAAAATCATCAAAAATTCCGTAAAATTCTACATCACGTTTGTATATTGTACATCCTTAAATGGCTTCATCTGCCTTTGGGAAGCACTGTATATTATAGTAGAAACTAGAACTGTCTTCCTACTTTTATAGTGACCGTAAAATCAGATCCATGTTAGTTTAACGGTGGGAATATACACCTTTTAACTTTTTGTTTATACTTCTACTACAATATAATCAATATATTATTATAATTAAAATGAAGGCTGACTGCAACGCTGACTAGGCCTCCATGCAGCATGCATTATTTCATTCGACCTTGCTTACGTTTATAGATATACCCTGGATTTTGCTTGTGACTCTTCTCTCTAGTCTTGGCTAACACACATATGTTGGCAATTATTGCAAGGCGCATGTATGCTTCCTGTAACGTATTATCGCAAACGTTCTGACAGGATAAATTTACAACTTACCAAGGTGTAAGCGGCTGTCCGCAATGAAGGTAAATAAATTAGCATTGATATGGGGAGATTTGTTTAATTTCTCTCAAATAGCTCCGTTAAAATTACATAATACTATTATTATTCGTAATTTATGATTAGTTCAGTAATGTATTTGTAAATTTTAATATATTTATTATTATACTTTGCCTGGGATTTTACATGACACTCTTTCAGCTGTTTGCAAGGCTGGGCGATATTGTAAGTAACTTATAAATATGTTCAACTTTAATTCTAATTGGAATTTTATTTCCAGTCAGTTTGAATTTGCTGCAATTAGTACATCATTAGTTGGGTAATTGACGCAAAATCAGCAAGCTCCCCTGCTCAGCTGCATATGTTCTTGACAAAACGGTCAGAATCGTATGATTGCATGCCTTTTTCATCGTCATATGCCTTTGAATTTCAGAAAAAGTTCGTTTCACTCTGCTGAGCTAAGAAGAGAATAAAGAAAATTATTCATTCTTTAACAAATATCATCAGACTTATGGCCACAATCGTGGATTTTATGCCGACCAGGAGATTTTTGGTGTCAGTATATAGTCCAGTGTCGGCTTAAAGGCCGGTAATCCATAACTGTCGATTGAATTAAAATCTTTCCACAGAACAAAGAAGACGGCAACTCACTGAGCGAACAGGTGGAGCTAGGACTTGAGAAACTCAAGAACAACTCCATTGTGGCAGAGGTAGGAATTTCCAGGATTTTACTCCAATGCACATTCCATAAAATATAATGATGATATTGCACCCTCATAATTATGTTTGGATTATGGCTGTGAACCAACCTCATTTTGGTTATTTTCATTACTATTAAATTACAAACTTATGAGTCACACGGGCACGAATCTACGCAGTAAGATCAGGCCGTGAATTTAGCTGTTTAGCTTTCTGTCATGAATCCTTCCAACTCAAAACCCGTATTTATTTCAACAGAATTCTTTGTACAAAATTTAGGCTTCATTGAATCCCCCGAGATTTCTACAAATGCCTCATATCAATATGGTGTCGCCTATGAGTCTCTCAGTTTCCGGACTGAAGTATGACATCCAACAAAAATTATCGTATTTCTTCTATGATATGACTAGCAGACATTCTTGAAATTACTCGTCGAATTGTGCTGTTCAAATCTTATTCAGGCATCTCATTCCACAATTTGCTTTTCCATATGAAATCCTTTCTAGACACGCCAAAAGTTAATTCAGTGATTTTTCTCTTATTTAGGTACGAATTCATGTTAACCTTCTTGAACCAAAATAGTCAAATGATGCGCGGGCTCGGAAAAGAAAAAAGTTGTCATTCAAGGAAATCAATCCATCATTTACAACCATGATAATGACTTCACTCAACACCATTCACTATTCTTGTGGGCCTAGCAGACGAAATATTAGCTTACCCATAGCAACGTTGTCGCTTGACCAATCAGCGGTCAGCATTTGAATATCCCTGCCCATTGGTTGGTGGAGTCGTACAGTGCTGTGGTTAAATTATTACGCTGTCGCCTATAACTTCAATCTGACGAGCATTATATATACCACGAGTACCGACTTCTGCGTAATTGTAGACTTCTTTGTATGCAAATTAAAACTAATGAACTCCGTATAAATCCATTGAATGTAATATATATACATTATATATAAATATATCATAGATTTACAAACATATCATATGATAAAAAGGGGTATAATGATCATAACTATATTCCACTGAATCTTATATAATTTGGGTTTATATCTTGCACGAATTTGCTGTGGTTTTAAATGTGGCTGAGCGCTTTGTCGAGCATGTCTGAAAAGGATTTCCAAGTACGTACTATAGATACAAGGGGCGTAGCCAGGCTTATTAGGAAGGGGTCCACGAATTACATTGAAAACCTGTTGAATGACTTATTTAGCTTGTCTCTGAGCTCTAATCATTACGAAAGTTTCGCAATCTGTGTCCGAAAAAGAGGGAGGTAGTTGCCTGCATGTCGCCATTACCCTGGCTACGCCCCAGATATATAACATTTCTGATTTCCTATTTTCGTATATCTATGCATTTGAAATTAAATCTATCAAATATATTTCATCTTTACACTTACAGGGACACTTCGAACATCAGTTTGCGCGTCTTTCGTGTGCGCGGCGTAATTTTTCGCGGTGCACAGACTTATAGGTAAAATGTCAGAACGCCGCGCACATAAAAAGACGTGCAACTGCAGTTCGAACTGTCACCATAATAACGTCATTAGTGCTGTAATAGGGGAAAAAGTGACAACTTCCGATATATATTTCAAAACTTATCATTATACGAGGGAAAAAAGAGTGCTAAAAGCTTAACAAGCAAACAAGTATCAACACCTATATAAAGTATGGCTTCTGGGGTTGACACCCTAATGCAATAATTATGTCGAAATAGTGGCGGCGGAGGAAAAATAGGCAGAAGGATGCCATCAATTCATGATTTCAAACCATGAAAATGACATCATCTACGGCCCTAAATCCCCCATACATTTCAAGAGCGCGACCCCTAACACAATCTGTCCAAATAGTGGACCAGTAGTAAAACTCCTAGTCCTATGAGAAAATAACGATTAGTATATGTTAATCTCGTGATGGAAATTAATAAAAATTAATAAAAATTAATATTAGTCATGGGCCTTGCACCAATACTGTTCTGTAGTCCGATGTAAAGTCATTGTTATAGTTTGGAAGCGTAAGTCGGCGCCGTCAAACTACCCTATCTTTTGTGCGCGGCTTCAAATCCAAATGTTCGTTGCAAGCGTTCAAAAAACATAATTTATACCCAATATTACCATAATATGACAAATAATTAGCTTTCCTCACTATATTTCCACATCTTAGAATCTGTCATTTATTTTTCGTCCATCAGATTTTCAGGATTTATGATGTTTGTTACAAGGTGTCAGAAATAGTGTGTCATCGAGTGTCTTTTTCGCAATATGACAGCAAAGATTTCATCCAATTCTATCATGACTTTTATAAATAAATTTCCCATTACTTTTGCTGGTGACATTGAATACCTATTTTATTTTTCTCTGCAATATCCGAAAAGCTTATTATGAACCGAAAACGATTGCATACAAACTGCAATTGTATTGGGACAGCCTGGCACAGAAGTAAAATTTCGCAAGTTTTTAAAATCAGCGTAGCATTTAGCATGTCTTTGATCTGGCAAATATCATCCAAGCCTAGGCGCGGCATCGTTCAATCTTTGAAGTATCTATCATTTTATGACAAAGTAATCAGGTGCTATGCCTGTATAACAATTGTCATTTGTTAATTTCTTTGACAGTTTTCTGCTTTCATAACCAATAACCATCACAAAATGCATTGCTACATTAAGGTAAATTATGTGGCAACAATTTTTAACGATTGTTATATTTTTGTTATAAATCAGAATTTGTGAATTCGAGATCACAGCATTATTCGCAGCCTTCCTTGCACGTAAAATAGTGAGTGTTGTTGTAAATAACAATTTTTTTCAGGAAATATAACCTGTAAAGTTTTATCATATACCCATTGTGTTTTTAAGATTGAGGAGGGTTTGTGCGTAAGGGCTGGCAAGGTCAGACTAGCCTTGCAAAGTTGGTTCAATTCGGTACCAACCACCAGAATACGAATTTACATTCGCCGAACTTATTTTTTCAACAAACCAACGTTTTTAAATCACCAAACTTTAAATTGAATATTCTTTAAACTCACTTTTAAAACAAATAAAGTAGGAAACAGCCAGCAGGCTACATGTTTATACCAATCACATTTTGCAAAGTTAATTTTTTGATCCTGCTTGACTCTTGTTAAATTTTGGCCGAATTGATAGGCAGCAAGGTCCATAAAATGAATTCCTAGGTTTTTGAATCTTGATATAGACAGGACTGTTCAATGAAAATAAAGCCACAATATGCATAAACATAATCCCTTTCTTGATGAGAGTTTCAAACAGATAAATTCTTCACTACATATCAAAAAATATATATTTTCTCTTCACAATTTCATCCCCAATTATAGTGGATGACGTGACTCATGGGAGTACATGGTGTTATTTTTATCTGCATCCCAGAGTGCAGAAGAGCTGCAATATGATCTTTCGAATATTGCATATCTTTGATCATGAATAATTGATCTTTGATCATATATCATTGATATTTGATCAGATATCATATATCAAAACCTTAAACCTGACCTAAATATAAACGCGAAAAAATTTTCCTCATGAAAAAGGAAAATATTTTAGCATTTTGACTTGTACAATCGCATAGGTTTCTTTTTCAACGTTCATAATATAAGTGCGCCTCTAGTAGAAGTTTGTAGTCAATGGCTAAATCCCGCTGTTCCATTGTAGTCGCAATTACAGTACTGTTGACTTATTGACGGATGAATTGTTCTTTCTTTGTTTCTGCAATTCATAATTAGCCAATCTACACATCCTTAGGCAGCATAGTTTTCGGTTAGTGTTCGTTAATTCACAATATCATCACTTGTCACACCATGCAATATCTCTAAGTAGAGAAACAGGGAATACCTACATACCTATTGTCCTATTACTCTTTTACTAACTTGTCCTATTTTGGGCAAGATATGTGCGATCGCTGATGGGATGCCTATAAAGCTATAGGCACCTCATTAACGATCACAAATCTTGTTTTTTGCCTTTTATTGTTAACTGACAATTTAAAACTTGATCCTCATAGTTTTAGTGAGTTAGTAGCACAATATAACAGCATAATATCATATTATAGTCTTCTGAAAACACGTGCCACGTGGATTGAGTTAGAATTATAAGGGACATCAAGACATGGCTATACGTGACTTAGGATATTAGTAAATTTTCGCAACATAGGTACTCGTGGGATTTGTGCTCTAGCATAGGTCCGTTAAGCTCGTAAAGTCCTTGGCTGGCACCCTTAGACCTTGTTTTGCTGTTTAGTGTTAACTGTTTAAGAACAGGGAGAGTCGCCGAGGAGCGGTCTGTGGACTGCTACTTTTCTACCATCAATATGTAACGAACAAATGTATTAGTAAACCCACATCACGATGAATAATCGGTATGATTGCCTTAATGTAAACAAAGATGCAATTTCTCAGCTGCCAAATTTTTGTCGTGCGAATAAAACGGAAGGAGTAACAAAAGTCTGAAATGTGCATAAGAGTGAAAATTTATGTTTAAATATCGAAATATTTAAACTATTCTTCAGTATGCTGGTTAGCTAATTAAAATACTAACTCAAGACACTTAAAATTTTCCGAGATTTCTAGGAATATCAATTAGTGTTCCAGGAACATTAATAATGAGTGTTCTCACATGAAAACATGTTTGAGACAAATTAAAATTACATGATTCCAGATGAAATTGAGCCCTTATTTTCTCGTGTGGTGCAACTCGATTCATTATTCAGCCCCACGTGGCAAAAAGCTGTAATTTAGAAACACGAGATTGGAGATATTTCGTGAAGCTTAATTTCGAGGCGAAAGCCGAAATTTTAAATCTAGATATCTCGCGTATCTAATTTCGGCTTCTTTCCAGAAGCAGCTGACAAAAATAGTAATTTGAGGTGAACCATGAAAAGCTAAAATAATCGTTAAATTTGATTTTGAGTCATGCAATTTTAATTTGTCTGAAAGTAAACATGTTTTCATGTAGTAAACAAAGCTATCTTAGTGCGTTCAGTACGTTATTTTAATCAAATATATTCATTTGGAAATGAATCGATCAGGTGAATGTTGCCTCGATCTAATCCCAGAAATTGATTATATCCAATCAAGAGATTACCAGGCAAGTCGTGACGGGTGTCCAAATTGTCAGTAAGAATCATCTCGCAGAGTTGCTGCAGTTTATTACCTCCCTGATTTTCAAACCTAGCTCAGAGCATGAAAATCGGCGGCCCTTTGGCATTAGCCAATCAGTGCGAGATTATTGGCATTAGCCAATCAGTGCGCGAGATTAATGTTGATTAACTCACGCGCTGATAGGTCAAGGTCAAGATGATTTTGAGATCCTATGGGTACGCTCGACCAATAATTTCCTTTCATACCGAACTCATGCAATTCATTTCGAAAGCTCCCTGCCTATATCTTAGAAATTTACAAAATAGCCAGACGTTCCTTTACTTCACGAAACTCCTCCTAGTTACTGCGATTCTTGTTGTCATTTAGCGATGAAATCTGGCAATAGAGTAATTGTTCAACGAAAATCACCGAAGAAATCAGCAGCCCATAATACATCAGTAGCAGAGAATTAGAATAATCCGTGGCGTATTAGCTTAGGTTAACCATGGGATCCTGAAATCGACTTGGCATTGACCAATCAGAGTGTGAGGTTAACCCAATATCCGCGCTGATTGGTCAACGTGCAGATATCTGGTGGGTAAGGTAATACGCTCAACACTAGAGCGTAGAGAAACTGGACAAATTTCTTGAAGCTTTGCAAAGTTATATAATTCTAAAGGCTTGGTAATTTATATATTGCTAAGTTTTGCTCTTTTGTTCAACGTGTTAGTTAGAAAGCTTCTTTTGGTGCAGCGATTTATTTCGACAACGAATTGACATTTTAAAGTAATCTTAAAGTCTAGATCTCATTCTATAGTCACTTGATGCTTTCATTTTGTTACTTCCCAAATTATCTCTTTAGAAATATTCCAATGTCTTGACTGCTTATCAGATGTTGACGTATTAAAAAAATGAAGTAAACAGCAAAGGTAAATGAAAATGGGCTCCCTTCTCATAGCAATAAATAAACCTCTGCAATATCAGCTGTGACTGGTCTCTGAGAGTTAGCAATTTCACGAAAAATCATCTATTGTCATGCCTTTAAAGAGTGTCAAATGAATTCTAACCTTTTCACAAGAACATGCAATTATACAATATACAAGAAACAAAAAAATTTTGGGGCTAAAAGTATAAGTTATATGTAAGTGAGAGATTTAATTTATCCTTTTACGGTGTACTAACTATATATAGTTTCTATGCTTTGCTCAAGCTGTACACACAGCGCGTACATAAGTTTGCTAACTACTTAACTGTTTACATCTAAGCAAAAACTTAGTCATCGACCATATAAAGTAACTCGAACTAGGTGATATTTTTGTTGTTTTCTACTCAAAACATACATTGAATAGACCTGATCGCGTGTTCTAGTCATAACTATAACATAACTTTGGGCATGCTTAGCGCTATATTACACAGCGATTATCCTATAAAACTATTGCGTTGTCATTTTAACAAAGGATGATTAAGCAATATACGCACTTCTAAGCTTGAACTTCAGTGTTTTACCTCTATAATGTACAGCACTGATAGTTCGAGACAGCAGTTTATCATATGGAAGTTATGTATTTGAGCGAGACATATATTTTTTGTTGCCATTATCGAGAGATATTTTTTGCTATATTGAACAAACGCGCCCCCGAAGTTCTGGTGGACTTTTTGGCAATGTGCTTGGTTATGGAATACTCTCTTTTGTATTTCATCGAGTGATATAACCAGTAGTTGTAATTTTTGTTGGTTATGGAGCTATTATTGGATTTATAATTCCACTTGAAACGAATAAGTTTTCCGGCGTCATCAGTTCAACATTCTTAACCATAACATTGACACAGTTGACAACTCTTATTCTCTTGAGTTTGTGCATACCAAGAACTGATCGATCTGCATCAGTTCATTTGCTAAGTAATTTCAAATGAAAGTAAGTTATTCCTCCCATCTTTCTTACAATATAGGTTTGCATCGTTTCATGAGATCTGCAATCTGCCCAAAACGCGTCCACATTTATGATTATCAATTTCAAAAAATATCAGCAATACAGCGTGAAATTGAATACCATGATCAAAGGAGTGAATATAAACCAAAAACTCTTTCACTCGAATTTTTGTGTCATAGTCACGTGACGTAGTGACGCATGTGTGCCACGTGACCTCCAAGACACGTCACTCCCAGCATCCTTTTCGTTATCACGTGAGCTGTAAAATTTTGAAATGCTAGATTTTGGGAAAAAAGCTCTTAATTTTCAAACACTCCTTTTTCAATTTCACTTCGTACGAGGAGCAATATTTTGACTGTTTGAGAAAAGAACAGTTATATTTCAAATTTTCAACTTTTCAAGGACACAAAATGTTGAAAGGCAAGATTTGGAAAAAAAAGTTCTCTCAATTTTCAAACACAGTCATATTTCAAATGTCTCAAATTCTAGACACATACAAGGATATGCTTCCATGGTCACTTCTGAGCTCTGCCCTGAAAAATATAAAATGCTAATCGAAGAAGCCGAAGGACCCTGAGCAGGATTCGAACCCACATTCTCATCCATATCAGTGTTACCATGGGCGTATCAGGGTGGTACAATGTGTAACGTTACGCCCCCTAGTTTTCAAAAGGACCCTTCAAGAAAAATCTAAGGGGGGCTTGGCCTTACCTAGGATTTTCTAAAAAATTTAAACATCGCAAGGAAGTTAAGATTAAGTTCAGTTAGACGGAAATTCTCCTGAAATTCACCTTTTTAGAGTTAAATCAATTAATAAAACATGATTTTAGTTGTATGTTAATGCAAAATAGTGAAAATTAGGGGTATTAAAATAAAAATTTACTAAAATATGAGTATTGGCTACCCTCTGTTTTCAAAATTCCCCCCCCCCCCCTGGGAAAAAATCTAGTGGGGCCTTAGCCCCCACTAGCTCGATTAATTGTGTACTGACATTCGTATCAGAGTGGTGTGTGGCTGCTCCGACCGCAGAGAATAAAGAAATTCGCACGGATCATTTGGTTTTTAAATTTATGGAATAGCAATCGAACCAAGGAGTGGGCAATGGAGGTCACGTGGTACACATACGTCACCTGATCACGTGACTATGGTTTCGAGTGAGACCATTTTTTGGTCATTATTCAATCCTTTGCATTAACTACTACCATGAAATGAAACAAAAATTATACACGTGTTTCATTATTAACCATTTAACCCCCTTATCCCGTATAAATCCTTCAATCTTGGCATTTAAAAGTTTAAACAGTCATGGTGAGCCAAACTTTCATTCAAATATAGTTAAATGCATGTTTGCATTGCAACTTCAGCGTGTCAGTTCATTTGTTTACGAGTTAATTGTTTTCTGAGTTAGCTGGTAACCTTCAAGTTTTTATCCTTTAATATGTCAGCATATATTGCTGGCTGCTGCACCACTATAGCAAGGCGCGTGAGCTCCAACCAAAAATCACTTCTTTCAGCAACGGTTGCTAATATGCCCGCAGGTAAAGTAGGCGGTTAAGATGTCGTCATTGTTAAAACGGGAAGTTGCAATAATTGATGATACTAAACCGCCTACTCTTAGCGCACGCGGGGGTTAAACGGTTTTACGGGTATACAGTATTTTCTTTAACAACCGGATTAAATTTATTAACTTTGTGGGTGAGAAAACTGTTTACGCATGTTATAGGCTGACCACTCACGTTAACACTTCCTCTGCCATTTCGTTTTGTCCCGTTCGATGGATCGCTGTTAAACCTTTAAATGGCAGATGGATTTGATTGGTCATGAATTGCGGCGGTGTCTAGTCATGTCTGCAACTATTGAGTCCTACAATTCCATGGTTTCTGTGCACTGAGAGGAAAATAGTTTCATTAAAATTTGGATTTTAAGAGTATGTGGAATATTGATAATAGCTCAAGTCGACTATTCATGGTGAAAGCGCCCGTAATTCGCAAGTTACCAATAACTACAAGGTGTTACGCATCAACAAGGGCATTGAAAGACTGAAATATCATCCTGGGATAAATCTGGGGTTGTGTTGAGAAACACATTTTTGTATATATACCAACATTTGACACGATAGCTGTGAGAAATGGTTTTATCGAGCCCAAAAGAAGTTTCTGTGAATTAAGAATACCATGTTGAAGTGTTCAAGGACTAACATAATATTATAATGTACATGATTTCAACAAAAGGAAGAACACTTCTGTACAGGGCAGAGTGGTACGAGTCGTGAGCCTCTTTATGTCAGATAAGATTTAGATGTCTAAAGGTTTATTAGGATCTAGCAAATTCTAGCATGCCCGCCCGAAAAGACAGAGTAATTGCTTTGGCGCTGTGCTTATGTACAATGTGAATAGGCAAGTGAGGTACTTTCAGACAATAAACACACACATGGGAGGTGGTCCAGGATTCTGCCTTAAAGCGGTTCTGATGCGTCGCAACAATAATTTTAGTGCATAATTCTGAGATGTTTGGTACTATAGTAGGCGGTCTGAAGTCGAAAACTTTACAGTTTCCACAGAATCTTACAATCTATTTAAAATATTACAATGATTTCAAATGCCGTTTGTCCGCACTTCTGTTTAAGAATCCCGCAATGCACTTTGCTTCAGCTGTTATGCACTCGTCTGGATACATGGCAGCGGTTTTAGCAAGGTTGATGAACAACTAAATCGTCAAATTTCAACTATGATCAACTCAAAAAGATATTATTGAAAACAAACTCAAAACGTCAATGGACGCAATTTCATCGACTTGGAGCAAAAAAGTAAAGTGGAAGTCACGAGATAGGTTCCCCTCGGCTCGCAGAAGATTGCATTAAATCTTCCTGAAAACAAAGATCATTGTTCTTGGAGAGTTGGGCACTTGAATAGGTGCATTTAAAACTTGTTTTTGTCCTCTTTTTTCGATTCTATATTTGTAAATAGTTCGTGATTTTCAATAATATTCCTTTTCATTTTCAATAATTCATAATCAAGTTGATATGTATCACCGGTCACTGCGTATCCTCTTTCTCCATTTCATGCAACCTTAAACCTGATTCCATTTCTCTATTCTATGAAATATCCACTAATCAGTCGTCAAATGGAAAGTATCTCTCGGCTCGAGACCCTCGTTAGCTCTTCTGACCAGACCCTAACATACGCTGACGAACCGATGAAACCAGGCCTTGTGACGCCGCCTAAGCCGCTTACAACGCCTGTATATGACGTTGCCACATCAGATTATAACCCTGGTACCGTGGCACTGCACGAAAACACAGGAAACGTGATGCATCACGATGCTAACAATACTCAGAGAAATCACACGCCCTTGTTCAGTGAAGCGTTGCCAACGCTTATTAACTTAGAAGAGGCCTTTGCAGAGCGGATGAAGAAGGTACAGAGGTTTTCAAATAAGACAGAAATTTTCAAATATAAGACATGAATTTTATTTTTGGAAACATCCGGGCATCCCTATTAATTCATGTCTTTTATATTATAGGACTGACGCCGGTCCATTCAGGTCTTAGGACATCATTACATAATATGTTGATCGGGCATACGTTTGAAAAATAAACAAGCAACTCAAAATTTTAGCAGCAATTACAATTTTAGCATATTCAGCGTCCCTGCATTCGTAACCGATCAAGCAACAATTCAATTATTTTCAGAAAACGTTTGAGGACTGGGTGAGAAGACACATCAATGTACGTGAATGCTGCAAATTCGTCAAGAAGAAGGACAACAAAGATGACCCCATGTAAGTTCAACGCCACAATATCATTCGTTTAATTGTTTCAAAACTCTGAATGTAAGAAAAGCTGAAAAGAGTGAGTTATGAAAAAACGTTCGTGTGTTTTTGGAACAGATATTCTCGTTCACTGATAATATCCTCAACCGGATGTTAGCGGTTTTTTGTTTGCCAAAACTGTGGAAATGGGACATCTGGGTGTGTTGAGAAACATAAAATTTGTATAAACCAACATCAGTTCCCTTTTTATGCAACTCCTGATTTTAAGCAACTACTGATTCTAAGCAACTACTGATTCTAAGCAACTACTGATTTTTAACAACTCCTGATTTTAAGCAACTCCTGATTCTAAGCAACTACTGATTTTAAACAACTACTGATTTTAAGCAACTACTGATTTTAAGCAACTACTGATTCTAAGCAACTCCTGATTCTAAGCAACTCCTGATTTTAAGCAACTCCTGATTTTAAGCAACTACTGATTTTAAGCAACTACTGATTTTAAGCAACTACTGATTCTAAGCAACTCCTGATTCTAAGCAACTCCTGATTCTAAGCAACTCCTGATTTTAAGCAACTACTGATTTTAAGTAACTAATGATTCTAAGCAACTACTGATTCTAAGCAACTACTGATTTTAAACAACTCCTGATTTTAAGCAACTCCTGATTTTAAACAACTCCTGATTTTAAACAACTCCTGATTTTAAGCAACTCCTGATCCCCACCAGCTGTAAGTGTGGCAACAAGCGATCAGCTCACATACAACGGACGGTGGAGCTCGAGGGAGGATCCAAGTGGGAACAGTCCAGTTGTACGACCCTTATTGAGAACAACTCATTCGGCAAGATCAACTTCACAGGTTAGGGAAAATTGTTAGATATATTCAAAAATTAAAATCAGTTGACCCATCACTCCATCAGTCTACGGAAAAATCCTGACTCTTATTGCAAGTAAGAGAACTGAAGAGTGTTAAGTTTTTCTTGATTAAGTCCAGAATGCTTAACTTCATACATCAAGACAGGCAGAAAACATTTGATAATCTGAATTTGTTTTTAAATCCACAAAATCCCAGATACTAAACGTCAACAAATAATGAGTGGTAAGTAGAGCATGTGAAAACTGAAGATTATAAGCCTTGAAATATCCTCAAATTTTCTATGTATCAAAATTGAAGATCTGGACTT
This sequence comes from Beroe forskalii, assembly GCA_011033025.1. NCBI lineage: Eukaryota > Metazoa > Ctenophora > Nuda > Beroida > Beroidae > Beroe > Beroe forskalii. Next base: position 495,240 of record WFMF01000072.1, on the reverse strand, counting down.
TCATTTTTCTCACTCAATTCCTACCGCCTCCAGATCTATTCAAAGATTCAGGCACTTTTATGGCTCTTTTGTCATGACCCGAAATCATCTTGAAATGCATGAAACCCTACCAGAAGTCAATGCATCTTTAAAAACATTTACAGAATAATTTTATAACATCTGTCGGGACCCAGATATCTAAAACATGGACGATGCATGTCGGACTGATCTATGACATTCTATTGACTATCATCAATCATGTCCACACTGTCCACATCTCACTTTCACAGAAGATCAAAACATACCATTCACACCTGTTCTTCTGCTCATAATAATCCTCAGCAGTCACCTTGAAATATCTCATCATCTCTAATGATGGCATGTCTGGAAAATGGGAGAATACCGTTAGACTTTTAACGACTATTACATAAGACCATCATACGGAGAAAAGGACTTGTTCCTTTTCAAGGAATTCACCATCTAAGCCTCCCCTACTATCCCCTAGGGGTAGTAAGAAATTCACCATCTAAGCCTCCCCTACTATCCCCTAGGGGTAGTAAGAAATTCACCATCAAATCTTCCTTACTATCCCCTAGGGGTCGACACAACCACCCAGCCCCACTACATGCGGATTGCTGTGGACAATGGACACAAGGATACCATCAAGAAGCTAGAACGACTCCTCACTGAGTTCTGGAAGCTTAATGAACCTGGTGAGCTCCCATATGTAGAGAATTTATATATATTTTAGATCCATCAATACGAATCCATGTCTCAATATAAATATCAATTACATTATATTCCAAGTAATGTCAGACCGCGAAAGAAACAACAAAACTAATCTATAAGAGTAAACCTCAAAACTATAGAGGCAAAGTAAAATGTAAAGAAACCACTGATCTTAACATGAGATAAAAATGAAAAAGCGTGCCTAATATTGAAAGACCAAAAACTAAACTTAAGTCCCCAAACCAATAAACTTGTCTGATGAAAGAAAGCGTGCCAAGATAAGAACAGCCAGAAAAGAAAGAGCCCAGAAAAAGCGATAGAAATTATAAAAGATAAGTTCAACTCGGGTGGAGCGAAAAGATGTTTCATGAGTTCGTCCCATGTAAATTATTGAGGCAATATAAATAAGTAAATGATAATAAGAAAATAATAGATAAACTGATTAAGAAAGTCCTATGGTGTGAATTTCAGACTTTCAGAAGCCACATGTAATAACCTCTCTTTCAGATTTGTTGTTGTCAGTAACGGGTGGAGCGAAGAGTTTCAACGTGTCCCATGACATTTGTGGCTCGTTCCAGCAGGGTCTTCTGTGTCGACCAATTTAGTTTATAACACTAATGTCAAGTTTAGTTTATACACAATGTGTTTCTCATAAAGTAAGCAATCAGTCAGCGACCGATGCAAATCAAGAATACCGGCAACATAGTATGGCTCTGACCACTTGACTCAATGATTCTGATATTCTGAGATTTGTACCAATAACCATTTCGAAGAGCGTAGCCAGCATTTTGAAAAGGAGGCGGCGAGTTGCATTCACAACCTGTTGAAAGTTTTATTTTGCTTAGCTCTCATCTCAACAAAATTAACAAAATCTTCATATTGTCTGTCCAAAAAGGGGGAGGCAGCCGCCTGTGTCGCCTCCCCCTGGCTACGCCCCTGACCATGTCAGGGTGTGATGAAGCTCGTTGGTGACGTTATAGGACGAAGTATCTTCACCAGCAAGATTTGCACTATTGGAGTGGGAAACTGGGGCAAAACTTGGAGAAGGGAGATGCTGCTAAACAAGAACAGGGTAAGATTTCAAGTCGAACCAGAGACTTATGATATGATAGGTGCAAGGAATACGTATACTAAAAGCGTTGTTTTAATCAAAAATGCTATTGCTGTTGAAAGATATGATTGTATGATTTCAGGGCTGGGATATCGTGTGATTTAAATTACCCAAAACACACAGCTATAGTGCGAGATAAGGAAAAAAACTCGATATCACATCCTAACAATATGATGCCAAAGTGCCAATCATAAAATTGATGGTGATGAAATCTGAGGCGAAGGCTGCATGCGATATAGGGAGGGATTTTTCGATGAAAAGAATTTTCGGTCATAAGAACGAATCACTACGGCGCCAGACTAGCGTTTATGGCGGCAACTGTACAAGATCGGCGCCAAACAGGTGTTTTTGAGGCGCCCAACGAAACGCTGTAGCGATTCGTTCTTGTTACCGTATTTTAACTCTTGATGGGGAGTGAGTTGACAAAAGATTTCGCGAGCAGCCTTTGCTTCCCATAATAATTCGAAGTGTTCGAATGCAATTTCTCACAGATAACGAACACACAGGACCTTGAAGACTTAGTGAGTGTGTCCGGATAAAGCACCAATGCAAATAAGCTACTTTAAACTAATATATAGTGGTATCCAAGTAGCCCAGGTGCATGGAAACAGTTTAATTCAGTTGACAGTCTTTTGAATTCGAACCCTCCATTTTTGCCCCATTTATGATTAACGAATTATAATTGGAATCAATTGGGCTACTGGGATTCCATCCAAAGTTGTCTAGAAGTTTCTTGTTATCTTGATAGCATTTTTCCAGCTTCAGCGCAGCAGTGCAGCACATTATACATTTTACTTCTTTTTCGAAATTATCAATTTTGACCCTTCTGATTTTCATCTTACACCGAGAATCAAGTTAATTTTTCTCAACTATATCATTTATTCGCAGCTGCTATGCTATCAATAATCTAATGCTTTGAAACCAATGCCTTGATATTAAAATGTTCCAATGAATTCATGAAATGTGCGATTAAATAATATGCATTTCAATCCACACTTAGACACTTGAGAGGACCATCAAAACATCTGATAAAATCATACCTATAACATCACTGCCGACTAACTTATCTTCTTTACTAACATTACTACGAACTAACTGCACTTCTTTGCAGCACCCTCAGTCTCGAGAACCTATGGTGAACTACACTGTGGACGCCCCAGCGAAAGGGTACGCCACACTCGACCCCAACCACACCCACCATTTCTTGGTCGATGATGGTAAGGATTAAGGAATTATTAAGGAATTAAAGGATTGAAGATTTATAAGGAATTGATAAAGACGTACAAGCCAATTAGAATATTAAAGAAATGAAGAATTAAGTAAATAAGGCATTGCGGTATTAAGAAATAAAGTAATTAAAGAATAAATAATCAAGGAATGAAAACCGTGTTTTTCACGGTTCTGAAATTCCGTGTGTGGTTCACCAACTATTTCATCAGATTCATTAGAAAAATTCTCGTTAGAATATTATAGCAAAATCAATCACTTTTCAGTTGACATACCTGCCAGCAAAAACGCTTTAATCCAGATCACCCTTAACCTAAACCAAACTTTTCCAAGGTACGGCAGAGAAAGAAGGGATCGAGATAGACTTCCGGGGAGAGCTTGAGTCCCTGATCTGCAACATGTTCACCAAGGATGGAGTGTCCCTGCCCATGGTAACGATCATGATAGAGGGAGGCATGCAGAGCATTGACCAGGCAGTCAGCACTCTCCGAAAGGGTAAATACTCTTCAGTCTCAAGGGTAAATACTCTTCAGTCTCAAGGGTGAATACTCTTCAGTCTCAAGGGTAAATACTCTTCAGTCTCAAGGGTAAATACTCTTCAGTCTCAAGGGTAAATACTCTTCAGTCTCAAGGGTAAATACTCTTCAGTATCAAGAGTTTATACTCTTCAGTCTCCCAAAGAGACTAGGGGTTGCAATTGCTGTCCCCCCTATGGAGGTTTTTCTAATGCTTAATATCATTCTAATTCAATGTACATCTTCGCACCCCTATCTCAGGTAAAACGCTGGTTGTTTTGAAAGGAAGTGGCCGGGCCAGCGACATTCTCTGCTACGGTTACGAACACAGCATAGAAGTGGAACGGGAAGTGGATGGGTAAATACACAACTGAAGTTATGAACATAGTTGGATTTATTCGGAAATACAAAAAATTCTTTGCATTCGATGCATGGGGGATTTCAAGAATCCCGAATGCTGTGTTTGATGAATTTGATATTCCAGAGCATTGGTGAAGGAGAGAACTCTCACGGACGCCTGTCATGCCGAGATGATAAAGTTGATCGAGAAAGACTTCAGCAAGTACAAGGCCCAAGGAATGTATGAGAAGATGATGGATGCTGTCATGGAGATATCTACCTACAGAAAAACGGTAAAAATTGAAATAAATATCAGCCATTTGACGGAAAATCATTCTCAGAGACGACTTCATTAACCAAGAAAGTAAACAAATATGTTGCCCATAGGCCATATTATACCTATGTCACATATCATTATCTTGTCAACCTAGCGACTGTGAGAAGTGAATTTCACGATCTTCCCAGGTTACCATATTCAGTATCCACAACCCAGAGCCCCTCGACTTCTATATCCTGTCCTCCTTAATGCAAAGCTCGGCTGGTGGGGCTACAAGGATGCGGCAGATGCGTCTTGCCATCACGTGGGGCCACGCCAAAGTGGCCAAGGAGTTCATCTTCGCGAGGAAGGAATACAAGTTCTCGGTAATTATAGAACAGTTGAGGGTTTTGGCAAAAATTGTCCGTTAACTCGCTAATTAAGTAATTGTAGAATAATTTTTGGCAAAAAATGTTCGGTAACACGGTAATCTGCCGTTGTATATTGCTCGAATGTATTTCTTATTTTCCAGTAAATAGCCCAGATAGAATATTAAATTTTGGATATCAGATGTGGTGATAATCTTCAGGCTGAGGAGTTGAACAGTTTGCTGCTCTTCTCTATCATAAAACAAAGAACAGAATTTGTCAAGCTACTGATTGACTACGGAGCCAATGTTAGGGAGGTTCGTATCGAATAAAGCATACGAGAATCATTTTTCTCAAATCACCAAAACATACGAATATTCTCAGTTTTCTTGAATCACCAAAACAAACGAATCTCACTTTTCCATAATCAGCAAAACTTGACAAGCATCTTTGCTTTTTCTTAAATTGCCGAAATATATTGATGGTTATTAAGCGAACCTTGGCCAACAAAACGTTATTAAAATAAATATCTCATATCCATAAGATATAATCCAAATAACTTCTTCATAATTCTTTGTAATTTTTCATGATCTTTTAAAAATTCTTACCGTCAGTTCGTGACACAAGCTCACATGGTCCGACTGTTCAATGAGCTACGTACCAGCACCGGAGGCTACAGGTTGCTACAGGAAAAGAGGAAGAAAGAAAAACAGGATAGAGGAGTAAGTCGTTAGAAGAATATTTATACAATTCATAGTAAGATAGTATATGCATATGGATGATTAATAATATAACAGCCTTTATTAAGGATTCCACAAGTTCATGGAGATATCTTCGAGAAAACGCTTCATTTAATTCTTTTTTCGTATGGTGAAGAATATTATCATTTAAACGTACAAATCAACTTTTAGAGATTCCGTTTGTCATTAAGAGGGAAGAGTACCAGAGGCGTAAGTGATATTATTTGCTCAGTGCCACGCTGGATATAGCTAAATATATAGTAGAATAAGCAGTTGCTCCAACCAATATACTTTCCGATATATTCCGATTTTCCTCTCATTTGCGACAAAATGAGAATTAGCGACAAAAATTAATTCCACGTAATTTTGTCGCAAATTAGAGGAAAATTAGAGTTTATCAGAAATCATTTGTAAAACATGCGACACATGAATATCGCCCCAACCCAGTATCTCAGTAGCTCCAACAGATAAAATTAGTGAATGTCGATTGAATCATATACGATCAAAATTTGCGAAATTAAGTAATTTCTATTGATTGAATAACAGCTTAAATTGTTTGAGTAGAATTTGCTATCAAAATAAAACTAGGAATAACGCTACTGCCTTGTCTCCTGTTGTTAACCGTAAGTGTCTAATTTTAACTGAAAGACGTGTCCTTGTGTAGTCTTACAATGAAAAAAGGTAAGTTGGCAAATAAACAATTGTGTAGGTTCAAAATAGTAAAAAGCTGCTTCGATATATTTCTCTATTTGGCAATCATTCTTGAAAAGGTAAGGGTAGGTTTTATTGAAAAGTGAGATACCATTACAATGGCATTTATCACCAAGTTTGACTATTTCCCATTTCCCTTAGGTTGTGCTATCAGACGTTGGATCGATCCTCAATCTCATCATGCAAGGTTCTTACAAGAGTATCTTCTGTGACCCAAAGTACAACGAACTAGCCCAGGGCGACGAAACTTTTGAGGCAAGTCCCCAATATTTCATTATTCTATCAACAATACATTCTTTTGATTGCTAATTACTGGAAAATGATATGAAATAATTAAGAGGCATGACAGAAATGACAAAAAATAATGTCACCTTTTTTATAGTTATATTCGCATAACTATTTTGACCGGTTTAGCTATAAAGTCCGTTAGCTATAAAGTCCGCCTACCCTCGGTCATCACTGGCGTATGATTAATTATGCGCTTAATACAAACAACTGATTAAGACATTGAAAATTTAAAATTACTTATTTCAGAACCCATTCGATCTGATGACCATCTACTCATGCTTTTCTGATTGTCAATCGATGGCGCTTCTCTTCTGGGAGAACTGCAGGACACCGATGGCAACTGGGTTGGTTTCACACAAGATTTACATGTTTCTCGACAAAATGGAGGGGCGATGGGCCCGAATGGACGAAGAGATGACGGAAAAACTCGAAAATGCAGCTCAGTGAGTTTATCCAATCCTAACCAAGCAATTTAGCCCTCCAGCACTTTTTTCGTGTGCAACTCTGCAATTTGCTAAGCTATCGTGGCAATTCCGTGTAACACTTTCCTCATTTCAGCATAAGCGATTAAATGAAGTTTGCAAAAGTGGTCAGTAACGTTTTCCGGCATTTGTGATCGTATAGCCTATAATTGGGCTGAAATGACGAATGAAAAAATCAAAACAATGTGTATTGCATGAATAATTAAAAACTTTATTTCCGTGCTTTTTTGACTTCCGCATGAGTTGATTGCCGTTGTCACGTTGAAAACGTTCTGGAATTTAAATTTATTGGGAAGCTGAAGTTATAAATCATCATTAAATCATTAATAGTCCCGACTGCTCTTGCCATTGCATGAATGTGCTATGAATTAGAAACACAGAATTGGTATATAGAAAAATGATCTAAAAGAAGTAAAATTTCATGAAATTAATTAGGTTAGCCAACAAAAAGTAAGACCAAAAAGAATCCAAATAAAGATCATAAGATTGATGAATCTTCCCTCTGTTATATACTGTTGTTCCAAACCGTATGTTCCAATGTTTGAACCGCCATTTCAGTGAGTTTGAAATGCTGAGTTGTGGCCTGCTAACGGCGTGCTACCATAACTACGACAAAGCGGAGTGGATTAATATCCTGACTGTAAAGATGAAAGGTAATACATACGCCGCGTAATATCACGACCATTACGGAAAAATTCCAACTTCCGCTTTGTGTGCGCAGCGTACGTTTGCGCGGCGTAAAGACATAAAAATATCATGTCTATGCGCCACGCAAACTTTCGCCGCGCACTCAAAACTGCAGTTCAAATTGTACCTATAACTACAGTTTGTAAATGACTTTTGCATACGGATACGTCGGCAATCGCATGTAAGGTGCAAATCCCACATTTCAATAGTTCAGATTGAGAAAAATTATATTCGCGGTACCCGGCTGTGATATACATTATACATACTGTTCATGTTATACATGTCTTCTCTTTTCAGACTGGGGCAACCTGTCCCTATTCGACATAGCAAGTATCACAGGCAGTAAGAACTTCATCTCTCACGCTGCCTACCAGTCTTACCTCACAGACATCTGGATGGGAAACATCCACGCTAGCACCCCAACGTGGAAGGTAGCGAAATAAACGATGAAATATGTGTAATCAAAGACGCATCAAAATTTACCCGACAAATATATGTAAAAAATGTTTATATCTCTAAAGATGCTGATAAAAGATATTTGTGACACTGAGCTATGACTGTATTTTGACTTCATTTAATTACATTACATTTGGTATTTTCTGATTGAAATATATGAATTGTTTCAGCTGCTCCTCTACATAATCCCACCACTACCAATATTCTTATCTTTCAACACGAGAGTTACTAACAAGGACGGAACTCTTAAAAGGTGAGACGTTTTCCAGATTTCACCTACGTTTTGCTGGCAACTCGGCCAAATGTCGATGCAGTGTGTCGGGCATATAGGCTACGCATAGTTGGGGCAAAACACCTTTACAACTTAACTTAAATGTTTACGGGCCATTTTTAATATACTAACTATTCAATTCAGCATCAGAATTCAAAGAAGAACTAGATACTATTAATTTCATAATTAACTCTACACCAAGATTAACTTACGTTAACACAGAGATGCGTTAAAAAATCCGAGGAATGAGTAAGTCAGCATGAAAAACTTCAGAACTTTACATTTTAATATTTTAATGTTGGTCGCATCATTTGTTTAAAGCTTCGCATTTCAAAATTTCAATGTTGGTCGCATCTTATATATCACAATGTCGGTCACATCTTTTGTAAAATAATAAATGGCATAAAAACGAAACATTTTATTTCTACTCTAGCTCTGAGTGGTATTTTGCCATGTTTTTCCGAAACTTTTAGGCATGTGGCGTCAGCATGAAGAGTTCCTAAAATCCATTTACCAAGCCTCCCATTCAAAAACCTTTTCTCTTTACTCCTATCAGTGTTTTGATATGAACTCGTTTATGTTTAAACTGCATTTTTGATTTCAAGGGATCAGCCGCAACCAAGTGAGGTCACTTTGACAAACTTGAATTACACAAGCATGAGCATTCAAGCACTGCAAAATTCTCTATCTAGGACCATATAAAAATTGCAATTACAACAAAAAAGAGCATTGGGAATTTCTTGCTTTCTCACGGCTGAACTATACTTAGGTTGGATTCGCTGACGGATGAGAACACGACCAAGTTCTCAGGTCGGGAAAGACTCCTCCTCTACTACACTTCACCCGTCATAAAGTTCTTCCTCAACACCATAACCTACCTCATCTTCTTAGGTCAGGAAACAATGATTGATTGATTGATAATTGAATGCTTGACGTTGGAAATATTCTAAAAAAGATTCGATCACCGGAAGGATTTCCCACGTGAATTTATCTAATAAGGTATGAGGTATCTCAAAAAGACACACTAAAAACACACACTGCTTTTCAGCGGTATACGTGGTCGTGCTGCTTCAGAGATCGGATGAGGAGCACGCGGTCTCGGGGGTCAGTGCCTCCGATGTCTACACCATCGTCTTCGTGATTTCTACCTTCCCCGTCGAACTGGCTCAGGTATTTTTACCTTCCCCGTCGAACTGGCTCAGGTATTTCTACCTTCTCCGTCGAACTGGCTCAACAATTCAAAAAGCATAATGCAGCAAGAGCAAAGGCAGCGACTAGGGAACCCAAGGGATTTATTTTTAAACCATATATAACTGATACGAGAGAGTTGTATTCAGAAGCTTTGTCAATGATATTGAGGACATAAAATTGGTTTCAAAAAATTCTGAATATGAGTAGGATAAAGTTCTCAGATACTCTCGACAAATAAACTTTATGAGTTTCTATAGAAATAAACTTCTCGTAATGTGCAATGTGCAACTTCTTCGGTTTCAAATTGGACGATAGAATAATCACACTGAAAACATTTCAGATATTTGCAAAGCATACGAAGTCAATCACGAAGAAATTTGCTCGTCATTTCAAGAAAATCTATAATTTGTTGGACTTCATTATGGTGATATTATTCCTATTTGGTTTCACGATAAAAGCGAGGCTAAGTGACAAGGATAACGAACGATACGACCTGACTGAATACTCGTGAGTGAGGAATGTTTTTGAATTTTTCGCGGCTGTGAAGAGATTTTAACTGATGTAGCACTTATATCACTTATGTTAGCGTATCTCGGAAAATGTTTCTGTATCATAAATTTGAGCAATAGTTTTAGAAATGCGAGTTCAAAAGGAAATATTTTTGTAATTCATATATCCCAAAACATTTCAGGAGATACCACCAATATCGGCTCATATCATCACTCTGTTTTGCGTTCTACTGCTTTACATTCATGAGGATGTTTGAAATTAATTCGAAAATAGGACCAAAGCTATTCATGATAAGGAGGATGTCCATCGATCTATTCTTCTTTTTCTTCCTATTATTGGTAAGTCTAATCCATTTTCTAGGGGGACGGCGACAAACGCGGCAAGTTGGGTTAATATGAAGTTTGCAGGAAATGTGTTCAATACGCAACAAAAAGTTAAAAGTGTTATTACGCGACAGTTTCAAAAGGCGAAAAACCGCGCAGGAAAGGGTCAAACGGAAAATATCGCCGTCCCCCAAGAACAAGGAAGTCCAATGTCGATGAAAAGTTTATGTTTTGGGGCATTCTCCATGATTAAAAATTAAATTTACAACGAAATAAAATTTAAACAGGAAAAAGCCACGAGTCTTATGCTTTAACCAATCAAGAAGCCTAGAGCATGACTGCAGTGAAACTGATCGCTGATTGCTAGGAAGACTCCCCCTTTTTCGGCCGCCATATACTTGTGTTTAATTTCAGGTATTCACGATGACGTATTGCATAACATCGGAAGCTTTGTTGTATCCCTTCAACTCGAAGAGCGTGGGTTCGACTGTGTTCAATGCTGTGAAGCGGGCGTATTTGAATGTGTTTGGTGAAATCGATTCCGCTGGCATGGAAACCAAACTCATCGAAGGTATCCGGTATTTCATGCTTACCAAACCAACTTCGTAGTAGTACATTTTATTATTAGTGTGGCACGTGATATTAAGCGCTTACTTAGAATTGCACGCTTAGAGATGTGTGTACTTAGAGATGCGTGTACTTAGAGATGCACACTTAGAGATGCGTGTACCTAAAGATGCTACCTTAGAGATGCGTGCACTTAGAGATGCGTGTACTAGAGATGCGTGCACCTAGTACGATATTCTTATGGGCATACATTTAATGCTAAGTGTACACTTCATTCTATGCGCACTAAATTCGTGTGATTTCTCCACAATCGCACAAATTATGTGTCGCACTTATTAAATTGTATTTAAAAGTATCATTATCGTTACAGGAACTTGCACAAAGGATTCGTTTAAAGAGACATTTGAAAACCATGCGAGATACGCAGAAAATATCAAAACAGTGCATAACTGTAGTCAAGTGGACATAGATCTCATGAAAGAAACGACAGTCGGCGAGGTGAATGGTGATTCTTCACACTAATATTGAAATGTGCGACAGGATGTGGAGAAGTAGCGTACTAGTGTTGCATGTAGAAGTATGGTATAACCTAGTATGGTCTAAAAAATCATCAGATATAACATTCATTTGCCAGAGAAGAACAGTAGTTTTTCTAAAGTTGAATCATCACTTATTATATTCCAGGTGAACTACTACATTACATTCGTTTTGCTTTGTTGCTACCTTCTCTTCGTGAACATCATGTTAATCAACCTTCTCATCGCCATCTTCTCCAATACGTACGCAGATACCGAAGCCAAGTCAGGTAGGAGATTGTAAAAAATAATATTATTGGGGAAAATGATATAATTGGAGGAAGCGTATTTCAAAATATATCCTCCGTTTTCTGTAGCAAAAAGTTAATATTTTTCAATTCGGAACTGAATTGCATATATTATGTCATATTCTCCAATCATATATGCAAAGAGAAATTCTGACAAATCCTATTTATTGAAAGTATGTTGAGTATGTTTATTTAAAAAAGGTTGTAATTTGGGGACTTTTCAGAAAAATCCCCATTTTTTCACCCACCATGAAATTTCGAAATGACGTCATTATCATATGTTAACAAGAGTGATGACTTGAAAAATCCCCATATTTTTCAACCTACCAAAATTTGAAACACCGAAATTTTATCCCAAATAAATACACCTCCTTAGGTATATGATAATGATCATAACCCCAGGCATCATTTACAAGACCCAGCGAGCTGAAGTGATCTTGCAGTTCAAAGAACGGCCATGGCTACCCAATCCCTTGTCCCTGTTTTATTTCCTAATTATTTTTATCAAGAAAGTAGCTGACAAGTGTTTCTGTAAGAAGAAACTACATCGAAGTCAAATTAAAAAAGGTTTATTTTGAGATAATATAGGTAAAATGAAAATTAGAATAATGATCTGACTTAGTTCAAATTTGGATAGCTTTTCATGAATCGTAAAGAAACAAATTTTATAACTGTTTACGAGTTAAATTAAGAAATTAATGAATTGAGAATTCACTCAAGAATTTTCAACATTTTTCAGTCAACACTCAGACAGCGTCATTCAACGCATTCCGGGCATCGCTCATTGAAGCAGAGTGCGTTGGTATCTACACCCGGAAAAAGAAGGAAAAGGCCGTTTCTGTGACGTCATTACTAGAAAAACTACACTCGTGAGTTAGACCAATGATGGGATAGGGAAAAAATCTTCGCGTAGATCTTTGCATAAAAAATGCAACAACACTAACAAATTAAGTACTTCTTAATTCGACACAGCATTTGTCACATTTTCTCCGAGTACATTGATCATTTGATCGCACGGCACCTTCTAAATAACCCCCAGAATGAGTAATTACATACCTTGCAAGGGGGTGTGCTGTAAAATATACCTGAGGACCACAAAAGGATAATCCCGGAATGGTATTATCTGTAAATATTGCCCAAAAACCCAGTAGAGTGTGAACAAACCAAACCTCTCAGGAAGTTCACAAGACTGGAGATCACGGTGGACCGGGTTGAGAAGTGCATGAAGTTGTCAGGGAACTTCGACACACCTCAGCTGGGGGGCTCGGATCACACCAGTCCAGAGAAGGGGGGACCCAACGAACTGCCCCTACACGTGTTTGCAAGGATATCGCCTTACGGAGGTACTTAATAATATGCTTACATGTGATTAGTACTACAGACTAGGTCATATGACTACAGATTGGGTCACTTGACAACATGACAACAGACTAGGTCACGTGACAACAGACCAGGTCATGTGACTACAGATTAACAGACCAGGTCATGTGACTACAGACCAGATCACTTGACAACAGACTAGGTCACGTGACTACAGACTAGTTCACGTCACAACAGACTAAGTCACGTGACAACAGATTAGGTCACGTGATCACATTTCCCTCCCTCTCGCTCTCTCTCCTAGGTTCAGGAGAGGTGGCGAGGACGGCGGTGCCTGATGATAAGGTACGCTGGGAGGCGCTGCACGAATGGTATGATCCCCCGGAGTTCACGGACGAGAATGTGGAGGAAACGGACTCAAACGAGATGTATGTCTACACTGCACAGCTCCGCGATTAAAAATAAGATATTAACTTAGTTCCACAATTATTAGCTTTTTCATTTACTCGAATATTTGATACATAATATCCACAAACTCTTTTTTGATTTCGTCTCAATCATGAGACGTACTTTTTTCATTGGCTTTTATTTTATTCCATGAGAAAAGAAATGCATAATCCTTCCAATTTGACTCAGGAGTACTATCAAGTTCAACGAAGTCGATTCACAGACAAAAGTGGACAGGACTAGCCTCTACAAACCATATAAAGTCATCGATGGAGACCCAATGTGAGATTATATAGTCCTATCGGTCTGGCCTTTCTATTTGAAATTTCCAACAAGTCTCCAAATGAGGTTTCAAACCTATAAAATCATTAAAAGTAAAAGGCGATCGAGTGAGGTTCATAAACTTTATATGAGATTGGATATCTTAACATATTTAATAGCTCAAATATTATATGTTGTAAAGTTAATGTCAGAAAAATGTCAGTAGAATGTCAGTCAATGTCAGTAAAATGTCAGTCAATGTCAATAAAATGTCAGTAAAATATCAGTAAATGTCAGTAAAATGTCAGTAAATCGTACCTATGTCCTTTCAGAAACCCGTGTGGAAGAACTGGTTTGAAGGGACGGGGGTACTTACACCGGTGGGGACCCAACAAGTTCGCCGTCACCATAGTTACACGGTAAGGACGAATGTATGGCCCGAAGTTACATTGCACCGGAAAATGCTCATGATCAAAAGAAATATAATAAAATGTAATTTTAGATTGAGACACAAAGTCATACAAAATTGGTTAAGAACATAAAGGATTGTATGAAAACCACTGGTTGTCGCACCATGCACCCCTAAGTCAGGGGTTTATGAATTTATGATAAATAATCGCTTAAATTTCAGATGGGCTCGACCAGGAACGGGCAATACGTTTTCTATCAAGAATAAACAGGTCATTGAAGTGTTGCTAGCGAAAGCAGACAAAAGTACTCTATTCACGCTGCCCAAGGTAAGTTTAATGATTTGAATTTTCTAAAAAAATTTGAAGCGTCAAAATATATGGCTAATTCATGACCGTTTCTGGTAAATAGTCTTTGGGTTTCCCCTATGTAATATGTATTCGAATACTATCAAAGTTTTAATTAGAATCAATGATTAATCAATGATAACCCTCCAGCTGAGATGCGACTCTACGCCTGATGTAGACATCCACAAAAAGGTAGGGAAAGTTATTCCTAATCGCAAGAAATGCGGAATGCTGTTTAATCTTTTAATGGGGCTTATATAACAGTAATTATGTAGCAAATTTCGCAAAAAAAAATGCAAAGAAACATTTCGAAATGAAAAATAAAACATCATTTTGTTATCTAATGATCATATTTCGTAAAATTGAAATAAAAATTTGGTAATTGATAAATAACAGTGACAGTTCGAACTGCAGTTTTGTGTGCACGGCGTAAGTTTGTGCGGCATAAATAACATGCCTTTTACGCCGCGCACACAAAAACTGCAGTTCGAACTGCAACTGCAACATCCTAAATCAGGTGGTGAAGACAGTGTGTTACAACTATGAAGAGGTGAGCGAAACAGAAAACGAGAACTCCAACAAACTTATTGCCAAAGCGTTTGAGGATCACAAAGAGATTTACAAGGTAACAAATCTGACAATTATATTCCATACCCTGATAATGAACTGGTGTTAAAAGGTCAACTGGTGTCAATGTAGACTGGTGTCAATGAAAACTGTTTTCAATGTTACTGGTTGACTGTTACCGAAGTTTACTGATGTCAATGTGAACTGGTGTTAAAGAATTGGTGTCATGGTCAGCTGATTGGTGTCAAGCTAGACTGGTGTCACACTCCGAATAATCAGACTAGATTGGTGACTCCTGTTTGACTGAGAGTCAGATTGAAGTTTCCCTGATCTATCCCACCCCGCAGGGGTATTTCGACGATTCGGTGAACACTGACAATGCGTGGGTAGAACTACACGTCACTACAGTGCATCTGGAGGGCAACCTCTCCACCACTCCCACAGAGGTAAAATACAGGGGCAGAACACTAGGAAAATCTACGGTAAAATACAGGGGCAGAACACTAGGTAAATCTACGGTAAAATACAGGGCAGAACACTAGGTAAATCTACGGTAAAATACAGGGCAGAACACTAGGTAAATCTACGGTAAAATACAGGGACAGAATGGTTAAACGCAGGGACAGAAAGGTAAAATGAAGGGTAAAGAGCAGAATATTAGGCAAATCTAGGTTAAAATACAGGGACATAATGGTATTGATAAGATACGGGGACAGAAGATGGAGTAAAAATTATCTATCCTCACGGGGACTCGCTATTTGAGAACCTATCATCAATTTAATCTCCAAAACTCTGAAAATAGCTCTAAAATCACACAATTATCAATCCTCCGCAGAAAGGTATAGGGTTCGAGGAAGTGACGTGGACGATGCTAAACAAAAAGGCTCAAGTCCGCCAAAACGACGCGTGGCTCCTCAAGATAACGTGCAACAAACTCCAGTGCTACAACCCTTGGAGAGGGGAGGTGCTCCTGTAGCACAGTAAGGCATCAGAACGAGATTAATCTCTCAAAATATATAGAACGAGATAAAGATGTTAATCTCTCAAAATATAGTAACCACAAAATATGAGATAGCGTTACGCATGTCCCTTGTGTTTGTCATACATACAAAGGTAGATCATGATCTCGACGGGACTATAATCTCAATTCTATAGCGCTGGTAGGAGGAATAGATAAAATTGTGAAGATTTACTGCGGTCACCGTGACCCTATTCGCGTCAAGTATAATATCTCGAGCAATGAAAAACAATATGAAGTAATATTCCAGACAGAAATTGTATTCCAATAAAACTTATAATTACGAGTCTTGTTCACGCGTAGCAAAACTATTGATGAACAGACGAAACTTGACAACCTGTTATCAATGTTATAGTTTAGAAGTTTAGAGGCAATCTCACAGCGGACAGGAGATTTAAAATTGAGAAATCTGACATTGATGGTTCAGAAATATATAAAAATGTACTTCTTGGAAGTGATGATATCAGACATCAATATAGTTCTGACTTCTGATAATAGTTCATCAATTCGCCTTATCTTCTATCTTTGGCCTTTGTTATATTGAAACTAATTCCTAACAAACAGATACCGTTCAAGATAAACTATAATATCTCGCTTAAGTTCGTATCAGTGTAGTGTGTTCGTCAGACAACGTCTGGGAAACAGGATATCTCCACAAGCAGGTCAGATCAATAAATCCAAGAGTTGGTGCGTGTATAATGCCGGGTTTTTAATCGTTTGAGGTTGTGTTTTTTTCGTGCCACTCAGCGATTTATTTGATCTGTCATGTTTTCTTGTTTCTTATGTGCCCGTGTTATTCAGTGATTCAGCGTAGATTCAATTTTTGTGTTCTGCTATAATTAGCGATCCCAAAAATGTTGACGTATATTTAAGGGAAGAGAATTGAATCTACATGGGTAATTTCATTTCTCCACAGCCCATTGCAGCACTGGATTTCATTTTGGCTAGCACAGTCAAATGATAAATGGAATTTTTTAACAATGAATGCTTTCGGAATTATAAGTTTTACTTGCAAACTCTTTACCAAGTTTGAGATAACGTGAGTTCTAAAAAACTTCAAAATAACGTAGCAATGATAGCAGCAACGGATTTAACCATTTTGTCTTTCCAATCAAGAATGGCAACCCTTTAATTTGAGATTTTGGAGAACAACCTTATTCCTTTGAAAGACTAATTGGTAATTATATTTGATTGTATAATAGATGGAAATTAGTATTTTGATTGCCAAATAATTTATGAAATATATGCCGAAATATACATTATGTAAGAAGTAGGTACTTATGTCTTGAAGTTTGAGTTGGAAATTGATGAAAAGCTATCATATAGACATCATCAAAATACTCCAAGATTTTAAAATAATTAGTCGTATTAGATAATATTTTGTAAATAGCGATGATTACACGACCGATTATTTTAATGCGTAATGTATAATGAATTAGTGTTTTTAAATTTTAATGCTCTAGATTAGTGTATCCGTAGGTCCTGTACGATTTTAGCACAGGTAATTTCAAGTGACATCATTGCAACAAGAGTTCTGAGAACGCTTCTTGAAATTTCCACACGACCGCCATTTGTACGTACGTGATACTGATTTAATAGTATATAACACGTACGGACATGGCGCTGTGTGACTCGGAAATTTGAGAAATTTTTGAAATCGTGACAACATATTGCGCTTGCCATGGTGAAATGCTTACATCTTCCCCCTCTCGTGTACGACCTATGTGATATACGCATGCATTTCATTTTAATATTATTATCAATATGATGACATTAAAATGAACGGGATCAGAATAGGTTTATATATACGCAGACTGTTGTCGGCGGCGTATCCCAGGGGCAGTTCGAACTGTAGTAATGTATGCGCGGCGTTGGTTTGCGCGGCGTAAAGACATATAAATAATATGTCTTTACGTCGCGCAAACTAACGCTGCACACACACAAAACTGCAGTTCGAACTGCCACTGTTAGCTTACCCACAAGTCCAATATATTTGACATGAACGGCGTGCGAGTTGGCCGTAAGGGATCGTTCACATATTCCGAAGTCACTTACTGAGTACTGGGGGAGGGGGGTTTCCGAATGATTACGTTACATGTTATTGCAAGAAATAAAGCTACTGCAAACTTGATAACGAGGGGGAGGCCAGAGGGGGGGTAAAATCGGCCAAAAATCAATTGCGTAATATGTGAACGAACCCTAAACTCTTGTACTGATTGGTCAATGGCAAAGGGAGCTTAGGGCAAGCTTATACGCTGTCGATAATAAATATATAATATGACTACTGTTTATTTTAGTATTTCGATTTTTACTTTTGTTTCATAAATGATGTGATTCCACTTGTCAACATTGAGGCTTATTAAGTCGATCTAGTTCAGTATTTGGATTATTTCCGTGCTTAACAAGTTAAAAATGGAGCTTAATACGTAGACAAGACTGATACGGCAGAATACGACCGTTTTCGACCCTTTATTCCTTTATTAGACGACATTCGCCATTTTTCAGGGTAAAAACTGAAATCCAAAAAGCCCTATTATCACCCCCTCAAAAGGGTGATCCTCTCTCTTCATTTCTCAGACATCCAGAATCCTGAAATTCAAAGTTTGGTCGATTGAGCTGATAATTTAAACTCACGTTCTACAGGGCTTGCCAGGGCATCATGTAGGAAGGTCAGCTGGTCCCAGTTAAATTGCAGGGGAATCCACTGGAGATGCACCTGCGCAAACTACCGAGCTGAAATTGGTTAAAAAGACGTTACAAATCAAACAAAAATGGCCAAGACTCAAAGTCTTGAAGTTCTACTTCTAATACTAGCAATTCAGAGAAAGTTGCTTAAAGTTGTTCTTCAAAACGCAGAAATGAGGGCTCAAAATCAAGACTTACGCGGCTAGGCGAAGAAAGAGGGCCAACACTGGTCACTGCTGTGTATTCTTCCTGGCTATATTCATTGTTCATAACGCTGTAAATTACTTCGATTAAAATTAAATGACAAGAGCTGGATCATCTTAAGCTTCACAAAGAAATTTACTTGCAGCTTCATAGGACAATTATAATTGCAAACATTTACATAAACATGTTATAGCCAAGATTTTGCTGAGTAATTACTTAATTAATAGGCTATTCAGCCAGTAGCCGCATATTGTTGATTGATGATTCAAGGATGGCTGACAGCCTAAACAATAAAGACGGCGGGATATTAGCAACAACTAAACTTACAGCATAGGTACAACTCAAGTGCACCAAGAGTTGCTGAATGTATAATTAAGGATAAACCATAATACGCATATGTGTGCAGACCACCGCGCTTCAATCATTTCCAAAAAAGCAAAAAGTTTCATATTAAAATTCTATGCGCTGCGTTACTGAGAACAATTAATGGTGTATAATTTTTCACATCGTGTTCCGACACTGAGTATGAGAGTATCACAAGAATCGCAGAAATCAGTGCACCTGCTTCGCATGACACTGCAGTCCGTGTCTAGGTCTTCAGTCTTGACAATTTCCTGCCCGGTGCTCCTGACAACTTCCACAGATTTTCAGAGAGCTCGCCGTTACACTTACCCATATTATTCTGATTGGGTATAGTGGGTAGAAGGGAAACACTTAGCTAAGACATCAAGAACCTATAAAAGTATATAATATTAGTAATCAATATAATATTATAACATGCCCCTTTTTTAAAGCTTAATATCACCCTATCTTTCCCTCCGAATAAATATAAAATATAAAAAGCCGCGCAGTGCGCACACTAATATAAACGTAACGACGCTAAGCAGCCCGGCTGAAAACAAATCTACAAATTCTATAATTTAAACTCACGTGCGCGCAACTAGCACTATGGAAAATCCTTGCGCCATACGCAGAATAATTGCGCCAGCACATAAAATGATAAATCCATTAAAAAGATCGAAATGAGTCTTATCGCAACTAATCAAACTTATCTCATTCGTTATCATTATCTGTGTGTACACACACAAATCCATTTCATTTAACAAATGCTTTGCACACAATATAATTCTGAAATATACACAAATTCGTAAAAAAACATAAAAATCATGAATTGTCTCATTTAGTAAAACGAAAAGTGTCACGTAAAATGGTAAAAATTACTTCTTTTGATTTCTAATTCTCTCGGACCTACGAGGAATTACGTCAACTACTTGGTTCTTAAGACGTTCAGATCGCCTTAATGGTGCATTGTTTTCTACTTTGGAATCAGGACGGGGATTGGGTTTGGCACTTGGGGTAGGGTTACTCAGGGCGGGTTGAACTGTCTGAGGAATGGGAGTGGTATGTGGGGTCGGGGTTACTAGCGGTAAAACATCTTCGGGCGGAACAGTACTGTGTGACTTTCTCGTCTTGTCAGCAAGTAACAGAGAACTGTTGCGTCTGATTATGTTACCGTATGAGTTTACTAACTCATAAGACCTACGGGAGTTATCAACTGCACGAATAATTTGGCCTGGATTCCATTGTTTGCTGTTGAGATTATCACGGTAGCGAACAAGATTACCATTTTTGAACAAGCTTCTCTCGTTAACAGCATTTCTATCATAGTACATTTTAGCACGTTCTTGTGCAGCTGTTAAACTAGTACGATTAACATTATCATTAAGTGTATCCAAAGTTTTAGGTTTACAAGGTAACTTAGTTCTCAATGATCTATTCATTAACAACATGGCAGGACTGTCTATGTCATTACTGAGAGGAGTATTACGATACTGTAACATAGCTAATTCTAAATCACTACCATCTTCATGACATTTGTAAATAATATTTTTAATATGCTGGATTTTACGTTCTACTTGGCCATTACTCTTAGGGTATCCAGCTGAGGAAAATACATGATTAAATTCGTACTCTTTACAAAACTTGTCAAACTGTGAACTTGTGTAAATGGGATCACCATCTGAAAACACTGTTTCCGGAATTCCAAAACGTGAAAACACAAGTTTCAAATGTTTGATGACATCTTTAGACTGCGCATTGAGTGGTACTTTAGATAACTCAATCCACTTGCTAAAAAAGTCAACAATCAGTTGATATCTAAAACCGCAAACTTTGAATAAATCAATGGCAACCTTTTGCCAAGCTCTGCTTGGAACCTCGTGAGGTTGAAGCGGCTCTCGCGACGGACGATTCCTGCGCAACAAACAAGGTTCACAGCCGTCAACAATCTTGTCTATGTCAGCATTCATGCCGTTCCAGTAGACCGACTTACGTGCTAACATTTTACATCGCTCTCTGCCTTGGTGGCCTTCGTGGATGCGATTTAAAATCTCAGTACGTAAAGATCTGGGAATAACAATCCTGTCCAGGTACAAAATAAGACCTTCGAGATAAACAAGATTCGCACGCACATTCCAGTAGAGCTTAGCATCCTCGTTGCAGTCAGAAACTTTGTCAGGCCATCCGTTATGAATGTAAAACTTCACCTTACACAAAGTGCTATCAGATTCAGTTTCTCGTTTTATCTTGTCACGCATGTAATCTGAACAGTTAATGTTCCTAATAACCGCATGGATCATTACATTAGCCTCATTCTCTAACACACGTTCGGAGTCTGTCTGTTCATTGTCAGGTACGTACGCCCTACTTAGCATGTCAGGTATGAACAGATACTTACCGGGAACGTAGTTGAGCTTCAAGTTGTATCTCTGCAGTCGTAGTAAGAGTCTTTGAATCCGCACAGGAGCTGTGTTGATTGGCTTCTTCAAGCAACTCAGAAGTGGCTTGTGATCAGTCATGACATTCACTTCTTTTCCATAGATGTATTGGCTGAAACGCTCAGCGCCAAATACAATCGAGAGTAGCTCCTTTTCCATCTGGGAGTAAGCTTTCTGTGTCTCCGTCAGTGACCTCGATGCATACGCTATCGGACGATTCTCCTGCATGATACAGGCTCCGAGACCACAGCTTGATGCGTCACAAGCCAGGGTTATGTCCTTTGTCACATCATAAAATCCAAGCACAGGAGAATTGGTTAACACTTTCTTGACATCCTCCAGAGCCTTGTCTTGCTCGTGGGACCATGAGAAGTGTACGTTCTTCACCAACAGCTGTCTGATCGGTCCAGTGAGGTCACTCATGTTGGGTATGTACTTCGACAGGAAGTTCAGCGAGCCCAACAGTCTTTGTACTCCAGCTTTATCTTCAGGTTTCGGCATCTTGAGAATATCTGAGACTTTATCCGGATCAATCTTCAGTCCATCTTTGCTCACGATGTGACCAATGTATTTCACCTCCTCCGTTCTGAAGGTACATTTCTTCAAATTGAGTCTCAGTCCGACATCTCTCGCCCTCTGCAGCGTCATCTTGAGTCTGGCATCATGTTCAGCTGTATCCTTGCCACAGATGAGAATGTCGTCATACATCACTATCACTCCATCCAAGTTCTCAAATGCCTGCGTCATCTGTTTCTGGAAGATTTCATTGGCTGAGTTCAGCCCAAACGGTAGCCTAGTGTATCTATATCTTCCATGAGGAGTGTTGAATGTTGTCAGAAAACTGCTTTTCTGACTGAGGGGAATCTGCCAGTATCCATCCTTCGCGTCAATCTTTGTGAACACTTTGGCTCCAGTTATCCTTGAGAGGATCTCTTCAGTGGTCGGCAGGTGAGTGTGTTCACGCATCACGAACTTGTTGAGATTGCTCGGGTCAAGACAAATCCTCAGTTTTCCTGGTCGCTGAACTACGACCATGCTGTTGACCCAGTCAGTCGGCGTGTCAACCTTTGCAAGCACACCTAGTCTTTCCATCCGCTCCAGCTCATCTTTCACATCATCAACAAGTGTCAGAGCAATCTTTCTGGCAGCATTCACGACAGGAACTGCGCTGTCCCGCAGCTTGATGTCGTACTCATAGTCCTTCAGGCATCCCACAGATGAGTCATCAAATACATCAGCATAGCTCTCCAAGACTGGTGTGAGACCTGCAAGAGAGGGGTTAGCTTTCACCTCGTTCCTCACAGTCTGTCGCACTTTGCTCACATTCTCAGTCATCTCAGTGTGTACAGACGGCTTACTCACTGTTTCATGCTGCACTTCACTTCTCGCAGTCATTTCGTCTGTTGCATCACACTTCACATCTGTCATCTGTTGCCTATCGTTCAGCGTCTTAGCCTTACTGTCATTGTTTTCGGGTTTTAAACTACAACTACTTTCGTCAGGGTCTGTCCTGGTCTGTGTTAGAGTTTGAGAATTGCTACATAAATCACGAGAAGGTGGTCTAACTAATCCAAGTTTCATACACGAATCTAATCCAAGAACAGTTTTAACTTCAATGGGAACAATTATGAATTCAGCATTGATTATTTTGCCTTCAAACAGGCAAGCAAATTCAACTTTACCGGTGTTAGGTAAACGGGAGCCACCATAAGCATACAATTTTACTTTATTTTGCTTATTGACTACTTTGTTAGGAAAGTTCTGATTGAAAACATTTTCAGACATGATATTTGCTTGGGCACCAGTGTCAATTTTAGTCAAAATTGGCTTATTATCGATAGTTACAGTTTCTAGCCAATCTTTCATGCTGACAGAATCACATGAGTAAGAGTCAATTTTGTCAGCATGACAAGTTATGACATTTACCTCTCCCAAGCAGAAAGTATCGAAGTCGTAGTCATCCTCGTAGTGGCTGGCCTCGCCTCCTTCTTGCACAGCGTCAACTCGTTTCTTGGACCTGCACACCCTCGCGAAGTGGTTCTTCCGTTGACACTTGCCGCACACCTGCCCATACGCTGGACACTCACCCTTCACGTGCTTCCTGCCGCAGTAGCCGCAATTCCCCTGCTGACTCTTCTTCTGGTCACAAACTTGAGGTTCTCGTTTATTTGCTGGTGGTTTGTGAGAGTTATTCCTGAAGTCCTTCCTCTGATAAGGCTTATTATGATGTTGGGATCTCCTCTGAACAGCGTCTACTTCAACTGCGTTAACTGATCCCTTAGCTTCACTGACAAGCAACTTGATTTGCTTGTTTGCTGTCTCAGTGGCCTTAATCATGGCAACAGCTTTCTCCAGTGTCAGGTCACTCTCTCGCATTAGTCTTCTCCGCACTTCAACATCAGTCCAACCAACAACTAGTCGATCACGTAGAAACATGTCCGTGAGATCATGATACGTGGCAGCAGCATTAGCCGTGGCTTCAATGCAAACCGTTCGAAAATCGCATCTGGCTGCCTGCGTTCTGAGTCTCGTAATAAAGTTATCAACTAGCTCGTTTTCTTCACTATACATGTTGAAGAAGATGTTTCTTTCAACGATGGCGTTGGTGGCCGGCTGGAAGTGCTCTTTCAATGCAGCAACTAGATTCACATATGTGTCCTTTTTATCTCCAGGCAAGTTTTTGATCACAGATTTTCCTTCCATGCCTATACCAGTAATGAGTGCTGCTCGTTTTCTGGCATCATCTACAGTTCCAAACTTGGCTAGGAGGTAATTCTCTAGCTCTTCGATCCAGTCATCTATCAATTCTGCAGCATCATATTTTGATAAGTGGAAATCTGACACCATATTCTGATTGGGTATAGTGGGTAGAAGGGAAACACAACCAGGATGACCATGTTGCCCAAAAATTATGGTTGGCTCCTAGGCCCTTTTCACATCTTTGTAATACTAATACAACTTCAATCAGCAAATTTTCAAAATCGAAGGTTGCGGTGCTATCATATCATGGAGTTGTCATAAATTACGAAGTTCAACTCAACTTAGTTGATACCGATTATCAAGCCCTTAACCTCCAAATAAGCTACCTTACTGCCAGACCTTATCAAAGACCAAATTTACATTTGATTCAAAACGAAAACACAGACAACATCGGTCGAAAAACAATATGTGAATGCGCAGGCATGATATTCACATAACATTAACTTCCCAGTTACTATGATGTTGGAAGTTAGCACAATTAGGGATGTAAATCATGCTTAAAGTGATTTTGTCGGAAAATGACCGGCATCAAGGCTTATTCTATGATTTTTGATCAAATTTCGGAGGATTCTGGACAATTTTGCTTCAAAGGGCCGGGTAAAATAGTCAAAAAATGATGAAATTTCATTCCACTGGTTGTTCGCCAAAAAGGTTTTATTTTCCCAAAATTTTTTCATCATAATTAGTACCGATCATAATTTCATTCGTCATAATAAGTACACATCATAATTTCTACCACTAAGGTATAATATTAGTAATCAATATAATATTATAACACATATTGTGTGCAGATCGCGAATTTTCAATTTTGCCTTTGAGCGTTAATTTTCCATATGAAATCCATCAAAAGCACACAAATTCTAGCGTCTTTATCGAACCCTATGTTAATCGAGCGATCGATACACAAATATGCGTTAGCCCTCACTGAGAAATTGCGTCAGTAAGTGTGTCATTTGCAATAGGGATTTCTGTGGCAATCTGGTTCACGCGTTCAGGTGAACGCTAACGAAAATATTCACATTTAAGTGTCTGTGTTAATGACCAGTGACAGCGAGGCACAAAGTCACGGATAGCCAGAAAAGCCATGCTTCTTTCTCTGGTTGCGGGAGATGATTTGGTGTGTTACTAATAAGTAATAACTTAAACGTCCGGAGGACAGAGGTGTCTGTAAGATCAATATTTACTCTTTGCACTGAACTGCATGCACTTAAAGTAAAAATCAGTCCTTTTTGACACTTCAATCATAGCTGGACATTAAAACGCCAGTGCACATATGATCGATGCAAAAAGGGGATCGATTAAATCCTTAATTCGTGCAATTGCAATGCTTTAAGCAAGGGGAAACGGCCGATAAAAAAGGTTGCAGACCACTTTATTCATGAACTACATGCTCATGTAAGAGGGCGCGCAAGAATATTTTCTTAAGTTCTTGCTCATACCGATGCCACGTAGTGAGCATATTACACGTGTTTTCAGCTTTTCAAAGCTTACACAATAAGAAAATACACAAGAAAAATTGCTTCATTCTTAAGTTGGGACAATTTGAACTCACAACTTGTAAGTTCAAATTGTCTCAATGTAAGAATGTAACAATATTTTCTTGTGCTTCGCTGCCTGAGCATACGCTCATATTACACGTGTTTTCAGTTTTTCAAATATCACATAGTTTAACTACTGACTAGAAAAATATTGAAATTGAGGCACCTCACCAATCGGTGTCTTTAAAAGTTGCGGGAATCTTGCGAAAATTCAGTTATTCAGAGGCATACACCTTGATGTATGCATGTCGTTCACTGTTTGGCTCTTTGAAATTTAACATGTCGGTGCGTTGAATTAGTTTGTGTGGCATCAAAGTAATTCAGCACGTTTGAAAATATTTTGCAGTGATTTTACTTTTTCTCATTACCTACGTCCTGAATACATCTGGCGAAAAAATACCGAAACCCCTACACCAGCAGGGACAGCTGTCTGTTTGCACTTTTTACTCGTTACTATATACTTAATAATAATTAACCCTTCATTAAACTTTCTACTTATGTAACCAGTAACTCAAGTTATATTTCCATAAGGTGAAACAAAATGTTCACAGCCATCATCCTTGCCCTGATTGCGGCTGTATACGGAAGAGCCATGATGGAAGCAGAACAAGGAGATGGACTACAAATACCAGGAAGAGCGCCTAGTGGTCGCATCTATCGTGGAGCAAAAGAAGAATTGCTAAGCGATTCTGATTTCGGACTCTATGAAAAAGACGAATTTGATTTTGATTTTAATGATCGCATGATGATATAATGGCAAGAGGAATGTGATGGGACAATACAAGGGACTCGTCTGGCCATGCTTGGCATCAAATTTTAAGCACAGTGAAAATCATGAAAATGCGATGTGTAGTATAGATTTTGTTGAAGATTTATTTTGTTGAAAATAATGAAATATTTGCTTGGCTGATAATATGTGCGTTTCATTGACTACCTTGACGACGAATATTTCTAGAATTAATGGAGACCAGGTAAGTGTTACTTTGGTTAGTCAAAACATCCTCATTGCCGGTACAGGGCATATGAAAAACGACATAAATCATCAACAGTTAACTGTTATATGTAGGTACTTTGGAGGGGCGTATTAGACGAACATGCAGAAAATACTAATATTATATCGACATTGCATTCCTCGGTCGTCAATGGCATGGAATTAATTATAGGCGTGCCACAACTGATTTAAGATATTCATGATTGATATTTACTTATTTCACAACCCATGGCCACTGGGTTGGTCTGACACAATGGAGGATTAACCTTCTTAACAACAGTACCTTATTAACAACGGTACCTTATTAACAACGGTACCTTATTAACAACGGTACCTATTAACGACAGAACCCTATTATAACAACGGTTCCCTATTAACAACGGCACCCTATTAACAGGGATTCCACATTAGCGATACCATATTAACAGTGACTAATTATTAACGACACGTTAAGAAATACTAGCGGAGCAAAAACATCAAGAAAGTGAATCGAACTAATGATAATCCCTGCTGAACATACCTTTATATATGGCGTTGACACCACTCAGTACCCAATCAAGCAAGGAATTTCAAAGAATTTTCAAATATAATTTGTAACAAATGCATTGTTATTCAAATCATACATACTCAAAAGCATGTTAATGGGTGCTGAGTAGGTGATGCGGTGATAAGTTGAGTATGTGATCAGATTAAAAAAGTGCCTTGGATATCAGAGTGTGGGCTGTGAGTGAAAAAGCTGATGAAAAGCCTGAATCACCGTGCATGACGAATAGCGTTACGTGCACATACCAACCCTATGACGTTGACACCACTCTGCATCGAATTCGGCATGACGAACAGCTGCGTTTGCATATTTTACATAACAACTATATGACGTTGACACCACTTAGCACCCAATCGAGCATGACGAAAACGTTTCGTGTACATACCAACTCTATGACGTTGACACCACTCGAGCTAGTGAGCCTAGCTTGAACTAATGTTGGCACAATTAATAGCAATACTGAATATAGTACCTCTGAATTTGTTTTGACTCTTTAGGATAAGGCTGTGTGCTCTATATAACCATTCCGTGTGTGTGTGTGACTGACAGTCTGCTTCAAACTATCAACAATGGCCAATGGACTTGGAGAATTTCGAGATCTGTCTGAGAAGGCGCTCGGCACTCAGTTTGATAACAGTAAACGGTTTTTAAGGGGAACATTCCAATCAGTATTAATTGTAGTTTAATCACAGATTCAAGACAAGAACTGATCAATATTTTTACCATATCCTACCATATCGCATACTCACACGCAACGAAACGAAACAGCGAACAATAAATTCTAGAACTTCGGCTACACGCAGTCCCACGGTTTCAAAACGAAAACGTACCGCGCGGAACCAAAAAGGTAACGCTACTCATGACAGATGAGCGCGCGCGGCAAATACTGGGCCCTGATCGGCTGGTTACTATGGCTGTGATTAGACAATGGAATGCGTTGAGTGTAAGTGTTGCGTGACGTCACTCGTATCGCAGTACATTGTGAATTCTTCGAAAATCGAATGTATATTCGACTGACGGCTACACAGTGTGATGGCATTGGAAGATGCGAGTGTATAGCTGTATTTCTGACATCCCCAATTATGGCGCTGCAGATTGCAATTTAAAATTTTGGAAATTAGAGAATGATTTGAGGTTCTTCAAATTCATATGCAGGTCATTCTAAATATCTTGATCACAAATTCCAGCTGTTCCCAGAATTAATTACATAGATTAATGTCTCGAATTTAACCAACATCAGCAGCTGCGACTGTAGATATCATAGTGAGATAGTGTACCTATATCGAGATTAATTAAACTCATTCAAATTTGAAATTTTGGACGTTTCCGTTTGCACTGAACTTGAAGTAAGTCCCTTTGGCCTCATCAAAATTCTTATCATTATGAAGCAGACAAAATGTAGTTATATAGTTAGGTGCATGTAACGTTCGTCGGTCGATCGAATGGAATTGGTCGATCGATAAACTTCATTTGATCGACTGATGTGTTTTTAATAGAAAATCTTTAAGCTAGTAGGGAAACAACTAAATATTGCTCATTTAAACACGACTCAAGTCAACAGGGAGCATTAAAACACATCATTCGTTCAAATGGAGTTTATCGATCGACCAATTCCATTCGATCGACCGACGAACGTTACGGGCGCCTTATAGTTGGTACCTATAGTTGGTTTACCTCCCAGTTTGTGTTCGAGCTATAAATTCGTAATTTAGAAAAGTGGATTTGAATGACCACCTAATAATGCCTACTTACACTCTAATATGCATCACCATGAAATTTGGAGTTGAAGAAGTTGGTGCAGATCATTTCTAGTTGCCAATTTGAATTACATTTTTCATGATGATTATTAACTTAATGAAAGGTTTGGTCACCTGATACTGGGAATTGAAAAACCTTCCCGATGAATCGATGATTGGCAAGAGCTTGGTAATTTAGTAATTTGGTACAGACCGTACGGCGTATTATGTATGAAAGTAGCAATGAACTGAACATTGAGTAGCGTTTTGTAACGTACTGGGGCCTGGGTGCAGGGCAAAAATATTATGTGGGGAGCAGAAGTAGGGTAGCAATCAACTTCTAGGTCTCTAGGTAATGTTATGTTTGATGTTAATGTTATGTAGTTAATTGAGTATGACTATTCTGATTCATTTTATCTTTTCGTATAACTACATAACTATCGTTTGTGAAATTGTGAGGCAGGTATATTGAGAGATTGAGTTATCCTTTCAAGGTTTTTATTCTTTGAGTATAGTAACTAATTGAGCTAATACCTATAGCCTCACCCACATTATCTTAACAATTAGTTATAACAACAATAATAGACGCTTTTTCTTCTTTTTTAATCGAGAAACCAAAGTACAAACCTAACATACGTTTTGCTCAGCACTCAACTGCTGCGACCACATTACATAAACATGAACACTTCCTTATACGCAAACTACACCGAATTCGGGATCCACAATCCGGCAGTTCGGTACACCTGGGCCTGCTACGGGACCTTCAACATCTTATCCTCCCTCGTCGGAGACACGATAATCCTCGTGGCTTCCGTCAAGTACCGCGCCTTCAAACTCCAAAAAACCATCGTGGCGATCATGCAACACATCGCAGTGTGTGACATCATAACATCCACCAATCTGATCCTCTTCATCGCCTCCCTGCTGGCAGAAAAGAACATTCTAGGAGACTTCCTCTGCAACCTCCGAGCGTACCTCACCTTCTACTCCTTTCCGGTTAGTTTCTACCTGACAGCAGCGCTGACCACCTCCAAGGTATGTCTCCTCAAGTACCCTCTGAGGGAGGGTCTGTGGACTGAGAGAGCAGCTCACAAGACATGTGCTGCAGTTTGGGTGGTTTGCGTGCTCAATCCCGTCATTCTACTGGCTGTGGATAGCAGTGATATTCAATTTGATTACAAGGAATGTGCGTGCTATTACGCTTTTTCTGCAGATGTGTGGTTGTTCCTAAAACCTGTCCTGGGCTTCCTAACCTCTCTGCTACCGAATCTGATTATCATTTTCACCACCACTTGGCTGATCATGGAGGCTAGGAGAGTTGCTAAGAGAGGGAGGGAAGGGTTGAGATGGCAGGGACTCATGACTGTCATCCTGACAGCCGTTGTCTACTGTCTGTCCGTGCTCCCTATAACCATATATCATATCGTGGGAGATTTCGTGACAGACGACCCCGGGGGAGTGTTCCATGTTTACTTCTACAGGTTTTCTCTGGCTGTCATCTGCACTAACGTTATGTCTAATTTCTATATCTACAGTTTGACTGTCAGTAGTTTTAGGGAGTTTCTGTTCGTGAGGGCTAGCCGGCTCAGGAGTAAAGTATTGAGGAACTTATAGGATATCGGATTAAAATATGATTTGAATCATCTGGTCGCTGGATTGATTACTTAATTACGAGCGATGGACAGTGATATGCAGTCGATATGAACTATGGGAATTATACGGAAGGTAATATTATTCCAAGGAAAAACTGGAATTAGTTGATCGGTATATGTTGATTGGTGGTATCTTAGGATCCAATATGTCAATTTTCCTAATTTCTAGAGTTTAAACGTCATGACTGTAAGGCTTATTTCTAATCTTTCAAGGTAGTCAAAGATATGTGTGTTTTTGCTTTGTTCCATTTTAAATATTATATTGTTTTACATGTCAATAATCAAAGATTTTTCACTACATAAATACAAAAACCGAGATAAAAAAGTAAAACCCTTAAAAACTGTTCACAGTGTTCACCAGCATACCACTTAAAGCATTAAGCGATGGAAGGGCTTGTTTACAATTCAGCCTGTGATTGGGGCTTGTTAGTTACAATTGAAACTGCTGAACCGGAATTATTAGTTTATGACTGAAACTGAAATTGATGACAAGTTTTCGCCACCACCAACTCAATAAAAATGTTTCTGTCCTCCTAAAACTCGCTATACTCAGAGGACTCCGGATGAACCCACACCGTCACGGGTTCAA
Source organism: Beroe forskalii (assembly GCA_011033025.1). Classification (NCBI taxonomy): domain Eukaryota; kingdom Metazoa; phylum Ctenophora; class Nuda; order Beroida; family Beroidae; genus Beroe; species Beroe forskalii. The sequence continues at coordinate 463,823 of WFMF01000072.1, read as the reverse complement.
CCGACCTATTCTGCTGGGGCGGCCTAATCCGGGCCCTAACGGCCGTCAAACAGCTACACTCGCAACTATTGGGGGCTGACAGGATCTTGAAGAGCATACAGTTAACGAACCCTTGGAGGGGGTCGAAGAAGTTCTGCAGGGTGATGAGGATGTGGTTGTTACAGATTGCACTGTCCAGGGTGCAGTAACAGGAGAGACGGGAGATGGTGCCCCAGATCCGGCACACGATGAACATCACCGGGATGAGGAGGATCTTGTTGATCCGCAGACTGCTTCCTGCAAAGGTGGAATTGAGAGGGAAATAGGATGATGAAATAAGGTTAAAATAGGGATAATCGAGCAGGAATTCACGGCTTCATTCACGGGTCACTTTCAGAGCTTGATAAGGATAATAAAGGAGAACTATTAGTATATTAAATTTGTCTCCATCCACAAACGCATGTTCCTTTTAACCCCATAATTTTCCCAATAGTCCCGTAATCTGACCGTTAGCAATAATCCTGATATATACCTGCAGCGAGAGGGTTGGAGTCGTTAGGCAGGACCTCACTGTCATCCCCTCCATTTATAGGGGCGTAATTATCCATGAGTTGCTTGTACCTCCTCCAGGCCAACGTGCAGTAAATCGTCACCCCTGCAATGTTTGGGAATGTTTGTATTTATGGTAATGGGTGTATTTCAAGTCTGAGGGTTCCTTCTACATGAGCAATGGTAATTAGCGAATTTTCATCCGATCAAAGATATCAAAATGTATAATTCATGAAGCAACAATTTGAAAATACATTAGAATAGTTAATTTATTAACTAAGCTACCTAAATAAGCGAATATCTCAAAGCTCTTGCCCTACCTAAATAAGCGAATATCTCGAAGCCCTTGCCCTACCTAAATAAGCGAATATCTCGAAGCCCTTGCCGTTGTACATGGCCGCAGGACAGGACTGCTTGAGGAAGGGCCCTGAGTTCTCGGACTCCTTGGTAACGTTAATCCAGCACCAGGACAGGTGGTAGGTCTCCTCGTGGGAGTCAGTGGAGTGACCGATAGTCTTCCGCTCGTCTGAAGGAGGAGAAGATTGATTGATTGATTGATTGAAAGCCCCCTGAGGGGATTATCCGCTTTAAATCTAGAGTTAAAATCTAGAGTTGGAGATTTACAATATGGGAGTCAGTGGAGTGACCGATAGTCTTCCGCTCGTCTGAAGGAGGACTGAGGAGGGGAAGGTTGGGGGAGGCTTTTCATAGAGTTTGAAGTGGGCTCTATTAGTATTAGTTCGAAGTTGAAATAGGTGAGATTTTTGGATACTATAGTAAGTTTTGTTAGGTTCTGGTTTCTAATTTCTTTCCATAATCCAAATTGATTGTCAGTTAGAGCACCATTCGTGTGTTCTCAAAAATTCAAATCTGCACTTAACTGTACCTATTCCGAGGACATCAAAGTAGAAAGAAGCCATGATTATTCCAAAGGGGATGATGGAGAGAACGTGCAGAATTCTGTATGCAGTATGGGCCACTTGAATTCCTGGAATTAGAATTTCAAACTAAACAGTGCGAACATTTTCGTCGTACGACGTGCGGGTCAATGTGATAGAGAATTAAAAATCAAGATTGAAGAGAGTAGCATTTTCCATCTTAGTCCTACTCTAAGTCTCAGTAGCTAGTTTTTCCATCAGATTGAACTAAAGACCCATTCCGAATCTGAGCAGCAGATAGATGTGTTGACTGAGACCGAACGTCCATAAAAATGTCAACATCGCTCCAACCGTTATCACTGCTGACTGAAATTTATACAAATGATAAGTTGAAATCAAGAAAAGTTCTTAATCTCCAAACACAAGAAATAAAACTTGACTGCCATTACAAAAGGAGAGGAAAGGCACTGGCAATAATGGATCCAAGATAAGAATTAGTAGTGCAAAACAATCAGCTTTTGTAATCATGTTAGTCAATGTGAAAGCAAGTAAATTTAAACTTGGATATTTCAAATCAAATCCGAGTTTTCAGAACTCTCCACAATATCTAAACCATTTAAATAAGCACCTGCCACTTACACCCATAGTACCCCAACCAGCTGAGAATGTCGCACTTATCAGCACCGTGCTGTTCTTCGTACATCTGGATACACGCAACTACCAACGTGGGGAACGCTTGGAGAATGTCTGGAAAAGAAAGTGTGGCTGAGAGTGGATTAAGATATCAATAAATGTTGGTAATGTTAGATAAGAATATTTGGATATGTTTGAGCTTTTTGAATAACCAAGCTCGATAGTATTGAATGATTCGAGGAGCATCTGCAATGTCAGCAAAGAAAAAGATATCAAAAAGATATGAATGCATAATTGCGAAACCGATGGGCCAAATGAAATTTGCCATTTATGCTGAATAAACCCCTCCTCCAACCTGCTAGAGATATCATGAAGATGATCTTCTTGGACATTGAGATACAGAGTTCATGGCGGAGTGACGTCAGGATTAACGTTACAGACCCCAGAGTTCCAAGGAGACTTCCAAGGAGGGTAGCAACCGTGAACAACCTGGGAAATGAGGCGAGGTTTAGATATAGTGCAGTGAGTTTTCAGGCAGAGAGGTTTAGACACTGCAGTGAGGTTTATGGCAGTGCAGTGAGGTTGTGATTTCTCGTGCGATTCAATGTTCACTGACCAGGAATTAAGAAAATGTATGAAGTCTGCTTTGCACAAATCGCTTATGATATGCTCAAGTTGAAGAAACTACCCTCAAACCATGGTACAGGGGCAATGAAACATGCAATTCCCAAGACTCACGTTGTACTGCAATCATCAGGATCAGTAAAATCCGGGGTTACATCCCCGTAATCAGGAAGATGGTATCCCACCAGAGAGGCGTTACTCCAATACACCATGGTGTCACAAATCAGAGGAGTCAGAGACTAATTTGCTCGTCAGAGTAGTGACGTAAGAGGGATGGGGTCACTCTAGGTAGATGAGGTGGTGGTAAGCATCACAGCAGCCATGAGAGGTACATATTATATTGGGTACCTATTGGAGGTGGAAAGTGTGAGGATATACTTTAAGTTGTTTATTTAATAAAGAATGGTAATTTATAATTCAGATCGTTAAGTAAATTTTCAAAAACATTTATCTGTAAAGTCAAAGAAATATGATTACGGTGACAGTCTGGTTGAGGTTTCCAGCATTTTTAATCTGCGCTACTTAAAAAATAAACAGAAGGATGAAAAATAATCTGCAAAGTAATCAATCAATATCAACATTTCAAAGAATTAGAACCTCAGCATTTAAATGATCTGTTATCAGGGATCATCGAATTTCTCTGTCTTTATTTTTTAATCCTTACCTACATTGGGCATGATCGTTCAAATTTTAGCTTCAAATTCAATCAAAAACTTAACCCTAAACAACAAATCGATCATGAACATCGAAATCTTTCTTTTTATTCGTTTCTCCGGGGGAAAGCTTATCAATATCATTCTGGGAATTCCGGGCATTCTCTGACTGAATTAACAGTAGGCGGACTAGCTGCCCCGATACTCGAGGTATTTAAATTCCTGCCTGCTGCACTAGTGGAGCTCCTTCCCCCTCCACTCTTCCCGCTCCTCATGCAGGGACCACTGGTGTTGATGGTCAGAATAGAGTTCTGGGAGGAGTGGTGTCGTCTCTTCTTCGTCAGATAAGGGATGCTCCTGAACGCCAACTTCACTCTCTCCACCAGGTAGAACTCTCTGGAGGTCGTCAGGAAGTATAGGATGAAGTTGATCCAGCCCTGGGACAGGTCTAGGAAGTACATTAGCGTCAGGAAGGCGGTGAAGGCGGAGTTCGAGGGCCGGACACAGCTGTTCTGGACCAGCCAGATGGTCACGATGGTGCCCCAGATCCGGACCATCACGAAGACGATGGGAATGGCGATGATTTTACCCGTTTTGGAGATGACGGAGACGAGGTAGGAGCTGTTGACGTCGTTTTGGGAACGGAGGTGCTTGACTTGGGCGTAGAGGAGGCCGTAGTAGACGAAGACGGTGACGTACATCACTGAAAGAGAAAAGTTGTATTTCTTGGAAATAGCTCCATTTTAAACAGCATCTCTATGCTTGAGCCTCTAATTTTAAGCAGATAAAACAGGTAATAATAATCTGTCCAACAGGGAATAATAATCTAGTTCTCAATAGGTCTATAGATATAAAATAACTCACGTATTTCGAGGAGTTTCCCATCCCAGATCATCCACATACAATTCTTATTGTTTTCACCAGGCTTAACTTTGATCCAGCACCATCTCAAACCTGATACATATTGGAATTAAGATGTGAAATCTCAACGTGGCAATATCTATAAGTATGTGGTTACGAAAATTATGAGACTGAAAGGAGCAGTATTTTGTCTCCTATACCGTCAATTTCAGCTGGAAGGCTTAACCTGGTCAATTCCTCGGGTGTATTTATAAAAAGGCAGAGCGGTTGCATAACTTACCTACCACCTCTGCTCTGCCCAGGATATCGTCCCCAAAGAGGTAGACGTTCTCAATCAGGACTCCAGCAGAGAGAACCAGCAGTATCACAACACCACACCTGATGCCAGGGTTCCTGGGAGTCATGGGAAGTTGTGTTACTACTCAATTATTTGTGGATTATAAAAAGGAAAAGAGTGTTCTACTTCTAGTTCTAAAGCATGGGAAACTTTTAGTTTTCGGGTTGAAGTGGAAAGTGGAAACGATGAAAATCTCAAGATTTTTGTTGGCAAAATCATCAACTTATTTTGGATCTAAATCCTTTGATGAGGCAATGGAAAAAACAGAATAACATCTGAAGCACTACAATATAAACCTATGATTGATATTGAACCTGGTAGCCACAAGTAAAAACATGTGCTGAGCCAGACCAGCAGTCCAGATAAATGAGATTTGAGCACCACTAGTCATGAACAACGACTGAAAAGGAGTGACTAATTAATGTCGGTTTTGGAGAGATTTTAATTTTATGAGCATCAAACCATTAAATTTCATTAATCGGTAAATTAGACAAGGCCTGCCTAAAAGTAACTTGTAAACCCAAAGTTATGAGTCAGAATTCAGACCATTCAAGTATACAATTGAAGAACTACCCAGTGCACTCTCTGGAATCTCCAACCTGTATTTTGCATGGCAGATCATCCATGGCCCCACTGCCACTACTCAGCACTACCGCCTCCCCAATCAGTGCCGGGAGTGCCACCATGATGTCAGCCAGTGCCATGATAGCCACTATACACCGGGAAGTACTCCGGACACTCTTCAGATGGATGAAGGAGATGATGATCACACAGGCGCCCAGGACTGCAAAGAGATGGGGGTTTAAGGGAAAAATATGGCTTAATTTTGTCAAGATGAAATTAAGCGTATTGTAAGACTGAATATCATGTGCATAATATTCAGCTTCACACCAAAAATTAAAACTTTCAATTCATCCGAAGAGAATGTTGATAAAGTCGCGTATAAAAAAATTTAAAAAACTGCTTAGCAGGTACCAAAAAAAAACGATTATTAAAAGTGATCAATTGATCATCTTGACCACCTGCAAGTTTTTTATTGGTCCCACAATACTACCATACCTGACATGATGGAACTGGTCAAAACGAGAATTGAATTCACTGTACTGATGGTAGAGTTATTACTCTGGAAGTGATAGCCTGTACTGCCAGAATACGTCATATTCTCATGAAACATGTCTTTCAACTTCTCAAAACGTTCTCAAAAGGGTGCTGCTAGATGATGGCAGAGTCGTCGAATTGGACTAAAATTATCGATCAAAATGGCGATATTTATAATAATAATTCGCCTGTTTTTGACATATCAATGGCGAAAATGGGAAAATTCCAGTCGATGGATCTGCCATCACTAAATAAACTATTCACTGAAAGTGAATCAGGTGTCCCAACAATTTAAAATTGGGCACTTAATTAATTGCATGCAATTACATTTACAGCTGCAAAATTCACAGAACCAAAAATCAAAAGGAGAATCGTGCAGTGTAACAACGATGAACTTGAACCAATATATTTCTGGAAAAGAACAGATGAGAAAGCAATTGTCTTTCTGGTGTAGCTGAGAAAGCTAGTTGTAACATGAGCTTCAGTTCACACGGCACGTGACCAGAGTAAAGGAAGGCGATACGAGCGATAAACTCAACTCAACTTACAACTGCATTTGTATTCGAGTTTGTGCGTGACCCTGTACATATATCAGCAAGCCATGTGGCCAGATAAGAACATGAACATATTATGGAACAAAGATGGACGTGGGGGTTTTAAAATTAATCCTTTAATTTTCAACACATGGCGCCACAATTACAAGAGATGAAAATGTTTTTGCGAGTCAGATAGTTGACGTTCTGAAACTGAATGACCATCAAATTTCCGAAGCAGAAAGTCCATATCAATATATTTCAAGCAGGGAAAGACTGAGGCAGTTTTTATAGCTCTCAACACCAGGAAGAGAATATTGATTGTTGAGTAGCAAACCAGAAATGAAATAAATGACGCATACCTCAAACTCGAAAGTCGGAAATGTATCATATTTCAGTCGTGCCTGTTCGTTTTCAGAGAAAAGATATAACTCAAGCTCAAGGGTTATTTCTTGCTAAGGTTATTTTAATAGCTCCTATATAACTGACGCCTGGCTTCAAAAGTAACTGATTTAAAGCAAACTTAATGCTCTAAGTCTAGCATAGCAACCAACTTGAATTTCTATAACAAATTTTCAAACTCAAGATATCATAAGATGAGGAATATGAATAAGGGACCGTTCACATTTTACGTTATCAATTTTTGGCCAATGTTCAACCCTCCTACAAGTATAATATAACCTTTTAACGCAGGTGTCGAGAGCGTAAGAAGGGAGAATCATTCTGAAATTTCTGAGTCGCAAGACACCATTATGCACCTTCCAGGCATGTTTATGCTATGTATTCAAAAACCCTATAGGCACCAGGGTACCGTGTGCAATAAATTATTACGCACTGTAGTGCCGAAATCCGGATTTATTACGCACTGTAGGTCATAATAATTTATTATGGTGCAGTAGAACAGTGCGTAATAATTTATTTCGTAATAATTTATTTCGCACAGCTGAGCAAACTGTACCTTCATATCTTAATTTAAAACATTTCCTTGTGTTTGAAAATATTGCCATTTTTTCGAGTAAAGTCGGTGCATAATTCAGTTTAATAACTCGTAAAAAGTACTAAACTCAGCATTAAAAACCTCGGCCTCGGTTTCTTAATGCCATATTACACACTCGGGCCTCCGGCCCTCGTGTGTAATATGACGTTTAGTACCTTTTACTCGTTACTAAACCCTTCATCATCATTATGTATGACGCATTCACAATATGCTCAATAGTGTTAAATCAGTGTCACGTACGTACAAATAGTTATCGTGTGGAAATTAATCAGAAGCGTTCTCATAACTTGTAACATCTACGTATGTATTCATGTTAGTTTTATCTACAACCCCCTCTCTCCTTGATGATAACGTTTAATATAGGGAGCTGTTACATATTACGTCAGCAATTTGAGACCTCCCCCCCCGTCTGTCAGAAATCAGAACCCCTCCCACTTAAGCTGTGTTCAGGATTCGACAAAACTTAGACAGTAAGAAGTCAAAAATAAGTGGTATTCATATCATAGGATTAGGAATATTACGTAAATACCAAGGTATTTAGGAGACGAGGTGGGTAAAGAAAATCATCTAAGCATCTAAAGAGGAAATCTCAAATTTTCTGCTGCCGTCAACAAAGCCCTGGCCCCTCCCTCCTTTTCTACTATTTGGAAACCCCCTCCCTCCTCCCCAGTTCCCTAACGTTGCTGACGTAATATGTGAAAGCTCTTATATAATGTGAACGATCTCTAAAAGTAACTAAAACTAATAAAAGTAAAACAAGTGGATTCAAATTAAGTAAGTGCATATCAAATGTGAATATTTACAGCTTTTAAACAACAAAAAATATATCCGAGATATCGCCTTGTTTCACACGGACTCACATTTTAAACGATCAAATTGAAAGTTAAAGCAGTAGTTTCCACACCATTGATAATTAATAAAATTAATGAATTCAAAAAATGTGGAAACTTTAATACTGTGCTTAGAAATTCTGGTGATCGATGCAGAGAGTTTGTGATTTAGATCAACAAAACGCTCATCAAGACCAAGAAAAAGGAGACAAATTCATTGTAAATCAAATTCAATCAATGGCCCAAGACTTCTACAATCTACATTTAATTGCTTGTGCAAACAGTAACACTCCAATACGCTCAAATTTTCGGAAAAAGAATTTCGGGAAAAGGTCTTAATCACGGAAAAAGGGGTTAATAAAACGGGGCAAAACTCCAGTAACATTCTGAATGATACTTCCTCATTAGCTGTGTGGCTTGATACACCGGACACACGAAAAAAAGGCGTTTGGGATGACGCCATTATCATATTCATTACTCATGACATCATTATCATAACTGAAAGTTGAGAGTTGATGTCGGCATTATCATAGCTCGAAGCAGTGATTGGTGAGTTTATGACGTCATTACCATAGGTCAAAGTGTTAAGCTGATGACGTTAAACGGCCTATTTTTCACGTGTGGTGTTCGCTCCATGCTAATACTACAGTGCATCTCTACAACTACATTATGGAAAGCTTACTCATGGTGCAGCGAAGCAGCAGAGCTTGAATCTACCAATCAACGGTGCCATAGAGTAATACTGAGCGCTGATTGGCTGTGCCAAAGAACACCATGGGTAAGCTGCTTACCCATTATATAAGAGTATAAGTGCGATTATCATGTGATAGTATGATGGGCGGCGCATTAGCTTACCCATACGTCCCTTCAACATCGACCAATCAGCGCACGGATAGACGTTGAACGCTCGTGCTGATTGGGCAATTTCTATGGGTAAGCTTATAGCATTACGTCGTCGATATTAGTTTTAATGTACCCTTTACCCATGTTATTAAAAACAAGTGATTAATATAACAACCAAAAAATCAAGTATCAACGCTATTTATATAAGTCATTAACTTAAACAAAAATTAAACAATGTTACAGTACATGTATTTTTCAAAATTGTTAAATACCAACCGGCCTGTAATGAAAGACCTTTTGGTACCCTTATTACATTTTACGAACATTTATTACCGCTAAATAAAATAGATACGTATCATTAATAAGAAATTTACAAAAAAAAGTTAAGATTCGTTTCTAAGAATGGATAGCATTTCACGACAGAATCTATGGTGAAGCTTCTTAGTTGTAGTAAAATTTCGAATTGATTTAATGGGAGAATTCAGATTCTTTGTTAATCACATAATTCCGAGTGAGGTTTGAGATACGCAGCCAAATTTTGAGCTCACATTTATGCAGCTTCAGCCGTGAAATTCTACGAAAAGACCTACGATTTTTCCACATTTTTATAGATACCAGCAACACTAAAATTTACTTAATTATTTAAAGATTTGTATTATTATTCAAATGAGATCGTCTGATTTCAAATTCTCCTCGTCATTTCGTATACAACAACAATCAAACATACATATAATAGAATAGAATTAAATCCAGGAAATCCAACTCCAGAAATTTAACTAAACTTCGCTCATTTGAATTGTGCCGGCTGCTACGTCACAAGATAGGAATACCATAAAGTGCCATAACTTTTGAATGCTTCGGAATGGATAGAAAGATGATCGTGGTCGCAAAATGTCTAACACGACGTTGGTATTCAGAAAAAAAGGGGTGTCATATAATGGGATATTATTGCATATCATGCGACGAAGCAATTGGCAAGATTCAAATCCATCGAGCTAAGAATAAGGCTTAAATTTCCGGGGGATGAATCAGTAATGCTACGTATCAAATTCTTGAAGAGGTCACGACGGGGCGTATCAAATTCCTTTCTATTTGGCTACATTTGTCTTATGTTCAGAAATTCACTGATATTGCTGGGTTATTAGGAATAAACAGTCATTATTACCTCATCGGCCCTTAATATACCGGCCTTTTCAACCGACAATTAAACCGAAATTGGGTTATTTTCAAGCCATTTAATCGGCCCTTTGGACCAGAATTGAAAGATCAGTTAAATAAGGGCCGATATGGGGTACAAGAATCGGACAAAAATTGCTCAGATATGATAGGGACTACTAGTACATGACATGCAATATGTACTGACAGAGGCTATAAAGAGTATATCATCAGCAATTCATCAATGAACTGAAATCTTATCGAGATCTCCCTGACCCATAGGTGAGCACTTGGATCGCGTAAAAAGGCTGTACTTTCGACAGAAGTTCACTGAAAAGTTAATTGCGCGCAATGTAAAATGCGCAGTTTATCAATCCCTTCATCGATCGATTCATGCACACACGAATGGTTGGATCATGTCATTGTACAGAGCAGTGATCTCTGTGGTGTCCCGAAGTTTAAGTTACGCTCTAAACGTCGCGCAACTAAAACCCGCCTCGGTCAGACATTTCATAATGGTATACGATAAAACGTTATGATGTGTATATCAATACTATGAATGTATGTTTTAGTAATCATATTTAAGAATAAAGGTCGGACATAATATATCCGACGACATAATTTTAGCTGATAAAACTTAGTTAAGAGGTATAAACTTGGAAGTTATGTATTACACTTCGCGTAACGATAATAATAAGGAATGTCCAGAAATGAGCTCAGAAGAAAACGTTATATATTTTAAAAATATTAAACTATCTGCAGACCACTTCCTCTCTATTTTCTAGAAATAATCTAAACCGATCCTACAAACATATAAATATCAATTTTTTGTATTATATTATAAACCTCCTAGTACACATACACAGTTGTCGCCACTTAGAGAAATGGGATTCATTCTGAAGTTTCCGATCGCGCGGCACCATATACGTACGTTGATTTAGTGTTAAATCAGTATCACGCACGTATAAATGGCGGTTTTGTGGAAATTTCAGACGCCGATCTCAGAGGAGGCGACACCTCTGATATATTATTTTGTTACAAGTTCGCACTACCCTTCCACTGAACGAGAGCTCATTCCTGTAATAATATCAATTAAAATGTATAGTAAATCACATATTATATATCACGTGACCACGGTTACCAATTAAAATACAGTTTTAATATATTACTGATCACGTGACCGCGCCATATTATGATCGTCGGTAGGAGTTGGGGACAGCCCGGGGGTTCCTCACCCCGTGGTGGATGCCCGGGGGCAGCAGCCCCGGAGGGGGTTTGGGGTGGGCCCCGGGGGGCAGGACACGTGGGGGAGGGAGGGAGTGGGCCGGGTGGATGGGTGGTGCAGGGAGGTGGGAAGCTGCTCCGGCCGTGTGGTGTACGGGCGCCGCGTGGCGCTGCGGCGGCGCTGGGTGGCGTTGAGGCGGCGCAGGAGGGAGGTGGGAGGGGGCGGGAGGGAGATGGGGCGCCGCCACGGGGTGCCGGGGCGGGGGTGGCAGGTGGGGCGCCGCAGCGTGGTGCACCCCCGCAACGGTTCTCATGGACGGCGGCTGCCTCATCACTTGGTGTGCACTGAAATGGGCGACTTAAGATGCGACATTTCTTCAGAGATGATTCTTCAGCTTTATTTGTTTTCTTGCCATCTTTAAGTAATTTTATAATTTTCTTCATACTTAGTTAGCTAATCTGTGGAACTCAGTAGCTCAAAAATCATAGCACATCACCCTACAAATCTTGCGTTGGTCAGACTATTTATCACTGAGAGTTAACCAACTTACTAACCTGGTGGAGGGTAGGTGTGCAGGTTCTGGTACACTGCTCGTATGAGAACCTGTAAGGAAGGACTTTAAGTTGGATTACAACACAAAGACGGGTTGCAATGGTTACATTTTCCCTGCGTCGAACTGTTGATTTGTTGAATGATGACAGGCCTGTCACTTCCGCAAAGCGTGTGCTCGCAAACAAGGGTTTACCAAGCCTATGCGACACTCGTGAAAATAATAACTCACTGGTGCTGCTGACAAAGTGCTGGTGAAGTTGGTAGAAAGTAGGGCGGTGCGAAGACTCGTATTGCCAGCACTGCAGCATCACATTGTACACATCCTCTGGACACCGCGCTGGTTTAGCCAGACGTTCTTCTCTCTTTTCCAGCATGTCAACCACCTGGGAGAACGCAGCTTGTTAAACAGGGAGAACGGAGCATGTTTAACAGGTGGAACGGAATGTTACACTGCTAGAACGGTCTGTTAAACAGGTAGACTGGTAGAAAGGTCTTCTAACCATGCGTGCACACTGCAGATGCATCGATCGATGAAAACCCGTAAAAATACTGCAATTTCGATAACCAGTCAGACCTGAAAACGCGCACCAATTTAATCAAACTAAAGAAGACTCAAGTGGGTCCAGAAAAGCGAGAAAGGCTCAATTCACACACTCCCACTGACCTGTTGACTGCTCATGTCTCCATACGGCATCTCTCCCAGGGTGAATATCTCCCAGAGAGTCACGCCGTAGCTCCACACATCGCTAGCCGAGCTAAACGTTCCGTAGTTCGTGGATTCCGGGGCATACCTAGAGGTGGTAGAGATTAAAGATAATCACGCGACATGAGAAAGACTCGTTAAATTCACCACACTCAGGGTCTTTTTTGCAGCGCTGTACTCAAGAACGGTCATAGATACATTCAAAGAAATAAGTTACAATGGGAAGATCAATGGGAAGATGGCCACTGAAACAGACTCGCTGTCTCAGTCTGGAATGCCTTTTTATTGCTTCAAAAATACGCCAACATCTATTAAAAAACCTACCACTTGACTGGCCATTTTCCGCCCTTTTGCGCCTGGTACGTAGCACTTTCCGCCTTGATAGCTCGGGACAGCCCAAAGTCGCTGATCTTGACAGTATCGGGCGCAGCAACCAGAATGTTCCGTGCAGCTAGATCACGGTGGACAAACTTCTCTCCTTCCAAGTAGCTCATTCCCGCTGCGATCTGGAGAGAGGGACCGATAGAAGGGACGAATGGTGTACAATAGGTCCAGTCATGAAATGAACTTCAGATAACCAATAAATATGCTCATATGGCAGAATCCTGCACATACTGTTAGATAAAAGACGGTCATGGTCAATGGTTGTTTTGGTATATAATATTAACGCACCTGAGCACTCCACTTCATCTGATGCCCCACGGCGATCTTATCCCTCTTATCCTTGAGATACTTCAGTAGCGACCCAAACCTCACTAGCTCCTGCACCAACATGAGACTCGGCTCACTGCAGATGCCCAGCAGTCGCACGATGTTGGGGTGAGAGAGCCGATGCATGGTTTCCGCCTCCCTCATGAAGTCCTGGGTGCCAGCCTGAACGCTGTCTTTTCGTAGGGTTTTGATGGCCACTGGTCGCTGGAGGCGTGCGAGAGTCAGAACGGAGTGAATTGTAAACTAAGCTTTTTGGAACCTCATTTAGTACAACACGACATCAATCAGAGATCGATATTTATAAACCCATTAAAATCATGCAATTAATGGCTTATCACATTCCTCACATACCTTATGCTCTTCATCATCAGTGTAAATGCCCTCCAACACCACCCCAAACTCTCCCTCTCCCAGCTTCCGAACTTGCTGCAGTCTGTTGATGGGAATCTTCATCAGGGAGTTGAGACATGTGTCTCCGCGGGGCTGTCTCCATCCGTGCCGATGGGAGGAGAGGTGGTGCATGGGCTGAGAAGAAATGCTGATAATTTTCTTGGGACGATCTATTTTAAAAGAGTTTCCTAATATAATTTTTGTACGCATCATAATTGTACGAGAACTGTTCTACAAAAATAACTCAACCACGATAGGGACAAAAGCTATGATTTGAGTCAACCAAATAATGTCACTATATCAACGAATGTAACCATTTCATCACTGGCTATGTAACTTTTATTGGGTGATCTTAATCATGATATATATTACCTTAGCGGGCAGGGATGGTTATTATTAATTCTATACAGCTGATAATGTGAAACTTTACAGGCTTCTTCTCCAGTGATACATTATAGATGTTACAAACATCTCATAATAACACACTGTAACGCGTGTATTTTATATATCTAAAGCAATACACAGAATTCTTGTCATTATGTAGTGTGTCAGTTTGTACTACATTGTTACTGGATGACCCGAGCGCTAAAAATAGGCGACTAAAATTCATTATCGGGCTATTTTTAGCGTAGATATATCACAGGACCCACTACCATGCTACTCATAGGGTAGATATATTCATAAGAAATACTAGAGGTTCAAGATGTGGGTATCACAGAACCTAGTTCCATGAACCTCTATTGAACTTTGTCTCTGCCCACTCACATGAAGGTTCTGGAAAGTCTCTGGTTGTTGGGGAGGTTGTGAGGGGGGAGGAGGGAGGGGCGCCCTGCTGGCGCCTCCAGGCGGCAGAGGACTAGACGTAGCGGCGCCGCCAGGACTCGGACACACGTTGCTTCCACCCGGACTAACGTTGCTGGGACTTCCACTGCTAGTCCCAGGGACAGGGGCAGGTGGATAGCGCCGGACTACAGGCGCGACTAGTCTGAAGGGAAAGGGGGAAATGTGAGGGGTGGTGGCATCGACTTGTAGCTATGAAACATTTAACGTAATTTTGCACCTTCTTCAACATCCTAAATTCTAGATACATATGAAAATAGTGTAAGTGTTTAAAAGGATAGGATTATTCGGACGCCCCTCCTTCTCGCACAAACTTACTTGCAGATTAGGCCATCGGAAAAGTTACAGTAATAAGCCACCAAATTGTCGAGCGAGTCCCACATAGGTCCATCGTCAAGAAACCAGAATCTATCGTTCTGAGGTAAACCATAACTCAGTGACTTTTTCAGAAAATTGAAAACAAATCTTATTACCACAAGGTCCGAAGATTCCCGATCTTGTCCACAATGGTGTGCAGAGACCCTGAACATATCAATGAATTTCCAAGAATGTACTTAAATCCATCAGTCACGACTCTGTCCATTAAACCAGGAATGTAGGTAGGCCTAATAGAGTCATTCCGATGTGAAATCATTGATCGTACACGGTAAATAGAGAAGGGACCCTCTGCTATTGCTCTATGTAGGGCAAAGCACCATAGTTACTAAATAATACCGATCCATTGGCTAATAACTCGCATTCTATGGTCATGTGGTGGTTAAAGTCACATCAAAGGAAGTAATAGAAGGGCTACAGTCACGCGCTCGCTAAATTCCACACGATGAACTTGAAGAACGCGCGTGCCAATTTTGATGAATGATCAAACTCGCGTCAGAGAAAATATCTTCGCGCGTTCCATAAAAGTATTCTAGAACGGAAAATTGCCACAAAGTAGTGTCCGGTGGATTGCGAAATCTGGATGCAGGGCACCAAGTCATGTGATTCACATCAAGAGAATCATCGACCCAAATATCTGTGACGTTATCTGCTGTAAATATGTGGATAAATCGTAACATTTCTGAAAGTAACCGAGTTACGGGGGGAAATATATTTTGGGTTCCTTAATTAACGATAATCCGTCTAAAAATAGTTCCATAAAACTTCACCGGGCGTAGGCATTCTCTCGTAATACCGATCAGTGGTACCTGAACATAACAATGTAATTATCTCAGTAATCTCTGAGAAGGAATTTAGTGTATTATAGAGAGAGCAGATGATGGTCTTTCATTCCAGGAAGCAAGTTGTGTCCTGCGTGGAAGTAAGGGGTTTTGTCATGGGTAGTGACGTGAAGCTACAAGGACAATAGTCGCCCGGAAAAGAATTCTAGGAGTGCATTACCGGTTATTGTTTTGGTCAAAACAATGATTTGGACAAAAGTTTGTTACTGGTTTTTGAGCAGTTCCATCACATCTCATAACAGTAAACTGTGCTTTGGTTGTTAGCAAGAATTTTAATCTGAATTTGTTGATTTAAAATGAGATACTTAGATACATATCCAGGGTGGGGGTGCTTTTCAACAATTTTTTGGGGAAAATATCACATCTTCCAAAAAATTATTCGCAAGTGCGATGTTTTTTGACTTTAATTTTTCAATCAGATATTTAGGTGATACCTGTTATATCAGAGAAATTTCAAGAGTCAGATCTCATGAAATCAGATTAATCCATCTTACCCTGTTATCTATCCCGTAATGGCAGGGGCGGCTCGTATGGGTGTATGGGTGTTGAGATACACCCAAAGCAGATTTAAGAAGAAAATTTAAAAAAATCAAAAATCAAAAATCTAATCTATTTTTTTCCTCTCTTCCACATTCCATAGTCACGCGCGCGGCGCACACTCGCGGAGAATACCAAATCATTAAAAAAGCCGCGCATTAAATTCGATTTATTCTTGCTCGAAAATCGAGCGCTATTATATGGGTGTAACGCGCACACCCAAAATCAGGGATTTTACGTGTAAGTTACAATGATCTCTTAGCGGCTCGTCAAATCTGGGTGCGTAGTGTAATTTTACAATAGATGGGTGCGAGCGTACACCCATGGTTTAGCGGGAAACTTTCGAGGAAAATTCTGGTAGAACTCTGCGATTAGCACCATTTCTCTTGCGTCTGCTTGAATTACGTCACTCTTTTCTTTGTAGGCATTTAACTATCGGCATATGAACGTTATTTTCTAAAACTTAAAGATTGAATTCACGAACTATATTTACGTACTTACTTAATTTGAACACGAAATTGGAGTAAGTTTTCTGAGGATAAAACGATGAAACTTTCGCAAAATTAGTTGATTTAAAGTCGATCGGCATGTAAATTTTCAGATCATGCATTTCAATATCATTTTCGATTTTGTTTGTCAATCTTCATCACACCTCCATCTTCATCATCACACCTTCATAAAGACCATAAAGACGTGAGTACATAATATTGTAAATATTTATTCAGGTCCGTCAATTTCGAAATATGATTTAGGTACAGTACAGTGTGATAAAATGTCGATGTGATATCCTTAAAATCGAGATTTTAGCGTCGAAAAATTCGCTTATTTTTGGATAAATTTGACAATTTTAGACCATTTTCATTGCACAATTGAAGAAGAAAACCGTCGGGTCCGCCTACGGCGTAGGCCTCCGGCAGTTGGGGGGCCCACCACCCAAACCCCCTGAGTCCCTCGAACCTCGGTACCCAAGACCCCATTCCAGCCACCCCCACGAGCCGCCCCTGCGTAATGGCAGTCTAATATAATCTAAGAAATTTCATGTGATAGATCGATAAACTTCGCAAAATGAGATTAATCCCGTTTACCCTGTTATCTATTCCGTAATGGCAGTCTAATATAATCTAGGAAATTCCACGAGATAGATCAATACACCCCATGAAATGAGATTAATCCCGCTTACCCTGTTATTTATCTCGTAATGGTAGTCCTTGTTTGAGCTTATCATGCTCAGCACATGAACTCCCTTCACACGTTGCGACTTCCTTGTTAGGAAGGTTCCGTCAGGGGACCCGGCTAGGATCTTAGCGGCAGCCCTGTGCGGAAGGGGGAGTATGCGTGTTAAGAAATGTACAAGGAAATGTATAAGTACTCAGTCGTCTACAATGTACAGGGAAATGGATAGGTAGTCGAAAATTTGAGTCGTTTTGTATTTTTGATGGTATTTTAAATCCTTTTCTACTCTTCTAGGCTGTAATGCATCATGTTACATGATTCATATAGGTACATAAAGGGGGAAATGTATACCTAGGGTCCTAAGGCAAGGATATGAAATGTATAGAAATTTACAGTAGTACAAGAGAAGATCATATAGGATGAGCAATGTAATAAATCAACCTGTAATTCGAGTAGAGGTTCAGTTGAGATTCATAATTTATGGTGAAAATACAAAAACCACACCCATCTAGAATTGGATGCAGTTATCCCCCAAAAAAACATACCACACCGACACTGCATAAGTACATAAATACAATGTACATAAATGCAATGTACACACAGTCACGTTACAATGCCTTACACATATACAAATAGCGATCTCACACTGCAACAAGACAACGTCAGACAGAGTGACGTAAAACGTACTTTCTATCGATATTCAGATGCATGAAATCCCGACTTGAGTATTCAGCGGTAAACTTCGGGTTTGCAACAGCTTTTTCTGAAATAAGTAACATATTGTTACATTTTAATGTGATGAATTTACAGGGCGAGCGTCAATGATTTTATTTTTGTTAGATAAGATAAGAAGGGGCGCGAATGCTACTTAAGATGATATTTCACAATAGATCTTGATTTCAAAGTCAAAATATTAAAATTATGAGAATACTTATATCATATTATCATACTTTGATTATGATTTGATTCATTACACATTCAATAAACCCGCACTTACCCAGTAGAGCGAGAGTGCTCTTGTGTCCTGCCGATGTGGCCAGGTCTGCGGGAGTGTTCTTGTCATCGTTCTGCGGGTACGCGGGTAGGCCGGCTTCCAGCAGCAACTGAAAAGGGGGTTGTTTTAAAAACCCGCAGGACACCCGTTTGTAAATTGAAGTTGGATAAACATATTATTGGTTACACAGAAAATTCACGCTTTTCATACTCCACTAAGTCATATGATGATATACTTACCGTAGCTGGAACCCACCGTAAGAAATGTACTGCTGAATCAGATTAAAAAAAGGAATAAAATTTAAAAATACGGGATGAGGGTTAAATTGTGAATTTAAATTAAATTAATCTAAAACACGTAATAAACACGTAATAAAAACGTAATAACCACGTAATAAACACGTACAGAAAGTATGGCGGTGTGATCTCTACTCGCAGCCTCGTGTAAAACCGACCACCCGGTGTCGTGGTTCTTTGATATCCGGGTAATGGACTCGAGGCTGAGTTTCTTCAGGAGGAACTTCACTATTTGAACACGCCCTGGGAGATACAAGGTGCAGTGTAAATGAAGGTTTTTTGGGACTTAATTATTGTGCTATTCTAATGATTTTCTTCCATGAACTCTTGATTTGGAGAGAGTGGTTGATCATAAATTTAACCAACATCTAACCATTAATCCATTAAGAACCAAATCCGACCAAAATTTGATATTCTGGAATAGCCTCCACTCACCATGAATAACAGCGAGGTACAGAGAACTGTTAGATTCGTCATCACTCAGTTCAATGTCTGCTCCGGACTTAATCAGCAGCTTGACAATGTCCATGTGTCCCTTAACAATTATACCATTAGCAGGTAAAGCAAGATCTTGAGAAGTTTTCAGGTGTATTGGGAGCAAGGACCATGTAGGTCTCAAGGAGAATTATTATCATAAACCATACCTAATTCATTTAATTCATTTCAAATAGCGAGAGCACTTTGCCAAACAGGCGATTCCTTCCCTCAGAATTATGTGTTATATACATTTGAATTCGGCGGAAATTTCAACATTCGCATTGCCATGACAAGCAATTTATCGACAGTATGACTTCGTATATTACTTCAACATCATGACATCATATAAAAATATATTGATATGACTCATCATTTCATCATATATATTAATTTATTTATTCAAATTTCAATGGAATTAGAACCAATATGAATAACATAGTTTCTGCATACGATATAATGCAATGCATGGAACTGATGCCAACGATAATAGATTAAAGATTAATATAATTTCCAATAAATAACATATATATGGGGTGATCTAATGTTAGTCATAGGCCATAGCCGATAAGGCTATAGAAGTATTTTGTTATATGATCAACTTTTTCCATTGAAACAAGGAAAATTTATTAAACAAGCTAGAAGTTAATGTAACAATTTATTTGTCAACTTGTTGGCACTGTACTGTGTACAACTGGGTACAACTAAAATCAATTTATAGGATAGATATTATATTCCATCTGTAAATAGTAAACAAAACATTTACTAAAATATAACTTCAACTAAATACCTTAATAATAGCGACGTGTAGACAAGTATGTCCCTCCAAGTTCTTACAGTTGAGGAGCATGTTCTTAGCATCGAGTGTCTGGGATTCTATCAGCTTCTGTACTGCCCCGGTCTGGTTCTTCCCTGCTGCCTTGTGGAGCTGCAAAGATGACAATGTATATGAAGATAAAATGGGAAAATATCGTTGAGTAAAAATATGAAGTATATATGGGAGTTGATGAGTAATCTCTTTTGACTCAATGGTACAAATACTAATGTAAACGATGGGAGTAAAATAGACGAAGGTAAGTGGGAGAATGTTGGAAAAAGTGGAACATGAAAGGAGCGGAAAGGGTTCGCAATTAAAAGAATACAAGTAAAACTGGTGTTGCGAGTTTGAGAAATGAGGAACATTCTGATATTTCCATGTCAGGCTGCACCATGTACGTATATAGTGGTCATACTGTTTAATCAGTGTCACGTACGCACAAATAGCGGTCGTGGGGAAATGTCTGAAAATTCACACACTTCTCAAAACTTGCGACATCCACGTTAGGCACATATATGTTAGCATATCTTTACCTTGGTGTTTTCTCGCTTGAGTACTGCTAGTGGAGCTAGCTTCCCCTTGCAGAAACTAACAAGACGGGTAGGTAGTCCGTCATGTGTTCCCTTGTAGTGCTCAATCAGCTCTGTAAGACTTGAGAACTGTGCTCCGCTGTAAGGAAATTATAAGAGAGTTGCGTCATTTTAAAACAGCACACTCCATTACACAGATTTTCAAGCAAGTGGAAACCCTGGCTCCCCTTAGAATATTTCTAAAGGTGGGCTATTTGAAAACTAGGGGGCGTATAGTCCCATGGAGCAGCAAGAATTCCCATGGGGCAGGATACGTAAAAAGACACGACTTCAGAGGGTGTTCATATTATTATCTTTGAAACTTTAGATAAAACTTCAAAGATAATTCCTATCAAAAATAATATCAAAGTATTAATAAATTTGAAGTTTTATCTAGGATGAAACGTTCCCTCCCTCAACTTAATACAAGAAAAACGTACATCATACGTACAGGTGTGTCGTAAGGCAAACATATATAAATGCAATAAACTAGGCAAATATGACGTCATCCATCATAAACTTCTATACTTTCAAACCATTGTGATTTGGCAGAGTATACATCAAATACATAACATAGCGAGGTATAAGACTTCGTAGGTATCGTTCAATTATAGGACCCTTCATCTTAAATCTTACTGATAGTGTTCAAGGAAGTGAACATTATATTATACCCCTCCCAAGCCTGTTTTAGTGACCGTGTAAGTTTGGTTATACGGCAAAAAAAGCAAAAAAGCTAATAATAATGAAATTTGACTTTATAAAGGAGCAATCAAAAATCTTATTAAGCGATGAATCCGGACGAGGGTCGTCAGACCCGAGTTTGGCCGTAGAATAGTCGGTCCCAGCTATTTCCGGTCGGGGTATAATCCGGTTCCATGATCTCAGCTGTGACTGTATACATTTGATAATGAACTCGGCACGCCTCGTCTCGGCTGTCGCCTCGACCATGTAAGTTGCGGTATACGGTCACCACTTCGACATGTAACCGCTTATTATACCCCTCCCAAGCTTGTTTTAGCGACCGTGTAAGTTTGGTTATACGGTCTCCACTCAATAACAAAGCAACAAAAGCTAAAAATGAAATTTGACTTTATAAAGGAGCACTCAAAAATTAAGCGATGAATCCGGACGAGGGTCGTAAGACCCTAGTGGGAAGAAATACTGTTGTTTGGTCGGAGAATAGTCGGTCCCTGCTATTTCCGGTCGGGGTATAATCCGGTTCCATGATCTCAGCTGTGACCGTATACCTACGATAATGAACTCGGCACGCCTCGTCCTTTATCAAACTTACACAGTCTCGGCTGTCGCCTCGACCATGTAAGTTGCGGTATACAGTCACCACTTCGACATGTAACCGCTTAATATAATATAGAAGTTGATTGGTGGCTTCATTGATAAAGGTTGGAATTTCTACCGAGATTTATCTCTATGTCTGCAGTGCAAGAGTCATGGGTCAGAGTGACATTGGATAGCACCGCGTGAAGAGTTTCCGATTACAACCTGCAAACTCATTACACTTGTATTTTCATTGCGTTTTTACTGCTTTTTATCCTCATTAAATCGTTCGAACTTCAGTAAAACTCGCATTTGTACGATTTTCAATTGAAGGAACTAAACTTATGACGATCTTTGCTGTCATATTGGTTCTTGCGGCATTTAAACCGGACGTTTCATTCGCCGAGAAGCAGCCCAACATAATATTCATTCTGAGCGATGATCTGGGGCACAGTGATGTGGGCTTCACCAATGGGAACATTGAAACCCCAAATCTGAACAAAATGGCGAGCGAAGGTAAGACTCATTCAAAAAAAGTAAAATGCAAAAGGGTTTAAATTAATTCTATCCATGATCTCACTAATGTGATCACTAATCACTATATTCCAAGTTCCACTAAAACCTGTGATAATGACGTCATACTCCCCCAGGTGTGCTCCTGCACCAGCACTACGTCCAGCAAGTGTGCTCTCCGACACGGGGCGCCCTCATGTCAGGCAGGTACTGATGAGCTTCCATATTTTCTATTATCTTAAAATCACCTTTTCTTTTATTCTGTTCATTATATTCCCTCATATCTCCTTTGTTTTGAAATCGGTTTTAGTGATTTCCCTTTTCATTATATATCATTAATTTTTTAAAAATCCTGTTTCTCCTCTGGTTATCCGTACCTGGTAAACCAATGTCCTTCTTCTATTAACTCCTGATATCCCTCAGGTACCCCATCCACACGGGGCTGCAGCACGATGTAATCTACCCGGGGGAGCCGTGGGGGCTGCCCCTGGACGAGACCATCCTGCCCCAAATCCTGAAGGAGTACAACTACTCCACCCACGCGGTGGGAAAGTGGCATCTGGGCATGCATAAGTGGGCGTACACGCCGCTTTACCGGGGATTCGATGACTTCTTTGGGTTTTATTTGGGCGGCGAGGATTACTTTTCCCATAAGAACGATGGTGGGTATGATTACAGGAGTGACAGGTTTGATAGAAATGGGAATGTTATCGATGAACTGCGATGGGATTTGCAGGGACAATACAGCACTGAACTTCACACCAAACGCGTTGTTGATCTGCTCTCCCAACTTCAAACACAAGAAAATCCCTTTTTCATCTACCTGGCATATCGGAGTGTCCACGGTCCGCACGAAGTACCCAAACACTACATTGACAAATACGCAACCCACATTCGCAACGAGAAAGAGAAGCTATTCGCAGCTATGGTGAGTGCCATGGACGAGGGCATTGGCAACATAACCCGAGCACTTGACCACACCGGACTATCTGACAACACTATCGTGGTTTTCAGCTCTGATAACGGAGGCAATGTGAACTGCTGTGGCGGTCAGGTGACATCCTCCAACTACCCTTACAGGGGAGGAAAGAGAGCGTTATACGAGGGAGGGGTGAGAACTCCAGCCTTTGTGTGGGCGCCTGGTCGGCTCCACCCTGGGAGGTCTAATGCCATGATCCATGTTACAGACTGGTTACCTACATTCTGGTCTCTGGCAAGTCTCAGAGGAGCGATAGAACCGAATAATCCCATAAAAACCAAGCCCCTGGATGGGTTTGACCAATGGTTGGCAATATCGGAGAATCTACCGTCAAACAGGACAGAGTTCGTTATAAACATTGATCCGTTGCCGATCAAATGCGGCCACCAGGTACCCCACGCAGGTATTAGATGGAAGGAGTGGAAGTTAATCCTGGGGGCGGGGGGACCCCCCTTTGGGTGGTACCCTGCACCACTCTACAAAACTCCGCTAGCAGCTGGGAAGTGTTATAACGCGAGTTATTCCTACGTAGAGCTTTATAACATAGAGGAGGATCCCTCGGAGACAAGGAATGTCTCTGATAAGTACCCTGATTTAGTGCGCTTCCTGGCGGAGAAAATACGAGCGTACAATGAGACAGCGGTTCCGATGGGTAATAAACCATACGATCCTGCTTCTAATCCGAAGAACTTCAACGGAACGTGGGTGCCGTGGATGGATGTGGAGGGCTACGAGGAGAAGAAGTCTGATGAGCAGTACCAGCTTCCGTTAGATGTCTGGATGAAGAACAATGATATCATCTTCTCTGATTTGGAAGGATTCGATGATTCTGACGATTGTGTTGGCATATTATAGTTCGATGAAGACAGAGAAGTTATCATGTATGTATACGTTTATGATCTTGATTTTATATGGCAGTTAAATTTGTGTTAAAGAATAATGATTAATGATGAAGTATATCTTTTTGTTTTTTATTCTGTACTCTTCATAGTCTTACTTCATCAATTCTTATTAGGAGATTATGGCCAACATTTATCCCCTCAGAAGATCCTTACCTTTATTATAGTCTAATATTTAATTTTAATCTATTATCTAGAATTAGTACAGAGTGCTGTACGGTACAAAAGATTTATAAACAAAGAAGATACACCAGACAGAGTTCGACATGACAGACAAAGGCACACTTCGACGAATAGTTATTAATTCACCCATATTCACAGACGAAATAGCACTAGACAGTAGACATAAGGAACAAAGAAACACGGTCATAGCTGTACAGAAGTACCGACACTGACACTCAATAAGATCTGTACAGACACTGCTGGCACTGACAGCTTTGAAAACAGTGACAGACGCTGATAGCTGTGCAGACACTGACACAGACAGACGGGGACAGACGATGTTGAGTGCTGGTAGTGACAGCTTTACAGACAATTGACACTGACTTGTCAATGAAGAAGACATCATTGGAGTGTTGTATCTGGTAGTGCAGGAGTTGGTCTTTACACAACACAGATAACACGTACAGCTGACTGGTGGTGCTGTACCGCACTATGAATAGTCCGTCATGTTTGTACTCGTATCTGAAAAGATCAGGATTCAATTACATATTAAATCTCCCAAAATCGAGACCAATTAACTTATACCCCTTTGAAAAGATATCAGGATTCAATTAAATCTCCCAAATAAGCAAATAGAGCCAAATGAAATTATATCCCATCATCCAGATTATTTAATCTACTTGGAGTAAGGGACTAGAAACAGCTGAAGTTTTCCACCACTTAAATAATATGTAGGTACAATAACTGACCCGTGTATGATGCTGCTCGCTTCATCCCTACTGATTTCACCGTGGAACCAGAGCAGTGCGGTCGAGACGATCTGTCCATCTTCTACATGTTGCATATCTTCATGTCAAACCATAACCTATCATGATGACGTCATTATCTAACTCTAAAGTGACCAATTATTGATGTCAAACCATAACCTATGGTGATATGATGACGTCATTATCTAACTTTAATAAAATGACCAATTATTGATGATAATTAGTGAAGTTGAACCACCTGATATTCCAAACTTGGTTTTCTGTCCACTACTGATTTCAATTGTTTCGTTTCTTTTAAAGTTTAAGGTATAATTGCAGTGATATTATTAAACCTATAAAGTTCACAATGAAAACCATCAATCAAACAGCATCGTAAAATAAAATTCGCAGTTTGATAAACTAAGAAGTTATTAATACAAAATTTTCAAAAATAGAGGACAAATACAACTAAGAATAAAAAACTTGATAATATGATGTGATAAATTTAAGCAATTATTGTATCTTTAACAGGTACTCAATACCTGGACCATAGATTCATAACAAAACAGTTAAAAACAAAAATAAACCAATTTTATCCAAAAATCATCTACTAAAATTTAAATTTAGGTGAATGAACATCTCAAAAGTACGTGATTCAGAACGACATCATTATCATGGTTTGGAATGTTACATTGATTACAGTGAACAAGCGTCATACGTACTCTGCCTATACGCAATATCAAATCATCACATTCATCATTATTCGTCATTGCGACGCTGTTGCTTCGTAGCAATGATGCAGGTGCAAAGTAACATAACAATCCATAGGGGCTCAACTGAAGGGTAGTGTGCCTGACGCCTGTGTTGGACTCAAAGATCTGGCTCGCAAATGATTTGATTTTATATTTTTAATCCATAATTAAAGAATAAAGGAAACGCCAATAAAAGAATAAACCGCTGAAGGTAATCACTCGAATCAGGTTATGGGAAGTGATATAAACATTAGGAAAGTGGGACATGATCAGGGGCGTCATTTCCACAACATTCCAACGTAGATGATCACCATCTTTTTACAAAATCACTCGCTCTCATTCTCACTCTGAAATTTCCGGAATACCAGACTCGCTGCAGTCAAATCCTGGCAGCCTAAACCCAGATTTTTGAACACGGTGATACCAGTCTCGTCTCGGGTATACCCTGCATCTAGTAGCTCGCCTATCTCGTGATGGGGTGATACGCCAGCCTGGATAAAATCACCTGAAAATGAAATCATACGAGTTAGAATATAGGTTAAAATACCCCAGGTGATAAACATAATAATAAATTGGAGCAAACTACTAATCTACCAACACTCTAAAGTTATAAGAACTTTTAAGAAAGGTCATTCAATGCAGGCACTAACTTGCATTGAATAGTCTTTTGAAGTTCTGCCCAATCACTCTGAATTAACCATTCACCTATATCCAGTCCAAATAAGGGACGTTACAATATACAAGGTCTCTCACCTCGTACACTCCACTTGGAGGGTTGCCATCACATCCCGAAACGGATGGCGATGGTCTGTGGATTTCGCATTTTTCTCACCTGATTCGACGGAGGCAGCTTGTCGGGAGTCTGCCACCAGAGTGACGTCACTGGCCTGCATGACGTCATCAGCTGCCTCACGTTTAGCGGGGGAACTGGAACCCACTAGGTTGATATGAGCTCCTGAAAGGGGAGGTAAAGTACTACAAGATCCATCACAAAAAACTTACCCCAAACTTACGTAAAATTAGTTAAATCATCATTCAAATCAGCAATATCTGAATTTCTATCAAAATCGATGTGTATCTTAATCCCTTTAATTAATTTATTAATAATTAATTTATCAATAACAAGAACCTGGTTTGATGTGCCTCCTGTGTAGAATGGGGTCTACGGTTCCAGTGGTGCAGCAGATAATGTCCGCATCTCGACACGCTTCCTCCACGCTTTCACAGGGCGTACAGTTCAATTCTTCTGCTAGAGTAACAGCTCTGGAGGGGGTCCTGTTCCAGATGCGAACCTGAGGTGATAAATTATTTGTCCCGTTCGATCATTAACCATAGAAGTCATGAAGCTGTTGTTCGGTCTGGCATGTAACTTAGAAGTTCGTGATTAGTTTAAAATAAAGCTTAAAATTTTTAGAGATGCAACAAACATTTTGAGATTTTACCTCAGACAGCTGATAAAGATGCCTCAAAGCCCAGATGTGGCTCTCTGCTTGAACACCCGCTCCAAGAACAGCCAGTTTCCGGCTGTTTGGGTGATGCGAGGACTTTGGTGGCAACTGCAGAGCATACGGCAGTTCGTTTCCCTGTAATTTCTCCACAGTCCATTTGGCAAAGGAGCTGCCCGAATAAGTCATAGAGCAGGATGGAGCCTAAGTGAGTAGGGAGACCTCGCTCAGCATTGTCAGGAGCTGCTGAGACGATCTTCAAACCCATTAACCCCAGGGTGACATCGCAGGCGGGCATCGTAATGAACCTGACAACAGTTGGCTCAGTGCAAATTTCATGAGGCATCAATACTTCATTTTACAGTGGGTCAGTGGAACAATAATTCGGAATTGATATGAATTGAAATTAACTAATTAGATCTAAAGGTTGAAGTAGATCCACACAAATTGGAAGATACATCAAAACCTGGTGGTAGAATGTGGGACATAAACTTGGGTCCTTACAGGCATAACTACGTTATCAGTGACAGAGTATTCCCTCATTGTTTTGTTGATGGCGTCAAACAGTGAACTGAAAGCTGGGAAACATCTTGAAACATCTGCAGCACCAAGAATCACAGCCATCGGTGCTTTCATATGCCTGGTTTAATGCTATTGCATATGAGGACAAGAATTTAAATAAGAATTTATACATTATCTTGATTTTATTATCTGATATTTTCGATTGGAAGCTGTCATCCAAGAACATTGATCACTAAAACTGGGGCATAATTATAATACAAATTCAGCTATTATAAATGCGATCGTTTCAGTCAAAAAATGTGCTTCATCTCGGCTTGTTTGTATGCGAATTACAATATCAAATTTGATAAGCAACTCTGTACGCTAGGTTTCAGCTATTGCTTTCAAAACACAATAAGTTACAATTGTTATTCACAGGTATAATTACTCATCGGTAAACATAAATGTGTTTTTAACTTGCTCAAATAAATATTACTTTCACTTTATACAGCAGTAAAAATCAATAGAAAAGTCATTTTCATATGAAACCAAAAGGTTATTTTTTAATTCCTAAAGTCTGAACTGTGAACAAATAACAATGATATTTTTTCATTTAAGTAACCTAGTACCTACCCAGTCGACACTTGTCCTAAATAGCTAAATCATAAATCTATATCAACTATTCAAACACTATGTTGAAAATTTGAATGAGATTTAGAAAACTCTTTATCATCTTCAGTTGATGATATTCCAAAGAACTGATCACTGATAAACTGCCTAGTGATAAGTTCTTCCCTGTAACAACATAACACATCCCCAGCCTGGATTTCAGGGATGCCTTTTGGGAAACCTACACCACATTCTGATATTCCATCACCAGTTTTATTAATACGAGTTTTGAAATAGTTCATTGTTCGTATTTTTCCATTCCATATTTCAAATCCACCACGAAGGAGCTTGAAATTTTCTGTCATAGACAAGGAACCTGTCTTTTTGCGAAGTCCAGCAATCTGCTTATTTTTGGTTCCATGGATTTCTTCAATTATCCAGTGGCCAAAATCAACCTCTTTCATATTTGAATATTGTGAAAACAAACTATCTAATGCAATGTTTATTGATGATGCCAACTCATATATTATATCAAAATGATGTACTGTTGCTTTTGTCTCCACACTCAATGCAGGTACATTAAATAGTACAATATGAGCATTGATTGTTTCAGCCATTTTTATCTGTTCTTCAGTCAAGGTTCCAACCGAACTACTGAAAATATTTACTTTCAGCTCATCAGTTTCTATATCTAGCATTTCTTGAAGAATTTCCAGAGAACTGTTTCCATCAGCACATAAAATGAAGGAAACTTTCTTGACACCATATCCAAGTTGCTGAAATGTTTCTTTTTGATGTAATTCCTGTGTGATTCTATTCTTGAGAGAAGCGACAATTTGCAGATCTTTTGACCTCTTTGCCGCTGATTTTGATACATTTACAGAGTAGATTGTACAACCAGTGGATAAATAGTTGCTGTGTGTTTGTGGACCCATTAGAAGAACAGGAGTTCCAGGTTTTGCAATTGTAAGCTTCTCTCCATTAAGTGAAAACAAATTTCGGATGGAAGATGTGTGTGTATCTGTTATCAAAGTATCACCTTTCCTGACCAGTCCTTTTCTGATAAGGGTTGTCATTATAACTTGGTTACCTTGCTTCTTGATATCAAATATTATACCTTCCATGTGTCCATCAACATCAGCATGAAGGTCTAGTTTATCAGTTATAGACTTAACTGAATCCATGAGCAAAGGTACATTTGTTCCAAGAAGAGCAGAAATGGGAATAGCAGGAACATCTCCACCAATTTGTTCAGTTTCTATGCCCTCATCAAATAACATTTCATAACAGTTTTCAAAATTAGGTCGAGGTAAATCAGCTTTATTTAAAGCAACAACCATAGGGATTTGATTATCTTTGAGTAGTCTAATGCATTCCTTTGTTTGATGCTTTACACCTTCTTGACAGTCCACAACCAAAATTGCAACATCAGCGATTGCAGTGCCTGTAGATCTCATCTTAGAAAAGGCTGCATGTCCAGGTGTATCAACAACAGTAAATCTAAAATCAGTCTCCTCTACTACATGTTGAAATATACTATTCCTTTGTGTTATACCCCCTGCTTCTTGAGAGGCTACATTTGTTTTCCTTAAACAATCAATGAGTGTAGTTTTACCATGATCAACATGTCCTAGAACACCAACAACAGGGCACCTGGTATAAAATCTCTTACCAATGAAAAGAATTTGCTGCAATTTCATGAACATAGCATCTTCTCAGAACATACTACCTTCAAAAATTTCTTACAGTATGACATTTCTAGGGAGTTCCAAGTTTGAGTATGTAAAATAAAATGTGGATCATAAATTCAAGTATATAAAGTCTAGTTATACTGTATTAACATTTCAGGAGCTTAATTTCAAATGATTTGATTTCAAAGAATTTTGGAGCCACAAATTAGCTATGTGGTATATTAGATACCAAATTCACTAAAGCTGTTATTGAATGATTCACATTAACTAAAGAGTATTCAAATATAAATTCATTTCATTTTTCATAAGAAACAATCCCCAAGAATTGCTAACAAGCAACCATTTTATGTATCATAGAGTCCCTAAAGATGCTACTTTCTAACCCAACTGGGTCAAATGCTTAAGCCACAATATTGTATGTGAGAATTTTTATGGTTAGAACAATTTTCACTAAATCATCAATGATACCATTTTAGCAGTCAGTAACAAAATAACATGAAATAAATAGTGATGCTCCCAAATTTCTATCATATTATAGGATTTTACTTTAAATGTGAGAAACTACAAAGAACTTTATGGACCCCAGATTGTCACAACTCAGTGGACATTTAATTGATATGGGTCACATGAAATCATCATCACAATCATCATAATCATAGTTCTGTTGAGCTTGATATTCATTCAAATAAAAGTCACTATGTTCTGCAGTTTTCTTGGACATATTCAATACACCCTTTTTAGCAGCTGTTTGTTGAGCTTTTTTCTTAGCATCTTTTTCCTGTCGTGACTTCTCATGAGTCAAAGTAACTAGAGGAGTAGAAACTTTTTTAATTTCATCACTAGTCATATCTGAACATAGATCAGAAACTAAGTCTCTTATGAATTTATTATATCCATCATCATCTTTATAATTCTTCAATTTCTTTGCCACTCTTCGAGAAAGTTCCCCAAAGTCATCTGGCTCAATGGGAATGTAATTATCAATTGAATCTGGATTATTGAGAGACAAAGCTGCAGTTGATTTTGTGATACTTTTAGTGGAAACCACTTCAGTTCTAGGTGAATCATCATCACTAAAGCCAAACAAGTCATTAGCAGCAGCTTCAGAAGCTTTTTTCTGGGCGCGTTCTTGTTCTTCCTTAGAAAGAGGCTTAGCAGTCATGAGGGCCTGTATTCTATCCTGTTCAGCTTTTTCTTCAAGCCTTTTAGCAACCTTCTTTTCTTTTTCCAACCTCTTTTGCTCTAGCTCCATCTCCTTTTCCTTCTGCTTTTTGGCAGCTTCTTCTTCCTCATCTAAAACATCCTCCCAGTTATCCATAACATCATCGTCATCATCATTGAAGTCATTAACATTAACAAAATTACCACTGAATCCATCATCATCAAAAGCAGATGTCATTTTGAAGGTTTGTGTTCTTGAATAAAACCAGACTCACATTCAGATTGCTAGGAGCTCAAATTATACATAATTAAATGCTTGGATGACAAGTCAAACTATGAAAATGCTTTAAAGTGTGCCTTGCAGACATTTCCCTTCATTTGTAACATAGTACACAATAATATATCTTTAATATAAGGTAAAGTCACATGTGAATAATGTTTGTCTGTGTGGGCCCACACAATTAAATTTGAGCTGGCCATGTAAACATCAAGAGAAACAAAGACAAAAGTTAGAAAATAGGCATCATTGCTATAGAAACTGATTTTGGTGCATGTGCAGATTATAATCAGTCCTATGCAAGTGCTTTTTCATTGCACTACTACTGTTAAATGTTGAGCTGGAGATTTTGAATACTTGACATTTTCTTTACTTCAAATTCAAGATCTCAAGATGGAGAATGGACATATATTGAATAACAGAGGATATTTGAAGATGGATATTCATGAAACTGTGGCAGAGGTCAGTCGATAATCAGTGCTGAGTTGATGATAACATTAGTTACAGTAGTTTTGAAATTGACTGTGAGAGCAATTGGAAGTTTTAAGGGTGTACAATTCAATCGACTCGAATATAGGAGTTGAAGATTACGAACACAGGTCCTGGTTTACATTAATGTGTACAAAACAAAATTTTCTAATGTCAGTTTGAGAATCAGTTGTCAGAATTAACATCATCTTGCAATAAAAATGGAACAAAGGTCACATGTTTAGCACAAATAACCGATGTACTATTATTTAACTGAAATTGAATGTTTAATGCTTTTTGATTTCGTTGCTGATTACTTTTGATCTGATTGGATTAATCTGTGCAGTGCAATGCGGGTCTAGGGACCCGACCTTTTTCGTGACACGAATCCTTCAATGTTCAAATTTTTCTTTCAGTCTTTTGGCGGACGGGGCGCGTTTTCGGCTTAGCTTCCCATATAATCAGGGGCGTCGTTTAGCGACTTGCCGCGCACTCCGTGCCGTGTGCAAACCTTCGGCGGACGCATCCTAAGCCCGTTTAGTTGCTCAGCTCTAACCCGATCCCTAGTTTTTCGCGCGCGCCCCTGGTTAGGGTAACTATTACTTCCTACGCAGTACGTTGTCGTATGATGTATGACCGTACTACCCGCTGACGCCAGCTGCGAAGCGGCTGGCGTCAGCGCGGCGCTGATTCTCGAGAGGGTCTGTCAACGCCAGACAACGCAGTACGGCGCGCGCATGGGTGTGTGTAACTGTACGCGCCGCGCGACGATAACAGGGGTAAACGTGTTTAGCAATAATACAATATCAGCTAGGAAATGTAAACGAATTGTGTTTTGAAAACTAATATAAATAAATAGCTTTATCTACTGACATGATCATGTTGCTATTCATAATAAAACTTAAACAGTATCAAAGAATGTAAATGATATGTACATGTTCATTGTTCAGATTCTGCTATCTTTTTTAATAAATAATTTCGATTCACTATCAGCAAATAAATGTAAAACCTCCAATAACAAAAACGCTATTTGTACTCTGTAATATGATTATGAGCTTATTTACACACTATGCGTCGATCAATGATTCTTTTGATTGTTTTATAAAATACAAAACCTCTGCAGTCTGCACACTGAAGTCTGAAGCATATGTGTACAGACCGTTCGATTACACTTACAGGGGGCTCGAAAAAGTGGCTATGGAATGACTATGAGTAAATAAAATCTGTGTAATTTAGTACATAAATTTCATCGAATTCAAAGCACACAATTTCGTTGCCAGACGTTGTCTGTCCCAGACAGGCAACACCTTGACCCAGCAACAATTTTGCGCGTCTTTTTCGAGCCCTTCGTTAATCCTTATCCAGCGGTCTGCACAGCCACACGTCATAATCAAGTCAGTCTCCCATATAAACGGGAGCCTTCATTATCTATGACAATGACGTCACTCAGAAAAATATAATTAAGCGCATCTAGCGCTTTAAGCAGTAAGGTTAGGGTTCTGGTTATGGTCAGGATTTGTTAGGTTTAGGATAAGGATTAAGGTTAGGGTTTTGGTTAGGGCAATGGTTAGGTTTAGGATACAGAAAAATTGACGTTTAGATCTGTGACGTCACTCAGAGCCGTTTATATGGGAGACATACCCATAATCATATGCGTGCATAAAAACTTATATAATTATATCAATAGTATGCTCACAGTAACTAAAAGAAAAAACTAAAAGAAAAAACTAAAAGAAAAAACTAAAAGAAAAAAGCTAAATATTGTATTACCAGTGAAGTAATTAGATAACAAAATTCAGGCACTGGGCTTGCTTTTGCTTTGCTTTTGATTAAACGTTTATTTCTTGGGTTATTCATCTCCGCTGGAATTAAACTGATAAAATTAAAATATACGGCAGATAATCATCACATCTTCAAAATATTTATCTTACTTTTATACTTATGGTACCTACGCAAAACGTGGTTCAAAAATGATTCAATCTTATCAGAATATCAGAGCGAGATAAGTTCAGATTACTATCATTTATCTAACAATCATTCACCAGCTCCATACTGACACTGCGAACATGATAGTGATACTGCCAATTTCATATGAACATATCTGAAATTTCGACCTTTGACTGCAACACAACGCACACAAATAAAATCATTTCCGCGCTTCAACCGAAAATACCAGAGCGTGACAGTCGTTCATTATCGATATTATCTTATCTGATTATCTGGCTGGCTATTGCCATTATCTACATTAGAAAATATTATATTTACAAAAGGTACATCCTTATCTAATAATCGGGCGGGGGGGGGGGGGGCTTGGGAGAGGGGGGGGAGGGGACATTTTACATGCATCATCAACTATAAAACATTTAAATTCAGGGAGAAGTGGCGGTGTCCGCTGAATCCTCTTCAGTTCAGTCCAGTCATCCACAACTGGCTATCCTTCCTCTTGGAGGACTCCTTGATAGGGTTATACGCGTCCCTGTGGTAGCAGACCTTCTCAATAATCCACTCGTGGGACGCGTACAGGTCCAGGTTGTGGTCGATGGGGATCCACTGGACGCCCGCACAACCCGCTGACCCGCCCTCCACGGACTTGAGCGGGAAGTGGGAGAAGGAGTTACCGGTGGAGTCGTGGTAGTTGACCGCCACGGTCTCTATCCAGGAGTTGTCCGTGTTGCGGGGGTCGTCAACGTAGCCTTTGTAAATTGTTATGCCTGGGTGGGTTGGTGAGTGAGTGGGACCATCTGGATCCTAGTGGGATCCGATCCCACCACCAGCACTCACCAAAGTTGAGTGTAGGGTAGCACTAGCATTCTAAAGCTAATGTTACGATCAACGATATGAATTTGTAAATTGTGATGCCTGGGTGGATGGAGAGAATGGTTATGGGAGATACAAATTGGTAATTATACCACACAGTACCTACTCCTAGGTCAGTAGGTCAACTGACAAGCGGTGGAGTGGTGCTCAGGGCCTTTTCGTCGCACCATCTCTCTCCTATTAGTATTCAGTTCGCCCTGGAATCTGGATGGAATTTGGATCCTATAACTACCACCAGCACTCACCCAAGTTGAAGTGTTCTGCCACCATCTCTGATATCTTTGCCTGCTCCACTGCTGAGCGGGACAGTTTAGCCAGCGCTTCCTCGCTGAACTCCCGCTTTATCGTCTCAAACACTTTCTCGTTAGGTTTGATTATACCCCCTGAGAGGTAGCGTGGGTAGAGAACGATTGAGTGTGCTCCAATGGGGACTGGGGAGTGCCCCTCTGACTGATTTACCAAATTGAGGGAGAGTAAACGTTCAAATCAGTGGTGTTTTAGTCTTCCAGGGAGGATGGAGAATGCAGGAACTCAGAAACAAAACAGTTGCAAAATATACTAAGGTTCATATAGAATCATCATTTACCATCAGACTGGAAAACTGGCAGGGAGTTTGAATATTGAATATTACCTGGTATGGCCCACTCGTTGTCGTATTGTCTCAGAATGCCAACGAACTCCAGGACTGGTTTGTCTTCTATCCGGACTACCTCGTTCTTAGCATTCCTGTGCCACCTGGAATTGGATCAGTTGATGGTTGTGAGTGTTGTGATAACAGTCGCAGTCATCAACTCGACAACAATAGCTTTACCCTACTGTTGTCCTACTCCTTAGTCAGGAGGGTATGATTCATTGAATCTCGCTTTCATTCCAAGAGTTTAAAAGTTGAAAGTATACGTATATTCACATGTCACAACAGGTTTGGCATCACGAAGGCTGACGGACAATAGGTTAATAATTGACAGCCGACAGGGTACCGTGGGAGAATTAGGATGCAAACTCCCAATCAGTTGATCTCCCAGATACCTGGTGACTAAGGTGTCAACCCCAACTATTTGTGTACAATACCTGGTGACTACAGTGTCAGCCCCCCAATACCTGGTGACGACAGTATCAACCCCCCAATACCTGGTGACGACAGTATCAACCCCCAATACCTGGTGACTACAGTGTCAACCCCCCCCCCAATACCTGGTGACTACAGTATCAACCCCCCCCCAATACCTGGTGACTACAGTATCAACCCCCCCCCCCAATACCTGGTGACGACAGTGTCAACCCCCCCCAATACCTGGTGACTACAGTATCAACCCCCCAATACCTGGTGACTACAGTATCAACCCCCCAATACCTGGTGACTACAGTGTCAACCCCCCAATACCTGGTGACGACAGTGTCAACCCCCCCAGTACCTGGTGACGACAGTGTCAGCAGCGTGGTTAGGTCCCCACCTCTCCAGAGTACCTCGTCCAATCAAACCTGTCCTTCCTTTAGGGTTCCTGAGGGATTGGAGGGGTAAACTGCAACAGAAATACTCAGTTCCTACAATCGTACGACAGCAAAACAATAAGGGGTTCCTGTTTGATAAATCATGAGTAGAAGTAGAAGGAAGGGTGGAGTTTGTAAAAATATTAAACTTAGGGGTGAACAAAGGAATAAAAGAAACCAAAAGTTAATTCGAAATTTCAATATATCCTTACTGAGGCACATCGTCAATAACGTTGTATTTGCCGTGGTGGCTCGTCCGGTCAATAGTCCACATTTTCTTGTCTACTTTCGTACGAATTACCTGGGTACTCCATCGAGTTACATCATTTATTCACAATTATTTTGGGTAGAAAACTTATGCAAAGTCGACGAAATTAGCTTAATATTTTTTGTATGGAAGAGATGTAAATTAGGACGACAGACGATCGGATATACAGACACCAGCACACACACACACACACACACACACAAATACACACACAAACTCTCACCTTATTGAACTGTGGTTTTATCTGGGATCCCACGTCAGGCGGATCCACGTTAGGTCTGCTCTGATCCAGTATGTCAGGTGCAGTGTACTTCACTGGCTTGTACTCGGGGTACCTTATCAACCAGTTAACCTGGGGGTAACGTGACGTCATTGTCAGGGTTTAATGTGCTGAATTGTTGACTGCCAATGAGTGAGGGGTCACGGGTTGCTCAATGCTAAAACACTGAATCATTAATTCTGAATGATTCATTTCAGATGTCGCAACACCTATGAAAATTCACTTCCAAACCATTACAGTTCAGTCAGAACGCCTCACCTTCTCATCAGGAACAGTAAACCGGTGTATGGTACTGCCAGGGTAGGGGGATTTCCTGCAGTCTAAGTGAACCTTCTGTGGCTTTATCCGGGTCAACTGGAACAAGACAGCGGTAGGTTACAAGTTTAATTACTAAATTAAACCCACTAAATTTTAATGGGTGTGGAATATCCGGGAATATGTCAGCTATTGTCTCGGGGCAAGGCTTTTGGATATTGCCGTGCTTTCTTTAAAAGATTTGCTGCAGGTTTTCAAAGAATGTGAAATAAAAATAAGGCGTTCTTTAAACGTCAAAAACTTGGATATACCTGGCTTGAGTTGTTAATTTTTAAACAAAATGCTTAATCGTGCAGGCATGCTTTGTGGGGGGAAAGAGCAACTAAAAAATTCTTATTTATCATTGGTCCTTCAACGGAAGGATAAAAAATTAATCACAATATCACCAATGGAAAAGAAATAAAAGATTTGATATGATTTAAAATTCAAAGTATCAAATATGTTGATTTTGCATGCATTGGTCAAGGATCACATAATAACGACCGAAATTTGTACACCGAAACTTGTAACTATGGGATTCTTACACGTGAAATTATCTCTTTTTCAATAAGCTCTGAATGTCTCCTATGCTTCAGCATCTTCTAAAATACGCATCAAATTGAAATTAAACGACGCAATCTACAGTCATTATACTGAAAAAAGAGCAGATGTTTCTATTTCCAACAAAAAAGAACACAAGGAAATATTTTAATTATTACCTTGCTGCCGGTTGATGCAGGTTCTACAGAGATTGCGGATGAGGGGACACTGCCTCGCTTCTGTGGTGAGGGAGGAGGAGGAAGTCTCACTCATCTTGCTTCCTCACTTATCTGAAGGAAGGAATGAGGGTTTCACACTGTAAATGTTGAAAAATCATCAAAACGGTACTTACCTTCACGAAATCTTATTGATTTCTGAATCATATCAATTGTATTCCGACACAGACTTATCGAGTCCTACCATGGTCTTAATGAAGTTATATAGTTCATCTCAGACTTATATCAAAATTGCAGCATATTTTTGTCCTTCAGATTGCAATAAACTTTTTCGTCACTGAATGTTTTAATACTTGATGAAGTCCATCTCCTTCATGACCGTCTTCATCATGTAGGCCGGTGACTACAAACCATGGTCTTGATGAAGTCCATCTCCAATATAAGTTCACCTACCATGGTCTTGATGAAGTCCATCTCCTTCATGACTTTCTTCATCATGTAGGCCAGGGACTACAAACCATGGTCTTGATAAAGTCCATCTCCAAAATAAGTTTACCTACCATGGTCTTGATGAAGTCCATCTCCTTCATGACTTTCTTCATCATGTAGGCCAGGGACTACAAACCATGGTCTTGATAAAGTCCATCTCCAAAATAAGTTCACTTATCATGGTCTTGATGAAGTCCATCTCCTTCATGACTTTCTTCATCATGTAGGCCGGTGACTGATCATCCTCGTCCTCCATTAGAGTCTGATATTCCTCCCTGCTCTCTGCTTCAATCATACTCACACGGTACACTGCCGTCTCGTCTAGCTCTAGGAGAAGGAACATGTTTATCAAACACAAGGAAATACCTTGTTCATGTTGACAATCTGCGATTAACTTGAATTTAGTATTCCTTTCAAAGCATTTCACTGGGATAGATCTAATATATCTGACAGATTCACATGGGAGAATAGAACGGCAAATCTGAAAATATCACTGAGATGATAACTTCTAACTTTTGAATCTTCTCAAGAATCCTTTAACCATTTACCTGTTAAAAGCGGTCTGGGGGTACAGAGGTTCATGCACTTCCGTCCAATGAACCGCAGGAACTTCCCAAAGTGGATGATCAGGGAGAAGGGCTGGGGCAGGATGGAGAAGTTACGATACTCGTGGATTACCTGGGATCGCTGCACTTTCCACAGGGTGTCTGATTCGGCTTGGATGTCTTCGTATCTGATCACAAGTTGGTGAATGGGCATTGCGCTGATTTAAGAAAACTATAATATTATGGAAATCAGAGTTGAAATGATACTGAAAATAGTAACCATCCATCTATGAACTTTTCGCGTACCAAGTAGTCGCTGCCTATCAGAGTATTAAAGTTTGGTTGACGAGACTTGTTATTAAACCAATGACTCACGATTTAGAGAAGATGGCAATGAGAAGGTTAAGAAGGAGAATGTTAACAAAGAGAAGGTAGAGTGCCATTAGACCCATCACAAGGTAGTAGTGTACCTGACCTGGGGAAAGGATCAATCATTGTAGACTAGGAAATCCATACAATTGGTACCGAATACATATTATGTATCAAGAGGGAGGTGGGAACAACAAATGGTTAAAATCATCAAAATAATTTAGATAACCAGGTGCCAGGTGGTCCTTTCCGAAAAGGGCTTAAGTTTAGTTTTCGAATGGACACGCCGACTTTGAAGTCCAAATATACACACTGACATACCAATGTTGTCGCCTCTGACATTATCAAGGTCACATGATTCATCTGCCAGACTGCTGGCGTCGCAGTGCCCTGATGGGTTCGAAAGGAGGGGATAAAAAGGAGGGAATATGGATAATAACAGCATAGCTTATAGACATCATATAACAGCTTTGAAATCAGTCACACAGTAAAATAAACGTTTCAGTAAAATTTATTGCAATATTTCTGATCATGTGGCCATACCATGGTTATCAAATAGCCAAACCCACCATTAATCAGTTCCTCGTTCATGCCATCTAAATCCAACTCTCCAAACACATGTAAATACGGTCTGAATATGATATCAAACACGATGGAGCCGTTAGATTTGGTACTTGCTGGGTTCTCAAGGCCTTGGTTAGGATTCATTAGTGCCTGAAGAGATTAAAGGAGAAATTGTTACAAGGATACTAAAGTGGATCAAAATTTCAAAATATTGACAAAAATTAGCAGATCTAAGTTCTAATTTTTATCTTAACAAGGGCGACAATCCTGGAACCTTATTCAGGAATTCTTTGCATATTCTGATATTATTCACCTGAGCACAAACACCATAGGACAGTAAGAAGATGAGCATAAGGAAGATGAAGAAGAAGAGATCAATCATCATCTTCCCGATCATGATAATCTTAGGACCCATCGTTTGATTGATACGGAACATCTGGGGATGAGTGATATTTGGTTAACTTCACAATACATAACAAGAGGCGAGAGCCGAGCGGGTTTGGAAATGACACTGAGTATTTTAGCAAAACTCCCTTAGCGTAAGGTTTCGGCTGATAACACAACGAAAATTTTATCATTCATTGATTGGAAAATTCCCGCAAGAATTCGACAAATAAACCCATGGAAATGACTCAATAACTCAACCTGGACTAATCTCATGGAGTACGTCAAGAAACTGAGTATCATCAAGAGGTGGTACACATTGTGGAGATCAATGTTCCCTGACACCGGGATGGCGAAGTGATCTTCGGGCCCAAACGACTGAAAGGTATGAGAGTTATAGTACTGAAATACTGGGGACTACAATTTCGAAAGAGAACAGGGTTTAAAAACGGACAATAAAAACGTCGTAATTATGGTTTGCAGTGATGAATTGATGGCGGCAACACGCATATTTTTCACCACTGGATCATATTGATATACCTTGATAATGAAGCCAGAGAGGAAGCAGATAATACCCAGAACGTCCATAACGTTGAAAAGGTCGTGGAGATACCGGATAATCTTCATGCTTAACGTCTTGGGAACTTGTTCTGCTATCTGGAAACGGGGAAATGGTGTCAACTTAAAGTGGTGTCAGTTTAAAGTGGTGTCAGCTTAAACTGGTGTCAGATTAAACTGGTGTCAGTTTAAACTGGTGTCACCTAAAACTGGTGTCAGCTTGAACTGTTGTCAGCAAAAACTGGTGTCAGCCAAAAGTAGTGTCAGGAGCGTACTGGTGTCAAAGATAAATCGGTCCCTTGACACCACTTCTGACTCCATATATTATCTGTTGTATCTCTATGGGAATGGTTGACACCACATAGAGAAGTAGGAATATTTCCGTCCCGGAATACCGGGAGCTCCCAATCCAGTTAGTGTCGTTAACATCAGCCGACCACTGAATCTTCCTGTTAGGCCGGTAGAACACCAGTTGGTAGATGAAGATACCGAGGAAGATCAAGTAGACGATCTGAGGAAAGGATACGTTATCGTCGTCTTGTTTGGGGTTAAATTTTATGAGGAAAAATATCTCGAAAGTCGATACTTTACGACTGAAAGCGTTTATGGAGAGTAACCATTTAAAAAAAGTAACCATTTAAAAAAGTTTGAAATTCAGTAAAATCCGGACTTACGCAGTAAAATTGGAACTTCACGATGGGAGCATTGTAGAAGAATATCAGCCGTTCAGCAGGGGTGACTTTCCTCTTTCGGTAGTAGTCGTTTTTACCCTTTTCCTTTGATTTCTGATAAGATTGTCAAAATTAGAAAATACGGATATGAAGCGCCTTACAGCAGTTTTTCGAGACACTATAGAATAGTAGAATGAAACTATCTACCGCATTGCGATTCGTGGTTTTTGCTATGATCACCTCTTCTTTAGTCGATTTCCCGTTCTCCAATGCGGTCAACTCAAGCTGTGTATCATTCATATCTACTGTCTCGACATTCTGAAAATAGAAGAATACTGTTGGGTTATCTGGGCTAAGACCAACTTATATGGACTAAAATATTGATAAGTAATACGAATTGTGCTGCTTTTATACAAAATGAGGAAGACCCACTAGGAACCCAGTTCGGCTTTTTTATTCCTACTGGTAGAATTTGTTGGATGAATAATCGAAAAGTCACTTGTTCTCCAAATATTTCGATCGTACAGAAGAAATGATCAAATCTCGCTGGCATTAGAGCATTAGAAAGAGCAGTTTTTCATGATTAGCACTACGGAATCAAATTTTTTTTTTGAGCAAAGCTTGAAGCGATTGGCACCACTGACCTTAATGACAACAACAGCCTCTTTTTCAGCCTCAATCTCCTGGCGAACCCAGGAAATAATAAAATGGACTATAATATAAACACGGTGAAGAAATCGTTTTGCTACTCAAGTCAAATTATCATGCGAATAATCACCAAACATAATTACACACCTATTGGAGAGCGAATTGATACGACATAGTTTGAAAATCAGGAGCCTTCGAATAGCATGCAGTGCTTTAGTCGTCGTTAATATGTTCCAACAATTCTACATTGTTTCTATGTACCTACCTTGTTAGTTTCCTCGTCTTCGTCAGGGTGGAATTCCAACTTGGTGTATCTCATGATGAAGAGCGGGCCGAATATCGGGATCAGAGAGGCAAGGAATATCTGAAATTTATAACAATTGATGAGGATTTCACGCCATCACATTCGGTGATTTGAAAGCCAATCACTCGACCAAAAAAATAAAATTTCTCGAAATCAGGTCGCCTTTTCTCGTGATTCCATGCAATCTATCAACTTTTCTTCGGATATAACAGTGATATAAACGAACCATGAATGTTATTTTACGATTTTTTCGACTTATTTTGAACCAGTGCTGAGCGGCGTGGATCTGACCCAGCCAGATGTCTGAGAGATAGGTCTGCATGGCGCCCTGATCCATGGATAACAGAGTTATTCTTCCGAAGAGTGCATTTGTTAAGGTACGAAAATATTTAAAATCAAGAGCTTTCGAATATCATGACCAGATCGTCGCCAGAGTGCATTTGGTTTGGAATTGTCTTGAAACTATCCAAAAAAGAGTCTGTATCAAAAAAAAAGCAATAACCTGTGCGATGAATGAAATAGCTTCTGTAGTTCCTGCTAAATCAATCAGGTTCAGGTTCCCATACGATCTGATGGAGATGAATTGGTTAGAACTGCGAACGTAATGGCAACGTCATCAAGATAATAACTTTTAATGCTTAGTATTTGTCGCCAAATCTCTTTCGCGACTCAGGAGTCAAATTCACATGAGTTCTTTGTAAAACGCCCCATAAAATAATTACTTGTGGTTGAGAGTCATGACCTCCAGCCACAACTCTTTCTGGTGGTTCCTATCCTTGAAGCACTGGTTCATAACACCCACAGCCAGAGATTCAAACTTACTGAGGAGTGAGGAGAAATAATGCCATCAATCTTGGTATTTTGCCAACTTTTCATAAAATGGTATTTCAAATCTGAAATCTAAGAATTTTATTTTTCTAATGAAGAGGAAGCGTGTAAACTTACGCTGCATTAGCAAGGAGAGCTTTTTCATTTTCTTCGTTGCTTTTTAACTTTGCCCTCTGCACAGCAGCCAGATACTTGTTGATCTTATAGGCAATCAACCCTGTAGAATGTGATAATCGAGTCAAATTGTTCATTCATTCAGTAGTAAATTTAATCTTGGTTTGTGTTGAAAAACACAGTTTGTAAAAACCAACACTTGACACAATAGCTGTCTATCAATATTGATAATATGTTATTTCGTGCTACTCGCTCATTGTAACGAAAGAGTCCAATATAGCAGTAAGAGAGATACCTGTTGCTACAGGAGTTTTGGAGCGTTCCCAGAAGAGTTCAGCCATGCCCTGTGACTCCACAAAGACCGCGTATATCACCATCATGTCGTACGGATTCTGGAAGGACGATCACACTAAAGCACTACTTAAAATCTGCTTACTAGTGAAGCTACAGGAAATAGGGCAAAATATTCACCGTACAATTTAACAAAATAATTCCACGAGATTACTCGAATAGCACTAAACCTCGCACATGAGAAATAGGCGAGTAGGATGGCGTCATCATCATAGCATGATGTAGTGAGTTGATGACGTTGAACCGCCTATGTCTCATGCGGTGTATAATGTACGATTAACAAACGAATGGGAGTGTGATATCGAAAATTATCACACGAGGCGTCAGCCGAGTTTGACAATTTTCGATATCACACGATCCATGAGTTTGTTAATTGTATTATTACCCGACAAAACAGTACTCCCTCCCACTCGGGTCTGACGACCCTCGTCTGAATTCAACGTTTTTATAGATTTTGAGTGCTCCTTCATAAAATCAACAATTTATTCAACGATATTCTGCTCTATTATTCCGCCACTGTACAGTAGTTCTATAAAGGAGTGATATATCGATAATTATCACACTGGAGTTTGAGTCACGGGAGGGTAATAATGATAGTCACCTCGAAAGGCTCGGCGAGTTTGAAGTCCGAGCTCATGATGAACTCCTTGTTGGTGAATTCACTGAGGTAGGTCCCCTCTAAGATCTCCTCCATGACACTGCCAATGGCTGTCAGCGTCACTTGGATCTTCCTCTCTTCTGCCATCACCGACTAGGGACGGATTATTGTACTTTGTAAACCCACGGTGGGGCTGGCAATGTGCCGAAATATGAGTATTTTGTTAATTATCATGACAATATTCATGTAAAATTCATGTTTTCCACACTTCATATGAAATTTAGCATTGAGAACCTACTGCTTACATCAAAACAACAGAATTTCTTCATTGTCTTGTAACAGACGTATTCTTTGGTTATTTCTTCGTAAAGACCAGCTAGCATTTTGTGAGTTAGGAAATACTTCATATCCACACCCTGAAAAAAGTTCATTTGATATTTTCCTCATTCCAAAATGATCATATCAAAATACACATTTCGTCACAGAGTAATAGCGAATCAATGATTTTGAAATCCATTCAGAAACTGACTTTGTATTCGGTTTTGGTCTTACTTGATCCAGCATCATTTGAATGAACACCGGTTTATCCTGGCAAATAGCGATCCGTAACAAGTCTGATTTTTCTTCTTCCTGAAATTAGATTTGGTCATTAAGTTT
Organism: Beroe forskalii; assembly: GCA_011033025.1. Classification (NCBI taxonomy): domain Eukaryota; kingdom Metazoa; phylum Ctenophora; class Nuda; order Beroida; family Beroidae; genus Beroe; species Beroe forskalii. Next base: position 418,934 of record WFMF01000072.1, on the reverse strand, counting down.
GAATGAAGATATTCCATCATTTTGTTATTGCAACGGATGTAACGGAAGAAAAACTGAAGTAAATGAATAAACAGAGAAGGCGTGTGTAAATTCCCACGCGCGCGCGGGAAAATTAAAAGACTAGATGCTGAAATTTTGTAGTCATGCGCAAATAAAGCGTTCGAGTTTGGCGCCCACAGAAGATGACATACGATGTTTTCGCAAAACTTGGACAAAATTTTCGCAAATTGAAACGGCTGCCTTTCACCTGAAAACGCTCAAACGCGTTTTTGGGCTTAAAAACTGCCTTTTTTTGCCTCTTATTGGGCGTAGCTGTCTCATGGGTGGTCAAAGAGAAGTGTATCTGGTCATAAATTATGCGCCTGAAGCCACTGAACCAATGATATTCGCCAGTTATCCTTTGTTTTCCTGTAAAATCCAAAAAAAACTATTTTTACCTCAAAACAGTGATCCAGGCGTGTCTTCATTTCTGAGGCACCCAAGATCCGAAATCGAAAAGCTTTGGCCGATTGAGCTGAAAATTTGCACGCCATCCATGTACGACCTAAGAAAGACATACCATAGGTACTTCAGAATCCCGAAATCAGCCATTTTCTGTCTGTTATGGGGGGTTAAATTCGCGTTTTTGGGCTTAAAAACTGCCTTTTTTCGCCCCTTATTGGGCGTAGATGTCTCATGGGTGGTCAAATAGAAGTGTATCTGGTCATAAATTATGCGCCTGAAACCACTGAACCAATGATATTCGCCAACTTTCCTTTGTTTTCCTGTAAAATCCAAAAAAAACCTATTTTTACCTCTCAAAACAGTGATCCAGGCGTGTCTTCATTTCTGAGGCACCCAAGATCCGAAATCGAAAAGCTTTGGCCGATTGAGCTGAAAATTTGCACGCCATCCATGGACGACCTAAGAAAGACATACCATACTTCAGAATCCCGAAATCAGCCATTTTCTGTCTGTTATGGGGATTGAAATCGCGTTTTGGGCTTAAAACTGCCTTTTTTCGCCCCTTATTGGGCGTAGATGTCTCATGGGTGGTCAAATAGAAGTGTATCTGGTCATAAATTATGTACTGAAAAACCACTGAACCAATGATATTCGCCAGTTTTCCTTTGTTTTCCTGTAAAATCCAAAAAAAACCTATTTTTACCTCTCAAAACAATGGGTCCAAATGATGTCTTCATTTCGATTTTCAATGCCCCCTAGATCCCATCTTTGGGCAATCAAGATCCGAGAAAAATCTTCAGAATCCACTGAATCAGACTGTTATGGGGGTTAAAATCGCGTTTTTGGGCTTAAAACACCTTTTTTCGCCTCTTATTGGGCGTAGATGTCTCATGGGTGGTTCCGAAAATCTGGTCATAAATTATGCGCCTGGCACTGAACCAATATTCGCCAATTTTCCTTTCAAAACAGTGATCCAAAAAAAAAAACCTCCATTTTAGTTCTCTCAAAAACAGTGATCCAAAATATCATTTTTGGCGTTCTTCATTTCTGAGGCACCCCAGATCCGAAAAATCGAAAAACAGTGAGCTTTTGGCCGATTTTCTGTTTGTCCATGGACGACCTAAGAAAGACATACCATACTTCAGAATCCCGAAATCAGCCATTTTCTGTCTGTTGTGGGGGGTTAAAATCGCGTTTTTGGGCTTAAAAACTGCCTTTTTTCGCCTCTTATTGGGCGTAGATGTCTCATGGGTGGTCAAATAGAAGTGTATCTGGTCATAAATTATGCGCCTGAAACCACTGAACCAATGATATTCGCCAGTTTTCCTTTGTTTTCCAGTAAAATCCAAAAAAACCAATTTTTACCTCAAAACAGTGATCCAGGCGTGTCTTCATTTCTGAGGCACCCAAGATCCGAAATCGAAAAGCTTTGGCCGATTGAGCTGAAAATTTGCACGCCATCCATGGACGACCTAAGAAAGACATACCATACTTCAGAATCCCGAAATCAGCCATTTTCTGTCTGTTATGGGGGGGTTAAAATCGCGTTTTGGGCTTAAAACTGCCTTTTTTCGCCCCTTATTGGGCGTAGATGTCTCATGGGTGGTCAAATAGAAGTGTATCTGGTCATAAATTATGCGCCTGAAACCACTGAACCAATGATATTCGCCAGTTTTCCTTTGTTTTCCTGTAAAATCCAAAAAAACCTATTTTTACCTCTCAAAACAGTGATCCAGGCGTGTCTTCATTTCTGAGGCACCCAAGATCCGAAATCGAAAAGCTTTGGCCGATTGAGCTGAAAATTTGCACGCCATCCATGGACGACCTAAGAAAGACATACCATACTTCAGAATCCCGAAATCAGCCATTTTCTGTCTGTTATGGGGGGTTAAAATCGCGTTTTTGGGATTAAAACTGCCTTTTTCGCCCCTTATTGGGCGTAGATGTCTCATGGGTGGTCAAATAGAAGTGTATCTGGTCATAAATTATGCGCCTGAAACCACTGAACCTATGATATTCGCCAGTTTTCCTTTGTTTTCCTGTAAAATCAAAAAAAACCTATTTTTACCTCAAAACAGTAATCCAGGCGTGTCTTCATTTCTGAAGTTCTGAGGCATCCAAGATCCGAAATCGAAAAGCTTTGGCCGATTGAGCTGTAAATTTGCACGCCATCCATGGACGACCTAAGAAAGACATACCATACCTACTTCAGAATCCCGAAATCAGTCATTTTCTGTCTGTTATGGGGGGTTAAAATCGCGTTTTTGGGCTTAAAAACTGTCTTTTTTCGCCTCTTATTGGGCGTAGATGTCTCATGGGTGGTCAAATAGAAGTGTATCTGGTCATAAATTATGCGCCTGAAACCACTGAACCAATGATATTCGCCAGTTTTCCTTTGTTTTCCAGTAAAATCCAAAAAAACCAATTTTTACCTCAAAACAGTGATCCAGGCGTGTCTTCATTTCTGAGGCACCCAAGATCCGAAATCGAAAAGCTTTGGCCGATTGAGCTGAAAATTTGCACGCCATCCATGGACGACCTAAGAAAGACATACCATACTTCAGAATCTCGAAATCAGCCATTTTCTGTCTGTTATGGGGGGTTAAAATCGCATTTTTGGGCTTAAAAACTGTCTTTTTTCGCCTCTTATTGGGCGTAGATGTCTCATGGGTGGTCAAATAGAAGGGTATCTGGTCATAAATTATGCGCCTGAAACCACTGAACAATGATATTCGCCAGTTTTCCTTTGTTTTCCTGTTAAATCCAAAAAAACCTATTTTACCTCTCAAAACAGTGATCCAGGCGTGTCTTCATTTCTGAGGCACCCAAGATCCGAAATCGAAAAGCTTTGGCCGATTGAGCTGAAAATTTGCACGCCATCCATGGACGACCTAAGAAAGACATACCATACTTCAGAATCCCGAAATCAGCCATTTTCTGTCTGTTATGGGGGGTTAAAATCGCGTTTTTTGGCTTAAAAACTGTCTTTTTTCGCCTCTTATTGGGTGTAGATGTCTCATGGGTGGTCAAATAGAAGTGTATCTGGTCATAAATTATGCGCCTGAAACCACTGAACCAATGATATTTGCCAGTTTTCCTTTGTTTTCCTGTAAAATCCAAAAAACCTTTTTTTACCTCAAAACAGTGATCCAGGCGTGTCTTCATTTCTGAGGCACCCAAGATCCGAAATCGAAAAGCTTTGGCCGATTGAGCTGAAAATTTGCACGCCATCCATGGACGACCTAAGAAAGACATACCAAACTTCAGAATCCCGAAATCAGCCATTTTCTGTCTGTTATGGGGGTTAAAATCGCGTTCTTGGGCTTAAAACTGCCTTTTTCGCCCCTTATTGGGCGTAGATGTCTCATGGGTGGTCAAATAGAAGTGTATCTGGTCATAAATTATGCGCCTGAAACCACTGAACCAATGATATTCACCAGTTTTCCTTTGTTTTCGTGTAAAATCCAAAAAAACCTATTTTACCTCTCAAAGCAGTGATCCAGGCGTGTCTTCATTTCTGAGGCACCCAAGATCCGAAATCGAAAAGCCATGGCCGATTGAGCTGAAAATTTGCACGCCATCCATGGACGACCTAAGAAAGACATACCATACTTCAGAATCCCGAAATCAGCCATTTTCTGTCTGTTATGGGGGGTTAAAATCGCGTTTTGGGCTTAAAAACTGCCTTTTTCGCCCCTTATTGGGCGTAGATGTCTCATGGGTGGTCAAATAGAAGTGTATCTGGTCATAAATTATGCGCCTGAAACCACTGAACCAATGATATTCGCCAGTTTTCCTTTGTTTTCCTGTAAAATCCAAAAAAACTTATTTTTACCTCTCAAAACAGTGATCCAGGCGTGTCTTCATTTCTGAGGCACCCAAGATCCGAAATCGAAAAGCTTTGGCCGATTGAGCTGAAAATTTGCACGCCATCCATGGACGACCTAAGAAAGACATACCATACTTCAGAATCCCGAAATCAGCCATTTTCTGTCTGTTATGGGGGTTAAAATCGCGTTTTGGGCTTAAAAACTGTCTTTTTTCGCCTCTTATTGGGCGTAGATGTCTCATGGGTGGTCAAATAGAAGGGTATCTGGTCATAAATTATGCGCCTGAAACCACTGAACCAATGATATTCGCCAGTTTTCCTTTGTTTTCCTGTAAAATCAAAAAAAACCTATTTTTACCTCTCAAAACAGTGATCCAGGCGTGTCTTCATTTCTGAGGCACCCAAGATCCGAAATCGAAAAACTTTAGCCGATTGAGCTGAAAATTTGCACGCCATCCATGGACGACCTAAGAAAAGACATACCATACTTCAGAATCCCGAAATCAGCCATTTTCTGTCTGTTATGGGGGGTTAAAATCGCGTTTTTGGGCTTAAAAACTGCCTTTTTTCGCCCCTTATTGGGCGTAGATGTCTCATGGGTGGTCAAAAGATGTGTATCATTTGAACTTATTGCGGCCTTTGGACGTCCGATCATTTTAATTTATGGTTTTATTCAGTATTGCAGTTAGCAGCTTTGGACAGCATCTGTTCGAGAATAAAGTCATTATGCCAAAGATTTGTGTTGTATGATGTATTTTATCAATTACAAAGACGTTCTATAGCATGACAACATGTATTCAAAAAAGGGGGGGGGGATTACTGCCATATGAAGCATAATTTGATATTTAAGCTACTGTTATCATCTCGAATAAAGATTTAAATTAAACCCTCGCCCATCATTAGATTAAAATATACCAACAAAGAACTTACGGTGAACTTAGAGCTCGGCAGTATGATTGTTTCCGCTAACTTGGGTCTGTTCCAAGTGATGGCAAGTCTCATGGAGGCAAGTGACGAAGTTCCGTATCGATTGCCTCTAATTAGAGCGGATAACATGGCCTGATCAAACTCTTTAGAGTCTGTCAACTCGTATATAGTCAGCTGAGAACGGAGTTAGGGTTTGAACGGGAAATCTAAAGCTGAGGAGGGAGTTAGGGTTTAAACGGGAAATCTAAAGCTGAGGAGGGAGTTAGGGTTTGAACGGGAAATCTAAAGCTGAGGAGGGAGTTAGGGTTTAAACGGGAAATGTTAATTTCTACTGTCCTGGGAAATATAGAAGCAGGCTAAACTGAAGGTGATAAAACATGTTCAAAGGTGTAATAATTGGCCCTTTTTGACGATATCTCATAATCATGTACTCATATAAAAGGAATCATTAATTTACCTTTCTTTTTGATGGGATGAAATAATGTAGGCTGAAATGAGAAGAAACGAGGTGAAGAGATGATGTGGTATTTGATGTGATTTTTCCATGTCTTCAGCTATCGCGACTTACTAATTTCTCGTATTTCAATAGCTCACAAATCCACTGATTAATGTCATCTCGCATTTTCTCGGAGCTATTCGGAAACTTCTTGCCAATAACAGTATTAAGATCTTCTTTCTTGTTTTCGTTGAGAACCCGAATCGTAATCTTGTTCCTGTGATTTTTGATCAAAATTTCTGGTTTTGCTTGAAAATTAAGAGAAAAAAGAATTTTAATCTTGTTTCTGTGACTTTAAATTGATATATTTTCAATTTCATTAAGCTTTGTTTTGCATACCCCCCCCCATCTTACCCCTCACTATCAATAGCTTCCTCGGGAGAACTGAGCTTGTAAGCTTCTGCCAATACATCAGCAGATCTTCCTGATCCAGCTATCACTAAACCAGGGTTCCCTGGAATCGGTACATTTGGCAGAGTCCGAAAATATGTATGCAATTAATTTTGTTGTAAGAATTTAAGAAATATTGGTGAAAACATTTAGCATCCCAGTTACCAATGGGCTGCTTTTCTAACGAATCATAATTATGTTGATTTTCATCCAATCTCGGCACTAGGGTTGAAATCAGTATTATGCTTGTCGTCGTCCTTCACTGTAACTTTGATATATTTTCATAAAGTCAAACAATATTATTTGTCAATTTGGTTTGCTCAGCGCGATATAAATTAAGCAAAGAAGCAATAAGCAATTTCTACAAAGATTCGTGAAGTATGAACTAGCAGTCAATTTCTTATTTCTATATTTCAATAAAACCCATGAGTTAAGTACCTAGCCTGACGGTTTCAAGGAGTGTTTTGATGGAGTTTGGACCACCTTCCACCAGGATACAGATTTGTGGCAGAGTTGAGTCTGAAATGAAAACATTCTGTTACGGTATTGCAGCGATTTATTTTGAAAACTTGAAACATATATCGTCGATGAAATGGGAATTGGCAAATCATTGAAAATTTCTGGGTTTTTCTGAACCTGTTTCGCCGTACGTTTCTGATATTTTCTGCTCCAGCTTGGCTCTTAGAAGGATCTCCTTACCATATTGGTACTGGGTCCCTGAAATATGCAAAGCAGAATTTAAAATCAAGATAAAATACTGAATAAATACATACAAAACATTTATTCCACGCTTAGAAATCGTTTAAATACTGCCCTAAGTCTAGAGAAATATTTAGCCATTAAAGATATAAGATGACCGTACTGTATACTTTGAAAGCTTGGCAACAATCTAACTATGGTCGTAACCAATTTTCTGACGCTTCAAATTTTACACTGCCATTTCGTAAATTTGTCAGTCTAAAAGTTACAGTGAAAATCGATAAGATCAAGTAACGTGATGAGTATGTGATTACAGTTTAATTGGAAACGACTTGTGCTAGCATGTTCATTGTTTATAGTGGTACCTACACGGATTACACAAGAACTGAGACCAACACGCACCTTCGTAGCGGATATTTTACACATGTATGGTTGGAGGTGAAAGCCATCAACCATTTTAAACTTTCTCATAAATAGCATTATATAAGCCCAGGATAGAAGTAAAGCATTGAAAGGTATTAAAATGTACTGAAATACATTTAAAATTTATCGTTGTTTGTACTCACCGTCATCGACAAGAAGGAAGTGGGTGTGGTTGGGGTCGAGGAAGGCCCCCCTCCGGTCCTCATTAACCATATCTTTCTTAGTCTCGTAGTCCTTCACTAGCTTACCATCACGGACCTGCGCATGTTACGTTGTTAAGAGCATTCTTAGAGACCACCCTCGACGATTAGACTTAACTCATATCATATCTACACGCAACTATCTGGTCAATTCTGGGATGCTCATCAAGGGGCCAGTTCGAGGGATGTTTCCGGTTTACACCCACAGCCCGTTGTTATAACAGACACTTAAGAAGGATACGTCAACGGCTTCTATAAAATAACTAGACACGCGCCTATCGGGTCCATTTTGGGATACTTCCAGAGGGCGTAAGCATGAGGGATGTATCCGGTTTTGGCCCGAGCCCGTAGGGCGAGGGTCTAAACCAATATGGACCAGATCAGGCAAGTTACTATATATTATAGACCAGCATAAAAACGTCAGAGGGTTCTATAATTAGCGAATGTTTCCTATACTTCAACATTTGAGTCTTACTACCTTCCCAACAAGTTGTTCCCTGTTCCTGATGATACCCCACGTGGCAACTCCAATTGTTATGATCTGACTGCCGAATGAAGTGCCTCGCACTGCTTCTCCCACCAGCTTCATTACTCCCTGGAATAGAAAACTTATTAAAACCCAGAGGTGCCTCGCAATGCTTCTCCCACCAGCTTCATAACTCCCTGGAAAAGTGCGCTGTGACGTCATCATCAATCATCATGTTCAATTGATGGCGGCATTATCATGATTATCATCTTATCATGAGTTGAAGTGGTCAATTTATGACGGAGACCGAGGGTTTAATGAGTCACTACTGAGAAAAGTGGAGTTTTTGATATTTTGCCATCAAACCCCAATATAAATTTCTCTTTTTATTAAAAAAGCCGTCATTCCTGAGGTATCGCCAGCCAGCTACCATGCCAGGTAAATATTTCTTAATCTTATGGTCACGCTTAAAAGGCTAGAATATTTCCCTCTCCTGATATTTATTTGACAATGTCTAAGCGCGAAATAAATGTTGAATTTTATTTTATTTTTATTTATATAGATAACTCACAGTGTTGGTACCTCCAGTGAATATCCAAGCACTGGTACTCTTAGCTGCCTTGGCAAGTCCTCGTTTAAACCGCTTCTCCAACTCAGTGGGACAAGCGAAGTCTGCAGCTCCACCGGTAACTGGGATGAGATTAATCTCATTACACGAGATAGATTGAGATTAGTGATGAACATAATAGTATGAGTGATTCATATTGGGCAATGCTGAAGACGAAGATTTGGGGGAAAGTGAAGTAAGAAGTACTTTTTCAGCCCATAACAACAGGCGAAGTTCGCTCCTCCACCAGTAATTGAGAAACTGGAATGGGTGAGACGTAAAACCATAATATGGATTGAGATGAGTATTGAGTAGGATGAGACCAAAAGATAGTTTTCGTGCTTTTTTCATGCTGCAACCTTTATCATGGCAACTCTTGAGATAGAGATAACAATAAATCATGAGAAGAATAAATCCTGAGAAGACTTAGTAATTCTTGTGTTATCGTTTCATGCGGTGATTACATGAAATTAACAAAAGCCCCACAACAAAAAAAAGGCCTCACATTCCGAAGAGAATAATTCCAGAATGGTCTTTACATTGATTGTACATATATTTCTACACTTTTTATACAGCATACGAATGTGTGGGTTTGACTTTAATGATCGCAGAATACTGGAATTTGGAAACAATATGAAAATCCTCCAATATTAGAGTTTAATTTAAACTTTAAAAAAGTTGAAATCTCAATCAAGTAATTTAATTTTTTCTCTTGGACATCATGATTCCATTCCCAAGCGAGAAACAATCACTCACCTGATATCAACAGATTTGGTCGCGGCAGCCTCCATTTCTGTTCCAATAGGTCTAAAACTCTGAAAGGGGTAGAAATCAATAGTGGATCTTTAACTGAAAGGTACCTTCATTGAAAACTTGAATGCGTGTTTGTTTTTTTTCGTCCCTGACAAATGCCTTACATTCAAGTTTCACATAACCAAAAGAGGTTAGCCAAGGGTCGCCAAGGATCATTGGTAAACTTTCATACGACCTTATTCTATGCAAAACGTGGTATGGATTATAAGGCGAATGAATCCATTTAACCTGGTGGTTGAAGCATGTCGCTCCATCATATCGTCTGAAATTCTCACAAAGTCTGGCTGGTGTGTCCCGTCCTCCTCCACAAACCGTATCTTACCAAAACACCAACCTGGGGACTCAAAATGTTTAATTTTGAACGATATAACTGATACGAGAAACTCACAATGTTGAAGTTTAAACGATATAGTTGATACGAGAGACTCAAAATGTTGAAGTTTGACCGATTTAACTGATACGAGAGAGTTTTAAAAAAAGGAAAAAGAGAAGATAAAATTTTTTGGGCAAAACTGAATAAAATCAACAAAACATATTGTAAAATTCCCCAAAATTTTTGTATTTTTATTACCTAAAATTTTGTAATCTAAAAATTTAAAAATGGAAAAACTTTCCCACCTGTTTTTGGTTTGGTGCCCCAGGTTTGGGCCCGGTAAATGGCAAAAGGTCGCCTCCCCAAATTAAAAAAATTCATGAAAATTTTTATGAAAAAATGGGTTAGGGTTTAAAATAATGGGTCAAATAACGGGTTTAAAATAATGGGCAATTGGGAGTTTTAAAATTAATTTCTTCTGAAAGCCCACCTTAAATAATTGATCACTTTTCCCCCGGCCCCCTCCCACACCATCTCAAATTTGGGGAAATTTCCCCAATTAAATTTAACCCTTCCCCCCACTTCACCTTGAACCAATTCAAACCTTTTGGGGGGAAAAAAGGGGTTTTTTAAGGGGGGGGGGGTTTTTTTTTAAAAAAAAAAGAAATTTTGGGGGGGGGAAAAAAAAGGGGGGGGGGGAAAAGAAAAAAAAAAAAGGGGGGGAAAAAAAAAAAACCCCCCGGGGGTTTTTTCTTTTTTTTGGGGGAAAAAAATTAAAAAAAAAATTTTTTTTCCCCCCCTTTTTTTTTTTCCCAAAAAAAAAAAAAATTTTTTCCCCCCTTTTTTTTTTTTTCCCCAAAAAAAAATTTTTTTTTTTTTAAAAATTTTTTTTAAAAAATTTTTTTTTGGGGGGCCAAAAAAATTTTTTAAAAAAGGGGTTGAAAAATTTTTTAAAAAAAAAATTTTAAAATTTTTTTTTGGGGGGGGGGGTTTTTTCCCAAAAAAAATTTTTTTTTTTCCCCCCCCTTTTTTTAAAAAAAAAAAAAATTTTTTTTTGGGAAAGGCCGGGGGGGGGGCCCCCCTTTTTTTTTTAAAAATTTTTTAAAACCCCCCCTTTTTTCCCCAAAAAAAAAATTTTTTTTAAAAAGGGGGGGCCCCCCTTGGGGAAATTTTTTTTTTTTCCAATTTTTAAAACCCCCCCTTTTGGGGGTTAAAGGGGGAAATTTGTGGAAACCTTGGGGGGGGGGGCCCCTTTTTTTTTTTTTTTTTTTAAAAATTTTTTAAAAAAGGGGGAAAAATTTTTTTAAAAAAATTTTTGGGGTGGGGTTTTTTCCAAAAAAATTTTTTTTTAAAACCCCAAAGGGGGAAAAAGGTTTGGGGGGTTTTTTTTTTTCCCCCCCAAAAGGGAAATTTTTTTTTAAAATTTTTAAAATTTTTTTTTGGGGGTTTTTTTTAAAAAAAAAAAAAAATTTTTTTTTTTTTTCCCCGGGGGGAAATTTTCCCCTTTTTTTTCCCCCTTTTCCCCCGGGTTTTTTTAAATTTTTTTTTTTTAAAAATTTTTTAAAAAAAAATTTTTAAAAACCCCCCAAAAAAACCCCTTTTTTCCCCCGAAAAAAAAATTTTTTAAAAAAAAAATTTTAAAAATTTTTTTTTTAAAAATTTGGGGGGAAAAAAAAAAAACCCCGGGATTTTTTTTTTGGGGGGGGAAAAAAAGGGGGCCCCCCACCCTTTTTCTTTTTGGCCGGGGTTTTTGGGAAGGGGGAAAAAAAAAAAAAAATTTTTTCCCCCCTTTTTCTTTTTTAAAAAAAATTTTTTGGGGGGTTTTTAAAAAAAAATTTTTTTAAAAAAGAAAAAAAAATTTTTTTTTAAACAAAGGGTTTTTTTAAAAAAAAAATTTTTTTTTTTTAAAATTTTTAAAAAAAAAAAATTTTTGGGGGAAAAACTTAAATTTTTTTAAAAAAATTTTTTTGCCCAAATTTTTTAAAAAGGTTTTTTTTGGGAAAATTTTTTTAAAAAAAAAAACCCCCTTAAAAAAAAAAAAACCCCCCAAAAAAAAAATTATTTAAAAAAATTTTTTTTAAAAAAAAAAAAACCCCCCCCTTTTAAAAAACCCTTTAAAAAAAACCGAAAAAAAAAAATTTTTTTTAAAAAAAAAGCATGCAATCAGAGCATTTACTCATTTAGCTCTTTTATAGAATGTAATGGTGCATGTGTATTGTGTATGTACCTACACAAAGTCCGTGTGTTTGTACGTGAGATCATGGCATGTACGCTAACATAGCAATTGTACTTAAAAATTGTACAGTATGTATAGTGTACACTTCCTGTACAGTGTACTTACACTGAATGCCGAGCGTGTAAATGTGTATATGTGTACCTACCTACGGTAGTTTTGTAGGCGTGTAAAAGTGTAAGTTATGTACAAAACATGCTGTCACATGTGCACAACACCGGATACCATCACTTCATGAACACTGCCATGAACAATGACCATATTCGCAGTATGATGACTATTGGAACTGATAACCGATATATTGCTCGCATTATTGAAGACATCACACCTAGTAAGGTACTTGAGACTTCTATAAGTTTATAGAGGACACATTGCCTAAAATAGAGATTTATCGCACCGAAAAGATAACCCTGTACCTTCTTCAAACCCTAAAAGTCTAACTGTCGATTATTTAGTTATTTGATCTCAATATCTTACTGAAATAAAGTATGGGGTTTTTCGTTCGGAGTGTATACAGGTCTCAGTGTAATCAAAGAATTTAACGAATAGGCCGAAGGCCGAATTGTTAATTGACCCGATTAATGTTACAAATTTTGCCGATTTACATGATTTATCCATGAGTCAGACACTTTAATTGAAAAAAACCGCAGTCCAAATAAGTTGTTTGTGATTATCTCAGCAAACGGATTATAGATATAATCTTGATTTAGGTATAATTTTTTAAACAATAGTCATGAGAATGACTTGATGTTAAACAGTAAACACTTATTAAACAGTGAGATGCAGAATGCTGATGATAATGTATAAACTATATAGTATATGTATCTATAGCCGAGTCATTCAATGAGGTAATGATTTGTAGGTTAAAGATATCCAAAACAAGAAAATAATAATTCAATAGGTACTCAACATAAGTATAAATATCGAATAACAAGACTCATCACCACTAAAATATTCGAAAAGTTAAAGAATTCAAAAAATTTCAAAATTTGTAGACCTCCCAAATTCCGTGAAAGACTTACGCTGGTAAGTTGAGCTGCAACTTTACTAAAAGCCAACATGATGATGATGTATGATTATAGTATGGTGTGATAGAAATAAAACTCTGGCAACCGTCCAGAGAACTTATACATCAGCCGTCCCAGCTCCGCCCTAGAAGTAACACCCTCGGTAGTTTCACAGTTAGGGTTCATTCACATGTTACGTAATCAACTTTTGGGCCGATTCTCCCCCTGCCCCCCTCCCCCTCGTAATCAAGTTTATAATAGTTTTATTACGTAATCAACTTTTGGCGATTTTACCCCTCCCCCCTCGTAATCAAGTTTACAGTAGTTGTAATTGTTACAATAACATGTAATGTAATCATTCGGAAACCCCCTTCCCCCTTGGTGATTACGTAATGTGTGAACGATCCCTTAGATAATTATACCATAAGGGAAGAAAGTGATAATTTCAAAATTCTAAAATGGGTTGTCAAAGGTCCAAAGGTCTGCTTGAGATTCTGCATAAGAAATGAAAAGTTCAATGAACGCAATGCGTAACTAAGCAGGTACAAAGTAGTAAAGTAGAGGTTTATAGTCCGGAGTGTATGCAATTTATAATGAGGCCGAAAGTCGAATTGTAAATTTACACGATTATAAATGCATTTATTCGGTAAGTCAGTCGATAGACACTATCTGACCATGAACCAAACACTTTATGGTAAAATCGAAAATGAAAGAAAATACGATGAAATTTTTACTGCATGCAGCGTTCTGTTCTATAATTTAATAAAGATGTGGCCTCAGGCCACTTATAATTGGGATTAATTGGCTAATTAATCAAATTATACCTGAGATGGCTACAACATTCAACTGTCATGCTCTAAGTTTTTAAGTAAGATTTTGCAGTGATGAATAAAAAAATGAATCTATCAGCTCTTAATTTGATAGTTAACGGCCGATAAATTATGTGCTCTGGTTCATGGTTTTCGCTGATAGTCAATGAATTTTGTGCCATTAAACTTAAAGAGCCCCCGCAGAGCTTCTTATTATGCTGTCCTGTGCTTACGGTAAAATTATTTTGGTCATCAATTTGGAATTCAATTTAAATTTACAGATTCCTTTATTGAAAATTGTTTGTTTCACTGCATCAATGATCAAACAAATTTGACAGATATTTGTAAAACTGATAATAATGAACCCTAAACACATATGCACGTCCAACACACAACTAATGATTCATAACTAATTTCTACCGCACCACCCCCACTTAGTTGAAAACTTAATTTAATACAATTTGCACCACCTGGCTCAGTTCAGTAAACTTATCATAAGCTCTCAAATGACTGGAGATTGATGTTAACAGACTACCTAATACTTCGAGTCTAAATACATACATACATACTACATACATACATACATACTAAATACCTACATGGTACATACAATGTATGTCTAGAAGCGGTAAAAAAGGCCACTTATGTAGTTATATTATTGGCAAAATTTAACAAAATATTAAACATGGTAATATTAACAATCAAATGTTACAATCAAGCAATTTATAAAATTTACGAAATGAAGCTAATCTTTAGAAATCGCAGAGCACAGAAGCTTTGGGGAAACGACCAGAGAACAAAAAAGCAGTACAATCGTTTAATGAGAGTCTAAACCACTGCTATACATATTTTTTCAGAAATTGAGGATACATAAACGCAAAATTGGGAACTGGAAGCTGGATATTGGACAGGCCACAGTTATAGACACCAATTAAAACCAAGTGGTATACCTCATGCATTTATATTCTATTCATGAGAAGATCTAGAACTACTGATTTATGAACTAAGCTGATAACATAACGCAAACTAAGATCCTGTATCACCACTCTACTGAACCACTTAAACAAATCACACGTCACACAATTCAAAGCAATAATACAAGGATACTGCAGGTACTTAGGGTACCCACAGGTACATAGGGTACCTACAGGTACATAAGGTACCTACAGGTACATAACAAGTGCATGTACGGCTCTTATTATAAGGGGAGGAATCGTAGGAAAGAAAGGGGAGAGCTAATTTGCTGTATATAATTCCTTGCTTTATTGTAGGCTTTGTCACGAAGGGCACCTATAGGAGGGTCTGTAATCCGTGGCAGTGATGCAAAGGCCAGAGGGGGCCCGAACATTATTACATATTCAAATGCTCCAATTCTTACAAAATGCTTTGAGGAATGGATTTATATTGCCAGATTACATTTTTTTGCTAATTAATTTACAATTATTGTTAATTCAATGAGATATCAATAAAATTCAGTACCCATCCACTAATTGCCAGAAATAAATAAATCAAGGCCCCTACAAGTGGATCGCGTGTGGTACCTATTCATTGTGTGGTAAAAATTAATGCGTGGTAAAATAATATGTGATGAAAATTTAATTTTTGGAAAAATAATGTGTGGTAAAATAGCCCTAACCAAGTAACCACATTATTTTATTTCACAATATATTTATTATATACCACAGTACCACACATGATCCACTTGTAGGTGTCCCAATACATACTCCCCAAGTTCCATCCAAGGTTAGCCATCTGTCAATCGCTGATCCATGGCAATCTCTGACTTGTGAACTTCTGAACATCAAACTGAATATCCTCAGAGGTCTTTCAAACATTTGGAACGAACACGGAATATGGATGGGATTTTGGAGAAAATCAAACTCGGAAAAATCGCAAGTTGTCGAAATGACACGAGATCTGAACTACATGAGCAAAACGTAAAACGATAAGAAAAATCAGAAAAAATCGAATGACAAGGTCACCTAGAAGAGAGAGAGGTAGAAGTAACGTCAGAGGAAGGCAGGAAGGGTAGAACTCCGGCTACCTCATTACACAAACGAGAAAATGTCAAATATATCTATTAGAGGAATAAGTCATATCTTTCTCTTCTCAACGGGTGTCAGTCAACGGCACACAAACGATTAGACATAATTCTACAGATTACCTTGAGTACAGAATAAGAAAATAGAGCAAAACGAAATATTCCTTGTGACCATCGTCGTCAGGTAGAGTAGGTACCTGCCAACGGCAAATACCAAGAAAGCAACAAGCAAGGGGATTGAAACATACCAACCAACAGTGGGTACACAACTAGGAATTACAAATAGGTAGAAGGGTAAGAAGAATGAGCGTACCTGTTTACTACTTTTGTTTAATGAGATAATCAGTGTTTACCTATTGAGAGAAAATGTAGCTTGAAGGTACATAGGCATGGCAATGGTTATAAAATGTATACAACTTATTCGTTCATGTGATATTGGTCCAAAAATGGCAGCTGAAAAACAATTTAATTGGTATTGTACGATTTGAGTTTGCGTTGCAGACAATTTCATTACCTACTTTTCATTGCACCGGTTTTAACACTTTCTTCTTTCCTCGTCCCCTTTCAGTGCTCACTGACAGACATACAGTGATTCAAATTAATAACGAAATAATCAGTTACCATGTCACTCAATTTCGATAAAATGTGGACAATAGCTAACCGAACAATAATCAGTTCTTCGTTTTATCCGTGATCAAACTCACATAAAATCCACATTAATGACGGCACTTTCAACTTTCTCAACTTAGACAACAATCTAACAAAGAAATAAAACCAAAGGCCGAATTGTTAATTCATGAATCTCAAAACTGCCTGATTCACAATTTAGGTTAATCCACCTTTCGTTAAAACAGGAAATCAATATGCAATAATTTTGTTAAATACTCATACACCGCTATAGGTTTGTATTTTATTGGCAACTTGTGTATAATTCACCCACTCCAGGCAAGATTCTCCAATCGAGGCTCTCCGACGAATTGCACCGTGCTGAGAGGCTGAGCTGCACACTGGGCACTCTTAACATTCACTAGTGGGGTTCATGTAAAGTGATTATCTGGCTTTTATTCATTATCGTTTAAATGAGTTATTTTTCAACAAACAAAATGGGTCGAAAAGGAACAAAACGATAGAGTTACTTCTATCAGTTTTATATTGTACAGCAATATAAACCTACCTAAGAATAGAAAACCATTAGGAACCTAATAGTACACAGTAAGGTTTCATAACTTACGACAATTGGTATTATGACCATCAGTAATATAAATCGCTAAAATTTCAGTGATTGTTCCAAAGAAAACTTTTCAGCAAGAGACAAAAAGTATTTATAGTTTATAAACAATTTTGTAATAAGTTAGGGAACTATCCCAGAAATGAAGTGAAAACAGGCACTTGAGCATAAAATTCGAGATAAAAATTCAACAAAATAAGGTTCTTCTATATCAAATTGCTGAAGACACATAGGCTTTACTACTTTGGTAACCCGACACTCGAATGGTGTAATCACGACGCCTAAATTTAGGAGATTCTGAATACTCTGATCGTCATGAACAATGAATCAAGTTTTGATTCTAGATGACTTTGAGATTGACAGTCTAGGATTTAAAAGGAAGATTATACTTATCTGGTGCAGTTAATGTAGGTACCACATTAAAATCGAAAAAATTGCGAAGCAAAAATTACCTACGCGAGTTTTCACTTGAACAATGAAGTAATAAGTAATTTGCACATGCAAAGATGACACGTTTTGAACTTGCTCCCTAAAAAGATAAAGATACATTTCACAATGTTGTATCTGTAGCAATTGCCATAAGATTCTCGTTGCTTACAAACTACGGTCGTATGGTCCATGTATTGAGGGGATTACCTGCCTAAAAACAGCACGTTCATGTTTTATGTTCACTATACAGTGTACAATGTACATTGTACAATGTACTATGTATAGAGGCCAGTCACTGTATACTTGTATAGTAGTATAGTGCGAACAAGTACACTATAAAGTGATACAACAGCGATTTTTGTGAATGCCCATCGTTGAACAAATTATATAAATCTGTCTAACTAAAGAACTTTCGAAGTTAATGTATGACTTAAAAAACTGAAGCAAGCAGACAACAGTTATTTAGAATTCAAATATCTAATAATCTTGCTAACACAGTGAATGCTCACCATTTTCCTTCGTTTGAAGTCGAAGATGCCAGCTCTATTTGACTGTCTGGACGCAGTAGGCCGCTGGGGCAAAGAACCTGTCCTGGGAATGGGATGAACTTTAACAGAAACGGGGTTGCCAGCAGCACCCTTCCCAGATTCGTGTGATGATTCCACCTTCTTCATCTGGGAATACTGGAAATTGGAATAGTTATATTATGTCAGAGTAAAAGTACTCCAAAAAGATGATACTTGTGACTTATTGGCACCTACAGTTTATCTGAGTTTTAAAAGTTAACAATCAGCCAGAGTCAAACCTTGTTTCATTTTGTGATATACTAACATTGGAAGATGTAGATTCAATTGGAGTCAGAGGTGAAATGTAAATGTCATCCTTTTTCTTTGTTTGACCTTTCTTCATAACACTAGTTCATATTGACTAAAGAAAGAATTGATAAAATTAGAATTATGTAATCCACAGAACATTATCAACAGAGAAATACCTACATCAAAATTTCAAATGTTCTCTCATGACGTCATTATTAAGGATACAGTTGCTATTTGATATTTAAAAGAATCTTATTATATTAATTCATTATTATATTAATTCATTAGTTCATGCAAGTAAACTTGACAGCAAGATAATATACCAGAGAATTCATTTTGATTGATAAAATTCAGGCTGTGTGAAATAATGGGGAAGCTCAAATTACAGTATGGTAAATTACCAGTTGTACTGTACTTTGGTATGATTTGGTAGGTCTTAAGTTTCCTCGTTCAGTGGTTCCCAGTGTCAAATACTTCTGGCTATAGCAATTTTGTTTTATTAACCAATTGTTTGAATATTTTGGGCTCTCCAATTGAAGCTTCAACAAGCTAACTAGAAGAAAACATCCCAATTCATTACTATAATAAGTAGGTACCATGAATTCATCCGTCATGGTTATTCTTATACTTGCATTTGATATAACTACTGTTATGCAGTTAACATATCCCAGGTATGTTTTCAATTACACCAATTGATGTTGTTGCTATAGTAATTGGTTTGGTAGGAACAGTTCTGAATGGTATCTTGCTATGGGTCATAAAAAGAAATAGAAATATAGATGAAAAGTGCTACCCAATTTACAAAAGCCTGGCTATAGTGGATATTTTCAATTGCATTGTCATACCTATATGCTTTGTAACCATAGATGGAAGTGGATATAATACCAAAGACATCAAGGCAATCACAAACAGCATCATGTACCTTATCTTTGGAGCTATGATAGATGTTCCTTATCTTATGCTAATGATCCTTACAAGTTTCAGAATAATGATACTGAGATATCAAAATGCCTACTCACAGACCCTGAAATTGATGCATATCAGAGTTATGTGTATTTTGTGCTGGGTAATCCCTCTTGCAGGAACACTTGGTG
The DNA here is from genome assembly GCA_011033025.1 of Beroe forskalii. NCBI lineage: Eukaryota > Metazoa > Ctenophora > Nuda > Beroida > Beroidae > Beroe > Beroe forskalii. Next base: position 399,671 of record WFMF01000072.1, on the reverse strand, counting down.
TGTGGATATGTTATTTGCTGACTGGTTATGCTTCCAGTGAAATATTAACCATAATCATGAAAGCACAAGGTTTTTTCATGATGATATTGATTTTGTCAACTATTTCATTGATGAGTATGACAGTCAACCTCATCAATAAAATAATCAAAGTTATTACAAAGAATGACTCGAAAGCATCATTGATCAATGAAGAAATAGCTTCAGAGATAAAGGATTCATCTGTTTCTAGTCAACAATCTATAGCAAGGGAATTGGCACTTGCCCATAAAACATTTTCTCTCTTTCTTTCTAATATATTGATCTTCAGTATATATCCATTTGTTTTCTCCATATCATTTATTTTCTGTGGACCAGACTTCGAATCCAAGGAAACCTTCTGCCTTCCCCTCCAGAGTCCAGTCTTCAGTAATCCACTCAATTCATATGCAATTACTCTCATATGTCTTTGTGGCATGTCAATCATAAACAGCCTCATTCTATTACAGCAAAAATCATTTACATTTGTTTTGAAGCAGCTTTGGCTTTTTAGGATCCAGTTGGTAAGAAGTGGTTATGAAACATTGCCAGATCATCAACAGCCAGATGATAGATATATCCAGGAACAAGGCAAACAAAGAAAGGAACAACATCCTGGGTCAAATGCTCTTATAACAAATCTCTTTGAAACACCTCATGACATGCATTCAACAATTTTGCCCAATGAATCAACACCTATTTCATCATGAGTAGATCTCATGATGGTAATCTTAATTTCGAAGAAAGTGAGTTGTCCCACATAAGCTTTCCTGAATAAATTGATGGAGTAAATTTAAGAAGTATCCATTCATACATAAAATCAATAATAAACATGTTTAAGAAACAATAAAAGTTGTTTGATGAGAGTTAAGAAAGGCAACTGTTGCCTGGTACTACTGAGACTGCTGATGTGATAAATGCATGGATCAATGTGCATTGGAAGGGCTTAAAAGCATCAGGGCTAGACAGCATTGCTATCAGCTGTGAACTGAAAATTCGAATTCAAAGGTCGGAGGTGCTCCCTGACCCCTGAGTCTGAGATGGGAATTATGGCATTAATACGCTATTAAGAAAATACTTATACTCAGCAGTGTAGAACCAACTGAAGCCAAGAGAAAATCAACTAAAAGTTCATTCTAACTGAAAAAGTGCCTTCACTTGAAAGTTCAACATTTTCAAAAACATTGACTGGCAACATCATATCTCGGGTCATTCTGGAAAGCTGGGGCCAGCAACAGTTAACAGGCATGGATGAATATGATCCCCATTCACCAGCCATATTCAGATTAGATTTCTAGAGTGAATGCCATTTTTACAGAAGAATGGAGATTTTTGAATTAAGAAAGTAAGAAGAAATCTTTCTTCAAGACATCAATCTGCAAGATTTGAGTTGATTTATGTATGATATCCATGATGATTTCATTTTGGTATCAATTTCCATTAATAATGGAAATTGATACCAAAATGAAATCAAATGAATTGTGCTGATGTTACTTCAAGACTCCTATTATAAAAAGTATTGATGATCTATTAAATTATGATCCATTAAATGGTGATCCATTAATTAATGATCTATTGATAATCGTTTTTTGGATATTATATACTCAATGTTCCAGCCCATGTTAATTGTAATGTAATTACTAAACATTTTTTACATTCAAAATAAATTAGATAGCTCATTGTTACTTGACTGAATTAATTAGTGGAGACGCTTAGGGACATAAAAATCAAAATGTAAAAATTTCTCTAAAATTGACAAATTTGGTACCAAAAGAAAGCTCTTGTTGAGTAGATTACGAGATCGACTAGACGCAATCACGATTCCACGTGTAAGTGTCCGTGCGCGGCTCAGAAGCGCGAGCGCGCGCGACGGCTGAAATCGGGTTATTACGTACATTTAATCTCATTTTTATGCTATAAATTTTATATCATCGTTTTTCCGCAATTTTTTCACATAAGATAAAGTTCAAAACTGGATTTATAATTGGTACTATAAGATTTCAGATTTTTGAGCGCCGCACAAAAGTTGCGATTTTACTCGACGCGTAAGTGTTACAATATTTGGGCGCTAGGTAAAAATATATTTGTAGGAAATCTGTATAAAACTGACTTTTATGCCATGTCAATGCCGATAACAGTGGTTATGCTTTATTTGGGTCTCATTTCATTATCAAATAATATCAATGGCTGCATTATGAAGTCATTGCTATACTATTTTAAGGGAATAACTCCAATATGGTCTTGATGATCTAGTTTTTAGTTAAATGTTATGAACAATAAAATTACTAAGTTTCCATATTCTTGCTATACTCTTAGTTGTTAGTAAAATGTGTGATGTATTTATGAATACCTACAAATTGAAGAGCTGTGCTGTCTGTTTGAGCTTGAAGCCCTTGATTATGTTAGATTGTAAGAAAATTATTTCATTATTATGTGGGATTCATTTGATATACATCAAATACTTAAAGTAATGCTGAATGATATCCTCCCTCAGTCCCTCATGTTCTCAGTAACTTTTTGAATTGAATGGAATGTCATTTTACCAGTATCCTTGTTTACCAGTCACTCTAATAGCATGAACTCTGTACCTACTACAGATGGATGCAGTCTATAGAATGCAGGAGTCTTCATTGTTCTACACCTAATTCTGATGCCATGAGGTAATGAATTAGTGCTATTTTTCCTCAGCATTTCCATTTCTCATTTCATTACATTTAAGCATGTGAAGGGAAGGGTTATAACAAATTCATATTTAAAATAGAACAAAGCAAAAACACATATCTTTGACTACCTTGAAAGATTAGAAATAAGCCTTACAGTCATGACGTTTAAACTCTAGAAATTAGGAAAATTGACATATTGGATCCTAAGATACCAACAATCAACATATACCGATCAACTAATTCCAGTTTTTCCTTGGAATAATAACCTTCCGTATAATTCCCATAGTTCCTATCGACTGCATATCACTGTCCATCGCTCGTAATTAAGTAATCAATCCAGCGACCAGATGATTCAAATCATATTTTAATCTGATATCCTATAAGTTCCTCAATACTTTACTCCTGAGCCGGCTGGCCCTCACGAAGAGAAACTCCCTAAAAAAAAGGTTAAAACTACTGACGGTCAAACTGTAGATATAGAAATTAGACATAACGTTAGTACAAATGACTGCCAGAGAAAACCTGTAGAAGTAAACATGGAACACTCCGCCTGGGTCGTCTGTCACGAAATCTCCCACAATATGGTAGATGGTTATAGGGAGCACGGACAGACAGTAGACAACGGCTGTCAGGATGACAGTCATGAGTCCCTGCCATCTCAACCCTTCCCTCCCTCTCTTAGCAACTCTCCTAGCCTCCATGATCAGCCAAGTGGTGGTGAAAATGATAATCAGATTCGGTAGCAGAGAGGTTAGGAAGCCCAGGATAGGTTTTAAAAACATCCACGAATCTGCTGAAAAAGCGTAATAGCACGCACATTCCTTGTAGTCAAATTGAATATCACTGCTATCCACAGCAAGTAGAATGACTGGATTGAGCACGCAAACCACCCAAACTGCAGCACATGTCTTGTGAGCAGCTCTCTCAGTCCACAGACCCTCCCTCAGAGGGTACTTGAGGAGGCAAACTTTGGAGGTGGTCAGCGCAGCTGTCAGGTAGAAACTAACCGGAAATGAGTAGAAGGTGAGGTAGGCTCGGAGGTAGCAGAGGAAGTCTCCTAGGATGTTCTTTTCTGCGAGCAGGGACGCGATGAAGAGGATCAGATTGGTGGATGTTATGATGTCACACACTGCGATGTGTTGCATGATCGCCACGATGGTTTTGTGGAGTTTGAAGGCGTGGTACTTGACGGAAGCCACGAGGATTATCGTGTCTCCGAGAAGGGAGGATAAGATGTTGAAGGTCCCGTAGCAGGCCCAGGTGTACCGAACTGCCGGATTGTGGATCCCGAATTCGGTGTAGTTTGCGTATAAGGAAGTGTTCATATGTTTATGTAATGTGGTCGCAGCAGTTGAGTGCTGAGCAAAACGTATGTTAGGTTTGTACTTTGGTTTCTCGATTAAAAAAAGAAGAAAAGCGTCTATTATTGTTGTTATAACTAATTGTTAAGATAATGTGGGTGAGGCTATAGGTATTAGCTCAATTAGTTACTATACTCAAAGAATAAAAACCTTGAAAGGATAACTCAATCTCTCAATATACCTGCCTCACTATTTCACAAACGATAGTTATGTAGTTATACGACAAGATAAAATGAATCAGAATAGTCATACTCAATTTAACTACATAACATTAACATCAAACATAACATTACCTAGAGACCTAGAAGTTGATTGCTACCCTACTTCATAATATCCCTCTGCTCCCTACATAATATTTTTGCCCTGCCCAGGCCCCAGTACGTTACAAAACGCTACTCAATGTTCAGTTCATTGCTACTTTCATACATAATACGCCGTACGGTCTGTACCAAATTACTAAATTACCAAGCTCTTGCCGATCATCGATTCATCGGGAAGGTTTTTCAATTCCCAGTATCAGGTGACCAAACCTTTCATTATAAAGTTAATAATCATCATGAAAAGATGAAAAATGTAATTCAAATTGGCAACTAGAAATGATCTGCACCAACTTCTTCAACTCCAAATTTCATGGTGTTGCATATTAGAGTGTAAGTATAGGCATTATTAAGTGGTCATTCAAATCCACTTTTCTAAATTACGAATTTATAGCTCGAACACAAACTGGGAGGTAAACCAACTATAGGTACCAACTATAACTATATAACTACATTTTGTCTGCTTCATAATGATAAGAATTTTGATGAGGCCAAAGGGACTTACTTCAAGTTCAGTGCAAATGGAAACGTCCAAAATTTCAAATTTGAATGAGTTTAATTAATCTCGATATAGGTACACTATCTCACTATGATATCTACAGTCGCAGCTGCTGATGTTGGTTAAATTCGAGACATTAATCTATGTAATTAATTCTGGGAACAGCTGGAATTTGTGATCAAGATATTTAGAATGACCTGCATATGAATTTGAAGTACCTCAAATCATTCTCTAATTTCCAAAATTTTAAATTGCAATCTGCAGCGCCATAATTGGGGATGTCAGAAATACAGCTATACACTCGCATCTTCGAATGCCATCGCACTGTGTAGCCGTCAGTCGAGTATACATTCGATTTTCGAAGAATTCACAATGTACTGCGATACGAGTGACGTCACGCAACACTTACACTCAACGCATTCCATTGTCCAATCACAGCCATAGTAACCAGCCAATCAGGGCCCAGTATTTGCCGCGCGCGCTCATCTGTCATGAGTAGAGTTACCTTTTTGGTTCCGCGCGGTACGTTTTCGTCTTGAAACCGTGGGACTGCGTGTAGCCGAAGTTCTAGAATTTATTGTTCGCTGTTTCGTTTCGTTACGTTGCGTGTGAGTGTGCGATATGGTAGGATATGGTAAAAATATTGATCAGTTCTTGTCATGAATCTGTGATTAAACTACAATTAATACTGATTGGAATGTTCCCCTTAAAAACCGTTTACTGTTAGCAAACTGATTGCCGAGCGCCTTCTCAGACAGATCTCGAAATTCTCCAAGTCCATTGGCCATTGTTGATAGTTTGAAGCAGACTGTCAGTCACACACACACGGAATGGTTATATAGAGCACACAGCCTTATCCTAAAGAGTCATGTTTCAAAGCAAATTCAGAGGTACTATATTCAGTATTGCTATTAATTGTGCCAACATTAGTTCAAGCTAGGCTCACTAGCTCGAGTGGTGTCAACGTCATAGAGTTGGTATGTACACGAAACGTTTTCGTCATGCTCGATTGGGTGCTAAGTGGTGTCAACGTCATATAGTTGATATGTAAAATATGCAAACGCAGCTGTTCGTCATGCCGAATTCGATGCAGAGTGGTGTCAACGTCATAGGGTTGGTATGTGCACGTAACGCTATTCGTCAGGCTTTTCAAGAGCTTTTTCACTCACAGCCCACACCCTGATATCCAGGGCTCTTTTAATCTGATCACATACTCAACTTATCACCGCATCACCTACTCAGCACCCATTAACATGCTTTTGAGTATGTATGATTTGAATAACATTGCATTTGTTACAAATTATATTTGAAAATTCTTTGAAATTCCTTGCTTTATTGGGTACTGAGTGGTGTCAACGCCATATATAAAGGTATGTTCAGCAGGGATTATCGGGCATAGATCCGTTTGCCACTTTGTCCAGGCGCCAGTCTAATGCAGGTCTAGCGCCGGTTTAATGCAGGTCTAACGCCAGTCTAATGCAGGTTTGGCGCCGGTTTTGTGCAGGTTTAGCGCCGGTTTAGCGCGGGGCCAGCGCCAGTCTTATGCAGGTCCTGTGCCACTCTAATGCAGGTCTAGCGCCGGTTTGGTGCAGGTCCAGCGCCGGTTGAGCGCGGGTACAGCGCTGGTGCAATGCAGGTCTAGCGCCGGTTTAATGCAGGTCTTGTGCCAGTCTAGTGCCACTCTAATGCAGGTTTAGCGCCGGTTTGGTGCAGGTCCAGCGCTGGTTTAGCGCGATTGCAGCGCTGGTCCAATGCACATCGGATGCTATCTCAATATTGCTTATGCATTTCATACAGATTTGGCGCCGATTAAATTATGCAGATTTGACGTCTTTTCATGAATGTTAGGCGCTGTTTTAATGCAGGTGCAACGCCATTCCAATGCGGGTTTGGAGCTGGTTTCATGCAGGTTTAGCAGGTTCTATGACCCATGACTCTTCAAAATAATAATAAATAATGGTTACCTGTGGTAACTAACGTACTTCATCATTGTTACCGGTGGTAACTAACATACGTTACCATGGTTACCGATGGTAACTTACGTACATTACCATGGTTATCTGTGGTAACTGACGAACGTTACCATGGTTACCGGTGGTTACTAATGTACGTAACCATGGTTACCGACCTGGTAACTAACGTGGGTTACCATGGTTACCGATGGTAGCTAACGTACGTTACCATGGTTACCGGTGGTAACTTAGGTGGGTTACCATGGTTACCGATGGTAACTAACGTGGGTTATCATGGTAAACGGTGGTCACTGGTCACTAACGTAGTAAGTGTAACGTATGTTACTATGGTTACCGATGGGAGCTAACGGACGTTACCATGGTTACCGGTGGTCCCTAACGGACGTTACCATGGCTAACGGTGGTAACTAACCTGCATTGGAATGGCGTTGCACCTGCATTAAACAGCGCCAAACATGCATGAAACGACGTCAAACCTGCATAATTTAATCGGCGCCAAATCTGTATAAAATGCATAAGTTATATTGAGATAGCATCCGAGGTGCATTGGACCAGCGCTGCACCCGCGCTAAACCAGCGCTGGACCTGCACCAAACCGGCGCTAGACCTGCATTAGAGTGGCACAGGACCTGCATAAGACTGGCGCTGGCCCCGCGCTAAACCGGCGCTAAACCTGCACAAAACCGGCGCCAAACCTGCATTAGACCTGCACTAGGCTGGCGTTAGACCTGCATTAAACCGGCGCAATACATGCATTAGACTGGCGCCTGGACAAAGTGGCAAACGGATCTTTGCCCGGATTATCATTAGTTGGATTCACTTTCTTGATGTTATTGCTCCGCTAGTATTTCTTAACGTGTCGTTAATAATTAGTCACCGTTAATATGGTATCGCTAATGTGGAATCCCTGTTAATAGGGTGCCGTTGTTAATAGGGAACCGTTGTTATAATAGGGTTCTGTCGTTAATAGGTACCGTGGTTAATAAGGTACCGTTGTTAATAAGGTACCGTTGTTAATAAGGTACTGTTCATCATCAAAAAAAAAGAAGGTTAATCCTCCATTGTGTCAAACCAACCCAGTGGCCATGGGTTGTGAAATAAGTAAATATCAATCATGAATATCTTAAATCAGTTGTGGCACGCCTATAATTAATTCCATGCCATTGACGACCGAGGAATGCAATGTCGATATAATATTAGTATTTTCTGCATGTTCGTCTAATACGCCCCTCCAAAGTACCTACATATAACAGTTAACTGTTGATGATTTATGTCGTTTTTCATATGCCCTGTTCAGGCAATGAGGATGTTTTGACTAACCAAAGTAACACTTACCTGGTCTCCATTTATTCTAGAAATATTCGTCGTCAAGGTAGTCAATGAAACGCACATATTATCAGCCAAGCAAATATTTCATTATTTTCAACAAAATAAATCTTCAACAAAATCTATACTACACATCGCATTTTCATGGGTAATTTGGTAATCTGTCGACGGACAGTTACCGGTCGGTTAACGGTCGGTTATCGGTCGGTTACCGGTCAGTTAACGGTCGGTTAACGGTCGGTTAACGGACGGTTACCGCCCACGGACAGTTACCGGTCGGTTAACGGACACTTAACGGACGGACAGTTACCGGTCGGTTACCGGTCACTTAACGGTCGGTTAACGGACGGTTACCGCCCACAGACAGTTACCGGTCCTTTAACGGTCGGTTAACGGTCGGTTAACGGTCGGTTAACGGACGGTTACCGCCCACGGGCAGTGACTGGTCAGTTAACGTACGGTTACCGCCCACGAGCAGTTACCGGTCGGTTAGCGGTCGGTTAGCGGTCACTTAACGGTCGGTTAACGGACGGTTAACGCCCACGAGCAGTTACCGGTCGGTTAGCGGTCACTTAACGGTCGGTTAACGGACGGTTACCGCCCACGGGCAGTTACCGGTCGGTTACCAGTCACTTAACGGTCGGTTAACGAACGGTTACCGCCCAAGGTCAGTTACTGGTCGCTAAAGGCCGTTTTAAGCATCTCAATTGTTTTTCCAGACCCTCAAACCCCCTCTCTTCAGTCATCAATTGCAAACCCTCTCTCCATTCGGATGCTACATGATTATGTAATTAGTTAAAAAACAATTTTAATGCTTTAATGGCACTTATTAGATGATGATGTATAATATATTTCCATTGACAAACACTTATAAATATAATATATGGCACACCGTTTAACTGATGAGTAAGAAATTGCCATCCGTTTATCATGGATAAGTGAATGTTGCACTAAGTAGGAAATTTTAACATTTAAATTAAATGAATAAGCCCCCCCCATTACGCCGCATAAGAGCATCAGCTAATTAAACAAAGTTTAAATCAATTATACGGTAAAATACGATATTATATATCTTAATCAAAAATTCGTCTCATCAGTTCAGGGATCTCCTTGCTGAAGTTCTGTATGATGGAAGGACCAGTTCTGGTAAGTTTTCGCTTCTTCACCCACTTGAATACACACAGAGCAATCGCCATGCTAGAGGAGTTTGATCGGCTTTGTCCAGTTCCAAGCCGCCTGTGCTTCTTGGCATGAAACCACATGCCCTCACAGGTGTTGGTGTGCACACCAGTGAGTGGGTCCACGAAGCCTTTTCTTTGGTTGACCACCAGACGGGTGAAGCCATGATGAGAAAGGGAGCCGTCTGTCAGGATGACAGTTCCTGCTTAAACTTACTTCTTGATGAGACGGATGAGTGTGTATTTGTCTCGCCTGTTCCCTGGACACTCAACAAGGAAACAGTCCCCGCTGTTCCGACAGCAACCACCAAGCACCCACTTCCCTTAACACGTCGTCCCCGAGTATACTTCCTCTTCCCGAATTTGGATTCGCATCAACCTCCAGGACATGTCATGTACTCGTAGTAGAACTGAAGAGATGAGAACTGCACTGACGATTAAAGGAAATTATGAAGCTGAAAGAGTTTCTCTGCTCCGGAAGAGGTGCTATTTTTTTATGATACTAACCATTGCTACAAAAAAATCCTCGTGAAATCCCCATGTTCCTATCGTGAGATTTCACACCTTCATGTTATGGCACAACGACATTACTAGCTTTATGTAACGTGATAAAATTGGTATTTCCCACCTTACTAAACTAGAGGTTACTTCTCGTTTAGTTTTTATTTTATTTGTAAACGATAGTTTATCAATTAGATAATATGCTAGTTAATTAATATATAACGCATTCAATTGATTGTGACACTAACCGGCCGTTAAGTGACCGGTTACCGACCGTTAACCGACCGGTTACTGCCCGTGGGCGGTAACCGACCGTTAACCGACCGTTAAGTGACCGTTAACGGACCGGTAACTGTCCGTGGGCGGTAACAGTCCGTTAACCGACCGTTAAGTGACCGGTAACCGACCGTTAACCGACCGGTAACTGTCCGTGGGCGGTAACCGTCCGTTAACCGACCGTTAAGTGACCGGTAACCGACCGTTAACCGACCGGTAACTGTCCGTGGGCGGTAACCGTCCGTTAACCGACCGTTAAGTGACCGGTCAGTGACCGGTAACCGACCGGTAACTGTCCGTCCGTTAAGTATCCGTCAACCGACCGGTAACTGTCCGTGGGCGGTAACCGTCCGTCAACCGACCGTTAACCGACCGTTAAGTGACCGTTAAGTGGTCGGTAACCGACCGGTTACCGACCGGTAACTGTCCGTCGACAGATTACCAAGTTGCCTTTTCATGATTTTCACTGTGCTAAAAATTTGATGCCAAGCATGGCCAGACGAGTCCCTTGTATTGTCCCATCACATTCCTCTTGCCATTATGTCATCAGGCGATCATTAAAATCAAAATCAAATTCGTCTTTTTCATAGAGTCCGAAATCAGAATCGCTTAGCAATTCTTCTTTTGCTCCACGATAGATGCGACCACTAGGCGCTCTTCCTGGTATTTGTAGTTCGAATTGTTCTGTTTCCATCATGGCTCTTCCGTATACAGCCGCAATCAGGGCAAGGATGATGGCTGTGAACATTTTGTTTTACCTTATGGAAATATAACTTGAGTTACTGGTTACATAAGTAGAAAGTTTGATGAAGGGTTAATTATTATTAAGTATATAGTAAGTGCAAACAGACAGCTGTCCCTGCTGGTGTAGGGGTTTCGGTATTTTTTCGCCAGATGTATGCAGGACGTAGGTAATGAGAAAAAGTAAAATCACTGCAAAATATTTTCAAACGTGCTGAATTACTTTGATGCCACACAAACTTCAATGCACCCAAATGTTAAATGTCAAAGAGCCAAACAGTGAACGACATGCATACATCAAGGTGAATTTTCGCAAGATTCCCGCAACTTTTAAAGACACCGATTGGTGAGGTGCCTCAATTTCAATATTTTTCTAGTCAGTAGTTAAACTATGTGATATTTGAAAAACTGAAAACACGTGTAATATGAGCGTATGCTCAGGCAGTAGTTATCCTGAAATATTGCTACATTCTTACATTGGAGACAATTTGAACTTACAAGTTGTGAGTTCAAATTGTCCCAACTTAAGAATGAAGCAATTTTTCTTGTGTATTTTCTTATTGTGTAAGCTTTGAAAAGCTGAAAACACGTGTAATATGCTCACTACGTGGCATCGGTATGAGCAAGAACTTAAGAAAATATTCTTGCATGCAGTTCAGTGCAAAGAGTAAATATTGATCTTACAGACACCTCTGTCCTCCGGACGTTTAAGTTATTAGTAACACACCAAATCATCTCCCGCAACCAGAGAAAGAAGCATGGCTTTTCTGGCTATCCTGGTGGTGACTTTGTGCCTCGCTGTCACTGGTCATTAACACAGACACTTGAATGTGAATATTTTCGTTAGCGTTCACCTGAACGCGTGAACCAGATTGCCACAGAAATCCCTATTGCAAATGACACACTTACTGACGCAATTTCTCAGTGAGGGCTAACGCATATGTGTGTATCGATCGCTCGATTAACATAGGGTTCGATAAAGACGCTAGAATTTGTGTGCTTTTGATGGATTTCATATGGAAAATTAACGCGCAAAGGCAAAATTGAAAATTCGCGATCTGCACACAATATGGGTAAGTGTAACGGCGAGCTCTCTGAAGATCTGTGGAAGTTGTCAGGAGCACCGGGCAGGAAATTGTCAAGACTGAAGACCTAGACAAGGACTGCAGTGTCATGCGAAGCAGGTGCACTGATTTCTGCGATTCTTGTGATACTCTCATACTCAGTGTCGGAACAAGATGTGAAAAATTATACACCATTAATTGTTCTCAGTAACGCAGCGCATAGAATTTTAATATGAAACTTTTTGCTTTTTTGGAAATGATTGAAGCGCGGTGATTTAAGATATGCTACTTTGCAACCGCGTAGTTTCACCCATATGTGTTCAGACCGCTCGATTGAAAAAGGCCTCGATAAAGACGCGCAAAATTGTGTGCTTTTGACGGAATTTATATAGAAACTAGAAAGTTTAAGCGCGCAGAGGAAATCCGCGCGTCTTTATCGAGGCCTCTGTCAATCGAGCGGTCTGCACACATATGCGTATTATGGTTTATCCTTAATTATACATTCAGCAACTCTTGGTGCACTTGAGTTGTACCTATGCTGTAAGTTTAGTTGTTGCTAATATCCCGCCGTCTTTATTGTTTAGGCTGTCAGCCATCCTTGAATCATCAATCAACAATATGCGGCTACTGGCTGAATAGCCTATTAATTAAGCAATTACTCAGCAAAATCTTGGCTTATAACATGTTTATGTAAATGTTTGAAAAATTATAATTGTCCTATGAAGCTGCGTAAATTTCTTTGTGAAGCTTAAGATGATCCAGCTCTTGTCATTTAATTTTAATCGAAGTAATTTACAGCGTTATGAACAATGAATATAGCCAGGAAGAATACACAGCAGTGACCAGTTTTGGCCCTCTTTCTTCGCCTAGCCGCGTAAGTTTTGATTTTGAGCCCTCATTTTTTGCGTTTTGAAGAACAACTTTAAGCAACTTTCTCTGAATTGCTAGTATTAGAAGTAGAACTTCAAGACTTTGAGTCTTGGCCATTTTGGTTTGATTTGTAACGTCTTTTTAACCAATTTCAGCTCGGTAGTTTGCGCTGGTGCATCTCCAGTGGATTCCCCTGCAATTTTAACTGGGACCAGCTGACCTTCCTACATGATGCCCTGGCAAGCCCTGTAAAACGTGAGTTTAAATTATCAGCTCAATCGACCAAACTTTGAATTTCAGGATTCTGGATGTCTGAGAAATGAAGAGAGAGGATCACCCTTTTGAGGGGGTGATGATAGGGCTTTTTGGATTTCAGTTTTTACCCTTAAAACTGGCGAATATCGTCTAATAAAGAAATAAAGGGTCGAAAACGATCGTATTCTGCCGTATCAGTCTTGTCTACGTATTAAGCTCCATTTTTAACTTGTTAAGCACGGAAATAATCCAAATAATGAACTAGATCGACTTAATTAGCCTCAATGTTGACAAGTAGAATCACATCATTTATGAAACAAAAGTAAAAATCGAAATACTAAAATAAACAGTAGTCATATTATATATTTATTATCGACAGCGTATAAGCTTGCCCTTAGCTCCCTTTGCCATTGACCAATCAGTACAAGAAATTAGGGTTCGTTCACATATTACGCAATTGATTTTTGGCCGATTTTACCCCCCCCCCCTCCGGCCTCCCCCTCGTTATCAAGTTTACAGTAGCTTTATTTCTTGCAATAACATGTAACGTAATCATTCGGAACGCCCCTCCCCCAGTACTCAGTAAGTGACTTCGGAGTATGTGAACGATCCCTTACGGCCAACTCGCACGTCGATCATGTCAAATATATTGGACTTGTGCATTCTGAATGTCGGTTTTCAGCACACCGATTACCAGCTTCCCAACAATCCGCCTCAGAACTTCACCGACGCCAACAGGTCTCACTCCAATTCTTCCATTTTTATCGTTGCCTTTGTCAAGAGGTACCAATCGACAAGCTAGAAGTTCTTCAAGAGCATCTGGGGCGATTGAGTTAGTACTGAGCATCTTTGCTAGCTCAGCAATGGCCTCACATAATTTCTCTGATGCCTTTCCATAAGATTTACAACACAGTATGTGTTTCCAGGCATCCGCATCGATTAATGTGGGCCACCTGACCCGTGCAAGGTTTTGGCGGCTTTGTAAACGAGCTGTGCATCGATCTGTTCGAAAATCACGGGTTGGGGTTCAGGGTCTTAATTTCCATCTTCAGCTCAGGGGTGCTGGTTTGCCATCAGGATGCTTGCAGGCAAGTATTTTTCCGAGTCAGTCTATGAACACCCTTTATGTCACTGTTGTTGTTAATCAGTTTTGTTGCCTTTCCTACTTGTCCCAGTAACATCAGTCTAGAGAAAGCTACACGAAAGTTTACCTCTTTCGACTTCAGTGAATGACTCAGACGTGTTTGAATCTCTCTTGCTTCATCCATGAGGCTCTGCAAATTCCCTTCACTCCACTTAGCGAGTCTTGCTGCAAGAAATTTGGCATTGGCCTTAGCCTTGGAGTTAGCAGAGGGGCTTCTGTAGCATGAGAGGATAAAACATGAAGCATAGATAGAGATAGTCCTCTCCAGGCTGTGTTGTCAGTGAACAGGTATATGAGCCTGGTTGCCTCTTTAATGAACTGAACACCTGTTTTCCCTCGTGGCAACAAAAACAAGTTCTTCTTCCACTTAGTGATCTCTTTGTACACAGCCTTAACAACTTGCTGAATAGCTTTCTCACCCTTCAACCCTCCCCACTTCAGCTGATTTACATCCCCTGCATTACAACTCATACAACACCATGACTGATCAGAGTTGCTGAGATCTTCATATTCCTCATCTGATATGATCAAACATGAACAGTGAAACCATACTTGACATCCATCGCACATCAGACCCTTCCCATCATCAGGGACATCACACTTACAAACCGGACAGTTTACATCCTCTGCTACACAGTCCGTTATGGGCGTACTATTAAATCAATCATTGCATATACCTTATCTGACATACAGTAGGGTGCCATATGTTTTCGTCGTTTTGGTTTTACAACCTTTTTTAGTGCTATATATTTCCATTTAAAGTGATTTCTGTCCAAAACTGTTGAATTATTCCACTATGAGTGGTCATGATATCATTAGACTAATTATTGCCCTGATTAAGTTCGAAAACGACGAAAACATATGGCACCCTACTGTAATTATCACGGACTTGAGTTTCACGGATGACGGACGTCAAATTTCCCGGACATTAATATTCACGCTCGATCCACCCACTTCAAATTTCAGCGAAAATTCGAAATTTTCGGCTCGATTTTTCCCATTTTCTACCACGATTTGAATACTTGAATTGAAGATTTTTTCTTTTTTTTCATTAATTGATACGATAAATTTCCATATTGTATGTACTAAGCATGAAAAAGAAGTATACTTTCCTTAAAATTTTTTATTATTATTTGTGCATTTAAAGAGATGAAGTCAGAAATTTTGCGTCTACCCTTTAAATTTTACGAGGGAATACCGGACTTAAGTTTCACGGACCTGAATAATAATTAATATAAGTGTGTATGCTGGTATTATACTCTACACACTGCACCCTACTCCCAATACTTCCTCGCCATTTCTGGCGGCGCATATTAAGTACCATCAATGGTAAGGAGTCAGGGCGCTGCAAGAATCTGTCACCCACCGTTTGAAAGTCCGCGAAGCCACCATCCCCATCACAGCCACATCTGTCCATTAACAGCTCTGCCATCTCTCCACCTCTTGACGATAGCCACACAACCGCTATCACCTCTCCAAAGGGGTCGATGTGGTGGGAAGATGGCATCTCTGTGTACGGGGGACTTGAGGTGACAATGAGTGGGTGGGGGTACGCCGACCTCCTTGTGGTAGTGACTGATCCTTGCTTTGAGTGTTTCCACTCGGTGTTTGTGTAACCTGTGATGAGGTATGAAGTGGTGAATCAATGTATTCAGTGGGTTTGTCCTTACAATAATTCACGGACATTAGTATCACGGACATTAGTATCACGGACAAAATTTTCGAGGACATTAATATTCACGCTGAGGTGCTCACTGCTCAGCGTGAATGTAATGTCCGTGATAATTGTGTCCGATAAAGTAGCTAGCTACATTATACTATTATAGGCTAGGCGCGCCGGCCGGATCGACCGTGTCGGTCCGTCCGTCACGTCACGCGCGTCGTACGTACGCGCCGCGCGCGCGCACCTTAAGGCACTTGGTTCTTGTTGATTTGTTTTCGCGGCTTAAGTTTTTTTACTGCGATACGAGTGAATTGTGTGACCGAGTGGGGCATTTCTCTCATGCTGTGTAGAAAAACTGATTCTCAAATACCGTAGAAAGTACAAATTGGGGAATTTGGAGGCAGCGATCAAGAGCGTTGCACATAACTAGGGAGGCACGATGATTTTCCCTCCCCAATCGTATTTTTATTTCACAAAAAGTTAAAAGGTATTGAAGAGGGTTAGGAGAGATCGTGTTTGGGAAGGTGAGAAAAAGGATATATGTATATGACTATATGAGTTCATGGTTTACAATAGAACTACCGCAATTTCTGGAAAGTGCCCGGAAATTTGAGGGAGATATGTCCACAAATTTTGAGGGAGATAGGCCAACATCTTCGCTTAGATGTAACACGCCACTGCCTCCTCTATGCTCCTTCGAACTGTTCTCGACGGTATTTGGGACGATTATAATTGCTTTTTTCTCAATGTTTCCCGATGGGCTGCTCTCTGAAGCTACTGAATCGTCAGTTTGAGTTGATGATGTGGTGGGTGAACTACTTGGCTGGCCCACTTTTACAATCAATAGCTGACCCTTTTCAGTTATATAACGTTTGAGCGAGAATTTGTATGCTCTAAACATTTGATAGTGGCCTGTACATTTTTAAAAGATGAAGTAGTAGAAACAAAACAATCGGGCTGCAAATCATCACACGAGCTCATAGTAATTGCTGATGATACTCAAAAGTAAAGCAGTTCGAAGCTGAAGCTCGCATTATAATGAGCTTTTAAAGTTTTAAACAACGAAATAACTTTGGTTCCGATTCGAATTTTTCGATGCAGTGAATTTTTTTCGTAAGTTTGAATTGCATTGGTTGAAAATTGCGAACGAGGTGCTGCGAAGCAGCACCGAGTGAGCTGTGTATTAGCAGGCCCAACGGGCCTGCTAGTATTACTTATAAAGTCGCATTTTCTGTTTTTTTTGTACGTCACGCCCAATGGCAACCCGCGCGCAATGGGGGAAATCAAAAGGCCCCCTCTAGAAAAATCTTAGGGGGGGGGGGCAAGGCCCTGAGTAGGTTTTTCTCAAAAATTTAAACATCACAAGGAAGTTAAAATTAAGTTCAGTTAGAAAGAAATTTTTCTCGAAATTAACCTTTTTTAAAGTTGAATCAATCAATAAAACATGATTTTAGTTGTATATTCATGCAAAATAATGAAAATTTTGGCCATGAAAAATTTTTGCCCCCCCTTAGTTTTCAAAAGGCCCCCAAGAAAAAAAATCTAGGGGGGCTTGGCCCCCACTATCTGGAAAAAGTGTGTAATGGCATGATTGAGTGTATGGGTATAGTGTCGGCGTGTGTGTGGGTTATTGACTATTGTTTCGGCATCATGAGATAGAATGGGAAATGTGTGTGGGCACTGTGTCGATGTGTGTATGGGTTTTTGTCGGCATGCACGTGCAGATAGAGAAAAAGCCGCCGTTGCTATGGTAACATGCGAAGAGTATGAATTTCATTTAACTTGCTTTGTTGATTTTGTTATGCTACTCCCCTGCACAAATTTGGTTCTGATTCGAATTTTTCGATGCGGTAAGAAGATTTTTATTAATTTGAACTGCATAGGTCCGAAATTTTTGAACGAGACCCTGCGTAGCAGCGCCGAACGGGCCTGCTACTTTACAATAAGCTGTGTTCTGGCATAGAATCCAGTAAAATGCAAAGAGTAGTTACCTAACTAATGCACGTGTGAAGTGATGAATGAAATATTGATTATTACAAGAGCACTTCCTACTATGATTTAAATCGTGATCCCTTCATTACTTCAATATTACCTTAGTATTAGAATATGAGCGAAATATAATTTTGCAGATTTTGTCAAAAGTAAAAATATGAGTAAAAATCCTATCGAGGCGACAATTCAGTTAATTGTTAAAATGCCTGGCTTCTGGAGGCTGCTGCCCAAACCCCTGCCCAATTGCTCACTACATTTGATTTTCATCCCTGCTGACAATTTTCATCATAAATAAGTGCCAAATACTTTGAAATGAGACTGACATAAGAGTCAAAATCCTAAAATCCTATTAAGATGAAAATTCTATTCGGTTGAAAACATCAAGCTTCTGTGGGCTGCCGGCCCCATACCCCAGCCTTTTGGATTTTTTCCCTCCCCATTGGCCTTTTTGTAAAACAAAAAGGCAAATGAGAGGGTTGGCAGAGATCGTGGTTTGGGAAGGTGAGAAATAGGATATGTGTATATGAGGTCCAGTTTTGCAATACAACTACTGTAATTTCTGGAAAGTGCCCGGATTGCTCCTTTATAATATCAGTCGCGAAAATGTCCCATGTCCGTCCGTCCGTCCGTCCGTCCGTCCGTCCGGTGTCCCCCCCCCCCCGAAATCACAAAATTCTTAATTTTGAAGCTGTCGATTGTCGAAAATGTGAATATTATGGACTGAATAGGTCCATCCGTGCCACGTGCTCAAACTCTCCTAAATTACGACTCATTCTAAATTAAAGGGCTGATGAAGATTTCGTGTGTCTTAAAATCTTAGGAGCGACTCGGGCTATGGGTTGGTTCTGTACTTAGTTTAGTGCCAAACTACATAACTATTCGACTGTATACTGAATTCGACTAAGTTCGAGAAATACTATGGTCGATGTGATTAAGACGAATATTGTTTTTCGGAACAAGCGACAGCATTGAAACAGAAAACGAAAACATGAAATTTGAAAGTGATATCAGCTTAGTGAACAACTGTTATAAAGTCCTGAGTGCATAGACACTCACTATCATTAAATCAGTGTCATAATCTAACATCTATGTTTAAATTTCATAAATTCCACATCACGGTACGAAATTTCAATTCCTTGATGATCACTCAGCCAATAACTAATTGACTAGAAAATTTCCCAGAAGGCAAAGTGCATAGGTGATTTGAGGCTTAATGAAGCTGCTTCGTATAAACATTCAGGATAATACAGCGCGTAAATGAACAGTGAACAATCTGATACGGAACGTAAACCAATTCAACAAAATGGCGCGAAATCTACAACGAACTGAGTTCAACAACTTGGTAGGTACGAATGCGCGCGCAAGAATTTTAGAAGAAATGGCACGTGCCAATGCATGTTCGCGGTGGTCGCGCGCAGCAGTGGAGCAATATTTATACTCTTACTGCGAACGACTGCGTTTTGTATCATGATGCAAAAATTACATCAAGCACCGTGGGGGAGGGAAATTAAGCGCCTGCATACGGGAACAATGGTCAAACAAGAATTGTGCCGGCAGGCGCAATTCTTGTTATTCTTATATCCGTAGACATATTCCGTTTCCAATACGGCCTGAAGGCCAAATACCTTGCTTCTTGGGGCTGCTGCCCCAAGACCCCTGCTCATTAGCTCACTAGATTTAATTTTCATCTCTGCAGACATTTTTTAAATCATAAATAAGGGTCAAATACTTTAAAATTAGACTGAAATAAGAGTTAAAGTCTTATTGAGTCTATGACAATTCTATTCGGTTGGAAACGTCCAGCTTCTGGGGGCTACCACCCCAGACCCCTGCGTACTGGATTTCGATCTTATCTTAGTTGGAATTCTTCATTTCAAATACGGAATTAATACTTTGGAATTATTCAGAATTTTGAATGAGAATTTACAGAAACGAACCCTTGCTGTACCTAAGAATTGACTGAAAACGAACCCTTGCTGTAAGTTGCTCCGGGGTCCGGAGACTTCTTGAGGATGTGTGTGTCCGTCTTGACGCGCTTTTTGTTGTTTGCTAGTTGCTGGACCAGTATCCAGCTTGCGCTTTCAGATCCCTGAGGAAATTGAACTTGAAGAAATAACTCAAGAAAAACCATGGGTATCATTAGTAAATAAGTAGATAAGACTAGAGACTATAGTTAAGAGAAATTATCTATAACAATAGAGTAGATAAGGTATTAAATTACTTCTCCTTGTGGCACATGAGAAACATCCAGGAGTTCTTGACCGCCACACGGCAGCTGTTGCACACTTCGAGCTGGTAGGCCGCCAACGGACACACGTCCCCCGCCGAGTCATAATTTATGTTCCTAATGGAATTTTCAAGTTTGGTAAAAATTTTACGACAGAAGACTATCAACTCTAATCACTATTTTAGGAGAAAAGGCAATACTTGAACTTTTTGTTCCATTGTGAAAATCAGCGTTAATTCTTTCGTATCAAGAAATTCGTAGTTTTGATAGTTTGCTGTGAGAATTCGAAAGAAGTAGAAATTTTCAATTACTCAAGTTAGAAGTGGGTTCTAAACAGATCAAAATGCGGACAATTTTGATTTCAATGAGCTTGGATTCAAATCTTTTCTCCGAATCTGAACTTTGTAGTTTGTATTAGAAAACCATTGCTCTTGAGTTCTTCTTATTTACTGTTATGTGCCCTCGAGCTCGACAAAATTTACAATCGCAAAATCTGTAATATTTTTTATTCATATTCAAATCCTATGTCAATATTTTTTAAATTCGTCACGTTGTACCCCTACCCCCAGTAACGAAAAATTGCATCAATGACTTCGTTCAATAATTGTACGTACAACTGACTAAACGTCCAATTAAAGAGAAAACCCAGCGGGTTTTCTCGTTACCTTATATGGTAATAAGCAGATGCTTGTTTACACATTACAAAAAAACGCATAACTCAGCCGTTTTTTGAGCAATTTTGATAAAATTTTCAGGATATTTTCAGGAAACATATGACCACTATAATCCTTGAATAGCTAACATTTTTGACCTTCAGAAATTGAGATAAACCGGTTTTATGTTTTAAAGTTATCGCTTAATAACTGGCTTTTCGGTCATAACTCCGCTTCCATGGAACTGAGATGTTTTTTTCATAAAACCTTCCAGTTGTTTATAAGTTTAAACTTTTAAATAACTTAATAGAACCCGTGCGGTGTTCCCATAGTTCTGTTTACCCTGTTCATACACGTAGCAGAAGTCATTGAGTTAAACAGTTAAACACGGGCCACTAGAACTATTATTTATCAAAAAGATCATATTTATCATCAACACTTTGATGGTCGTATTCACCTGCTAAATGAGTAAATTCAGCCATTTCATTCAATGTACTATCAATCACCCTATGATAACTTCCTAACATCTATCATCCCACTAACAGACGATGAAAACCCTACGGCGCTGCTTGGTGCTGCTGTGTCTCACGGGACTTGCTCTCAGCAGCGGAGTGACCCGGTGGTGTACTCACAATAACAAGTACCTCTCCACCTACTCTTCTGGAACGTTCCCCTACTCCTCTCTTACCACTGCCAAGGCTCAGTGTCTAGCACGGACTGACTGCTTTGGAGTGACGAAGGAGGGAGAGGACAGGTACACCCTGAGGCAGGACTGGCAGCTGTACGACAGCACCTCCGGGGAGGTGTCCTACGTGCCCTGTGCAGGGTACTTCAACTGCGACACCTTCGGACTGAAGTCAGTGCACGGCAAGTACCTGAGTGCGCGGAGTGACGGGACTGTGGAGTGGAACAGAGACAGGTACGGAAGCTGGGAACAGATTACCTTCGTGCAGTATGGCAAGGACAGCGGCTTCCTCAAGTCCTACCACGGAAAGTACCTGGCAGCCACCAAGGAGCATGAGCTGGAGTGGGACAAGGACTGGGCCAAGAGTTGGGAGAAGTTCACGGTCTACCAGTAAGAGGACAAGATTGCGCTGCAGTCCATCCACGGACGCTACATGTCAGCGGAGAAGGACGGAAGTGTGGATGTGGACAGGACTTGGAAGCTATCCTACGAATGGTTCACCGTGGAGCCGCAGAGCTGCCTGGCCAACATCCGATGGAATTGCAACGGAAGCTCATAGAGTCGCAGGAGACGGTGGTTCAGCTACAGCAGCAGCTCCTGAAATGTAAGGACGAACAGTTACGTGCGGTAACATCAAGTGTGACGTCCTCAGTTCAGGAAACCGTGAAGGAGGAGTTAAAAACCTATAGCTCCGTCGTGATGTCTGGACAGCAGCAGAAGGCATCGGTTACGTCATCGGACATCGTGTCAGTTGTTAAGAAGGTTGTGGAGGAGGAGGACAGGAGCCGCAACATCATGATGTTTGGACTTGCTGAAGAGGGAAACGAGGATCTCAGCGAGAAAGTCAACGAAGTCATGCTGGTTCTTGATGAGAAGCCGAAGATGGAATTTTCCAGACTTGGTAAGAGTAAGGACGGTAGGCCTCGGCCTGTTAAGGTCACCTTGTCGAGTTCGTTGAATGTGGCCCAGATTTTAAAGGGATGGTATAGTTTTGGGCTCAAAAATAAATTTTGTTTATTTTAGCCTTAATGTTACCGAAATATCATATAAACAAGTATGTGATATGTTTCATTCCACGATATGCGCCCTGTGACCACTAATTAATAGATTTGTAACGGAAAATTTATCATACATTATACATAACCGCAAGCCGAGAAGGCATAGGGTCTACCTTTCAATATAGCCTAAGGTGATATCGCGCTCATTAATTGCATCATTGTGGCGGAACCATAAATGTGCATGCAACAAAATAATATTTGGCATGTCCATAATTGATTGGAGAACCATAATCCATACATAATTAATGTCAAAAACCAATGAGTTTCACATGATAACCTGATAACATCAATATGCCTTTTCAGGGCAAATATGACAGCCTTAATTGAGTCATTCCAGGGCGTGTTTGTACAAACAAACGAGTAGAATCTTATTAGAGGTCATGAATTAGCTATTTTTACCGGAATAAGATAAAATTAGAAATTTGCATCTGAAAACTTTACCATCCCTTTAACGAAGTCTCGGAGGCTTGGGAGAAGTGAAAAGTTCAAGTCAGTTTTCCTCTCAGCAGACAGGTCTTTCGAACTGAGGGCGGAGTACCGAAGTCTGGTTGAGGATCTCAAGAGCAAGAGGGCTGCAGAGCCGGACAAGAGACATTACATACACAACGGAACAGTGAGCAGCAGGGAGAAAACGTGATGCGTAACGTTTGATCATAGTGCGAGCAGCGTTTTCAGTTGTGGAGTGAGAAGCCAATAGCTGATGCGTCGTTAAGGGCCTGCTGGGACAATAATCAGGCGTTTGTCGCGCACACAGGTTTTATGGACCTCGCAAAACGAACTACTGATTTTAATTTTTTATGTTTGAGACTGGTGACGAGTCACTTTCCTTTTCACTGAGTGTGTGGAGTGCCCTCGTGGAGGGATCTTTTTCATTTGATACTGTTCTTATTTCATTTATTTATTGAGGCACATGCCAGCGCCCACCGGGCGTTTCAATCCGATGTGACTGCAGTAAGAAAATCGACGAGAACGAGTACGAGATGAGCAGCGTGGAGTTCCACTCTACGGAGGGTCTGGTGTAGGCCCTCCCCCTGAGAAGGTGGGATACCAGATCATCGACAACACGGGCTCCTCTGCTGGGCAGTCCACCACCTTCACAGTCAGCAAGACAGTGAGTGAGACCAGCAGCTTCACCCACACTGCAGGGGCCAGTGTTACCGTGGGCACGGAGTATACGAAGGGAATTCCATTCCTGGCGGAGGGAAAGATCTCGGTGGAGGTGAGCGCCAGCTACGAGTACTCTGCAGGACAGGAGACGACCGTGGAAAAAACTCTGCAGGCGGACTACAACTGTGTGGCGAACCCGGGCAAGAGGGTCAAGTGCGAGGCCATGCTCTTCAAGTATTAGTGAGTTGCTTTTTATGTTTCATCATACCACGAGAGTTTTAGTATTGAAGTATTGACGTACCTTATTGGCTTTTTTATTTAGCCGGCCTTTTTTAACCGGCCCTTTTTTAACTGGCCTTATGGACAAAAATCGAATCATTTGTTAACTATTTAAACCGGCCCCTTGGACAAAAATTTTTCTAGTGGTCACCAGATCAAGGATTTCATGCTCTTAAATGGCCATTATAACCCATTCATACTTGATAAATTGCACCAAAAGACCCAAATCCCGATCTGATATGATTATTTAGGTCATCATCGTGTTATATACTTATATAATGAAGTTCAAGAGAATTAAACACTGCATTAAAAGGCAAGTCATAAAAGTTTCAGTTGGCCTAAATTAACTGGCCTTTAATTTGACCGGCCCTTTGGACGAAAATCTCAAATTCATTTTTGTCCTCAATTAAGGGCCGATTAAATAAAGAACATAAGTCCCTACGTTATTATTAACACTCCCTCAGTCCCACTGTGTAGAACAGCCTCTCTAAGTCTCTAACGCTCCCATCCTCAGTCTCACTGTCTAGAACAGCCCCTATAAGTCTCTAACACCTGCCTCCCTTCAGTCTGACTGTGCCATACACACAGACCTGGCAACACAAGAGACTGCCCTGCACCTGCACAACCGAAGGAATCTTCAATGATGTTTCTGCAACAGAGATGCGGCTCCTAGTCGAGGAGGAGGAGTAAATATTTGAAGACATAACCCGAACTATTTAACTGGAACTCTGATTTTAAATTACTTTACCATAGCTTTATTTTTTATTAAGGGATATTCTCTAAGATTTCTTAATGCTTCGTCAAGTTCAGGAAAGCAGAAAGAAAGATGATTTCATTAAGAACAATTTTGCTATTGCGACGAATGTGATTTAGATTTGGATTGATCCATAATAAAATTTTTCGCTAAAACTTTTGATTATTGATTGCTATAACAGTATTACGTCCTATTGTACTAGTAATTGCAAACATTCGTTGTCATTGAGATTGGACAATTGCGTGGTTGCTAGATAATAACGCCATTGGCCAATTGGCCGAAATTGGAAATCGGAAAGTTGACCATTTTTTTAATTCTTGATATTTACCGCTTTTTAGAGGGGTCTGATCAAAAAACTCCTAGAGAGGAAGTAACTTGCAATAGATCTAAGAACACATCGGAATACATTTGGGGGGGGGGAGGGGGTCCACCGGGCAACGGCTGTCGGCCAAATGGCCGAAATTGGAAAGTTTTTAGACAGTTGACCGGTTGGCCGTCTCTATCATTTCTTTTGATATTTGCCACTCTTAAAGTCTTAAGGGGGCCAATCAAAAAACTCAGAGAGAAAATGTTGCATGTATAGTTCTAAGAACACATCTGAGTAAATTAGTAAAATTTAAAACACTAATATCGAAATCAAGAAAAAAGTGTGATATTAACTTATTAATGAACCAAAATTTAAAAAATAGACTGGAGTGCTAGCTGGAGAAACAATACAAACGTGCAATAGCGTTTTTCATTAAATATGGTAAATATGGTAATGATTAAATATGGTAATGTTTTGATGGCCATTTAAATAGTTTTCATTGAAAGATTTTGACCAAAGTCAAACACAAGGAAATATCGCAGTTGGTTTGGGAATGCAGTGGCTGGTTTGGGAATACAGCATGGCTGGTTTGCGAATGTGATGGCTGGTTTGGGGATGCGGTGGGAATGAAGCAGCTGGATTTGGATTTGGAACCACTGAACCAGGAAAGGTCGATTATGGTATTCATGTTCATGAATTTACTGATTTTGAGTTCATCATTTATGAAATGTGACCAGAAAAGCTTATTTCGTTCGGATTTAAGCTTTTTTCAATTTCTTTTTTGACTGGGAAATCTGACTGGGAATGTAATTCCCATATTCCCCACGTTATTCCACTGGGGTCTTGGCCCTACCTAAGATATTCTTAAAAATTTGAACATCGAAAGGAAGTTAAGATTACCTTCAGTTAGACAGAAATTTTCCTGAAATTCATCTTTTTAGAGTTAAATCAATCAATAAAACATGATTTTAGTTGTACGTTTATGCAAAATAGTGAAAATTAAGAATATGAAAAATGAAAATTTGCTTATGTAAATTTTGTCCTCCCATAGTTTTGAAAAGGCCTCCCTAGAAAAAAAATCTAGGGGGGGGGGGAGCCTTGGCCCCCACTAGCCCGAAAAAGTGTGTGATGACATTCCTGAAAGTGCCCCTGCCCATCTATGTATCCATAGTCTCCCTGCCTCAGTGCCTCACACTTTATTACCATGGATTCCTCAGCCCTGTATTGTCTTAGTATCATGGCCTCCTCCTCCTCAACTTCCTCATGATCAGCCACTGCTCCTCAACTTTGTTCTGAGTCTTCTTCTCAGTCTTTTCATCCTGTCCTACAGCCACTTCTCAATGGATTCCTTGTCCACCCCAACTGAGTGTTGCAGAAGCCACCAACTCCCCCTCCTGCTGCACACCGATCTATCCCTCTGCCTGGGTGCCAACCATGGTGCCTTGAAGAATGGCTTAGCCTGCACATCCTGCTATCCTGGATATGATGGTACATCTGGTCCCCAAGCTACAACAGATCCCTACCTTTACCAGATAGTCCCTCTATCTCTCTATTATAGGCACTTCATCATTGGAGACTCTATGGTTAATGAGGGTCTCAACTGTTACTGTACACATCTGCAAATTCACCTGACCAGGTGCTTCCTCTGCTCAAAGCACTATAAAACTGGTAAATGGGGGCACTTGACCCCCAACATTTTAACATTACATCCCCCGATCTTACATCCACTGACATTACACCCCCCACTTCAGCACTGCAAATCTGTAGAGGAAAGTGGGAGATCAAACATCACATTTTGAGGATTGCTGCAACATTTGACCCCCCTCCTCCCTGACATTTAATTCCTCGATGAATCAACACAGATCAAATGAATTGATCCACAGCTTATTCAAGGCCTTTAAGTGGGAAGAACCTCTCCTGAACCAAGATGTTCCATGTCGACAGAGGAGATGTTTTCAAGCCATCTTCCCTGAAAACAAGGAGAACAAGAGGATTCACATCCTGATCCGGAACTACTCCAGACCTACTGCTGACAGCTTCCTGGCTAAAATTACATGTCTCAACCTGTCCCGAACCTTTTACTTCTTGTACCGCTACATTACCATCAAATCACACCTTAATATTATCACACCTTGTCAGCTGTATGGTAAATAATGCATTGATCGTATATAGTGCAGGTTGTACAATATATATACACACCTAGGCATTACCTGATAAACAGTGTGAATTGTTGATTGTATCAGTACTGCTACTTCAATTACACTGATAATAAGGTATGATTTGTCGTAAAGTAGTTAAAGATTCGGGACTGGTTGGGCTGCGCCTGGTTGAGTGGATAATAACTGTGCCTGTCATTCGTGACATCCATGGTTCAAGTCTCAGGGAAATCCTCACTCATAAAAATGGTAAATGTGTCAAGCTAACCTTGGTAGTCCACCTTTTCCGATTCTAATACTACTGATATTCAAGGATGCATTTCATAGGGTGTAGCTCGTTAATGACTCTAACTTCATAATTACCATGCAGATTCGAGCAGGCCCCACCACTGTGATCTCAGGAAAGCCTCTTAAAGTCTTGTCAGCTGTATAATGATAAATAATACATTGATCATATTATATAGTGCTGGTTGTACTTATTGTGTATATTATAAACACCTTTGCATTACCTGATAAGCAGTGTGAATTGTTGAGTATTGGTACTGCTACTTCCATTACACTGATAATAAGGTGTGATTGATGGTAATGTAGTGGTAAAAGTAGTAAAAATGAGAGATTGAAGTTTAAACGAGATAACTGATAGGAGAGAAAGTGGAAAAGATTCAGGACTGGTTGGGCTGCCCCTGGTTGAGTGGATAAGAACTGTGCCTGTCATCCATGACATCCATGGTTCGTATGCTACTGATATATTGTGATTTAGGTGGGAGTAAAGTACAATTACTTTTTATTCCTCCAACACCTCCCTCCGGAACCTCCTCACCAAGACAAAGACTACTCCTCCCTCCTCCCAGATCCCCAACACAATCTACGAGATCAGCTGCCTTGACTGCCCCACCAAGTACAACGGACAGACCTACCACCCTCCTCGACAGAATGAAGGAACACGAAGATGCTACAGACTGAACAACGCAGTTGATGACACCACAGACAGAGTGAAGTCTGCTCCAGCCCTTCACCATCACCACCGGACACAACATAGCTTGGAACACATTCAGATCCTCAAAGCCCTCCCCTCCTGCTCCCACCTAGACCTGACAGAACAGGCAGCCATCTCAACAAGGAAACCATCCATGAACAGAACTGACAGCGCCCCAAGTGCAGCACCCTGTGGAACCTATCCTTCCAGGATCTCTTCAACCTTCAGACCTACTGACTCAGGAATCCTCTTCCCTAACTACTGACATGAATGGGCGTGTGGCATCTGACGCAATTCTTCAGCGAAAATTCCTAAAATGTACTGCACTAGGTATTTATTGCATAAAATTCTATAATTACTCGAAATCATGTCAATCGTCCGGAACATTATTGAATATTTTAGCTCCTAAATTGAAGATCGGTCATATCAAACCCCGCGCAGGAAAAATAGGCGGCTATTTTCAACAATGTGGCATCGTGCACAATGTTAATGACGTCATTGCGACCGCCTATTTACTTTGACCAATATTAATAATCTCCGTTCCCACAATCAAAGCATTTCAATATAATATCAAATATCATTACATTGATGACAACAAAACGTACCTATTTTACGTTATGTCATGAGAATATTACGTGATTACCATGTTTTAGAGTGGTTGCTTTTTGATGCCAAAGAGCATATAATTATCATTTCGGGATGTTTCCCTTGTGCCGTCTAACCAAATATCATTAACTTGCCTGTCCGATGTCCTGTAACCTATTTCCTGTTCATATAAGGGAGCTTTATACGTAGGAAGTCTAGGTATTTAGGTTTTAGATGTCAGGGCACCGCCTATAATTGAAGGGGCGTATGTAAATTTGGGTTACAGCAGAGCTTCCTGCAGTGGAGAGCTGCCACCGCATCTTGCGCAAACGGGGGCGCCGGGCGTGTGGTCTGTGGATTTTGCATCAAAAAAGAGAATTAGATATAGCAGAACATAGTAGCATAGGTTAGTGGTTACGAATCTTTTATTGAGTGCCAAAATGTTTGACTCAAACTTTGAAACTTGGTCTTGCATAAGGTTCATATTATTTTGTAGAGTGTCTTTTAGGAAACCATTATCGTGTATAGTACAATGTAATCTTTTTATAAATTCTATTTTTTGGAATTATGCGGTTGCGGGTTGGTATCACGTTACGAAATATTTTCACTAAACTCCTTTTTCATTAAATTTTGGTAACAGTAGCATGCAACCTCGAAATGTAAGTTCTGATGCAACTTCTGATTTCCCAAATCGAGTACCGATAGGCATTCTTTTTCATCTAAAAAGTGTCAATCATAGCAAAAAGTTTTTTTTTCAATTCCCAATTGAATGAGAAAAGCACCTATAACAACATTTAAGGGGGAATTCCCACCCTCCAACTTGACATTTACCTTGACATTAATCGCACATTTAAAAGTATGAAGTTAGGAGTATATGAAGTTTGAACAATTAACTGAAACGAGAGAATTTGTTATCAGGACCTTCGTTCTAGAACATGAATGGGTCGTTATGCTGATTTAGCGAGAGGGCTAAGTAATAATTGCTTCATGATTGCCCGATCTACATAACTTGAGGAATGGTTAATTCTCTCGTTTCAGTTAATTGTACTCAGTTGGTATATTTGTACTAATCATACGTTGCTCGTCTGTTATCTCTACAACTGATAGTGCATTTGATAGCAGCCTGTAGCAATACACTGCTCATCAACGGGAATACCATGGACTGTGTACAAGAATCGGAAAAGTGGCTTAGCGACAAACTCCGGATTTTAGGTTGTTCAAGTACGAGTGAGTTGACACTGAAGAAATGTAAAACACCAGTGAAGGATGAGATTGCGTCAACTCTGTATGGAGCGTTAGTGTTCATATCCAGGCTGCATGACCATGTCAGAGAATTGCACGAAGATACGATTCAAGACTTGCAGGAGATGCTAGGGCCCGAGGAATCCCTACTAGAGACTTCAGCTAACGTCAGCGGGGAGAGTATTGTGACGATGGAATTGCAACGGAAGCTCATAGAGTCGCAGGAGACGGTGGTTCAGCTACAGCAGCAGCTCCTGAAATGTAAGGACGAACAGTTACGTGCGGTAACATCAAGTGTGACGTCCTCAGTTCAGGAAACCGTGAAGGAGGAGTTAAAAAACCTATAGCTCCGTCGATGTGTCTGGTTACAGCAGAAGGCATCGGTTACGTCATCGGACATTGTGTCAGTTGTTAAGAAGGTTGTGGAGGAGGAGGACAGGAGCCGCAACATCATGATGTTTGGACTTGCTGAAGAGGGAAACGAGGATCTCAGCGAGAAAGTCAACGAAGTCATGCTGGTTCTTGATGAGAAACCGAAGATGGAATTTTCCAGATTTGGTAAGAGTAAGGACGGTAGGCCTCGGCCTGTTAAGGTCACCTTGTCAAGTTCGTTGAATGTGGCCCAGATTTTAACGAAGTCTCGGAGGCTTGGGAGAAGTGAAAAGTTCAAGTCAGTTTTCCTCTCAGCAGACAGGTCTTTCGAACTGAGGGCGGAGTACCGAAGTCTGGTTGAGGATCTCAAGAGGAAGAGGGCTGCAGAGCCGAACAAGAGACATTACATACACAACGGAACAGTGAACAGCAGGGAGAAAACGTGATGCGTAACGTTTGATCATAGTGCGAGCAGCGTTTTCAGTTGTGGAGTGAGAAGCCAATAGCTGATGCGTCGTTAAGGGCCTGCTGGGACAATAATCAGGCGTTTGTCGCGCACACAGGTTTTATGGACCTCGCAAAACGAACTACTGATTTTAATTTTTTATGTTTGAGACTGGTGACGAGTCACTTTCCTTTTCACTCAGTGTGTGGAGTGCCCTCGTGGAGGGATCTTTTTCATTTGATACTGTTCTTATTTCATTTATTTATTGAGGCACATGCCAGCGCCCACCGGGCGTTTCAATACCATATTATATCGTGTTCAAATAAAAGGAATGTGACGTATTTATCATGGTTCAAAGTGCTATTAAATTGGTGACCTATTTTCATTCTCACTGTATTCCCTCCTGAGAAATATACAAATTAGCTCCTCTCCACATTGAAATTCATGAATACACGTGTCTGTTATCGCAATATGTACATTCTATTGTACAATGTACACTCTATTGTACTCTCTAATCTACACCCCAAATGTACATTATATTCTTCACCCCCGATTGTACATTCATTTGTAAGCTTCTAATGTGTATTCTTTGTATTTCTAATGGGGGGGGGGGTGTGTATTGTGTTGGTTCACACGAAATTAGAAACTACTAGTGTGAGCAGTAAAAGGCTTAAATATTGAATTTTCGAACCGAAAAGGCACATTTTATGACATCACTTGCACCAATTCTCAATTTCAAGCATAAGTGGGAGGATCCCGAAGAACTGTTATCGTATCAACCATGAACCAATCAGGGAGCGAGTTTACGGTAAACTTGCGCGCTGATTGGCCAATTACAAATGGACCTATGGGTAAGCTGATACGCCATCGATATAAGAATAAGTTGGTCTTATTAATGCCGGCCACGAGAAATAGGCGGGCAGGATGACGTCATTATCATATCATGACGTAGTGAGTTGATGACGCTGAACCGCCAATATCTCGTGCGCAGGGTTTAATGCCAGCCAAACTGCCTATGAAAGAAAACTGGGATATGAAATGTGGATGAAGTACGGGTAAATGTTATATATGCTGTATCCTTTAAATGATATATGTTCTGAAGCTGGTGAGTGATTGGCTTGCATTATTTCTACCATGATATATATATGATGTGTTACCACTCGATTCACTTCAGATCATTATATATTTATTACGAGAAATATTTAAACGTTTCTGACACTTTTCTAAATCGTTTAGTGAGCTAACTTGATTAATTATGTAACATGCACTTATGTAGTGCGTAAGGTTGAAGGTTAGCGAGGTGTGAGGGAAAGCCAAATTTCCGTGCAAGACTTGGTTTTCGGAGTTTAAATCCTGCTTTTTTGGACGACACATAAATTGATATTTGATAATTACGAATTTCATGAATTCTTGATAAAAGTTCTCAGTTGTGACTCATATGTGTACCTAATCCAAAAGCAAAAGCTAGGAAAACCTAGTTTTGTATATGACCATCCCATGAATTGTATTTTGCAATTATGCAACACTCACGCAGCATCACGTCAGCTGGACCACATCTGCTGACGATGATTCTGACGTCTGCGAGTCTACGTGTACTATACACGTGTACGTGATCAAAATTACTTCCATATCACGTAATAACGTACGTGTGCACTGTGCACGGTAGGACACGAGTTGCAAATGTAAGAATCATTAACATCTATGTGGCGATATCTCTGAGAATGTTACGAAATGTCTATTTCTGGACATTTGCAATTATTAATGCCACTGGTTCAGCATCTCATAAAGAAACTCACGAATAGCGTCTATAAAATAGTTACAGAAAGATTGACCCCTAACTTAACACCGTATAACTATAAGCATTTTCGAAAATTTTGCCACTGATTACTGTTACTTCAGAAAATTAAGAACCCCCAAAATTTAGATAGATTCATATTTGGCAACACCAAATTAAACATTTTTCATGGTCGCTGACGTCATAATTATCATATAACTTAGAACTGATGACCCTCAGTACTCATATCTCCAGTTCTCATCCAGTAATATCCTTTTTTTCTACAAATCTCACTGTGACGGCTCTCTCTAGTCGCTATATATATCACACTGGGCAGTACACCTTTCGCCAAAAGCAGGCCATGCAACGTCACCAATTCGAAATGTTAAGCTATGATGATGACGTCACTCTTTAAACTGCCTTACATTTGCACAGGAGGGTCATAGAACGTGTTTCACTGTGGAATTATGCATGTTCCTCTTGATATGTGAAGCATAATGCTCATGTTCATACTAAAGACTTATGTAATATATGGATCACTCTTGAATGTAAGCGTGGGCGGTTAACATGACGTCATTATCTTGGTTCAACATGGTCAGTTGATAACGGATACATTCACCAATTTACTGCGAGCGATCTCTAAGTTTATACATGGTTTTAAGACACGTTTCGACTATGAAATTAGAGAATGATATTGGTAACGACAAAAGTTTTCGGTGGCTTTGTAGCTTCTTGGGGGTCGCACGTGCTTTATTTTAGCTTTTAGATGAAGTCCATCACATCTTTTACAACTTTGGCGATTACTTATTGTGGAAGAAAAGAAAATGACCGATGAAACTTCCTAGAAGATATATTTCCTTTGTGTTTCAAAAATCAGTACGTGGCTATGAAGCACGTAGTACATACATAACATTCCTTATTTGCCTCAGTAAAACATAGAAATTCTCATATATGTACACGCCCTAACTCTATATTACTCTATAGATAGAGTGATGAGACATTGTATTATCACTACACCTCGAAATAATAGGTGCTATGACGTCATTAATGCACCACTTTGAGCCCTGAAAATGACGTCACTTTAACCCACCCGCATATATTTGCAGCCTTTATGAAATATTCGCTACCGGTTTTTTATGGATTTTGGGATGCCATTGTCATTCCACCAATAGTTTCCTGTATCTTTTGGGAACGTAGGTCATAAAATCGGTCAAAATCTATACCGAGGGGAAGGAAGTAAGAAGTTGTAAAATATTCCGGTTTTGCCGTTTTTTAAAAGTCGAAATTCTTCCTTACAGAGTGATGGATGCTACTCAATACTCACCAACCAGGTTATATATAACGTGTTTTTTGGATGTAAGACATTCTCAATGATTTGAGCAATTTTACAAATGAATTGTCGATGAGCACTGAGCAGTCGACGATTCGATAGAATACGCTAATCTAACGGCGCATACTATTGCATTAATTGTACGAGGAGAAGCCGGGTACCAATTCATTTCCTAATCACCCGAGGCAAAGCCGAGTGTTGATTAGTATAATTATCGGTACGAGGGGCCAGCCGAGTGCAACAGCCAACAGTATCACTTCTGTGGCGTTGCACGGTAGTAACATGCACTAGGGGGTGGTACAATAAATTTATACAGTTGGCCGATCTGCATGAATTATGCCATGTAATTATTAGAGGAATTTAAAATCATTCCGAAAATTTATTACATCAATTTAGCTTCATCGTTGTTGAAATTATTGGACAGGGTTGGTCATCAGTTTTTCTTCATTTACTGTGCCCTTTTTCTTGATTACTGTGCCCTTTTTCTTAATAACTGTACCCATGATGTCTCCTCTTACTCCTAACACACTTTCCTTGACGAGTGATGATCTTCAGTCTATCAAACTGACCCAACTGTTAATGTATATCTCATGGGACAGAGGATTTGGTTAGGTCCTTCTAACAGACCCTAGATATACAGCATCACAGATGATTCAAATTGATAGACTGAAAATCATCTCTCGTCAAGGAAGGTGTGGAAGAGGTAGAAGGGGCTGGTCGCCACTTGTCAAGAAAGGCGTGGTAGGAGTAGAAGGGGATGTTCAGCGCTCGTTAAGGAAGGCGTGATAGGAGTAGAAAGTGCTGTTCATCACTCGTCAAGGAAGGCGTGGTATGAGTAGGAGGGACTGGTCATCGCTCGTCAAGGAAGGTGTGGTAGGAGAAGGAGGGGCTGGTCATCACTCGTGCAGGAAGGCGTGGTTGTAGTGGGATGGGTTGGTCAGCAGAGGCGTGGTAGGAGTAGAAGGGCTGGTCATCACTCGTCAAGAACGTGCCCGAGGAAAAATTTTGGGATATGTTTACTTAGGAAGTGATAGTTTAAAGGGTGATGGTTTATCAAGTGTGATAGTCTTCTTAGAGGTGTATGGAACTTAGGAGTGTGATGGTCTCACTTGGGGAGTGTGATAGGCTTTTAGGGTGTGATAGGCTAACTTAGGGTGTGATTCCCCTTGGGGATGGTGAGGGCCACCAGGGGGTGATAGGTTTACCAGGAGTATGATTGCATCTTAGGTTTCAATTAACGATGGGGTTTGGGGGTGTGCTGGGAAAAATTTTCTTGGGAGGGGATGGGGTAACAGAAATGATGGCACTTGGAGTGTGAAAGGTTTCCCCAAGGGGTGATAGGCTTCGGGAGGTATGGGTTCAGGGGGGATACCACTTAGGGTGTGATAGGTTTTTGGGGGGTAAGACAACAAAGGGTGATAAGCAATTGGGTGGATACCTTGGGGTGTGATGGGCTTACGACCTTCGTGGGAGTATATAGGCCACTTTGGGTTAGGAGTGTGATAGGCTTACTAGGAGTATGTTAGCACTTATAGCCCATACCTTTCACTGATAATCCACCTATACACTAACGCACCCCAATCAACTCATAACCCATCCAATGAACTCATAACCCACCTGACCAACTCAAAACCCACCCCCAAGCAACGCATTACCCACCCCGACCAACCTTCTTACCCCTCAATCAACCCACAACCATCTTTCCGCATAACCCACCCACCACCAATCATAACCCACTCCTTTCCACTCTATACCCACCCTTTTCACTCGTAACCTAGCCCAATCAACACATATCCACCCCTTTCCCTTATCCCACTCCTTTCCACTCATTACCCACCCCTTCACACTCACAACCCATCGTTTCCACTCACAACCCACCTTTCCACTCATAACCCTCCTTTTTCCACTTATGACCACCTCTTTACACTCATAACCCATCTTTTCCACTCATAACCCATCCTTTCGACTCATGACTCACCCCTTCCACCCATAACCCACCCCTATCAGCCTATATATTACATTCCTGGTTTAAAATTAATTTTTTATACCAATATAGATCACCTCGATCCTTTACTCAATGACTAACTGATGCCTTTTTCGTTTCTCTGAATGTTGATAAGTCTATAGATAATACATTGGATTACAATCTGACACTTATTCAAGTGAAAAAATTCTTACAAATGGTTTGAGAAGTCATGTAATTTTTGGCAAACTTTAGCAAATTTTGGCAAATTAATCCCTAAATTTAGGAGTTTGCCAAAAAAAGTGTTTGCCAAAGTTTGCCAAAGTTTGCCTTACCCCCGCCCCTGATTCTGACCTGATCTTCTGGCCGAATACCCTCCTACATGAACCAGAGTCTGACCAGACCCTTGGCGGCAGCCTTTTGAGACTCACTTCTCCCAGTGTTAATTACTCAATCATGACTACACTTCACAGGACACGTTTCATCAACAAGTCGACTCTCGCAAGAAGCTGGTGGCACTTGCCTGTCCTTTAGCCACACAGATGACCTTGTGACTTCGTGAAAGATATGCTGAGCTGTGAGCATCAATAATCAAGCCTTGCTGACTGATAAAGCCTTTACTGTTGCTTGGTGACTACATGCCTACAAACTGGTCTTCTGGCGATCATTGTGGCTGACCTTTGTCAATCATAATTGAAGCAAGAATGCTAAATTCTTAAATTGCTTTCAACTGGCCGACCTTCATCTGGTGCCGTGTTGGTCCTTTCCTGCCCCCTTGTGACTCTCAGTTGACTCCTTGCAACACTTCTCTGAACCTCTGGTGACACTTGTCTGACCTCTCCTCATGAAGCCTTCTCCTTGACTCTTATCTCGCCTGAGATGCGATGTAACGCTTAGAATCCCTTGGCCCTTCGTCATCCGGCCCTGGTGAACCAAGGGCGACCTTTGAAGGACCCTCGAGTATTGACTAACCCCTACGTGGTAATGGTGGCCAGAGCACTCTTGTTTAGACCAGTATCGTCTGATTCGACACCTTTTGATCTTTACTGTTCCTCTCTAATCACTGTTGGACAAGGTCCTGTGCTATCTTATGATTTTCCGTTGTACCTTATCAAAAAGCACTGAAGGCTCTTAAAATACTCCTTGGATGCTAATAAAGTCCTTAAAATAGTGATTTAAGCCATCTGTAATGATTGGAAACCATTGAGTATCAATAAGAACATGTAAATAACACAAATAACACATTGGTGTGAAATGTCCAAAAGTTCAAAAATCAAAAAAACCAAAAAACAAAAAACCGAAAAACCAAAAAACCAAAAAACCAAGCCCTACCTAAATTTGGGATCTTGGGCTTGGTTTTTTGGTTTTTTGGTTTTTTTTAACAATCCCAGCCTGATACCTGTGGATATGCTTTGCAGTTCAGCTAGTGCCAATATGTCTTGAATAAATGTTGTGCCTCTCTCCACTTTATGGGCCAATGTATTCATGTGTATATCTCTACCATTTTACCTCTCTGAAACTGACAAAAAAGAAGTCTCCCGCAATTTCATCCAAATTAGCATTCAAGATAAATGTGTTGATTGTACGAAATTTGGTCATTTGTAGATTGTGTCTATAATTCTAACTAATTAGGGAGATACCTCTAGGTATTCCCTCTCTATGCAGTATGCAGTGTCAAAAAAGGGGTTCCTCATGGAATTTCTTGAACAACTCTTTTGGTACAACGTGTGTCTATGAACAACTGATAAATGCATTTGGAATCATAATAAGTTATAAAGAAAATAATTTACCCACAGTATGGCCATATTTACCTGAACCATATTTTTGCCCCTTTGCGCATGGTGAAAAAGAGGGTATTTGGCGAATATCTCGAAAACAGTGCAAGCTAGCGACTTGAGACCATGATCTGACCGACCTAATGAGACCATTTCGAGCATTTTAGTGTTGTTGGTGAGCTTTCTATCTCAAAAGGAAGCTTAGATCTCTTTATTCAAAATTTGGGCTTACGTGGGGTCACAAAAAGGGGTAAGAAAAGGGGGTTCCTCATGGAATATCTTGGACAACTTTTTTTTTGGTAAAACTTCAGTCTATGAACAACCGATACATGCATTTCAAATCATAATTAGTGCCAATTTACCCATAGTATGGCCATATTTACTGAACCATATTTTGCCCCTTGCACATGAAAAAGGGGGTTTTAACCAATATCTCGAAAACGGTGCAAGATAGCCACTTGGAACCATGATCCGCCCGACCTAATGTGACCATTGCGAACATTTTAGTGTGGTTGATGAGCTTTCTATCTCAAAGGAAGCTGAGATAACTTTATTCAAAATTTGGGCTTCTGGCAACACAAAAAGTGGTTAGAAAAGGGGTTTCCTCATGGAATATTCTTGGACAATTTTTTTTGGTACAGCTTCAGTCTATGAACAACCGATATATGTATTTAAATCATAATAGTGCCAATTTGCCCACAGTATGGCCATATTTACCTGGACCATATTTTTGCCCTTTATGCGTATGGTGAAAAGAGGTTTTTTGGCGATTGTCTCGAAAACCGAACGAGATAGCGACTGGAACCATGATCCGTCTGACCTAATGGCCATTGCGAATATTTTTGTGTGGTTTGGGCTTTCTTTCTCAAAAGGAAGCTGAGATATCGACGTCAGTTTTACCCATGGGTGGGTAAAGGGTAAAAAAATCTAGGTTCCTCAAGGAATTTTTTGGACAACTTTTTTTTGGTGGTTCTTGACCCTATGGACTACCAAAATCCGCTCTAACATCTATGGGAGGATTTACTTCACTGGGGGTTACAGCCTAGGGTAGATACATCCCTTACTAATATAGTAGGTATTATATTTTTCTCAGAAATGAGACAGTCTGTATTTGAAAAAATAAAATAGGGTGCACGGACAAGCAACATTAGGTCGATTCTTTGATTTCATCGAGGTGAGATGAAAATGCCCAGGTTGCCAGCCAAACGGAGGTACCAACAACCCAACAAGATGTCCAACCGACAATAAGTGCTATAACATGGGGAAGATCGCTGAATTCTGTGAAAACTGTCCTGAATCTCTGACTTGTGAGTCGATATAGATCTACCATTCATGCCGTAAAGTTAGAATGCTAGTTAGTTATAATCTAGATCTTAATATATATCTTTATGAATACCTTATGTTAATAAGTCTGACGTTACTGCTCTGTGACTTGGTTCTGTATGTATATTTTTATTCTATTTCTATTTCTGACCCAGTTTCTATGGACATTGTATCCCTGTTCTACTGTACCAGATTTGGTCTGCATTTCTATCGCTTTCAATGCTTTTCAGCTTTCGTTCTGTGATTCAGTCCTACTATAGTACTATTTAAATGATTGAATCCTAATAACACCTCACACTGGTCTCACAGCACACGCTACTTTATTCTAGATCTTGTCTCAATCAGGTCTGATTTACAACGGGACACAGGAAATCAGTACCTGCGCCGATGACAGTTCAAACTACTTCAAGTGCGGTGCTAAAAGCAACCAAGGAGGGCCAGCGTGTCTGCCTCTGGCAGCCCTTTGTGATTCTTACACTCACTGTGGAAACTTCATTGACGTGAGCAAATTGTTATGGGATCGTTCACATATTACGTAATCTTGGGGGAGGGAGGGGGTTTCCGAATGATTACGTTACATGTTATTGTAACAAATACAACTACTGTAAAGTGTAAACTTGATTACGAGGGGGAGGGGGTTTGAAATCGGCCAAAAATTGATTACGTAATATGTGAACGATCCCTATTTACACCGAGTGCAGTTAGTGGAGCAGTTTCACTTCTGTGGCGTTGGATTAGTGTGTAGTACCACCACCAGTTAAACCCTTGAAATGATAGCACGGTAGCAATCAGCACGGGAGGCGTTTTACACTACTATTCTAAACTTTACACTTTTACAGTATATTGGTACTACTATTCTAAACTTTTCGGCACTACTTTGACAAGCAAATTTGAGCATACGTTCGATATTCATGACGATAGTTAGGCAACTTCACAAATTTTTTAAACTTCGAGTAGTACGCCCCTGTTATTGATAATAAGATAATAATCTCTATCTAATTCTGCGATATTTTATTTCTTTTTCTGCCTGTTTGTCACGAAGGCAGTAGAATCTCGTAGATTTCTCACCACGGTCTCCCCAGGCTTCCACGAGAGTCAACGACATGTGTGCCGCTCCCACTGTGTCTGCTGTGACCACCCAGGAAACCTTGGATGAGGTCAAGTTAGGGGATACGATGGAGCTCGAGTTTACCTTCACAGGAAAACCAACTCCTCAGGTGAACTTTAAGTAATTGACTGTGTGCATTGACAAGATTGTGAGTTAACTAAGTGTACAACCAGATTCACATCTTTTAAGGGCCGGTAAAAATATGCGATTTTCTGATCTTGGTCTTGAGCCCGGTTGGATAAGGGCTGATATGGTATCTAACGATCTTCACCACCGTTTTAATCCTGGTCAATCCACCGTATGCAGCTGGATGTTTTGTGCTGTTCTTTGGCCTTACTTCTGCTATAATATGTAACGTGTGGTGTTTTATGGTCGTATCTCTGTCATATGTAACGTGTGGTGTTTTCTGGTCGTATCTCTGTCATATAATGCAACCTGAAATTCGCAGTATGAGCTGTTCCACTACAAGCGTCCCATGGCCACCTTCCCTCTCACATCTGACGGAACTACCGTCACTGAGGAAGCAACTGCTAGTGGTGTCAAGGTAATCACATCCCTTAGACCCTTACTATGTTACCAGGACAATTAAGTCCGTTTCTATGTAACTATATCATGCTACTATTACTGTTTTACTATGTGGCTATTATGTGGCTATGTTACCATGACGATCGTTTCCGCACGTGGTCAACAAACTTGTGCCATGTGACGTTAACATGTTAACATGTTAACGCTAGCTTCCAGCAATAAACCTGCCTCAAGTTTTCTGCGTGACTAGGTATGATCAATGCAGTTCACAACACGAACCCCTCCAAAGGGGGGCTTTCCAATCAATCAATAAATTAATTGTCCACATCTTTCAGTTCACCTTCGCGAACATTTCCCTTTCTTTCTACGGAGAGTATCAGCTCGCTGTGTGGAATTACGGCTTCATTACGTGATAAACTAGGAAGTTATGATAAGTCAAGAGGTTGAAGTTTAAACGAAATAACTGATACGAGAGAATTGTATTCAGATGTTTTCGAAAATCTTGTGATATACTAGGAAGTTATGATAGTGTGAATCTTATCTGTATAATCACATACGTCGCAATAGCAATGTCCTGTATGGAGCCCCTCAGCTTCGATTCCTTGTTTAACATGCCGTACAGCAAGGATCTACACTGAGTTCACCATGGTTAGGCACCCATTAGTACTACGACATAAGTTGACATAAGGGAGAAAAAAGGTGTTTCACACTAAGGGATCGTTCACATGATATTACGTTATCACCTAGGGAGAGGGGGTTCCGAATGATAACATTAAATTTTATTTAACAAATACAACTACTGTAAACTTGATTCCGAGGGGAAGGGGGTGGGGGTTAAAATCGGCCAAAAATTGATTACGTAATATTATGTGAAACAAAGAAAAATCCCTAACGGGCTCCCTAATCGCCTTTTCGTCTTGGAACTGAGGGGTAAAGACCAATCTATTGTGACGTATAGTGTTAAGGCCAATGTCAAATATTTTAAGATTACTCAGACGCAAAATTTGCTATTTCAGAAATATCGGACGGCTCCTACTATTACCGAAATATTACCGAGGGTCTGGAAGTCACTTTTGAAGCAGGTCAGTTTTAAAGAGAGAGGTTTCAGACTTTTTCTGACTAAAAAGTAAAACTTGAATGACTTCATCTTAATATTGAAGTATTATGAAGTAATTTAGATATTTTTTACTATAATTAAGTTATCTTTCAATTATTTGACGGCCCGTGATACTATATGACCAATATTGGGATGGTTTTCTGAAAGCACACTGACACTTACCCTTGAACATGCTTGGTACTTGTCCTCAGCACAAACTAAAAGAGTCTTAATAATATTCCAATTGTTGGTGAAAATATATTGTATTTCCAGAGCTGCGAAACATGTTAATTATATTGAATTCCTAAGGTCAACCAACTGCCAACTTGACGCTGGAGCTTTAACGGTTCACTGTTAACTTACCATTTAGGGAGGGCTGAAATACATTGAATTCCTCAGGTAAACCGACTGCCAACTTGACTCTTGAAGGAGGGCTGACGGACGGAGCTTATCTGGAAGAGAACTCAGCGGGAGAAGTTAACTTGGTCCAGCTCAAATGTGCGGCAACTGGAACCCCTGAGCCTTCCGTTTACTTTCGGAAAGTACAAGTGCTAAGTTAGGTAGTAGTATGTTCATATGTCGATCAAGAAATAGCTTTACATCGCTTTTGGGAGCCTCCGGTGTCCCGCAAGTGGCCAGGACGTAGCGCAGTGGTTAAGGGCGTCATGCTTCAAATCGAGAGGTTGGTGGTTCGATTCCCGGCCATGCCTATCGTGCTAAGGATGAGAATTCTCACCTAAGCATCCACACGGTTCACTCAGCCGAGCGTACAGGAAACTGTACGGGAGGGTTAAATGAGGAGCTGCCCATTGCAGCGAAGTCTCGGGCGAAGAAAGTATGGATTACACTTCCTTAACTGTTCACTGGCTTGATAACACTTGAATCCTTCGATTCCTGTCATTGGCTGTTACAGCTGTTGGAATAGAAGTAAAACCATCTAAAATAAATTGTCGCTCCTTCGGTCCCACAAGATAGAAATGTCCTTACTCCTTTACTATTTGTGACCCCAGGAAAGAGTCTGCTTTTTAACCCTTTCACT
The DNA here is from genome assembly GCA_011033025.1 of Beroe forskalii. Lineage (NCBI taxonomy): Eukaryota > Metazoa > Ctenophora > Nuda > Beroida > Beroidae > Beroe > Beroe forskalii. The sequence goes on along the minus strand of WFMF01000072.1, from coordinate 357,054 downwards.
GACCCCAGGAAAGAGTCTGATGACGGGACCTTCTCCGCTCTGACAGGAGGAGTGGTGAATGAGGATTACAGTATCGAGGTGGAAAATGCTACCGGGCAGCAGGTCCTTACTTTCCTCCAAGCTAGCCTCTCACTGTGAGTGTTAATTTATATTGAAACGTTGCTCTTCATTATATTATCTCTGTCCTGAAATATCCGCAATTTAGGGAATTTGTGAAATGAGCACCTCAGTGAATTGGTGCATCGTAAAACACCGGGTTCCGAACAGGGAGGGCGAGTACGTGTGTGTTGCGGAGAACGTGCTCGGCTCCGCCTCATCCGACAAGGAAGTGGCTATCGACGTGTTGGTGAAGCCGAACATCACGACCTTCGGACCGGGCTCCTCCGATAACCCGGTATTTACCAAGACAGGAGAAACGATCACTGTGGAGTGTGTCGCTACTGGAACACCCCTACCATCGTGAGTAAATTTTTCTTGTTTTAACAGTAGAACAGTACCTAGTTTACAATAATTTTTGCAAAAAATTTTACATCACTATTTTATACAATAAAATTTGGACGCATTCGAATAATCGAATATATCATTATGTTGAACATTGTAACGTAAATAGAGTTCCCCTCTTATAGAACCCTCTGCAGTTTTCATGCGGGTCTATAATATATAGACACTTGCCTGATCGGGTCCATATTGGTTTAGACCCTCGCCCTACGGGCTCGGGCCAAAACCGGATACCACCCTCGGGCTTACGCCCTCGGGCAGTATCCCAAAATGGACCCGATAGGCGCGTGTCTATCTATTTTATAGAACCCTCTGCAGTTTTCATGCGGGTCTATAATATATAGACACTTGCCTGATCGGGTCCATATTGGTTTAGACCCTCGCCCTACGGGCTCGGGCCAAAACCGGATACCACCCTCGGGCTTACGCCCTCGGGCAGTATCCCAAAATGGACCTGATAGGCGCGTGTCTATCTATTTTATAGATTCGTCTGGGTTATTGCGTGAGGATTTAGCCAGCGGAGGGATAAAAATAGAGTGATAGACACGCAGGCAGAATCCCTATATCAAATAATTCACTGTCTCTATCTCATAGTTTCAGTGTAATGTACTCCTTTCAAACAACACGCACTCTGTCTTGCAACATGTATACTTGTATAGGTACCAAATTTTTCGTTCCCATGAGAATCTCTCTAAACTTGTAATTACTGTTCCACGTGACCCGCGCAAATGTACCAAGTCAAGGCCACGTGTTACGCGCGCGCACGTGCCACTGGTTTCGAGGCAATACCCTTCAGCAAACGGTTTCTCATTCTCATACACAGTTTTTGCACTTAATTTCTGTTTCGGTTCGCCGTTGTGGCTCTGCTTTACTTGTTAACACGGCGAGAAGAGGTCAATTTACCTCTTTTGCATGCTCCTGCAGATTATCGTAATGCCCTAATATTCGTCGATATTGTGTTTGTTGTTTTGATTCTTTGATTGATATTGTTTTTGTTGTTGCATTTGTTATCGTACAATTGTCCTCTTTGAAACATACTCCTGTTTAATTAATAGACTTATTTCTGTTCATGAACCATCCTTCTCCTGCCATCCTCAAGTCAATTCTGCAAAGTTTTAAATCAACCAATCAAAGTACTGAATCTCTTGAAAAGCTGAAATGCTTGTTCTGCCAATTGTGTTACCAGTTATTTCCATTTAGACTCTCATGCAATAACCCGGACTCATCTATAATACATAGACACGGTGCTCTCAGGGTCTATTTAAGTGTAACCCCTCGACTTCGTCTCGGGATTACACAAAGAATGAAAACTCGTGCGCTGCGCGCACTCGTATCATTCTATCAGATAGAACCCGCTACGCGGGTTCTATCTGAAATAGATCCCTTCGCGCACCGTGTCTATGTATTTTATAGAATCGCCTTACTGACTCTACTCAGTGAAGCAGAAAGAAATAATAATCTCATCCTGCCAGGATTGTAATTCGTCAAGACAACGAGGATATAGATGACGACATTTCTTCTTCTGACACCGCGATTACTGCCACAGTAAGAATATTTTTAGTACCTTATCGTAGACAAATGGTGACCAGTATTGTGGCGGGAATTGAAGTCAAGAACTAAAAACAAAACCATTCGATGTCTGGTATGGGCTGAAACAAAATGGTGCAAAAATGAAAATGGTTGGCCACTTGATTTTGTACTAAGTTCACTAGTAATCCCATTAAGCCCTTGGAGAGAAGGGTCAAGGGTGGTCAGTAGATATTGCAAAAAAGAAAAACCCTCATAACGCCCCCCCCCCAGTTCGAGTATGTGAACAATAAGGACGCCACGTTCTCCTGTAAAGCGGTGCTGGTAGGGGAGCTGGCTGGGGACTCCGCCACCGGGGCCCGGTACAGTGTTGAGGACTCCTTCAAAGTCTACTCAGTCGGTAGGTTCTAAGTCTAGGTGGAGCACCCACTCACCCTCCATTAGCCCCCTCCCCCTTTACTCCACCCCCTTTAACACGTTAACCCCTCTCTTACCACTCTCTCCACTCCCTCTCTCACCCCACTCACCTTAACTCTTGTAGACTCCTTCAAAGAATAATGCGATCGTTTTCAACCTTTTTTTGCATTTCCCCTCATGTAAAGTTAACCAATGGTGCGCTGTTTGTTTGGACCCATTTATCTGCCACGTGGCACTGATTTTAACCCATGTATCTGCCACAGCACACTGATTTTAACCCATGTATCTGCCACAGCGCATTGATTTTAACCCTGGATGTATCTGCCACGTGACACTGATTTTAACCCTTGTATCTGCCACAGCACACTGATTTTAACCCTTTTTCTGCCACAATGCACTAATTTGTCCCACTTTCAGCTGGTCCAGAGATCGGCCTACCGGAAGAGCATGTTGCTGAGGGGGGCGAAACCTTCCACGAGACGATTATTGTGGACTTCAACTTCCCAGTGGCTAATACCGAGTTCCAGCCCACTGTCACGTGAGTAACACAGAGTAAAACAGGAGTAAAACAGGAGTAACATAGAGTAAAACAGGAGTAAAACAGGAGTAACACAGGAGTAAAACAGGAGTTACTCGGGATTAGCACAGGAAAAACTTGGGAGTTAAACGGGAGTGAAATGCCAATAATTTTTGCCCAACCTGGATACCAAAATGCGCTCCTATTATATACCGGGGGCTAGGTCTGATATTGCCTCATTTCCGCAGGGTCTCGAGTGTGGAAGACGGGGAAACAGCAGACGTGGACACCACTTTGTGGACTGTAACAGTGGCTGACACTGATCCAGTAGATGCCTCTGTCACCACCAAGTGAGAGCAGTCTTTAAATTTGACTATAAGCTCAAAATATAAGGTCAAAATAAATCAGTGAATTTTAACTTGGCTAAATGCGGCATGATCGAAGAGTTATCTAACCAAAAGTTGTTGAGATATTTAGCTTCATGGTTCCATAAAAATAAGATGTTTTTGTGAATGTGTATCGTTGGTATACTTGGTGTTCCCTTGCTACAACACCCAGAGAGCAGAGCTTCAGGTTTCTTTCCATGGTATGTTCGTACATATATGACCACCGATTCGATGTCGGGGGCACTGCAAAAGCGTTAGTAAGCCTTTCGTCGACCATCTCTCCAACCATGACCTCTTATTCCTCAGGACTGTCACCATCGCCAGCACCTCTGCCCTAAGTGCCCTCCACAACACGGTTCTAAGGGTTGCTACCCCCTACCACTAAATCCAAACTACAACCCTCAAACTAAACCCCCGTACTAAACCCCCCAGCTACTCCCCCCCAAACCCCCAGTCATAACCCCCTTTATTCCTCAGGACTGTCACCATCGCCAGTACCTCTCCCCTAAGTGCCCTCCACAATACGGTTCTCAGGGTTGCTACTTCCAGCTACTAAACACCAAACTACAACCCCCAAACTAAAACCCCCAAACTAAACCCCCCAAACCCCCAGTCATAACCCCCTCTATTCCTCAAGACTGTCACCATCGCCAGTACCTCTGCCCTAAGTGCCCTCCACAACACGGTTCTAAGGGTTGCTACTTCCAGTACCTTCTACCCTGCCGGGGAGGCTGGGACCTTCAAGGACATCGACATCACTGTCAATGGTAATGTGCAGTGGGAACTGGGGGTATTTTATGCAGTAGAACTGGGAGGAAGTAATGCAGAGGGAAGTGGGAGGGAACTTAATGTAGAGGGAACGTCAAAGTGGGAACTAGGAAAGAAGTATCAATTTGATGCAGAATTCCCCGATCCTTGAATTCTCCTAGACAATATTAATTCCCCATTTTAATTCCTTCTACCCTCCAGTTGAAGCCACATGGGTTACAGAGCTCTCTGACGTTGCCATAGTCCTGACCTACCCCATGACTTTGACAGCTGAGGTTCTGGCGTTCCCTCAGCCTACTGACGTAACCTGGACCTTCACTTCTAACTCCACCGGAGCTGAGGAAACTGTCTCCGATGCTGAGTAAGTGGGGTTAAATAATGTAGTTTCCTTTCAATAAATGTGCCTGTGTCCGACCTGAATGTCCAGATTCCAGAAATTTATGAAGTTTGTGATGAGCCGTGCGAGACCGGTTAACCTGAAAAGTGACACCATCTTATGTAACTATGTAGCACGACATGTCCTTGACACCAGTATGTAACGCGACGTGTCCTTGACACCAGTATGTAACGCGACGTGTCCTTGACACCAGTATGTAACGCGACGTGTCCTTGACACCAGTATGTAACGCGACGTGTCCTTGACACCAGTATGTAACGCGACGTGTCCTTGACACCAGTATGTAACGCGACGTGTCCTTGACACCAGTATGTAACGCGACGTGTCCTTGACACCAGTATGTAACGCGACGTGTCCTTGACACCAGTATGTAACGCGACGTGTCCTTGACACCAGTATGTAACGCGACGTATCCTTGACACCAGTATGTAACGCGACGTGTCCTTGACACCAGTATGTAACGCGACGTGTCCTTGACACCAGTTAAGTCAGACAATAAGTCCCTGGCACCAGTATGTAACGCGACGTGTCCTTGACACCAGTATGTAACGCGACGTGTCCTTGACACCAGTATGTAACGCGACGTGTCCTTGACACCAGTTAAGTCAGACAATAAGTCCCTGGCACCAGTACGTCACACTAAGTGTCTTTGACACTAGCACGTCAGTCTATGTGTCTCTGACACCAGTATGCCAAACCTGTGGCACAAAACCGGTGTAACAATTGATCTGATCACGGTATCAACTCCTCAACTCCCCCACAGGATCGTGTCCAGTGTCTACAACTCCACAACCCACAAGACCGTGTACACCTTCGCTAAACCCAATGCCACGGTGGAGTATTCGGGGATCTACAAGCTGTCTGTCACTGATGCCACCTCGGGGAAGGTGCTGGAAACCAGTGGTACTATCACTACTGTCGGTAGGTGTGCTGTAATGATGCGTGGTATAATGGCGATCAACCAGTGAATCTATTACTTGTTTTGGTACGACTTTGAACTTTTGGAGCCAGCTATGATCAGTGGCTCTCAACTCTGCATTCTAAACAATAATTTCAATGTATTCCTTACATTGATTGATCGAAATAACACTTTCAAATATCTCGAGTTTCTATCCTTTTCAAATACCTTCTTTAATTCTCTGTAATTGTTTCAAATATTTCCATACTATCCAAACCCCCTCTTAATCCAGAAAGCGCCAATTTCCTTACAAGGTTACACAATTCTTCAAATAATTCCATCCTGTTTAAAAAGTATTTAACTTCTCTCTCCAACCAGAGAGCGCGTGTGGTCTTGACACGTGTAAGAACATGGAAACTTCGCAATGATTCCCATCCTATGATAATCCCTTCTAAATCCAGTATTACACTTCACTCTTCAGAGAGCGCGTGTGGTCTGGACACGTGTAAGAACGGCGCCACATGCGAGACTACGGCAGGGAACACTGCTGAAGACTACGAGTGTACGTGCACTGACAACTACGTGGGGAGGAACTGCGAGAACAACACTTGGTGTGACGTGTGAGTACTGCTCTTTAGGTTGTGTGAATAGGGGGTTATTAAGTGACACTGAAGTCAGGGTTAAATCAGTGGGGGTGGGGGGTTAATAAGTGACAACACTGCGAGAACAACACTTGGTGTGATGTGTGAGTACAGCTCTTCGAGTAACCCCTTTAGGTTGTGTGGCACTGGGGTTAAGTGACAGTGAAGCCAGGGTGAAATCAGTGGGGGGTTTCATAAGTGAAAACACTGCGAGAACAACACTTGGTGTGACGTGTGAGTACAGCTTCTTAGGTTGTGTGAAACCGGCGTGAGACTGGTGCGTGGTACCCGGACTTTATGCCGACAGCGGACTATATGCCGACATAGGATTTCTAGGGACATGTCGGTATATCGTCTGTCGGCAAAAAGTCCGATTTTGGACTATATGCCGACAGGCGAATCTGTGCTACCCTTCTGTTATTTGGTTTATCGTATCCTTGTGCCTTATCCTATAGTGTATAGCGGTTATTAGGCAGCATCAAGCCTGTTATTCGAGAGCTTTTCCGGTGGATCGCGTGTCATGTGTTGCTAACAGGGTGCGATCGCTGATGAGGTGCTAAATGCAGCTTGTCATTAGGTGAATTAAATCTAGTGATATTTTGTGAAGCTGTGATTGAGATTTAATTGGGTTGCATGAATTAAGGGACGTTTTCTGAAGCTGTGATTGGGATTATAAGTTGGAGTGAATGAAATGATGTTTCACCAAGCTGTGATTGGGACACAGATGAGTATATTATACCGATGGTAAAATACAGAGATTATCCGTTTCCAACTGATACCAACATGTCTAGTACATTCAACCAGACATTTCATCATCTTGTGGCAGCTAACCAGACCCTCAGCAATGACCCTTCACTCCCCCCACCACCTCTCCATCCTGCTCCCTCCCCAGCTCCTGTTCTCCCCGCCTCAACCCCCTTCCTAGTGCTCCCACTCCCACTCCAGCCCCATCCTCTCCTCTTCCTCCAGTGGAGTTAACAACCGGCAAGAAAGGAGCTCAGAACGCCCTGCTCGGAGGACACCGGTAAACCCGCAACAAGCAACGGGGAGAGAAGTCCTACAGGCTTACAGGGCTCGTTTTAGAACAGCTCTGTCGTCGTCCTCGTCAACTTCCCGTTTCTGCTGCTGCCTCTTGCCATACCCACGCCCTTTGCCATACCCACGCCCCCAAGGGTAGGGATCCCCTAGCAAAGACAGACTCACTGAAATAAGTGTGCACAACACCAGGATGCGAAGCTTCATGTTGGCTAACAAGTGACTGATGGTATAGAAACTTTAATTAGCTATTTTGATTGTGTCTTTGATTGATGATTAGCGAGTCCCCCTGACCCACACAGCAGACACTAAATTCACAACTTTTGGTCAGTCTCCCATGTAAACGGGAGCCTCCATTATCTATGACAATGACGTCACTCAGAAAAATATAATGAGGCGCATTTAGCGCATCTTTAAGCATTAACTTTAAGGTTAGGGTTCTGGTCATGACCCAAACGCTTAGATGGACCAAAACCACAAGATTTAGATGTTGGTTTTTCGGGGAAAGGTTAAATATCTTATTATTATGTGTGTGATATTATAATACTGATCATATTATCTTTGCAATTATATTGAGCACTCTAAAAGTTCTGAGTTTTTAAGTCCGGGAAATCATGTCGGCAAAATGTCTAGTGTCGGTATAAAGTCCATTTTTGGACTTTATGCCGACCAGGGGGGTTTTCGGAGTCGGCGTATGGTCCAGTGTCGGCATAAAGTCCGGGAATCCTGGTGCGTGACCGGTGCCAAACACGCGTAAAACCGGCGCCAATCCGGCGAAGCGATTTGTTCTATTGACCAGTAAGAGAATAGGTGACACTGAAACCAGGGTGAAATCAGGGAGGGGGTTTGATAAGTGAAACACGGGGAGAAATGGGGGAGAGTTCAGTGAATGAGTCGTCATGGGGAAGGACAGTATGAGTAAAGTGGGGATTAGGTCTCCCACTTTGGTTGGGGAGATGGGTTTTGGGGGAACTGTCTGGTTAAATCTAAGAGGGTGTTACTTTGGATGAAACCAGATTAATGAAATAAGCCCACTCCATGCAGCTCTGTATACCTGGTCTTGTTCCCTAATGTTCCCCAATTTCAGAGGTGTTGTGAAGTGCGATGCCACGGGAACCAAAACCTGCACCACCGCTGATTACCCTACCAACTTCGAGTGTGAATGTAACTATGGATACGCTGAGTTGCTGTGCAACAGAACGGTAAGTGTAAAAGTTTCAGAAAAAAAAATAAAAAGGGGGACTGGATGTTTAGGTTATATTCACCATTTTTCAAAAATAGTGAAAGATATGGCTTGATTTCTCCATATAGGTTTTTCATATTTTCTTTTTCCTGCACCCAAGGCACTATACCTCCACAACACCTGATTTAATTGGGGGAGGGGGGTATTTTGGGGGTTTGGAGGATTTACCCCCTAATTTCGCTGCGCTTCCCTCAGAGATCGTTCTGTGATGAGGCAGGTGATGCAGCCTGTCTGAACGGAGCCCGGTGTGTGGAAAACTGGGAGGATCTAGTGGAGGGCTTCGACTGTGTTTGTGCAGAGGGCTTCGGAGGAACTTACTGCGAACATGAGTTGGTAAGTGAGACACTTTCTGTGAACATGAGTTGGTAAGTGAGACACTTTCTGTGAACATGAGGTGGTAAGTGAGGCACTTACTGCGAACATGAGTTGGTAAGTGAGGCACTTTCTGCGAAAATGAGATGGTAAGTGAGGCACTTACTGTGAACATGAGTTGGTAAGTGAGGCACTTACTGCGAACATGAGTTGGTAAGTGAGGCACTTACTGCAAACATGATGTGGTAAGTGAGGCACTTACTGCGAAAATGAGTTGGTAAGTGAAGCACCGCGAACATGAGTTAGTAATAAGTTTGCCTTTTGTAACATTCCAGAAATTTGATCATTCGATTGATCATTGATTGAAATTGGTCGTTTAGTTTGTCACCAGTTAACTTGGATAGATTTCTTCTAATTTAGATTTTTTGTTAACACGAACTGGAAAGTTTTAGAGGCACCCCTCCATGGCCCAACATTGATTGACCTGTTTCACTGTTTCAGCTGACAGTCCAGGTTGAGAAGCACGGTTTTCACGTAAATGATCTGTCACGAGGTTTGTCACCTGATATGCGCGTGATCAGGCAGTATTCATAAATATCCCCGGTTTTGGTGAGCAGGTTTGTTGAAATTGCACTGTTTTCACATCGCTTGTGGGGTATCGAATGTCAGTGATGCTCCTCACGTGATATGCATGTGATCATACGCATATCTGTAAATTCACTGCTTCTCCAGACAGTGCATAGCAAGATTCCCGGTTTTCACATCGCACTAGCAGTATCAGTTGCAGTCACGTGCTGCACGTGACATACATGTGAACTGGTAAAGGAGGCTGTTGAGCCGACAGCCCATACATATTTTGCCGGTTTTCACATCGCTGCTCCCATGTAAATTGTAAATTGTAATCTAATCAGTAGACAGTTCGTTACACTCTTCACTGTTTTCACAGTGTATGTGTAGAGGAATGTGTGTAAATTAGATTTACGGCTAAGAAATGCGCTTGAGGATTCATGGAGTAGTGCTGAGTGTGTTGTGCGACATGAAATAAAAATATACACAATATCATGTACAATGTACATGTATACATGCAAATCTTGTCCTTCCATGAAAACGTCGGCCTTCGGCCTCGGTGGTATTTTGCATTGTCTGATCAGTTTGACACAATTTACTCATCACGTTGACACCAGTTCTCTGATCAATTTACTGACTCAGGCACCAGGAGAGCAAAGGCCCGACTTATAACCTCAGACATTTCACATCACGGCACTTATCTCTTACCATAGCTCCATAGCCCTTACCTTTTAAACCCTTGACTCCATGACTTACTAACCATAAACCTAACCCCAACCGTAACCCTTGTCTACCTATATAGTTGGCCAATACACAAATTAAGAAATATCATGAGGTAGTGTCGTAGGTGAAACAAATTTGAGGTGAAATGTCCATTCCCTAATTTAATAATTACTCAGACACCAGTAACCAGTTCATTGATCAATCCGACACAAAATTACTGATCATTCAGAAATATAAGTTCTCTTATCGATCAAATGTTAATTTTCTTATCACTCACTCACTCAGACACCAGTGCATTGATCAATCTGACGCCAATTCATTCATACTGATGTGATGTCTCATCAATAATACAATAGAAAGCAGTACAATGATCGATTTGACTCTTAGATTGCGATGGACTGATCGTTTTGCCGCTAATATGTTAATATACTGATGACTCAGGCAACAGCTCACTGATCTATCTGCCGCTTATTTTTGGATTATTTTGACACCCTTCACTCAATCACTGATCAATCTGATGCTAATTTACTGATCACTAGACACCCGTTCTCTGATCAATCTCACGCAAGCTACTCACTACTGATCATTTAGACACCTGTTCACAGATCAATCTGAAATTTACTGTGCTTTGACTCCTTTTTTTTAAAAAAGGGTTTTTATTTTTCTCTGAGAAAAATGGCTCTGGGAGGGCTGAGGGGCCCCCCGGGTTTTAAAAATCTTTATCCCTCCCATAAATCAAACCCCCTCCATTAAATATGGGTCCATTCAGAGAGAAAAAAAAGGGGGCCCTCAGCGGGTTGACTATTTTCCTCAAATACCTGGGGTAAATAAAAAAAAAAAAATTCAGGATGATTTTGGGGTAAAATGGATCATACAGGGTACCCCAAAATTTTTTGGGTTTGCAAAAACGACATTGTTCACTGTTTTCATGCAAGAAAGGGGGATATTAAACATGAGAAAACAATGCCGTACGATTAACATGATAAAGGGATGTTTTTTTGTTGAAGTTTGGGCATTTTTTTTGGGAACCCAAATGAACCAGTAAAAACAACCACTGAGGAAGGGGAAACAGAATTCGCCTGGGGTTTAAAGCAACTTTTAACCCCAAATTTTTGATAAAAGGGTAAAACCCTTGTTCAAATGTTACCTTGACCCTTGAAAAGATATAAAGGAAAAGAAAAAATTATGAGGAGGGGTGATTAGTCAGAAAGGGTTTCATTCTCCCAATGGTTTCCTGACAACTGGGGGGACGGGCCTGAACAATACTATCTTGGATGCCTTGCTGAGATGATTGCAGAACAAGAGATCAGAAAAGTATAGTCATTTTATCAATCACACCAGAACAAGGATAAGGTATGCTATCCTCAGAAGTATCCTTATTGCCATCAGAGGAGTGAGAGGATCTATATACAAAGAAAAGACATTGGGTACACAGCTCTTAACCTCACCCCACAGCTGCAAATTATGATGTTTAGTCATTTCTGGTTTGATGAATCCTATCCCAAAGTGAGCTGAACAGGACTTTTATATTTGTTTTGATTGAGGTCATGGGTGGAGCAGGAGCCGGGGACAGGGGGTTTTTACCCCGGCTCTATTTATGGAGCAGGGGAATAGTATCCTTTTTCCCCGGCTCAAATTTGACAAAATTTTCAACCTCATTGTCCAGCTTTGGGCCTTACTTTTCAAGTTACATTTCTGGCCAATCTATAATTGTGTAAAATTCGCTTTGTTATTTCAAGGCTACCTTGACCAAATAAGATTATGACCATCATTAACCAATACTCCATACAAACTAGATTCAGTGTGGTTACTGTACATGACTCTTTTCATTTGATAGGCGATTATACCAATCAGTGTTCAGTGCTATAACACAATATTATGATGTCACTTCCATATGCGTATCATTTTTGATATACAACGTGAGAACATGTAGATATTGAGATATTGGTCCGACCTGATTGCTTAAGGAAAACAAACATCCTTGGAACTGGGAGCGGGAAGCTAATGTTTCATACAACTTCACATTAATGTTCGCCTTCGTGATGATCAAAAAATGTTGTTGGACTGCTATAATTAATTAAATTACCATAATTCAATTAGCGTTAATTTTCGAGGGAAAAATTCCCCGGCTCAAAAATCAACTTTGCTCCACTGATGATTGAGGTCATTGGAATCTTAAATTTTTTTTCTTCTCTATTTCAGCTGGATGACTTGACACCATTACTCAAAATAATTAAAATTAATTAATTACTTCTAAATATACATACAATGTGTTACTTATATTCAATTAACTGTCTTTAATGTGATCCTTCGTGATAATGAATGAGATGAATGAAACTCAATGATAATAATGAATGGAATGAATCAATTAACTGTCCTCATAGAAATAAAGTCTACAGGGCAATACATAACATGCTGTCATCATCAGCTCAGATAACGATATAACATTGTGCATGTGTGCAAAAATCTCCCAAGAGAGTCAAATATCATGAAATACAGGTTGAGAAAGCACCTGTATGAGAGGTGTTGGAAAGCACGCGGCAACTTCAACAGGGATATACGTGTTAACTGTTAAGCAAAGCAACCAGCGATCTATTCTGAACGACGCGAGCGGCCGCGGCAAGCGCTATACTATGTATATGCCCATACTAGGGGTCACTAAGCCCGCATAGGTGTGTCTACGCACCTTCCCCTAACCAGGGGTGTCGAGCAAGGCGCGGCGCGCGCGTAAAACTAGGGATCTGGTTAGAGCAACTACGCACCGTGCTGCGCACTTCCATATCCCTACCGCTTCATAAGCCCGCATAGGTGTGCGTACGCGCGCCGCGCTACCCTACGCAGACAGGGATAATGGATATACGTGTTTAGCAACCCTACCGCGCAACACAAACAGCGGATATAAGTGTTTAGTAAAACCAGGAGCGTCGCTTCGTCGCGCGCGCGCGTAAAACTAGAGCATGCATAGCTGAACCTGTTGCCGCGACGCCTTCGGCTGGTTTTGATTAATACTTCCACGTTGCTAAACACGTATACCCTTGTTATCGTCGCGGCGCGCGGCGCGCTTCCTCAGGGAAGCGCGCGGGCGCGTACACACACCTATGCGGGCTAAAGAAACTTTCACTGCAACTAAAATTTGTTTCCCTCATGTTGGCAATTTGTTTTATTTATTTTCATTCATTTGTTTAAATGATGCTGAATAATTGTTAGCAATTGATATTGATCAAGTGGGTATGAGATTAGAGATGGTTAAATACCATTATGCTTACTCTTTATTCTTTTATTTATTCTTTCATCTATTCTTCTATTTATTCTTTCATTTATTCTTTCCTATTCTTTCATTTATTCTTTCATTTATTCTTTCCTAATGTTAATTTTCTATACTTAATGTGGTCTGGACATGGAAGATCCAGTTTAATGCCTAGTGAATCATAGAAACAGTTGTGTGACATTTGTTGATGTAATATCAAAATTGTTTATTTTATTTTATTTTATTTTATTTATTCTTTCATTTATTCTTTCATTTATTTTTATTTATTCTCCCTTTTCTTTGTAGAACAAAAACAATCATCTTTGTATTTATTATTTTATTTATTTGAATTTGAATATTTATTCTTTTATTTATTTGAATTTAATCCCTTTAGGTAATGCAGTCTGTTCAACTTGATCACTTATAGTATTGACTGAGGGGATGAGGGGTGAAACATGAAAACAATGGATTCAATTTTAAACTGAATATTGAGAGTACCTTGTAAAGGTACATGACGTGAAGAAGGATGATGAAGAGCAAGTTTGTTCTATTGGTGTTGTATTCATTACAAAACTATTATCTTATCTTATCTTAAATCAGAACCAATTTACACTGCAAGCTTTACTGCCAATTTCAAGAATACAACATCATTGAAAATGAATATTGTTATTTCTTGTCTTCAGAAAACTCTGTTTGGTGATGAGCACCTTTCTTAAATTTGATTGTATAAAGTAGTGTTGTATTGTTTAATAGTATATTCATAGCTATTCACAGTCAGAGCTTTCATTATTTATGATAATGGTGTAACTTCGAAAAATAACTGTAAGCACACAACTACTACATTAATTCAATATTGCATTGAGTGCACTTTTAAGTAAAGACACATATGATATTATGATTTTTAAACGATTTTTAAAATCCCAGTTTTATGCACTTCCCATAGTCTGATTTTCCAAAAACTTTAGTATATCATGCACTTCGATGACCTCTAGTGATTGTATTGCCAAAAAGTTTTATTCCAATTTTGTGGGCAGTTCAATTTTCACAACTTCATGCCACGTGTCTCTTCTATTTTAGGTTAGGGATTAGTTTGGGTCCGGGTTATGGTGAAGGTTGTTGTTAGGTTTTGGGTTCAAAAAGTTTTAGGTTTTATTTGTGACATCATTCAAAGCTGATGATCATTCAAAGCCATTTGTATATGCAAGACACACCTAAATTTGATCACCCAAAGTAGTGTAGTTTAATTTAACATAGTTAAACTTTTAAACTTAACAACATCATTTATTACAATCACATTCGATTGAAAACTGATAAAGATGCATGTTTGCTACATCAAGCATTTGACATGAGACCTTCTTAGAATGCAGCTTTGACACAAAAAGTGTGGCACTAAATTTCTAGGAACAACAGTTCAAAAATATCTTCTTTGTAGAACAAATACAGTTATCTTTGTATTCAAGCCACAGAACTCTCCAACAACTCCAACCATAGTCTTTGACGGGATCCATAAAAGAAATGCCTTCATCAGAGAGCGAGTTCAAAAATATTTTATTCAATGCAAAGATAATATCAAACATCCACATAATTAAAGTATTATGACCAAGTTTCAACAACTTGAATCAATTTCTACCTGTACCAAGTGTACCAATAGTTAAATTTTTAAAGTCATTGAGTTTAAAACCTTCCCGTTTTACTACCCCTGCTTTTTACTGATGAGCACACATATCTATATAACAACAATTAAAGAATAAATCCTTTAAGCACACATATCAGTAAGATATTTTGAATCAAGCTAGAATTTTTTCTGGCTTTTAATGGGTATTTGTGGTAGGTACTGTAGTTCATAACAGCTATTCATATTATCATGAAATTTTAAAACAGATTGAGCTTTTGAACTTGACAATGCTTTGTTAACTTTTGGTATCTGATTGATTGCATGCCCATTAACATCCCTATCATTTGAGCTTGGGTTCTTCAATACACCACCTTAAGGCACTGGTATGCCCATCACATCTGAAAATGTGGTAATATGTTTCTTGGTTATCACCAACATAATCTTGTCTGATGCAGGTGAGGTATATTGGTATAATAGCTTGATAGAGGAATATCATTTATTCATTTATTTGCTTGCCTTAGGAGGTGTATTTATGTGGAGTAAAATTTTGGTGTTTACAAATTTGGTTGGTTGTAATTTGGCAATCTTTCTCAAGTCATTACTCTAGTTAACATATTATGATAATGACGTCATATTGAACTGTCATGGGTGTAAAAATATGGGGATTTTTCCGAAAAATACCCAAATTACAACCTACATAAATACACCTCCTAAGGTATTTAGTAATTGTGATGTTACTTACAGACATACAATAGTAGGGTTTATTGTTTATCTCATAACTTGAACACTTAAAATTTTACTCCTTTATTTGAAAAATGATGGTAGGTGGGTACCTCAAATAACGGTTATTATCCATACTTATGCATATTGTGTGCAGATTGCTTCAGAAACGGGTACTCAATAAATTAAGATTCAATTGGATGCACTACTCTTCAAAAAAGTTAAGATACTGTTGTGTAGAACAGCCCATGAAATTGTTTAATTCTTAATTTATTGAGCCCCCTTTTCAATAAATCTGCACACAGTACACACATATGCGTTAACTATAAATTATTCTGTAATGTTTCTGTAATTACTCCTATTGCCATTTGCCATAATATTATTGAAAGCCAGCATATTTAGTCATATTTACCTATATAACTGGAATTTATAATGTTTATTAGTTTATTCATGATTTTTGTTCACAGCAAATTCTGCGGAAACTTGTGGCTTAGACACGTTTACTTGTGAAGTTAGTGACACAGGAAAAAAATGTGTACCAAGGGAATATTTGTGTGACACCATTAATGACTGTGATGATGGAAGTGATGAGTCTGGATGTACTGTATATGGAAGTAAGTTGATTTAAATAGTTTTGTACACTATTACTTCATTACCTGTCAAATCGAAAAGAAAAATTGCTTCAAGACATCTAGCAGTGGCAAGACTTTATCATCTGTTAATGTTAATAACAGGAACTAGCCGAAACAAGCTGAAACAAGTGGAACAACCCAAAACCACCCCAAACTAACTCAAAACCTCCTCGAATCAAGCCAAAACAAGCATATCAACCCGAAACAAGCGAACCAACCCAAAACAAGCCAATTAACCCGAATCAGCCTGGGTTAAGGTTAGGGTTGGGGCTGATTCGCTTGTTTTGAGTTGATTCGCTTGTTTCGGGTTGACTCGCTTGTTTCTGTTTGTAGCATCAACGAATGTTAACAATATAGATTCTCTGAGATTCTACGAGATTTCTATCGATTTTTCATATTCTGTATTTTACCTTGACCAAACCAATCAATTTGTTTGTGCTTATGTGTGTCAATAATGTGACATCCTCCCTTCGTTTCCATAAATGGTTAGCACGGTTAGCAGTGCTAATGGGAGGAAATTTTTTGATACTGGGAGGATTTTTTGAAATTGCCAAAAAATATTATTTAAAAAAATTACAATAAGTTGCGTTCTTAGAAATAATTCCAGTAAAATTCATACAGTAGTAAACTAACTAATGCACGTATGAAGTTATTGAAGCTATGAATGAAATATTGATTATTAGAAGAGTACTTCCTAAGTTTGTTCCTATATGATTTAAATCGTCATCCCATCATATTAGAACATGTGCGAAATTTGTTCAATTTTTGTCTACAATTACAAAGAGAGTAAAGTCATATCGAATCTATAATTCAGTTTAATGTTCAAAATGCCTGGCTTCTGGGGGCTGCTGCCCTTGCCCAATAGCTTATTTTCATCTCTGCTGACATTTATCATCATTAATAAGGGCCAGATACTTTGAAATTAGACTGAAATTACAGTAAAAATTCTATTCGGTTGAAAACATCCAGCTTCTGGGTGCTGCCGCCCCAAAACCCCCTCCTTCTGCATTTATTCTCATATCTGTACACACATATTCCGTTTCGAATACAGCCAACAGGTCAGACTGTCTGGCTTCTGGGGGCTGCTGCCCCCACACCCCTGCTCACTAGATTTAATTTTCATCTCTGCAAACCTTTTTCATCATAAATAAGGGTCAAATACTTTGAAATTAGACTTAAATTAGAGTTAAAATCTTATTGAGATGATAATTTTATTAAGTTGAAAACGTCCAGCTTCTGGGGGCTGCCGCCCCCAGACCCCTGCGTACTGGATTTCATTATCAACTCTGTAAACATTTTTCATTTCGAATACGGCCTACGGGCCAAGCAAATGCTTTGAAATTAGACTGAAATAAGAGTTTAAATATTATTGAGATGATAATTCGATAAGGTTGAAAACGTCCCGCTTCTGGGGGCTGCTGCCCCCAGACCCCTGCGTACTGGATTTCATTATCATATCAGTAAACATTTTTCATTTCAAATACGGCCTACGGGCCAAGCAAATGTTTTGAAATTAGACTGAAATAAGAGTTAAAATCCTATTGAGATGACGATTCTATTTGGTTAAAAACGTCCAGCTTCTGGGGGCTGCCGCCCCCAGACCCCTGCTTACTGGATTTCAGTCTCATCTTTGTGGAATTCTTCATTTTAAAAACGGGCTAAATACTTTGAAATTATTCATAATTTTTAGTCAAATGAGAGCGAAAATCCTATTGAGGTGAAAAGTTAATCTATTGAAAACGTCTGGCTTCTGGGGGCTGCCGCCTCCAGACCCCCGCAATCCCGCATACTGATATAGGATTAATTTATACTTGCTTCGGAAGACATTTTGTACCCCGAAATTAGACTGAAGTTTAAGTTAAAATCCTGTTAGTTCTGAGGGCTGCCGCCTCCATACGTCTGTTTCACTAGTTAGAAATTCAATTTAAATTTACTGGGAGGATTTTAAATGCTGCTAATGGGAGGAAAAACCTTTTTGGAAGGCAAGCATCCTCACCTTCAGAATGTGATCCTGCGAATGAAATCCAATGCGAGGTTGGTGGAGAGCTAGCATGTGTTTCAATACAAACGGTGTGCGAGGAGATCCCAGTGGCCCGGTGTGATGATGGATCTGATGTGGCGCACTGTCGTAAGTGCTCAATTATCACAATGATATTTGTATGCTAAATTATCGATATATGTAGGTATCTAGAGCAGGTTTATAAATCCAATCTTTCAAAAGATTGGACATTGTCAAAGTAAGAACTTAGATAAATTACTATATTCAACACTTGCAAACCAAATCTCGATGATAGAATACGAGATAATCTGTGTATCGGCTGCTATATATAAAAACACTAAATACAACATAAATTACTATAGTAGGTATTATATTTTTCTCAGAAATGAGACAGTTTGTATTTGAAAAAATAAATAGGGTGCATGGACATTGGACAAGAAACATTAGGTCGATTCTTTGATTTCATCGAGGTGAGATGAAAATGCCCAGGTTGCCAGCCAAACGGAGGTACCAACAACCCAACAAGATGTCCAACTGACAATAAGTGCTATAACATGGGGAAGATCGCCGAATTCTGTGAAAACTGTCCTGAATCTCTGACTTGTGAGTCGATATAAATCTACCGTTAATGCCGTAAAGTTGGAATGCTAGTTAGTTATAATCTAGATCTTAATATATATCTTTATGAATACCTTATGTTTATAAGACGTCTGACGCTACTGCTCTGTGACTTGGTTTTGTATGTATATTTCTATTCTATTTCTATTTCTGACCCAGTTTCTATGGACATTGTATCCCTGTTCTACTGTACCAGATTTGGTCTGCATTTCTATCGCTTTAAATGCTTTTCAGCTTTCGTTCTGTGATTCAGTCCTACTATAATAGTACTATAAATGATTGAATCCTAAGAAAATCTCACACTGGTCTTACAGCACACGCTACTTTATTCTAGATCTTTTCTCAATCAGGTCTGATTTACAACGGGACACAGGAAATCAGTACCTGCGCCGATGACAGTTCAAACTACTTCAAGTGCGGTGCTAAAAGCAACCAAGGAGGGCCAGCGTGTCTGCCTCTGGCAGCCCTTTGTGATTCTTACACTCACTGCGGAAACTTCATTGACGTGAGCAAATTGTTATGGGATCGTTCACATATTACGTAATCTTGGGGGAGGGAGTGGGTTTCCGAATGTTTACGTTACATGTTATTGTAACAAATACAACTACTGTAAAGTGTAAACTTGATTACGAGGGGGAGGGGGTTTGAAATCGGCCAAAAATTGATTACGTAATATTTGAACGATCCCTATTTACACGGAGTGCAGTTAGTGGAGCAGTACCACTTCTGTGGCGTTGGATAAGTGTGTAGTACCACCACCAGTTATACCCTTAAAATAATTGCACGGTTGTAATCAGCACGGGAGGCGTTTTACACTACTATTCTTTACAGTATATTGGTACTACTATTCTAAACTTTACGACACTACTTTGACAAGCAAATTTGAGCATACGTTCGATATTCATGACGATAGTTAGGCAATTTCACAAATTTTTTAAACTTCGAGTAGTACGCCCCTGTTATTGATAATAAGATAATAATCTCTATCTAATTCTGCGATATTTTATTTCTTTTTCTGCCTGTTCGTCGCGAAGGCAGTAGAATCTCGTAGATTTCTCACCACGGTCCCCCAGGCTTCCACGAGAGTCAACGACATGTGTGCCGCTCCCACTGTGTCCGCTGTTACCACTCAGGAAACCTTGGATGAGGTCAAGTTAGGGGATACGATGGAGCTCGAGTTTACCTTCACAGGAAAACCAACCCCTCAGGTGAACTTCAAGTAATTGACTGTGTGCATTGCATACTCACAATCTTGCCAATGCACACTGTGCATTGACAAGATTGTGAGTTAACTAAGTGTACAACCAGATTCACATCTTTTAAGGGCCGGTAAAAATATGCGATTTTCTGATCTTGGTCTTGAGTCTTGAGCCCGGTCTTGAGCCCGGTTGGATAAGGGCTGATATGGTATCTAACTATCTTCACCACCGTATGCCGCTAGATATTTTATGCTGTTCTTTGGCCTTACGTCTGCTATAATATGAAATGTGTTGTGTTTTCTGGTCGCATCTCTGCTATATTAAGGGGGGTGGTTCAAGCCAAATTTTTGGGAAAACACGTTTCTGAGATAACAGTTGACCCAAAAGGTATACCCCGTGGGCCAACTTTTTGGCCAGGTTTGGTACCCCCAGACCCACTGGCGCCGCCGTGGCGCCATGCCCAAATATGGGCACAAAATGGGCATATTTTTTTCAAAAGCAACTTGGGCGGGATCTGAGGTGTGCAATCGATAGATAATGGTCCCCTGAGTTACCATAAAAAATTTGAAGTCGATATCTCAAAAAATGGCTGAGTTATGGCCGAAAAACGTATGCCCATATATGGGCATACGCGCGTCACGCAAGCCAATTTTGGCCCATAACTTGGCCAAATATCGATATTTTTGAATGAAACCAACTTTATTCGATAAATAGCGTTGAATTATGTATTCTCTGCAAGTTTGGGCTTGATTGCTGCTAAAATGGCGATTTGAGGTCCAAAAAACCTCTAAAAAACCACAAAATCGCCATTTTTCAGTTCGCGTTTTCCAAAGTGCTTTACTCAAACGCTTATAACTTCGGCTACGATTGATATTTTGCATAATTCTTTTTTACGTGAAACTAGACTAAATTCCTCAGAAACAAATAGAGCCGGATTTTTATTTAGGCCTCCAAAAATTTTGGCGCCAAAGTGCCAATTTTTGCCAAAAATTTGGCACTTTTGGCGCCAAAAATTTTGGAGGCCTAAATGAAAATCCGGCTCTATTTGTTTCTGAGGAATTTAGTCTAGTTTCACGTAAAAAGAATTATGCAAAAAATATCAATCGTAGCCGAAGTTATAAGCGTTTGAGTAAAGTGCACTTTGGAAAAAACGCGAACTGAGAAAAATGGCGATTTTGTGGTTTTTAGAGGTTTTTGACCTCAAATCGCCATTTTAGCAGCAATCAAGCCCAAACTTGCAGAGAATACATAATTCAACGCTATTTATCGAATTAAGTTGGTTTCATTCCAAAATATCGATATTTGGCCAAGTTAGGCCAAAATTATTTAGTGACGCGTATGCCCATATATGGGCATACGTTTTTCGGCCATAACTCAGCCATTTTTGAGATACTGACTTCAAAATTTTTTATGGTAACTCAGGTGACCATCATCTATCAATTGCACATCTCAGATTCCGCCCAAGTTGCTTTTGAAAAAATATGCCCATTTTGTACCCATATTTGGGCATGGCGCCACGGTGGCGCCAGTGGGTCTGGGGGTACCAAACCTGGCCAAAAAGTTGGCCCACGGGGTATACCTTTTGGGTCAACTGTTATCTCAGAAACGTGTTTTCCCAAAAATTTGGCTTGAACCCCCCCCCCCCCCCCCCCCCCCCCTTAAACCAAATGAAACTCCAACATTAGAAGCCTTACCACTTCTTGGGATGTTTAGATATACATGGTTCACATTTTGTACCTCAGTTAGTTAATTTAATATTTGTTGTGTTGTAAGTTTAAAACTTAATGCAACCTGAAATTCGCAGTATGAGCTGTTCCACTACAAGCGTCCCATGGCCACCTTCCCTCTCACATCTGACGGAACTACCGTCACTGAGGAAGCAACTGCTAGCGGTGTCAAGGTAATTACATCCCTTAGACCCTTACTATGTTACCAGGACAATCAAGTCCGTTTCTATGTAACTATCATGCTACTATTACTCCCAGTGGAATAATTTTTATAAGTGGCTGGGAATGGGGATTTCGCAGGAAAAAACGGCTTTTTTTTTCTGTCTAGCGGCGTGTCTAAGTCATGATTTCATTCTCGATAACGTCGAATTACATGTCTTCACTAGGCAACATGATACGATGACGTTACGAAATAACAGATACAAATGGAATAATTCGAAATCACTTTCTTTTCGCTACATGTGTCGACGGGCGATGTCTGTCCCTTTCTTCTGACTTGTTGTTGGACAAAGTGACGTCCAAATGTGGAACGTTGCGCCGCGCGCGCGAGGGTAGGGTAACATCCTACAACTACATGCGCCGCGCATTAGTATGTATCAGGCAAAAATGGAAGTTCTGCGGAGGTTACTTCGTATGCAAAGCAAGTAATGTTATTAGTGAGTGTGTTTGCGCGCGTCGCGCGCGCAACACTACTCAATCTATTAAATTAAGCTTGGAACTCGGGCGATATAACGCAAAGAGCTGCACTTTCATTATAATTTATACTATCTGAATGGAGTCATAAAGTAGCAAAATGCCTTTTTGCGTCATAAGGGATTTCACTATCCAAACAGGGACCTCGAAGTCAACCTTGCTAAGTACATTATTTCAAAACATATTGAGCCATATGGCTGATAGGGTTCCCACATTCCAATGAATCACAAAAACACTGCTTCACGACAAAAAGATGATATAATGAGTTCCTGGATGTATAAACAAGCAATGGAATCCTTGCAGCGGATTTTAGGAGTCCCTGGCTACTTTTTGGAGTCTGGCAGCTAGTTTGGGAATATTTTGGCTAGATTAGGATCCTGGTAGCTTTTTTAGGAATGAATGACGCGTTTTGTGCGCGTTAATTGATTCTGACGCAATTTGGAAATTGCTCCTTTATCAAAACTAGCGAGTTGAGACCATGATAATAATTGCGCGGCGTAAAATAGCCAAATATTAATATCAAGTTTCTGTCAACCTAAATGGGCTTTTTTGCTTCGATTTGGACAAATTTTGGCTGGGATTGTCGCTCCAACATTCCTCATATTATTCCACTGGGCTATTACTGTGTTACTATGTGACTATTATGTGGCTATGTTACCATGACGATCGTTTCCGCACGTGGTCAACAAACTTGTGCCATGTGACGTTAACATGTTAACATGTTAACGCTAGCTTCCAGCAATAAACCTGCCTCAAGTTTTCTACGTGACTAGGTATAATCAATGCAGTTCACAACACAAACCCCTCCAAAGGGGGCTTTCCAATCAATCAATAAATTAATTGACCACATCTTTCAGTTCACCTTCGCGAACATTTCCCTTTCTTTCTACGGAGAGTATCAGCTCGCTGTGTGGAATTACGGCTTCATTACGTGATAAACTAGGAAGTTATGATAAGTCAAGAGGTTGAAGTTTTAACGAAATAGCTGATACGAGAGAATTGTATTCAGAAGTTTTCGAAAATATTGTGATAAACTAGGAAGTTATGATAATCTAAATCTTATCTGTAGAATCATATACGTCGCAATATTAGCAATATCCTGTACGGAGCCCCTCAGCTTCGACTCCTTGTTTAACATGCCGTACAGCAAGGATCTACACTGAGTTCACCATGGTTAGGCACTTAGGCACCCATTAGTACTACGACATAAGTTGACATAAGGGAGAAAAAAGGTGTTTCACACTAAGGGATCGTTCACATGATATTACGTTATCACCTAGGGGGAGGTGGTTCCGAATGATTACGTTAAGTGTTATTGTAACAAATACAACTACTGTAAACTTGATTCCGAGGGGAAGGGGGTGGGGGTTAAAATCAACCAAAAATTGATTACGTAATATTATGTGAAACAAAGAAAAATCCCTAAAGGGCTCCCTAAACGCCTTTTCGTCCTGGAACTGAGGGGTCAAGACCCAATTATTGCGACGTATAGTACTATAATATTGTTAAAGCCAATGCCAAATATTTTAAGATTAGTACTCAGACGCAAAATTTACTATTTCAGAAATATCGGACGGCTCCTACTATTACCGAAATATTACCGAGGGTCTAGAAGTCACTTTTGAAGCAGGTCAGTTTTAAAGAGAAAGGTTTCAGACTTTTTCGACTAAAAAGTAAAAACTTGAATGACTTCATCTTAAGATTAAAGTATTATGAAGTAATTTAGATATTTTTTACTATAATATGATACTATGTGACCAATATTGAGATGGTTTTATGAAGGCACACTGGCACTAACCATTGAACAAATTTAATGTTTGGTACTTGTCCTCAGCACAAATTAAAAGAGTCTTAATAATATTCCAATTGTTAGTGAAAATATATTGTATTTCAGAACTGCAAAACATGTTAATTACATTGAATTCCTCAGGTCAACCAACTGCCAACTTGACTCTGGAAGTAGGGCTGAATTACATTGTATTCCTCAGGTCAACCGACTGCCGA
The DNA here is from genome assembly GCA_011033025.1 of Beroe forskalii. Classification (NCBI taxonomy): domain Eukaryota; kingdom Metazoa; phylum Ctenophora; class Nuda; order Beroida; family Beroidae; genus Beroe; species Beroe forskalii. Next base: position 332,671 of record WFMF01000072.1, on the reverse strand, counting down.
CTTGACTCTGAAAAAAGGGTTGAATTACATTGAATTCCTCAGGTAAACCGACTGCCAACTTGACTCTTGAAGGAGGGCTGACGGACGGAGCTTATCTGGAGGAGAATTCAGCGGGGGAAGTTAACTTGGTCCAGCTCAAATGTGCGGCAACTGGCACCCCTGAGCCTTCCGTTTACTTTCGGTAAGTACAAGTGCTAAGTTAGGTAGTAGTATGTTCATATGTCGATCAAGAAATAGCTTTACATCGCTTTTGGGAGCCTCCGGTGTCCCGCAAGTGGCCAGGTAGCGCAGTGGTTAAGGGCGTCATGCTTCAAATCGAGAGGTTGGTGGTTCGATTCCCGGCCATGCCTATCGTGCTAAAGGTGAGAATTCTCACCTAAGCAGCCACACGGTTCACTCAGCCGAGCGTACAGGAAACTGTACGGGAGGGTTAAATGAGGAGCTGCCAATTGCAGCGAAGTCTCGGGCGAAGAAAGTATGGATTACACTTCCTTAACCGTTCACTGGCTTGATAACACTTGAATCCTTCGATTCCTGTCATTGGCTGTTACAGCTGTTGGAATAGAAGTAAAACCATCTAAAATAAATTGTCGCTCCTTCGGTCCCAAAAGATAGAAATGTCCTTAAACTCCATGTCCTTACTCCTTTACTATATTTGTGACCCCAGGAAAGAATCTGATGACGGGACCTTCTCCGCTCTGACCGGAGGAGTGGTGAATGAGGATTACAGTATCGAGGTGGAAAATGCTACAGGGCAGCAGGTCCTTACTTTCCTCCAAGCTAGCCTCTCACTGTGAGTGTTAATTTCATACTGAAACTTTGCTCTTCATTATATTATCTCTGTCCTGAAATATCCGCAATTTAGGGAATTGGTCAAATGAGATCCTCAGCGAAGTGTTACTTTGTAAAACACCGGGTTCCGAACAGGGAGGGTGAGTACGTGTGTGTTGCGGAGAACGTGCTCGGCTCCGCCTCATCCGACACGGAAGTGGCTATTGACGTGCTGGTGAAGCCGAACATCACGACCTTCGGACCGGGCTCCTCCGATAACCCGGTATTTACCAAGACAGGAGAAACGATCACTGTGGAGTGTGTCGCTACTGGAACACCGCTACCCTCGTGAGTAAATTTTTCTTGTTTTAACAGTAGAACAGTACCTAGTTTACAATAATTTTTGCAAAAAATTTTACATCACTATTTTATACAATAAAATTTGAACGCATTCGAATAATCGAATATATCATTATGTTGATCATTGTAACGTAAATAAAGTTCCCCTCTTTTAGAATCGCTTTACCAAGTTACTAAGTTTACTCAGAAAAGCAGAAAGAACTTATAATTGCACCCCATCAGGATTGTAATTCGTCAAGACAACGAGGATATAGATGACGACATTTCTTCTTCTGACACCGCGATTACTGCCACAGTAAGAATATTTTTAGAACCTTATCTTAGACAAATGGTCACCAGTATTGTGGCGGGAATTGAAGTCAAGAACTAATAAATATAATAATATTAAAAAAAAACCATTCAATGTCTGGTATGGGCAAAAACAAAATGGTGCAAAAATTAAAATGGTTGTCCACTTGATTTTGTACTAAGTCCACTAGTATTAGTAAGTCCTTCAAGCTTCTTTCCGCATGGAGAGAAGGGTCAAGGGTGGTCAGTAGATATTGCAAAAAAGAAGAAAAAAAAAACACCCATAACACCATCCCCCAGTTTGAGTATCATCTCATTGACCTCTCTCCCCCAGCTTGAGTATTAATTCATTAAAAGATTAAATAGAAGACACAAAACACTCTCCCCAGTTTGATTATCAACTCATTAACCATAACCCAAAATACTCATAATATGATAACACCCCCCCTCCTCAGTTCTCATAATATGATAACACTCTCCCCCAGTTCGAGTATGTGAACAATGAGGACGCCACCTTCTCCTGTAAAGCGGTGCTGGTAGGAGAGCTAGCTGGGGACTCTGCTACCGGGGCCCGTTACAGTGTTGAGGACTCCTTCAAAGTCTACTCAGTCGGTAGGTTCTAAGTCTAAGTGGTACGTTTTAAGTCCAAATAGTACCCCGTCACCGGTAAAATAATGCGATTGTTTTCAACCTGTTCCGCATATCCCTTTCTGTAAAGTTAACAAATGATGCGCTGTTTGTTTGGACCCATTTATCTGCCACGTGGCACTGATTTTAACCCATGTATCTGCCACAGCACACTGATTTTAACCCATGTATCTGCCACAGCATACTATAAAATTTTAACCCTGGATGTATCTGCCACGTGACACTGATTTTAACCCATGTATCTGCCACAGCACACTAATTTTAACCCTGGATGTATCTGCCACGTGACACTGATTTTAACCCATGTATCTGCCACAGCACACTGATTTTAACCCATGTATCTGCCACAGCACACTGATTTTAACCCATGTATCTGCCACAGCACACTAATTTTAACCCTGGATGTATCTGCCACGTGACACTGATTTTAACCCTGGATGTATCTGCCACGTGGCACTGATTTTAACCCATTTATCTGCCACAGCACACTAATTTGACCCACTTCCAGCTGGTCCAGAGATCGGCCTACCGGAAGAGCATGTTGCTGAGGGGGGCGAAACCTTCCACGAGACGATTATTGTGGACTTCAACTTCCCAGTGGCTAATACCGAGTTCCAGCCCACTGTCACGTGAGTAACCCACAGTAAAACAGGAGTAACACAGGAGTAACACAGGAGTAACACAGGAGTAGGACAGAGTAAAACAGGAGTTACTCAGGAATAGCACAGGAGTTTAACTATAGTATCACAGGAGAAACTTGAGAGATATACAGGAGTGAAATCCCAATAGTTTACACAACAAATTAAACATCTCGCCAATAATTGCTTTTAATTGTTACCTAACCTGGATACCAGAATGCGCTGCTATTATTCGCTGGGGGTAGGTCTGATATTGCTTCATTTCCGCAGGGTCTCGAGCATGGAAGACGGCGAAACAGCTGACGTTGACACCACTTTGTGGACTGTTACTGTGGCTGATACAGATCCTGTAGATGCCTCCGTCACCACCAAGTGAGAGCAGTCTATAACTATAAGCTCAAAATATAAGGTCAAAATATAAGGTCAAAATATAAGGTCAAAATATAAGGTCAAAATATAAGGTCAAAATAAATCAGTGAATTGTAACTTGGATAAATGCGGCATGATCTAAGAATAATCTAACCAAAAGTTGTTGAGATGTTTAGCTTCATGGTTCTAAAAATCCCCCTTTATTCCTCAGGACTGTCACCATCGCCAGTACCTCTGCCCTAAGTGCCCTCCACAACATGGTTCTGAGGGTTGCTACTTCTAGTACCTTCTACCCTGCAGGGGAGGCTGGGACCTTCAAGGACATCGACATCACTGTCAATGGTAAGGTTAAGGTGCAGTGGGAACTGGGGTTTTTTATGCAGTAGAACTGGGAGGAAGTAATGCAGAGGGAAGTGGGAGGGAACTTTATGTAGAGGGAACGTCAAAGTGGGAACTAGGAAAGAGGTATTAATTTAATTCGAATTATTGCAGAATTTCCTGATCCTTGAATTCTCCTAGACAATACGAATTCTTCCCCTCCTGTTATCCCTCCTCCCTTCCAGTTGAAGCCACATGGGTTACAGAGCTCTCTGACGTTGCCATAGTCCTGACCTACCCCATGACTCTGACAGCTGAGGTTCTGGCGTTCCCTCAGCCTACTGACGTTACCTGGACCTTCACTGCAAACTCCACCGGAGCTGAGGAAACTGTCTCCGATACAGAGTAAGTGGGTTTTGGATTTAAACGACACCTAAGAGAAATGTCATCAACTCACTTCATTGAGCTATGATAATGACGTAGGGTTGAATAATGTAGTTTCCTTTCAAGAAATGTGCCTGTGTCCGACCTGAATGTCCAGATTCCAGAAATTTATGAAGTTTTTGATGAGCCGTGCGAGATCGGTTAACCTGAAAAGTGACACCATCTTATGTAGCACGACATGTCGTTGACACCAGTATGTAACGCGACGTGTCCTCGACACCAGTATGTAACGCGACGTGTCCTTGACACCAGTATGTAACGCGACGTATCCTTGACACCAGTATGTAACGCGACGTGTCCTTGACACCAGTATGTAACGCGACGTGTCCTGAAAAGTGACACCAGTATGTAACGCGACGTGTCCTTGACACCAGTATGTAACGCGACATATCCTTGACACCAGTATGTAACGCGACGTCCTTGACACCAGTATGTAACGCGACGTGTCCTTGACACCAGTATGTAACGCGACATATCCTTGACACCAGTATGTAACGCGACGTGTCCTTGACACCAGTATTTAACGCGACGTGTCCTTGACACCAGTATGTAACGCGACGTGTCCTTGACACCAGTATGTAACGCGACATATCCTTGACACCAGTATGTAACGCGACGTGTCCTTGACACCAGTATTTAAAGCGACGTGTCCTTGACACCAGTATTTAACGCGACGTGTCCTTGACACCAGTATTTAACGCGACGTGTCCTTGACACCAGTATTTAACGCGACGTCCTGACACCAGTATTTAACGCGACGTGTCCTTGACACCAGTAATAACTTGACACCAGTATGTAACGCGACGTATCCTTGACACCAGTATGTAACGCGACGTGTCCTTGACACCAGTATGTAACGCGACGTGTCCTTGACACCAGTATGTAACGCGACGTGTCCTTGACACCAGTATGTAACGCGACGTATCCTTGACACCAGTATGTAACGCGACGTGTCCTTGACACCAGTATAACTTAACGACGTGTCCTTGACACCAGTATGTAACGCGACGTGTCCTTGACACCAGTATGTAACGCGACATATCCTTGACACCAGTATGTAACGCGACGTGTCCTTGACACCAGTATGTAACGCGACGTGTCCTTGACACCAGTATGTAACGCGACATATCCTTGACACCAGTATGTAACGCGACGTGTCCTTGACACCAGTATTCAACGCGACGTGTCCTTGACACCAGTATGTAACGCGACGTGTCCTTGACACCAGTATGTAACGCGACATATCCTTGACACCAGTATGTAACGCGACGTGTCCTTGACACCAGTATTTAAAGCGACGTGTCCTTGACACCAGTATTTAACGCGACGTGTCCTTGACACCAGTTAAGTCAGACAATAAGTCCCTGGCACCAGTACGTCACACTAAGTGTCTTTGACACTAGCACGTCAGTCCATGTGTCTCTGACACCAGTATGCCAAACCTGTGGCACAAAACCGGTGTAACAATTGATCTGATCACGGTATCAACTCTCCAACTCCCCCACAGGATCGTGTCAAGTGCCTACAACTCCACAACCCACAAGACCGTGTACACCTTCGCTAAACCCAATGCCACGGTGGAGTATTCGGGGATCTACAAGCTGTCTGTCACTGATGCTACCTCGGGGAAAGTGCTGGAAACCAGTGGTACCATCACCACTGTCGGTATGTGTGCTGTTCTGAAGTGTGGTATAATGGCGATCAACCAGTGAATTTATTACAAGTGTTTTGGTAGGATTTTGAACTTTTGGACCCAACACGTGTAACTGTAAGAACATGGAAACTCCGCAATGATTCTCATTTCTCGAATTATTCTATGCTATCTTAGTTAGGAAATTTTCCTAAAATCAGAGAGTGCTAATTTCCTTACAAGCTTACACAATACACACTAAATCCTATCTAAATCCCTTATAAAACCAGAGAGCGCGTGTGGTCTAGACACGTGTAAGAACGGCGCCACGTGCGAGTTTATAAGTACTTAACTTCACTCTTCAGAGAGTGCGTGTGGTCTAGACACGTGTAACAACATGGAAACTTCGCAATGATTCTCTAAATCCCTTCTAAATCCCTTCTAAAACCAGAGAGCGCGTGTGGTCTAGACACGTGTAACAACATGGAAACTTCGCAATGATTCTCTAAATCCCTTCTAAATCCCTTCTAAATCCAGAGAGCGCGTGTGGTCTAGACACGTGTAAGAACGGCGCCACGTGCGAGACTACGGCAGGGAACACTGCAGAGGACTACGAGTGTACGTGTACTGACAACTACGTGGGGAGGAACTGTGAGAACAACACTTGGTGTGACGTGTGAGTGTTGCTTCTTTAGGTTGTGTCAAATTGGCATTCAAAGTGCCAATCCGGCGCCAAACACACCTGAAACCGGAATAGCGATTCGTTCTATTGACCAGTAAGAGAATAGGTGGCATTGAAACCAGCGTACAATCGGGTGTAGTAGGGGGTTTAATAAGTGACACTGGTACGGAGGGAATTGGGGAGGGGTTAATGAATGAGTGCTCGTGGGAAAGGACAGTATGGGTGGAATTAGGACTCCCACTTTGGGTGGGGAGGTGGGTTTTGTGGGAACTGTCTGGTTAAATCTTAGAGGGTGTTACTTTGGATGATACCAGGAAAAGGTTAACAAAAGCAGCCCACTCCATGCTCTGTATACCTGGTATTGTTCTATTGTTTCCTAATCTTCCCCAATTTCAGAGGCGTTGTGAAGTGCGATGCCACGGGAACCAAAACCTGCACCACCGCTGATTACCCTACCAACTTCGAGTGTGAATGTAACTATGGATACGCTGAGTTGCTGTGCAACAGAACGGTAAGTGGCGGTGATAGGGACGGTGCTTTCGTATAACGTATTAAATTTTAGGATAGGGGAGGGTTTGGACTTTGGATGTTGAGGTTGTTAAAAATAACGAAAGATTTGGCTTGATTTCTTCTCCATGACGTTTATTTGATCTTTTCATATCTCCCCAGGTACTAATTCCACTGCATTCAATTTAATTTATGGCGTTTAATTTGGGAGGTATGGGGATGCTCTCCCCTAATTTGACTGCACTTCCCTCAGAGATCGTTCTGTGAAGAGGCAGGCGATGCAGCCTGTCTGAACGGAGCCAGGTGTGTGGAAAACTGGGAGGATCTAGTGGAAGGCTTCGACTGTGTTTGTGCCGAGGGCTTCGGAGGCACTTACTGCGAACATGAGTTGGTAAGTGAGACACTTACTGCGAACATGAATTGTAAGTGAGGCACTTACTGCGAACATGAGTTGGTAAGTGAGGCACTTACTGCAAACATGAGTTGGTAAGTGAGGCACTTACTGCGAACATGAGTTGGTAAGTGAGGCACTTACTGCGAACAAGAGTTGGTAAGTGAGGCACTTACTGCGAACATGAGTTGGTAAGTGAGGCACTTACTGCGAACATGAGTTGGTAAGTGAGGCACTTATTGCGAACATGAGTTGGTAAGTGAGGCACTTATTGCGAACATGAGTTGGTAAGTGAGGCACTTAATGCGAACATGAGTTGGTAAGTGAGGTACTTACTGCGAACATGAGTTGGTAAGTGAGACACTTTCTGTGAACATGAGTTGGTGAGTGAGGCACTTACTGCAAACATGATGTGGTAAGTGAGGCACTTACTGTGAAAATGAGTTGGTAAGTGAAGCACTGCGAACATGAGTTAGTAATAAGTTTGCCTTTTGTAACATTCCAGAAATTTGATCATTCGATTGATCATTGATTGAAATTGGTCGTTTAGTTTGTCACCAGTTAACTTGGATAGATTTCTTCTAATTTGGATTTTTTGTTAACACGAACTGGAAAGTTTTAGGATTTGAACAATGATAAGTTCGAATAATATTTCTTGAATAAATTTTAAAATATTCTATTAAATTTTGATGTTAATATTATTTTCCTGATTTAAACTATTTGTTTCAATTATATTAATCCCGATTTAACAAGAAATCACATACCCATGCATTATTCACCTAGTCATTTGCCGTTCATAATCACATAAAATGCCATGCCAAACTTGATGATTTAAACACGCAATTCGATCACGAATGAACTCTAGTCACGATTGGTTGTCTCCAAAAGAAACCCAATATTTTCTCCTTCTACCGAGGACGAATGTGCGAGTGTAGGTATTCGCTCCATCACATTTTGCACACCTTTGATTGGTCGACGTGTGTAATTCCTGGGATTTTCCAAGGTTTTGATTGGATTAAAAGAGCCGCTCACGTCAGAGACACTCAGTTTTCATTGTTTCCACCGTAACAAGGATTCGTGGAAAATCGTGTGCGATCACAATCATAATCATTAAATTATCTGTGTGCCCTGGGCCATATCGGATTTCTATGCTGCAAATTTCAAAGATTCATGTAAAGCCTAGAGAGGATTAATTTTTTGATTGCAGAGCACCAAAAATTTCGGAATTGAATTATCTGAGCATCGATACCCGTACTGATCAATTCCCTAAATTATATTCGGATATCCTTAGCCTTTGCTATCAGAAATTGGATTCATCATAAAGTTGAATCTCGACATATCCACCTAAAATCCTGATTACAGGGTTTTTGTATCGGATGGATTTTATTGAGCAGAAAAACAGATGTTTGTCCAGTTATCGAAAGTTCGCGAAAAATTTCAGCCGAAACTGTCATTCCTTACTACGTCCTTGTTGAAACTTTGAAATACACGTACGAACATATACAGATACTGAACACAGAGAAAGAAAGAAAGAAACAATAAAACCACAATTCACCGGAAGACCCCGTTTATGCTCACACATAATTAACTAATTATTAACAATCTTAGGTAAAACTAACTAACGTAACAAACTTATAACTTTGGAACTGTGCAACCGCCTCTACTTCGTTTTGGAGGTATCTGTAAAGCTTTCAAAGTGAGAAAGTATGATTACAACCTTCCAACCTCCTTACCATGTGTCACTTACCCCCCTTTCCCCTTTCAGTTGTGCTCGCCGAACCCCTGTGAGTGGAAGTTACCATGTGTCACTTAACCCCCCTTTCCCCCTCAGCTGTGCTCACCGAACCCCTGTGACAGACAGTTACCACGTGTCACTTAACCCCCTCTCCTTTCAGCTGTGCTCACCCAACCCCTGTGCTAATGGTGGAATCTGCATGCTGGACAGCTCCAACGGGACTGTTACCCAAACCTGCGAGTGCCAGCCTGGATTCCAGGGGGACACCTGCGATGTAAGTTCAGGGCTACTTTATTATCATTATCCCCATTGGTCAATTTAGTAGGGAATCTATTTCATGGCCAGTTGGGATTTAAAAAGTTTTGATCTTTTTCAAATGGGTAGGGTTTAGGCCTCTAAAGAATCAGAATAAGTGAATTGCGAGACCTTTGAGATAGGATTTGGAGTTAGTTTGAGATTATTTTATGCCTTATTAACCAATCAACACACAGGGATTCCCAGCAAAATGATCAGTAAGTGTGAAATGTCAAATGTCTTTCTTCTGCGTCTGTAACCTGTTTCCTTTTCTATATTTCTGTGTGTGTTTATCCATGCCTTCTTCCTTACTTGTATCCTCGGGAAGTGCTCCAAAATGCTAGTCGCTATATATGTGTTTTACATAATGTTTTCATGACTTCATGACATCCTAATGAACTTGAATAACAAGTTTTCTTGGGAAATATTTCTAAGATGCTTTTACTCTTTTACTGCCCGAATTATTGGATAGTTAGATAGCTAGCTATGATCTCAGCTTTAACTTTTCGGCTACGCTGTTCGCACTAACAAATGAGATTAGAAATTATTGTCTGCCACCACGAAACCATTTTGTATGCTCATTTATTCTACCAAAACACAAAGAATTTCAAATAATCGAATAAATGACTCCATACCATGATTTGAGGCAAATTGTGGGGATTATAGGAATTTGACCATGAAATCATGAAGCTATGGACTAATCAAATTACCCACTTTATTTCGAAATATATGACTGGATCCAGAACCTTCGTAATCCAGCACTTTTTTAGCTTTCGTGTTCGTAATCTACAACAGAAGTTCAATCTTATTTAAAGTCCTCTCTTAGCTATTAGCAGCAAAATTTATCAACCTATGTATTCATATTTCATGCTGTGTGCTCCTTAAGAATGTCTATAACATTTTTTCTCTTTCTTATGAAAATAATTCCTCATTCTTGTAATCTCGACTCCCTGACTCTCAGACAATGAGTATTATCTACGTAACACTCCATCTTCTTGCCCCTCGACATCATTCATCACCGTTTTACTACACTACCATATAAAACATTTTCTTCTCAATGTCTTCTGAATGTCTTCTGAATGTCTTCTCCTCCACCAGGAAGCCACTCCTAACTACTGTAAGGTGGACTGCAAAGGCCGGGGTATCTGCGAGCAGGACGAAAACGTGTGTCAATGCTCCTGGCCCTACTACGGAACCAACTGCGAAACAGGTATCCATACGTGTCTTTTTGCATTTTTTCACTTTTTGGGTCAATTATAAGAGCACTCCAGTGTCCAAAGCCCTACGATGCCCTGACTATACAATAAACGGGCTGGGGGAAATCAATTCTTGGCCACATCAGCCACTTCCCTTAAATTGTTTTGCGGGCTTCTGCTTGTTATCTTGTTAACCTCCGCACAATGAATCGTTAACCCCTGCACTTCTCGCAGCCCTATCAGCAGATGACGCTTATTAACCCCTGCACTTCTCCCAGCCCTGTCAGCTGATAACGCTTATTAACCCCTGCACTTCTCCCAGCCCTGTCAGCAGATGACGCTTATTAACCCCCGCACTTCAGCCCTATCAGCAGATGACGCTAATTAACCCCCTCACTTCAGCCCTATCAGCAGATGACGCTTATTAACCCCCGCAATCTTGCAGCCCTGTCAGCTGATGACGCTACAGTCCTTATAGCAGCTGGGGCTACCTCACTGGGGTGGGTGATTCCATGACCTCGGACGGGTTTGCTCAGCTCTTCCAGCTGCAGTTCTCCAGTGGGCCTGGAACCTTTGCTGTGATAGCCAGCATGGAGGAGGGCAAAGGTCGAGCCAAGAGGGATGCCGATGTCACCCCTGGCAACTCTGATTCTGAATCAGATGAAGTGGAAGTTACTTCCGTCTCCTTTACTCATAGCAATGGTATGAATGTTTACTCTCTTACTCACATTGATTGTTGCATTCGCTTTTCGGTATTTTGATAATTGGTTGAATTTGCCAACCAAATTTTTGAATTGTCCAGAAAATGGGACTAAGCATGTATGGCTTTAATTATGATCTTATGAATTTATGATGTAGCCACAGTCAACTAAATTCTTTATCAATGTAAAATATGAAGGTCGCAATAAGGTTTTGGCCTTGGAGTAAAATTGTATCATGACGCCACTGTTCATCACTTTTTGGCCGATCTTGCAACCACCTTTATAATCATTTCAACCATCATTATTTTTATTTCTCATAATAGGGGGCCCCATTAAAACATGTAGAGCAATCATTAAATAAACCCTCCCTCCCCTGGCTGATTAAGTAATAATCTTTTGCATAACCTGCAACTCCTTCAGAATCGAAGATAGTGGTTTCAATGTCTATCAATGGTGTTGAAAGTAGCCTGACGTTCCCTGACGCTATCACCAGCACGGACTACCTGGAACTCACCGTGGCAACTTGGGATACCAACGTGGTCGCTACCCTCAAGAACTTGGCCACTGAAGACGTTCAGGTGAGAGGAAAAGTAGGAGGCAGGGCGTAGGCAGATGTTGGAAAAGGAGGCGGCGAGATAAATTCAAAACCTGTTGTATGTTTTATTTTGCTTGGCTCAAAACTCTCATTATGACAAAATAAACAAAATTTTCGCAATTTCTGTTCAAAAAGGGGAGGAGCCGCCTGTGTCGCCTTCTCCCTGGCTACGCCCCTGGGAGGAGGGTAGGACAACGCCCTCACATTACATTTATTCAGAAGTATGTTTGAGTAAACTTAGTTTGCTGATCTGTGATTAATCCAATCCCTTTTCAGACTGTCACAAAGACGTTAGAAAAGGAGCTGCCCAAGTTTTCTCTGCTAAACATAAAAGCGGTAATGGAAATGCTTATGACTAAAAATACAATACATTTGAAGAGTTTCTATTCTTTTATGAAAGTTAATTTATGTTGTAGACTTGACACTTGTTGTTAATTATCAAAGCTGGTTATCATTCAAAGTTTCAACGGTCAGCCGTCTGATTGAGTAGTGTATTGTCCTTTGTGCTTTTCAAAAACACAATTATAACAATGGGCTAAAGAATCTGAAGGACAGTAACTTGAGTCATATATACGATATGATACTTAATTCTATGATTCTTAGTCTTCATTAAAATCGCAGATACACGCTTTGCGAGTACTTTCGTACGTACTAAACTACCTATAAATAAGGCATAAGTAAATAACGATAACCATAGCTGCCAAAATGCCCTGTTTTTTAACAAACAAAAATTCCAGCAACTCGTCATTGACTCGAGTGTGACTAACAACCCCTTTCCATAACACTGTTCGTTAACAGCCAATTAACAACTGAAATTAACAATTCCAGGAAAGCACCTCGAGTGTTACTAACAACCCTTCTCCTTAACACTGGTTGATAATAACAACTAATTAACAACCGGAATCAACAACTTCAGGACAACTCCAGCTTGACTCTCCTGGGCGCCCCCTCCATGGGCAGTGGCCTCCTTTCCTTTGCAGACAACTCTGAGGAAGACTCTGAGTATGGTTTCAAGGCTGGTTTGTCCGTGTCTAAGGGACCTGAGCTCTGCGACCTCAACCTCCTCAACTGCGGAGACAACGGTAAGAGCTGAGGAAATAAGGGCATTTTCTGTTACTACATCAGGAGAGATCAGCATTGAATTGAAACTTTTCGCAAATATCATTGACATTATTGACAATAATATGAAGATTTTACCTCGGAGTACACTGATTGAGCTATCTCGACAGGTACTTGTGTGAAAAGTGGGTGTGTCTGTGATGAAGGATTCAGTGGAGCCTTCTGTGAAACGCCTTCAGAGGTCAGTCGCTAACTAACTAACTAACTTACTAACTAACTAACTAACTAACTAACTAACTAACTAACTAACTAACTAACTAACTAACCAACTAACTAACTAACTAACTAACTAACTAACTAACTAACTAACTAACTAACTAACTAACTAACTAACTAACTAACTAACTAACTAACTAACTAACCAACTAACTAACCAACTAACTAACTAACTAACCAACTAACTAACTAACTAACTAACTAACTAACTAACTAACTAACTAACTAACTAACTAACTAACTAACTAACTAACTAACTAACTAACTAACTAACTAACTAACTAACTGACTGACTGACTGACTGACTGACTGACTAACTGACTGACTGACTGACTGACTGACTGACTGACTGACTGACTGACTGACTGACTGACTGACTGACTGACTGACTGACTGACTGACTGACTGACTGACTGACTGACTGACTAACTGACTGACTGACTGACTGACTAACTGACTGACTGACTGACTGACTAACTGACTGACTGACTGACTGACTGACTGACTGACTGACTAACTGACTAACTAACTAACTAACTAACTAATCCTACCCACAGGAGGCACCTTGCACTAAGACTTGTTTCAACGGTGGTACCTGTGTAGGAGATGACTTCTGTCTGTGCCCACTTCCATTCTACGGTTTGTTTTGTTTACTTAATTAATTGTTTGCCTTCTTTGTCGAACTCTGCGGGCTTGTATTTTTGTGCCTCCAGTGATCAGGTGAAATCAAATGTCAATTCCAGGTGTCCTGTGCGAATCACTTCAGACCGGTTCCTTTGACACGATGGTTCTCCACGGGCCTGATTCTCATCTCATGTACTACGCCTATGGAGGCACCATTCCTGACATCAGGTGACACGCTGGGATGAGAAAAACATAATTTGTACATATTCAGAAATAAGAAATGGTATTTTATATGTTTAAAAGTTTAGATCTAATTTTTCGATACTAAGCCCATTTTCATTTAATTGAGCAATAGATTCTGAAACTGATTAACAATGAAAGATATCTAATTTTTGCCCGATATGATGGAAGTTCAATATGCGCCTTCGGCATTCAACTTATTTCATTCTTTTTTAGTATAATTTAGGATCTTAGAGAGTTCATGTAATATTGCGTATAGTGTTACTATAACAACCAATATTTTACAATCTCAGAGATTAATCTACCGATAAAAATATATAATCGTGACATATTGACACAATATCATGACGAGAAAGGTTGCCATAGTAACTATGGTATATAATATTCTTACATTCTTATATCGGCACATTATAATGAAATTATCAGTGACGTCTTTGTCACGGCATTATGTACATGAAATTAAGTAAGCAGATAATTAAGCACTCAGGCCGCAGAAAATGCTTAATTTGGTGTTACGTCAAAAATTGATATGACGAATAATAAGCAAAATAGCTATGAAAAATGCTTAATTTGGTGTTGCCTAATAATGTGCGTTCTTAATTTTCGGAGTTCTTAATTTCATGTACTAAGGTATTTAGTGGCCTCATATGAGCATATTATTGTGGACTCGTGATCTTTCGAAATGTGTTCGATTAGATTAGCAGGCAGCTGGCGTGTGTCCCAAGATCTTCTAGTCCCCTTATTATTATAGATTACTAGTTAAGTTGTTAATGAATAAATTATCATTGATTAATCATTGAATTAATCAATATTTGTCGCGAGAATAAATCACTTGCTGGAAGTGATTAATTTATAATTGATTTCAATGGGCTGCCCGAAGACGTGTGGAAAATTTATAATCTATAAATTAAATGGCAAAAATGGTAAAAGTTTTATTCACTCATTCAACGCCCTATCTAACACCTAAATTATAATTGAATCCAAAGCCTCATAGATCCGTGTACCACTTTCAAACTTTTGCGTAGCGTCACTTCTAAAGTACTAAGACTGGGCACTGCCACAAGATATGCATTAGTCTTGAGTGTAAGATCTGCATTGGCCTCGCTAAGATCTCGACTTAGACCAAACTGGCATACGGATCTACGCATGTAATCCTGTATGTGCTTCTGAATAAAACAGATTTAAATGCATTGACATTTCTGTAGTTAATTAAAATGCACCTCGGAAAACAACACATTTTCTGTTTTTCAGTGTTGTGTACAAGATGGATGGGGCTGTCAAGATAGATGGCCATATTGAACTGCTGTCCATGGGGGACGCTCATAACAATGTTAAGGTGAGATATGGATTTATTGTGTTCCAGCATACAAGCATACAAACATAGTACCTACAAACAGTATTACCAGCTCAACACAACAGAAGTTTACCTTCCTTAGGTCACGACGCTAGTTCACCAAAAAAACTAGACACCAGTTCTCCAATTCGCCTCGACAGCAGTTCACCTCGACACCAGTTGACATTGACAGTTGACACCAGTTCAACTCGGCACCGGTTTACTTCTACACCATTTCACATTTACACCAGTTCACCTTGACACCAGTTCGCGTTGACACCAGTTCTCTTTGACACCGGTTCACCTTGAAACTGGTTCACTTTGACACCAATTTTCTAGTTCACTTTGACTCCAGTTCTCCTTGACAAGTTGATACCATTTCTCCTTGACACCAGTTCTCCTTGACACAATTCCTGCTTGACACCAGTTTTCATTGGCGCCGTTTCTCCTTGACACCAGTTCACATTGACACCAGTTCGCATTGACACCAGTTAGCATTGACACTACTTCTCCTTGACACCAGTTCACATCGAAGTCAGTTCACATTGACACCAGTTCACATTGACACCAGTTCTCCTAGGCACCGTTTCTACTTGACACCAGTTCACATTGACACCAGTTCTTCTTCACCTCAGGTTCTTTGACACCAGTTCTCCTTGACAAGTTGACACGAGTTCTCTTTGTCGCCAGTTCCCATTGACATAAGTTCTTATTGACAAAAGTTCACATTGACACCAGTTCACTTTGGCACCAGTTCTCCCTAACACCAGTTCTCCTTGGCGCCGTTTCTCCTTGGCATCAGTTCACATTGACACTACTTCAAATTGACACCAGTTAGTCCAATGTCTTATCTATAGAGGTGTATGAGTATACTACAAACATAACAAAATACTGTACATCGATTTTCTAGTTCAAGGATTGACATAAGAGGCGGAAGAGACTAAACTGTGAATCATCAGCGGTTACCCTACAGTTGTAAGGTCTCCCTGCCATCTGCGATGTCGGTGTCCCATCAGCAGGTGACAAAGGGAAACGGAGGGGTTTCGGCCCACGTACCCCTCACAGCTTACAACTGCAGGGCTGGGCCACCCAGGACTCCGGATTCCTGGGCAACACAGTTTAGAGGGAAGGGGGAGGAAAAGGAAAGTTAGCATTGACACCAGTAAGCATGGACACCAGTTCACATTGACACCAGTTCACATTGACACCAGTTCAAATTGACACCAGTTCACATTGACACCAGTTCACATTGACACCAGTTCACATTGACACCAGTTCACATTGACACCAGTTCAAATTGACACCAGTTAGCATGGACACCAGTAAGCATGGACACCAGTTCTCCTTGACACCAGTTCACATTGACACCAGTTCTTCATGACAACAGTTCACATTGACACCAGTTCACATTGACACCAGTTAGCATTGACACCAGTAAGCATGGACAGTGGACACCAGTTCTCCTTGACACCATTTCACATTGAAACCAATTCTTCATGACACCAGTTCTCCTCGACACCAGTTCTCCTTGACACCAGTTCACATTGACGCCAGTTCTCCTTGGCACCAGTTCACATTTACACCATTTAACATTGACACAAGTTCTCCTTGACACCAGTTCACATTGACACCAGTTCTCCTTGGCACCAGTTCACATTTACACCATTTAACATTGACACAAGTTCACATTGACACCAGTTCACATTGACACCAGTTCACATTGACACCAGTTCACATTGACACCTGTCCACATTGACACCAGTTAGCATTGACACCTGTTCTTCATGACACCAGTTCACATTGACACCAGTTCTCCTTGACACCGATTCACATTGACACCAGTTCTCCTTGACACCAGTATTTTCACTATTTTGTTCTCCTTGACACTAATTTACTTCCCAGGTGACATTGGTGGGGCCTGATAACGATATCTACGTTGCGGTTGAAAGAAACGGAGTGTTCGGTGCCTACTCAGGCCCGCAAGGAGTGACCTTTGTGCAAGAAGCAGATGGCAGCAAGACTCTGAATCTGACCCTTGTGTTCAACGCAACCTCCGGAGATGTGAGTTTGTGCATCTGTTTCGTGTCTTCTGAAATTCAGTTCTTGGGTTTTAGAGTGCTTTTCCAAAAATCATGGGTACGAAACCATTGAATCCTCAGTCCTCTAGAATATGTAATGTTATCCTTCCACTTCAGATTCTAGTGAGTGCAGGTGATGATGAAAGTGGTCAAGTCAGCATCTCATCTGAGGATCTGCCTTCTGCTGTGGGAGCAGGTAATGAAGGAAGATCATTCCACTTGGAAATTGATTGGAAATTAACCCCTGTCTTGGTATATTTTAATCTACAGAACACAGTACAAAGTTTCTGTGGTTCAAACTCACAGCCAATGCACATCCACGTGCAAGAAATAATGTGAATTTATCACCTTGACAATGACGTCATCAACTCCACCTCCTTGACCTATGATAATGACGTCATTAACTCACTACTTTGACCTATGATAATGACGTCACCCCTCAGGCATCCTGAGCACAGTTTCCATCACTGGCTTCGCAGACGTGCGTTGCGAGGTGACGGTGACCATTGCCGATATGATATTCAAGCCGGTGGATGGAATGGGCGTGGTCAGTTCTGAGCTGACAGGTACCATTTAGAAATATGCCATTTACTTATATGCCATTTAGTTAAATTGCAGTAAGTTCAAGTGGTTACCACTTTTGTCCATTTTGCATCCAGATTTTAGAGGTTTAGGTACCTATCCTGATGTTATAGGTATCCTGATGTTATAGGTATCCTGATTTTAGGCATCCTGATTTGGGTAAATCGTCACGTCCTCAGCGGTGTGCTTCATAGTGGGATAACGATCTCAATTTGCTTTTTCACTAATCCCTGGTCAAAATACAGGTTCAGCCTTGATATTCTCATATCAGTCTAATTGTAATTCTCAGTTCTGAGCTGACAGACTTGTGTCCTGCCGATTGCACAGCCCATGGGCAGTGTGTGACTATGATGAACATGGTGAAGTGTACTGGCTGTGATGACAGGAACCCCACAACCTGCTCAAATCAGACTTGCGACTTGGCGGGCGCCTGTGAAGGCAGCTCCTGTCTCGACAACGGGTTAGTTTTATGTCTGGTAAAACAGCATGTTTTGACTTCGGTTCCTTCGTTCTATTCGTTATTTGTTCAAAATGGTTTTAGGCTTTATGTTTAGGGTTTTAGAACAAAAAGAGCTGCGACCCCGAAGGGATTCGAACCCCCAATCTTCTGATTCGAAGTCAGACGCCTTAGCCATTAGGCCACGAGGCCGCTGACAAATTTGTTTTCAATTTTACAAATTCATCATTTTAAAATTTTGGCTGAATCTTAAGATTTTGGGAAAATATCTCCAATTGATTGGTTCATCTGGTTCAATAATTTTTTTTCACATTTTCCACATTTTTCTCAAAAATATAATCAAAAATATAATCGATAAAGTGAAAAAAGTGATGCGACCCCGAAGGGACTCGAACCCCCAATCTTCTGATTCGAAGTCAGACGCCTTAGCCATTAGGCCACGAGGCCGCTGTAAAGTTTGAATTTGTTTAAACCATGTAGACAAGTTTCTCTCATTGACAGCCATGTTTTTCAGTGAATGTGTCTGCCCGTTCAAACAAGCTGGAGACAACTGCGAAGAAGGTTTGGTGAAACATTTTAACAGATATTTATCCTAATTATCAACCTTTTTCTGGTGTAGATGAAACAGTCAAGAGATTTGATTTTATATGCGATGCAATTGTGCGTGCTATTCAAGCAATATCATTCAACAATCAAGTGGATAAGGGCATCGCTGATAATTTTCACTGTTCCAAGATCATTATTTCGAGCTTTGTTATTCTGCAAAGAGTCTCAGGAATAACTGCTTTCCCCATTCAGGTGTTTACTACGAACCACTTTCCTTTGTGGAGACTCTGTCCCCGACGTATTCATACGCCGAGTTGCACACCTCGCCCATGGAGGTTTTTATTGGATTTCTTTGTTTTGTTCGGAAATTATCGATTATTGCAAATTATTCGCAAATTATTGATTTTTGCATGCAAAATGGTAACGTATTACCTTCTTGTCGTTGTGTTAAGAGTTTGAAGAAACTTATGTGGTAGGTAGTTTAGTAGTGTTCGGTTACGTCTATAGCCCGGTGAACGCAGTGAGTTCCAATAACTCAATAATTTTGGGTGAAAGATTGTAGATAAACTGGCTAAGTTGAGAAGTTGAGTCTAATATCACCGATTCCGAAACGGCTCTGACTAATAGCCTTCTCAACGATGTAGGAAGATGTCATGAGGCAGTAGGGCCACTTTTGATGCAAAAGTGATCACGTGACGTCATGTCACGTGACCTTATGTCACGTGACTTGACGTCATGTGATCATTTTTAGAAATTTTGGCGAGGCACTAAAAATCAACGTTGCACACGATCATCTTAACAAGAAATTTGAGACTCCTTCCGACCATCACTCATCAGATATTACATGATATTGCCTAATGATAGCCCAATGCCATGAGTTAAATAAACACTATAGAGCTATAGGCTTTGATTGCTGCATTGCTTACTAAGTTTACAGTTACATTCTAGTGAAATCAAATTAGGTGAAATAAAAGTATGGGAACTGTTGATTCTGTGTGAAACATGGAAAAAGAACGAAGATTATTGAATAAATCTATGTTTTCCGGCCTTGAAAAGCAGTAGGGCCAAAGTATACTTTGGCCCTACAAGCCTGAAACGCAGTAGGGCCATGGCCCTACTGGCCCACCCACTTCCTACATCACTGAGCCTTCTGCTATCGTACTTAATCATCAAGGCCATCAGAACACCGAAAATGGACGCAAAACACGGATTTCAACTTGATCACTTTACCTTTTGTTACAAGATTTGGCAATTCTTTAGGATTTATCAGTTTATCTACTGGAACTTGGAACAAATCGTACGGCGCACGCAGAAAAGTGACATTTTGCTCACCGTTTTTGGATGGCGCGAAGTTTAATCAATGTCACAAACCCTGTACAGTACATATAATTTACCGCGGCGCGCGCGCGGGTGAGGCTGCTGTACCCACGTGTAAGGTGCCAAATCAATTTGAGCATGCCGTTGAGCCTAAGATATAAACGATTTAGTAGATTTTTGAAGGATTCTATGGGCTAAAATGACCAAATAAGGGCCAATTCACTTATAAATTGGTTTGCTTATCAATTTTGACCTAAATGATGGGCAAAACAAGTTTTGTTCGACTCGATTCAATCGTACACTTCTCACATTTTCTCAGTTTTCCACTTTTCCCAGGGTGAATCAGTCAACATTCGGTTCAGCTTCAAGCCGACGGCTGAAAACCAGAAAAACGCTGCTCTGGCCTTCGCTGGCGATTCGACGCAATACATCTTAGTGATGCTACGTGAGTCAGCATTCTCATTGTTATTGTAGATAATAATACTCTGCTAAGATTCAACAGCCGCTCCCATTTTAATCTCATCTCACACCCCTTACTCCTCGTCACCCCATCATTCCATCACCGACATTCGACCCGGCGCATACTCATCACCACTGCCATCTGACACCATCACCACACTACATAACACCCCACACATCATTCACCCCTGGCTAAAGGCGATTAGCACATGCTATTTGAAAGCTACCAACTAACCAACCTCGTGTCAATTATAGCCTCAACAACCCCCACCACAGCAGCATTCTCATGAAGCGATTAAATCCAATAATCTAACTTTTTAAATTTGATATTTAATCTTCGGTATGATAACTCCCTCTTTAAATCTCTTTATAATCCTATAACCATGCCCCTGCAAACCCCTGTGAAACCCTCTGTCTCTGCAGGTAATCCGTACACGGTGTCTGCGGTGGTGTCGTGTGCTCCTGGCTTGGACTTCGAGATGAAGGTGACGGGGCTGGTTCCCAACGAATGGGTCGAGGTGTCTCTTTCCATAGACAGTGCTACGGGATCCGAGTTACAGCTAAAGATTCAAGATACGGTATGTGGGAAGTTGAGTGTCAATTGACATATTATTATCCCCACTAAGCGGTTCCTGACACTTGGGTTTAACATACCAGCAAAAAGCGTATTGATCGTCAAAACGTATTGTTTCTATTCTAAGGTTGTTATCATGCGGTACCTAATAGTAATTGTAGTCGTGGTAGTAATCGTAAAATCCTGTGAATGAACCCATCTTTAATTGGCATTGTTTGAAACCTTTTATTCCATGCTTCACCTCAGGTCCTACTGCCTTCATTTGGGACGGGGGTTCATTGTATCTTTGACTTGGGATCTACCCTTTACCTTGGTGGAGTTCCTGGGAACAACGGACAAAGCGCTGCCAACATCCCCTTCATATTGCCCGGTGTTCAGGCTGTCTTTTCTCCACTACATTCCAGTGAGTTTGCAACTGATGACACCACTCCTCTTTGACACCACTCCTCTTTGACACCACTCATCTTTGACACCACTCCTCTTTGACACCACTCCTCTTTGACACCACTCCTCTTTGACACCACTCCTCTTTGACACCACTCCTCTTTGACACCACTCCTCTTTGACACCAAACCACCCCAATATGACACCACTCATCTTTGACACCACTCCTCTTTGACATCACCCCAATATGACACCACTCCTCTTTGACACCACCCCAATATGACACCACTCATCTTTGACACCACTCCTCTTTGACACCACTCCTCTTTGACACCACTCCTCTTTGACACCACTCTTCTTTGACACCACTCCTCTTTGACACCACTCCTCTTTGACACCACTCCTCTTTGACACCACTCCTCTTTGACACCACTCCTCTTTGACACCACTCCTCTTTGACACCACTCCTCTTTGACACCACTCCTCTTTGACACCACCCCAATATGACACCACTCATCTTTGACACCACTCCTCTTTGACACCACTCCTCTTTGACACCACACCACCCCAATATGACACCACTCATCTTTGACACCACTCCTCTTTGACACCACTCCTCTTTGACACCACTCCTCTTTGACACCACTCCTCTTTGACACCACTCCTCTTTGACACCACTCCTCTTTGACACCACTCCTCTTTGACACCACCCCAATATGACACCACTCATCTTTGACACCACTCCTCTTTGACATCACTCCACTTTGACACCACTCCTCTTTGACACCACTCCTCTTTGACACCATTCATCTTTGACACTACTACTCTTTGACATTACTCCTCCTTGGCACCCAATTTTGACACCACTCTACTTTGGCGCCAATCTTCTTCGATCTTTGACACCACCCCAATATGACACCACTCATCTTTGACACCACTCCCCTTTGACATCACTCCACTTTGACACCACTCATCTTTGACACCACTCCTCTTTGACACCACACCACCCCAATATGACACCACTCATCTTTGACACCACCCCAATATGACACCACTCATCTTTGACACCACTCCTCTTTGACATCACTCCACTTTGACACCACTCCTCTTTGACACCACCCCACCCCAATATGACACCACTCATCTTTGACACCACTCCTCTTTGACGCCACTCCTCTTTGACACCACCCCAATATGACACCACTCATGTTTGACACCACCCCTCTTTGACATCACTCCACTTTGACACCACTCCTCTTTGACACCACTCCTTTTTGACACCACCCCACCCCAATATGACACCACTCATCTTTGACACCACTCCTCTTTGACACCACCCCAATATGACACCACTCATCTTTGACACCACTCCTCTTTGACATCACTCCACTTTGACACCACTCCTCTTTGACACCACTCATCTTTGACACCACTCCTCTTTGACGCCACTCCTCTTTGACACCACCCCAATATGACACCACTCATCTTTGACACCACTCCTCTTTGACATCACTCCACTTTGACACCACTCCTCTTTGACACCACTCCTTTTTGACACCACCCCACCCCAATATGACACCACTCATCTTTGACACCACTCCTCTTTGACACCACCCCAATATGACACCACTCATTTTTGACACCACTCCTCTTTGACAATGACATCACTCCACTTTGACACCACTCCTCTTTGACACCAGTCACCAATCCACTTGAGCACCAGTATTTATAATAAGCGGTTACATGTCGGCGGACGCGCGCGCTTCGCGCGCGCGCCCGCCGAAGGCGAAGGGGTCAGACAACGTCTGACAAGTGGTGACCGTATACCGCAACTTACATGGTCGAGGCGACAGCCGAGACTGTGTAAGTTGGATAATGGACGAGGCGTGCCGAGTTCATTATCGAAGGTATACGGTCACAGCTGAGATCATGGAACCGGATTATACCCCGACCGGAAATAGCTGAGACCGAATATTCTGACCAAACAACAGTATTTCTTCCCACTCGGGTCTGACGACCCTCGTCCGGATTCATCGCTTAAGTAGATTTTTGAGTGCTCCTTTATTAAATTAAATTTCATTTTTAGCTTTTTTGCACTGTTATTAAGTGAAGACCGTATAACCAAACTTACACGGTCGCTAAAACAAGCTTGGGAGGGGTATAATCCATGGTAATGTTATTTTCAAATTTCACCTATACAGATTACAGAAATGTTAGCGCTTCCTTGAAAGCTTGAACTATTAATTCTGTTTAATTATGTGGCTTTCCATCACATTCGGTGTTCACTGTAGATTTCACGAATCTTTTCCATCAGTTTTACCTGAAGGATCTGAGTTAGCTAACGGTTACAACTTGGGAGTCTCTGATGATCACGTGTGTGATGCTGACAACGCTGACTTCTGCCCCTGCAGCTTAGAACACGGTAACACATGTGTGGGGGAGAGGGGGTAGGAATATTGCAAGGGGGTAAGAATAGAAGAATATAGTAAGGGGGTAAGAATATAGCAAGGTGTAAGAATATTGAGAAGGGGTCAGAATGTTGAGAGGGGGTAAGAATGTTAAGAGGGGTAAGAATGTTGAGAGGGGGTAAGAATGTTGCGAGGGGGTAAGAATATTGCAAGGGGTAAGCCGGTAAGAATACTGCAAAGGATTAAGAATCGTTAGGGGGTATTGCTATATTGCTGTGATATAAGTCAATTTGACAATATATTTTGCAATGATATTTGAGCGTTGTTTTGCTGATATCGCCACCCCCAGGTAACACGTGTAAGAAAGTGGGGCTGGGCTACAAGTGCGTGTGCAGTGAGGCGTACGAAGGAGAATACTGCGAGAAACTGAAGGGACCCTGTGCTAATGTGAGTGCTGCTTGTAGGTGCAATATACCCACCTACCAAGCATGAAGCAGGTATTGGCTGCAACTGGCAGAGATTTCTGCCCGGGGTGCCGATCATGGCGGTTGCCATATGCCATATGTCAGGCATTGTCAAGTCTTTATTTGAGACCTATACCGATACGCGGGGTCTTCCTCTCATTTCCCCTCTCCCACGCCCTATTTCCCTCTCCAACTCCCTATCTGAATCCCCCCCCCCCTCACGCCCTATTCCCCTCCCCCACGCCCTATTTCCCTCCGGCCCCACCCCTATTCCCCCCAAGTCTTCATGGGTCCCTAATAACCCGGGTTCCCTAATGTGGAGTGTGGGAAGGGGGAGGAATGTACTGGTGAGGGGGTATGTAGGTGCGCGTACCCCTACCTCCTCAACGACCTGGGAGAATGTACCCCACCCCCGAAGACTGCCCCCGAGGGACTCTGCTTCGATAACACCGGATACGCCGCCCTCGGACTCTCAGAAATGTGGGTAAATTTCGATGTTACATTTGGATTAAAATTTAGATATGAATGGATTGATATATTATAGATGTACTCAAATTCCTCCATTTTCCAAATAGATTCAACTGTTATTGTCTACATACTTAATTTGATAATTTTTCTTATTTTTCGTTGAATGCTGATGAATGATGATCGAGATTCGTGGTTGTACCCGGTTCCTAGTGCTCTAGTGGTCCATTGGTTTAATTTGGGAGTGCAGTTGTTGATCATAATATATTCTTTATTTCAGGGACAAAAACGATTTCGAACTACGGATGAATTTCAAGGTGGACTCAAACCAAACGCATCCCGGCACAAATCAGACATATGATTTTCTGACTGTGTCGTACACGAATTCAGATGGTGAATCGGCGATCATAAAGGCAAAGATCACTGTTACTGAACATGAAAAAGAAGCCCCAATTGAGCCTGATAACAACACTCCTGCAAATGACACAGTTGTGCCTGATAACGACACTCCTGCAAATGACACAGTTGTGCCTGATAACGACACTCCTGCAAATGACACAGTTGTGCCTGATAACGACACTCCTGCAAATGACACAGTTGTAACGCCTGA
Source organism: Beroe forskalii (assembly GCA_011033025.1). Lineage (NCBI taxonomy): Eukaryota > Metazoa > Ctenophora > Nuda > Beroida > Beroidae > Beroe > Beroe forskalii. The sequence continues at coordinate 307,228 of WFMF01000072.1, read as the reverse complement.
TAACGACACTCCTGCAAATGACACAGTTGTGCCTGATAACGACACTCCTGCAAATGACACAGTTGTGCCTGATAACGACACTCCTGCAAATGACACAGTTGTGCCTGATAACGACACTCCTGCAAATGACACAGTTGTGCCTGATAACGACACTCCTGCAAATGACACAGTTGTGCCTGATAACGACACTCCTGCAAATGACACAGTTGTGCCTGATAACGACACTCCTGCAAATGACACAGTTGTGCCTGATAACGACACTCCTGCAAATGACACAGTTGTGCCTGATAACGACACTCCTGCAAATGACACAGTTGTGCCTGATAACGACACTCCTGCAAATGACACAGTTGTGCCTGATAACGACACTCCTGCAAATGACACAGTTGTGCCTGATAACGACACTCCTGCAAATGACACAGTTGTGCCTGATAACGACACTCCTGCAAATGACACAGTTGTGCCTGATAACGACACTCCTGCAAATGACACAGTTGTGCCTGATAACGACACTCCTGCAAATGACACAGTTGTGCCTGATAACGACACTCCTGCAAATGACACAGTTGTGCCTGATAACGACACTCCTGCAAATGACACAGTTGTGCCTGATAACGACACTCCTGCAAATGACACAGTTGTGCCTGATAACGACACTCCTGCAAATGACACAGTTGTGCCTGATAACGACACTCCTGCAAATGACACAGTTGTGCCTGATAACGACACTCCTGCAAATGACACAGTTGTGCCTGATAACGACACTCCTGCAAATGACACAAAGCCTGTGCCACAAATCGAGATTCGGTACCAAATTTCAGTTGAAGTGGACGGCGCTCCTTCCTTTTCGCAAGACGTGTAAGTTATAAGCAATGTAATTGTGGATAAGTCGATTAAGGAAGCCGAGCAATTGAATCGCAAAACGCTCATTATTAGCAATAAAGCAAAATCTATTGAATTCTGCCGAAACACTAAACATGGTGCGATTTTAGGCGCTCGCATTGCAAGCATTTCAATCGTGCGGACTTCTGAAGTGAGCTTGCACTCAACGGATAGTCGATAGACTGACATTCTTATGGAATTTCCATCCTATTTTGCAGTTTCGGTAGCTTGCAGAAGAATTTATTTAATATCTCTTCAACATTTCATTTTTATTTTGAAGGTCCATGTAAAATATGTATATTATCTTTCTTTAATAATGATCTCCCAATTTTTCTCAACTCCTTTAAATTTCAGCAATGCTGGACATTGGAACTCTCTCAGACTTGTCATGTGAGTTGACTTTTTCTTGCGTGATCGCTGTGATCGTGTTACCCCAAAAAGGGAAGAGCTTGAAATTTGATAATTATTACTTACTATAATAAAAGCATTAGAAACTTATCGGTTGCACCCTTTGGGCCTTTATAATCCCCTGAAATTCAATTTCTTCTTCATGGTTTATGAACAATCCTTCGTTGGTTTATTAACCTTCAGTAAATCGCTCCTACATCAGTAAAATGATTCCTTCCATCTTAGGAAAGGTTCTGATAAGGAGATGGAAGTGAACGGAATCTCAAATAACATCGAATCAGGAACACTGCCGAGCATCGAAGTAAACGGGGTCACGATTGGTATGTTATTCAACATGAAATCAACAAAATTGACGTATTTCGTAATTTCTACAACTCCTCCACGTGAACTAACGTGCTGAAATATAAGAAACAGCTCTAATTTCACGTGGACTAGTCGTATTTGAACGTGATCAAGTCGAAAATCCCGTGTTAATATCAATTTCTTGAAACCCCTCTTATTTCTACAAAACGTCCGTGTGAACTCGCGTGCGCCTCAATTCGATCGCCTACCTTCCAACTTGGACGAGAGTTTATATTATAAAATAGAATGTTCCAGATGACTAAACAGAACCCTTTTTAAATAAATAGTTATCGAGATGATATAATTATTGATAATAATTTCAGGTGCCAGTGGTGATGATGATACAGCAGCGTACGGCGGATGCGTCTCCAACGTAAACCTTGGGAACAGCTTGGCATGGCCTGACTTTGATGAAGCTTTCGGTGAGATACCTTTTGCCTACCGTAAAAGCTGAATATTGGCCACTAGCTGAAGCACTGGGCACAATTGAGAAATTTGTATGTCTCTCCTTGCCTTATGTCTCTTAAAACCGAATTTCCTAATGAAATTGAATGATTCTGATAGATTTTGATGCCGCTGTGTTTGTTTGTGGCACATGTCATTTTACACTTTTTCGATCTCGAGGGAGCCAACCCCTGTCCTCCCCCCTAGATTTTTCTTGGGGAGGGGCCTTTCGAGAACGGGAGGGAGGGGGCTGAATTTACATAAGCGAATTTTCATAATATCTAATGATGCAGGTGTAAAATCCTGTGAAGATGAGTTGGAAGAGACGGATCCATACACCGGGGACCCTGAGGCCCTTCTCCTGCTCCAAATAATTGGGTAGAAACCCAACCAATGGAGGCCCTGCAATCAGGCTTCAGTGCCTATGAATTACCCCAGTGAAAAGTGTTGACTTTTGCTTGATGAATTTGAAATTAATTGATGCGACGCTAAAAATTTGTTAGTTTTTCAGTAAATATAAATCATGCTATTTTATAGAAACGTTTCTAATCTTATTTGATATACTGCATGATGCATGCTTGATTTTCTTGTATGTTTAGTTTTATTTCTAGATTTTTTTGATATTTTATATTTGAAATAATAAATATAAATTTTGTATATTTGTTTCTGTGATGGGACCCATTTACCATTAGATTTGGAATACATCCGTCATCCCAGTCCCACCCTAGCAAACTGAAACTTTTTAACACGAGACTTGTAGTTGTACATACTGATACAAAATTCTTAGAAATAGAATGAATATTAAATTTTCAAAAGAGTTTATAACTTAATAAGTCTGCAGATTTAATTATTATTATATTTATTATTGATACATTTATGATTTTAATCAAAAACCAACCAATTTTTCATTTTGTTTTTTGCTTGTTGACGGTCAAATTTGGCAAACGATAATTTTGGCTTCCCCTAACCAGGGGTGTCGATACGGTTTAGCGCTTGCCGCGCCGTATCGACGCCCCCTGTTTTTTTAAAGAATAAGTTTAAGTTAGAGCATCACTACACAAAGTTTTAAATTAAATATGGGAGCCATCACATTCATCAGGGGAGAGGGGTTTCCAAATCCGAATGATCATGACAGGTGATGCAGGTGAGGAGGGACGGGTATGGGCTTTGCTGACGTCACCAATAAATTTACGAATTTCAACTTTTAAAATTAATTTCATAACTTTTTAGGCGCATGCATTAGCATAGAACAGCGGTCGATCGAATGGAATTGGTCGATCGATCAACTTCATTTGATCGACTGATGTGTTTTGAATAGAAAATCTTTGAGCTAGTAGTATGTAGGGAAACAACTAAATATTGCTCATTTAAACACGACTCAAGTCATCATTAACACATCATTCGTTCAAAATCAAATGGAGTTGATCGATCGACCAATTCCATTCGATCGACCGACGAACGTTACCGACGCCTTACATTATTAATAAGTTAATATTTAAGACATGAATTGTGATCACTTTTGGTCCAGCATAGGGGAGGGGACGAGGGGTCTGCCGATGATGAAGGAGGGGAGGGAGGAGGTTAAAACAAAAATGGCCGAAGAAATGATGACGTAATATGTGACGGCTCCCAATGGCTATAGATATTGTGATCGACTGATCGAGGCACTTCTCACGTCCGGCAGTGCCATGAAGTTGAATTATATTATTTAATTTCAAACGTTCAATAGACAATAAGGCCGAGGACCAGTAAAGCAGTAAGACAAGGAATTTCAGAAAATTGCAGTTATTGTTTCATTGTCACAACCATTGCAACTTCAAATCAAGTTCTATCGATCATTCACCAATATGAATATATCCAAATCGCAACGTTTGCTTTTTCAAAAAATTTTAAAACAATCGTTTAAATAATATTTTATTTTTACGATTCAATAATGCATAGAATATATGAAACGTGCTGGAAATGGAAGGCAAGATTCTCGTGAGGTGAACATGAGAATCAAAACGTCAAAATTAACAAAACTTTTAAGGATTTAATTATAATCAATCTTCATCATGTTAAACTGTACAATTATGTCTATTCAAACTGTACATGTCTCTTCGAAATTTGCTTAACATTGTTAAAAATCATTAAATAATCGTCTCTCCAACGACAGTTCGCAACTTGCACATGACTGTGTCAGTGTTACATGACAGCTGATGCAGATTTCTTGCTGTTCGCATCGTTTGAGACGACATTGAATACGATGTTGGAGCAACTTCCACCACCGTTTCTCCACTTCTCGAGGACGCATCCTCTCCTTGACATCTTCCTGGCTAGATCCATTGACACCTGAGAAAAGAAGTGGTAAGTACACTGTTACAGTTAAACAGGTGTCAGTACACAGGTGTCAGTACACAGGTGTCAGTACACAGGTGTCAGTTGAAAGGTGTCAGTTAAAAGGTGTCAGTATCAAAGCAGGATATTTGATAATAATACCGTAAAAATTTAAAATCGGTTTCGGCATTGGATTTGGGATAACAATAATTTCGTCATGCATTCCAAATAGAAACACCAAACGACGTACCTGATTCTTGGAGCGGGTGCCGGGGGAAGCAGCCCCGAAGTTAGCTAGACTGGATACCAGGTTATCAGCTGACTTGTTCCGCCGGATGGGCGTGGCGTGGGGGCTGGGCAGGGCCTGGACCACAGACCAGCTGGAGAGGAGGGACGAACCGAGGGAGGACGTCGTGGACCGCTCCGGGGAGGACTCTCGGGACCACTGTCGTGAGCAGGTGGAGGAGGTGGAGGACTGGTCGTGACTAGTCTGAGGAGGAGGAGGAGGGTTAGACGAGGGGGTCGGAAAAGGCAAGAATGGCCTTAGAATCTATGGCCTTTTTATAACGATTTTTATAAAAGAGTGTTACCTCCCATCACTCCATTATAATTGAAGCATGATAATACGCAGTAACCTCTGAGTTTGTGGGTGCTGTTTTAGTGAGAAGGTATATTGCTTGCAGCAGTGCATGGGGTGTTGCAGTGAAAGGTGTGAGTATCAATGTGATATTATTGTTCAAGTTATTCGATCGTTTTCGTAGAATTATATCGAGACTCAATTACAATATATTGCGCGCATAATATTTGTCTTAGGAGTGTTGTAGCTCATAAAGCTGCAGTGGTTTCATTACATTTTCAGAGAGGGAGAGTAAACATTTTGAAGAAAATATAAATAGCTTCCAGAGTAAATTAGTTCTCTCAAATCTCGAGATCTTAATTCTTATTTCCGCTCAAACTCTTCATAGAAATGTACCACGAAGAATATTTCGATATTATTGCGCAATATATAGCAATATATTCGTTCTATTTTCGTACAGAGAGTGTCGCAATATGTCGGAGTGATGTAATGAATGTCTCCCAGAAAGCATTATAAATATGGCGTTCAGGGACCCTTCACATATCACACAATATTCCTATTGTTCTGACACCACTCTGGTTTATTATCTCAAGTATGGAAGAAGCCCGCGCGCTGTGCAGCTAGGTCCCACGAACAGGTGACGTCATCAATTCACCACTTTAAGCCCTGATAATGACGTCATGCTCTCAGCTACTCAGGGGGACCCTGAAGAGCTGTGCTTTGAAGGATATTCTGGTATATATGCCCTTAAGCGGTTAGATTGCGCTATAAAAAGTACAGTGTCTTAATAAACAAAGACGATTTGCTATGAGAAGATGCCACGGACCTAATGAATTCGTAGAAAAAAAACCTCTTATTTGTGCTATAAATAACATGCCCAACTTAGGATGGATTGACGCTGCTTTTTGGGCTAAAAATGTTATTTTAAGATAACAATGAGGGTGCTCTGTACTCATCATAGAATTTTTCTGCAGTTTGATTTTACAATGATCATTGATCTAGTTCTACAAGAGCTACCAGGCGTGTCGAATTCCTGCTGCAGCAAAGTTTTGATGAGAAATGTCGTGCTTGGTGACACATGAAAGGATGAAATGCCATGGATAGAATCAACATATATTCACTATGACAACACGCGGAAAAAGTGCTTGCAACGGAAGGTAAAATCCTACTTCTCGTACATTGCATTCCCTAATCCCACTCCCTCGTACATTAAATTCCCTAATTCCACTCCCTCTTACCTTCTTGGAGTATTTGCAGGCTGCTGGACTGTCTCTGAAAGCCAGGTACTGTTCTTGGATCTCCTCAGAGAACTTGGATGCTTCGTCGTCAGAGCTGCAGTAGTTAACACCCTGCTGTGATTATAAATGTTAGGATGCTTTAGAGGAACAATCTTAACATTATCTGTAGGTTAAAAGACTGTGAATCCAGTGATGCAATCTCTTAGACTGTGAATCAATCAATCTATCTTAGGAGACAGAACTGTGAACAATCTTAGAGACTGTGAATCTTAACATTATCTAGATTAAAAGATTGAAAACAGAGGAATCTTAGATAAGGAATAACTACTTAAGGTTGAGGGGGAGAGAATCGTTGCAAAAATTATGCAAAAACACACAGAATGCAAACTTGTGCAAATCTATTGTATGATGAAAGACATGACACCGAGGCGGGGTATAAAACCCCACACTGAGACGTATTAAATTGAAAAATAAATTTAAAAAACCCAACAAACTTACTTTGCAGTCGGCGGTGGACTGAGCCTTGAACTTTGCCAGGACCTGCCACTTCTGCTTCATCACTTTGAAGGTGTTCAGGCTCGTTTGGCTGATCCGTTTCTGGGCTTTCTGCCGCCACTTGGGTAGCTCGGAGTTCACAACGTCTTTAGAACCCACTTCAGGAGACTCGGGTAAACCTGTAGAGAATCCTGTCATTAACTCTGAGATTGGGGAGGGTTCTCTTAACAAAGTTTTTTAAATATTTATTCTTAAATTTCTAAATTTTTTTCATCCTGAATCTGTCTCGAGACAACAAGAACTATGAATTGTACTGCATTTCAACGAAATCTGATGGTGAACAGAGAATGTATTATTAATTCGGTGATGACTTACCGAGTGACTGGATGACGGAACGGTGGATGTTCTTTACTTCCTGGACTCCTACTGCTCCGTAAAACCACTCTCCGCTCCGCAAGGACATCTCCCGGCGGTACAAACACGGCTTACACAGTCTCACGGTGCGCTGAAGGGAGGAGGGAGGTTAGAGGGAACGCTGGGGAATGAAAGAATGTTAGAGGGAACGCTGAGGGAATGTTAGAGGGAACGCTGGGGAATGAGGGAATGTTAGAGGGAACGCTGAGGGAATGTTCGAGGGAACGCTGAGGGAAGGAGTGGTAAATTGTGCGCTGTAGATGTTGTATTTTGCACATAAGGAAGAGGGAATGCTTCATCCATTAAAAATTCTCGAAAGTGCCTGCATTAAACTTTGCAACACATTATAAACGCAAATAAATAAGGGTAGGTGTAGGCAAGGACCTTAATTTGCATGCTACGTCAGTCATGGTAAACACCGGTAATATATACCTAATGGGACACCCACTACTTCATGGCTAGGAATGACATCACACCAAGGTTATTCAGTTGTAAATTGATAACGTCATTAGAGTGGGAACACAGTGGTATGAAGTATTGCATCATTGTCAAGTACAGAGATAAATAGGTGAGTGGTAAGCTGGGGTATCGTTGCTGAGGCTTCATGGTGTCCATATTAGAAGAAGTTAAGTAGGTCCCAATCAGTGAAATCAGATATATGATTTAATAGATAAGGCTGGGTGAGGCATTGCACATTGCAGACTTTACAAGGGGTGTAATAAGAACTGTACCTAATGGACAGGGAGTAACGCAAAGAGTATGGGATCAGTCAGAAAAGGACGGAAAATGGACATAAGGGGAGGCAAATAGACACATAAAAGGACGGGGAAACAGAAAAGAAGGACGGTTCTCTCTCACCTTGTTGGTATAGTGAGCGGTGTCAGTGAAAGGACCGTTGTAGTGGGACACAGAGCAGACTGAGCAGGTGAACTGTTTGCAGTCCCAACAGAGCAGGAAGTTACGTTCTCTCTTCACGGTGCTCCGTGTCTTGCCCATCGCCTGGGGGAGCCAAGGGGTGAATATGTGGGTAGGTTTTACATGAATTATAAGAGCAATATCTTGAAGTTGTATCTGATGCTCGGGTACCATATTGAGATGTTATGTTAAGTCACGGGGTGAATCAAAAATGTGGAACTTGTGGGGACGTTTTAGAGTTTAGACGAATCATGAGCAAGTCACTGGTTAAATCTGGGTAAATTCAGACACACCATGAGCAAGAAATATTAAGAAATAAGAGGGTAAAGATTTTTAGAGTATTATTTCTATTTCTGCTTGTAGCGATAAGAAAAGCCGCCCCTTACCTCAGTGCAGATGTGGCAGGAGTATTTGTTGGGTGTGTAGATGGGAGTGGGGCTGCTGCACACCTTCTGAGTGATGGTGGACGCCAAGTCGTCCAGACTCTTGCAGAACTCCTCACGGACCAACCTGCAACAGATTCAGGGTAAATTATCAGTCTAAAAAGAAAGGAGTGAAATTCTTAGTCATGTTATCGGGAAATGAGTCATTTATTGTTTTATTGGAGGAAATTAATCATTATATCAGGAATGAAGTAAATAATTGGCGCGTGAGGGTTTCAAGTTTTAGGTTTTGCACCTTAGAGTTAGTAAAGACAGAAGTCAGGCATGACTTAACACTTTTATCTTTTTATGGTCATGTCACTTGCAGTGTTTGGTGGACTGATCATTCCCTTTCGGCAGCAAATGCGCCAGGTACTCAGTTATGCGATATGAACAATATAAATGCGATAAGAGTTCAACAATTTTAATTGTTCGCCGCCAGGAAGTCTGCATACTCAACTTCCATTTTCAGGATGGTTATTGCATCTAAGGGGATTCTATACCTCTTTAAAATTAAAAACGTAGCCGTACTGATGATGAAATGGTCTAGCTTTAGAGTGGTATATTGTCAAGGTTTAGACTGGTGCGTTGGTGACGACATAACGCTTGAATAAGGGGGTCCAGCTCGGAAACTGATCATGAATTGGAAGTAAAACTTTGAGACACATCTAGTAGCATGGTGAAGTCACTACCAGTGTACCATAGAGAGAGAGGGTTTTTAAAGGAAGTGGTAATAATAAAGTGATATATTTTCTTATTTCCACCGTGGTTTTCTAGAATAATAATACTCGGATCTCCTCCAAATATCTCTAAATATGGGCGTTAAACCGTTGCTCAACAATATATGAGCATCATGTGGAAGTAGTACTTCTATACTTGTTTCGTCACCGGTTATTATGTAAGCGTTAGAGCAACTCCTGTTGTAAGAATTAAAGAATTATAGATTCGTGGACAACTTGACGACACAGAACACATGACTGCACTGAGACTTCCTCCTCGATTCTCACGATATTATGATTGCAGGCATTTTTACAGAAATACCAGTAAGAGACAATTACTTGAAAACTGAAAAGCATCGCCGTTCTCTTTAATGAATCAGCTTCGCACCGAAATTCAGATAGTTCTAGCCGTATTCTACTTCTAGCTGAGTTCTAGCCGTATTCTAGCTGAGTTCGAGCTGTATTGCCACTTAGTTCTATCCGTTTTCTAGCTGAGTTCTAGCCGTATTCAAGCTCAGTTCTAGCTGAGTTCTAGCCTCTTTCTAGCTGAGTTCTAGCCTTGTTCTATCTTGAGAGCAGCACATTAACGGTTGCACGCTCCATTAAATATAAAAGCCATCTTACTTTCTCCGCTTTGCTCATTAAAAGTGATAATATAGACAGGATTCACTGCTCAGTCTGCCTAGAAAGCTTTTAAGCTTTGTGTCAGACCCCTGCACAGTGAAATCTCCACGTGAGAGTAGCTGATATTGGGCGGCTGATAGCGTCAACAGTTCCCCGTTCTAAGCCCTGACAATGACGTCACTCACAACACACTCCCTCCTGTTCAAGACTCGTACTAGTCACGTGACTCTATAGAAATCTAGCAAAGCTGAGAGCTCCAGCTAAACGGTGTGTGGGTTTATGAGCGAGCTTATAAAGTACACAGAGCGTCAATCGCTGAGCGTCAAAGAGATCAGATTGACAAGGTCATCAGGTTACGATAATGCGGGACAGGTGTGCAGAAGGCACCGCGGGATATTATAAGGATTAAGGTGTCGTATTAAATGCTGCTCCCTTCTAAAGCGCCATGGATAAGGTTCCTTCTGCTCCTAAACACTGCTATTTATATACTGTACTCGGTCATGCTCCCTCAATATCGATTAAAGGAGTTTATACCTCTAGTGTATACACTTTTGTCAGGATTTTTAGTAAAGGGAGGGAGACAAGGAGAGATACGAATGTTGAGAGGTGGTTGGAAAAAACTGATATTACTTCCTACAAATTCATTCTCATTCACGCAGGAATGCAAAGCTATAATTACTCTAAGAATAGATCTGAACGTGGGGCGATTCTTCATTCAATTAACTCGGTCCTGGATAGTTCCCAATATCCTTATCAAGACCGCAACTCCTAGTACGAATCATGCTCCGCATAATACCAGGGATAAATCTATGAGACATGCCGTCTCTTAACGCAAAGCTATGAATAATATCTTGGAGCTAAATTCCAAGATATACGGATATACTATAACTCACCCCAAAAGAAAATTAAAATATTAATGATAAATTTATATTTTAACTACATACTGAATCTATCTACTTCCAGTAGGCATTAGTAAATTGATAGATAATTGATAATAATTACAGTAATGATTAAGTTAAATTTAAAATGATTGTTTATAACATTTAATTGTGTGATGACTCACACCAATTCCACATGTTAAGAACGTTCTTTGAAAACATTGCAAATTGTTGCTGAACGTTCATCTGCTGAAATAACCAAGTGTTCTGTAGATTCCCTCGAAGCACGAACTGAAGAAACACGTACTAGCTTTAACCTTCGAAAAGAACTAGTCCGGAACCGGAAACGAATCCATTTAACTAGAAACGTACCAATTATGACGTGTCAAATGCTTACTGTGCCACTGTGGTTGCCTAATCGTGAGCTAGGTCTTACACCAAGTAACACTGAGTAAAGACTGAGACCATGACATCAGATTTGATCATGGGCTCGTGACCATTCCTGGCGTCGCCAGGGTGACTGTCCTCCTTTCCTCATTTCGTCACCGCCAAAGGGTAGTCTTCAGAACTTAATAAACCGTCAAGTAGTGGTGCCTCTTCTACCGCTTTTTTGACCTGTGTGTTTCTTACGAACCCAACACGCAGGTTTTTGGATGCCACATCCTTGAGAAAGGCTGTATAGCCCGAGGCTTTCCTACTGGCCTCCTCATCGATTGAAAATGCTCTTAGGGACATTCTCTTCAATCGAAAAGCAAAGTCTTCTACTGACTCCTCTGAGGACTGTTTGGAGTCACTGAGCTTTACTTTCAAGCTCTCCAGCTCCGTTTCATGGAGCGGGTCATCTTCTTTTCGTACTTGATTACGAAAAGCCTAGCATCACGTTTCTCACTAAATGTGAGGACTACTTTCTTAATAAGCTTATCCTTAGTGAAGTCATCTACCATCGATAGGGAAAGGGTATACAACTTAAGCTATCATGGGCTGGACTCTGATAAGCTATGAATATCCTGCCTGACTTGGCGCGTAGTTCCTCCTCACCTTTCTTTAACTTTGGAGCTCCTATTCTTCTTAGTGATGCTTTCATCCAAGGAGATCATAAGCGATCGATCTCCTGGCCTTTTACTTCGTCCTCTGATGTTGAGTTTTCCAATTCGGTGATGGACTCTTTTACTAAATTCAGTTTAGGGAGTAAGAAGCACTGATATCCCCCTGCTAGGATTGTTGTGGCCGTCAACTAAAACAAGGAGTTGATACGAAATGGAAGACAAGTTAACTAGTACTTATTGCCTGCCTTGAACAGATGAGACAGTGAATACTAACCGTAGATTAGTTAACACTGGAAGGTGGTAAGCTAATTTAGCCGTTGACTAAATAGCTTAAATGAATGTGAAAGCTAGCCGTTGACTAGTTTCACTGAAAGGACAAGTTGAAAAATTTAGCCGTCGACTAAATTTTCCAAGGGATTAAACACCGAGGCTACCAGGTCTAGTGTATACACTTTTGTCAGGATTTTTAGTAAAGGGAGGGAGACAAGGAGAGATACGAATGTTGAGAGGTGGTTGGAAAAAACTGATATTACTTCCTACAAATTCATTCTCATTCACGCAGGAATGCAAAGCTATAATTACTCTAAGAATAGATCTGAACGTGGGGCGATTCTTCATTCAATTAACTCGGTCCTGGATAGTTCCCAATATCCTTATCAAGACCGCAACTCCTAGTACGAATCATGCTCCGCATAATACCAGGGATAAATCTATGAGACATGCCGTCTCTTAACGCAAAGCTATGAATAATATCTTGGAGCTAAATTCCAAGATATACGGATATACTATATTATAAGGTTCCCTCAGTTTTCACATGCACATTATGCATGCTTATGCATACTTATATTCTGCTCACCCTATAATATAACTATAGGACATCATTTCGATGCATATTGTGCATATTGAACTCGGCTTCGCCTCGTACAATATGCACTAATATGCATCTCAATGCTGTCCTATAGTTATATATTACATGGCTCATAAGCCCTTATTCGCCACCATATACATCGGGGAATTTCTTTAGTATAGGGTCGGTCGGATCCTGTAACCTCATGTTATGTGGTCGGTTGGGATCCTGTAACCCCATGTTATGTGGTCGTTTCCGACCCTATAAGCCCGAGCTACAATGATGACTCTGACGTAGATTCAATATGAAAGTTTATGACGTGAGTCGCCTACATATCTTTTTAGAGTCGTTCGGATCCTATAACCCCATGTTATAGGATTTTCCAAGAGTTGATAGGGTATTTACAAAGTTACAATGATGACATCGTCTTAGATTCAATAAGCAAGTTTATGACGTGAGTTGTCTACATTTGTTTGCGGACCATTACACGAGTAACGATACCTGCCGCCTCAAGTGCCAATTCAATTTGAATAATTTGGTTGGAACGCAGATATTCGAATTTTGTGGTATTTGAGACCCAATGATCAACAGGCTGTTCAAATGACGCCGTTATCTTGCTTCACTGTGGTAAATTGCTACATGGCATCACAATATGCATTCCATCGACATATGTCTACAAGTACATGTCTTGAGGCCCGACAAAAATGCAATTACCGGCGAGAGCATTCTAACCATGACGCCTGATACAAGTACAACTATGAGACGTCATGTTTCATATTTCTTATGAGTTTCCACCACATAATTTATGTAATTTCGCCATGTAATATCACCATAGGTCTCAGGAGTACCTAATACCACATTGTTTTGAACTCGGCTTCGCCTCGTCCAAAACAAACCATTATTGGCCTCAGCTTCGCTTCGGCCAATAATGCGTCTATATATAGTTCGCGCTTCGCGCTCACTACATATATGTGGTATTAGGTTACTCCTTCGACCTATAGTTCTATAATACAGGGGCTGCAGGTTAGGTGAGCACAGAGCTCTGACATAGTATTATGCATCAATAGACTCTTATATTCCTCAAATATGATAACCGTGCAACGCCCTTGCACAGGTATCCTTGCCCGTTCTAAAAGTGAGAAGGAATTAAGCTTAATTAATTCATTATCCATATGATGGCAGTTTAGACTGCAGAGTTCCGAGCAAGGCTACCACCGTCCACCACCGATAAGCATAATATATCAACCGAGAAAAGGGTAATTATTAGTTACATCTCATAGGTCTGATGAATATTCTGAGAGTTTGACGACAGCCGACAAGGTACAGGGCGAATGGTTGTATTCCACTTCCACAACTTATTTGTGATGCGGATGTCACAGAACTTATTTGTGATGTGATGTCTCTATAACGAGGGAGGACCTAGACAGCGTTTACCCAGAGGTCCATTTGACATTGACCAATCAGAGCGCAAGATGATCGTCAGCTCGCGTGCTGATTGGTAGATGATGATCCTATGGGTAATCTATTTCAGGGTGTTGTACAGTGTGACGAAGGAATACTGGCACAGAATATAGCATGCTATTGGAACTATCAGAAGCACTTTATTAACCATGCCACAATCGCTAATATGTTAAACGGTTTTCAGAGCGTTAACTGCATTATACAGAGTAGCATCTACTGTAGCCAAGATAGATACGCACACGGTACGTAAACTTAAAGCAACATACGCAGTCTAAACGGTCAGCAGTATAGCATGAAGAACGTCAGGGTTTTGGGAAATTCAGATTCTGATATAAGAGGGCTGGGAATGAGCGAAATCTCAAGAGCCATGAAAGGTAAATTTTAGGAAGCGAAGAAATTATCTGGATTTTGAAAATTATCATAATATGACGATGAACTCTAAAACCGTACCAAAACAGGAATTTCAGTTTCAAAATATCACCGCTTTCAAGTCCCGATATCCCGCAGTTTAAAGAGGAATTAAAGAAGAGAATTAATGGGAAATTAACTAGAGAATAATTACCTGTCTCGTTTGTTTTCATCGTCCTGGATGTCCTCCAGCTTCAACAAGACGTTGAGAATGTGGTTCTTCTCTTCAATGCTCAGCTGGTGAGGTGGCACCTGCAGATTTCAAGATTTATGAATGGTATAAGCGCCAAAAATCTGAATCCATGAAGTTGCTATGCAGAGTGTTTATTGAGTTAAATATCAATTAAAAACCTTTCTAAATTTGAGGATTCAACTTCATTCTTTTAAATGCTGACATTAAAAGTTTATCTAAACTGCTACCAAAATATCAATTACCAGAATATCATTGTAAACTAACCTCTGCTGAGGATTTTAAGGATGTCTTTGACTCATTGAAGGAATCAGAGCGCTCCGAGAAACACTAGCAGGTGACGTATAGCCAGGTGACACGTTGTCAGGTGACACTACGGTGTGTCTAGGTGACATGTTGCTAGGAGACGTGGTGGTGTTGCTAGGGGTCTTGTCAGCGGTTGCTAGGTACTTCAGGGGTCGTTTGGAGCACGAACTGAATCCCCGGACTTTGTCCCCAATGACATGACTCCGTGATTTGTGTTCTATCATCGTCATACGGTGATATGTGTGGTGGAGAGAAGCTACATAGGAGATGGGTGGTTAAATATGATATATAACAACATAATTAATAATATATGTATCGTAAGATATAACAAATCTAACGATCAATCAAGAAATTACATTCTTTACAGTTACAATAGTATCATTGGGAGCAATATTCGCTAGGATCAAGCACAGAGATAATTGATTTGCGACCGATTGATTATGACCTTGACAATTCAAATATACTCGAGAAGAAGTTAAATCAATATATTCGCAACAAATGATAAGATTATTGCTCACTTGACTAAAAAGAAAAAAATAAAATGAACCGATGACAATCACAAAGAGAAATGGAATGGGGAAACGAAGCCGTCCTTTTATATGAAAAACCAACAATGCAGAATGAGAAATATTCTGCAGCACTGAGTGACGACTGGTGTCAGGAATTTTCAAGTTTTCAGTTTGTTATCATCTCAAGAATTGCATCATCAAGCTGACCTAATATACCGTAGTATCAATGTTTGACCAAGAGATATGGTCCAGCGGCAATGTTGGTGTTGAGTAGCTATACTGTAGGAAGTGGGAAATTGATGACTGCATCATTTTGGGTGATTTGATAGCCATATTCTGACTTCGTTGTCAAAATCATAACACTGAAAACAAGGAAAAAAGAAACCCATTGCCGTGGGGCGAAACAAGAAAAAAAAATCAACTCAAGAATTAGCCACATGGATTTAGTTTGCTTAAATTAATTAGTAATTAGCAATTACAAGCAATACCCACAAAGATCTGCAGCAACAAAATTATTAATCAAAAATAATTCAGAAACAAAAATAATCTTCGAACACATACATGCAACATCACTATCTGAATGACAATGACAAAAGGCCGCTACCGAGACAATATATAAAAGCAATGAGACCCGCTGGGAGACTGAGCTACCCTACTGCACAGCTGACAAGGAGAGAGTTTGGAGGATGAATCACGCGTGAGGGTTGCGTGAGGCTTGCGTGATATATTATATATTTTCTGAGTGTGAGATCAGCAGAGAGAGAGAGAGTTGGGGGAGGGAGAGAGAGCTATTTATTTTGCAGAACTAGCAGGCTCTCCGTGAATCATGATCTGACTTTAGTATTTCAACTTAAGTATTCTAATGGTGCAAAAATCATGTGCACTCGCATGAATAGAATTTGTGCGTGGTCAGATTACTGAATTAAGAATTAAATTTACAAAAAATGAATTCACTTCTGTCACGTGTAATCAAGTCGTTTTTTTTTGCTAAATTAATGAATGTTTAAAGTAATTGAGCATAAAATTTCAGATTAAGAAGTAAATTCATTGAATTCGTCATCTGTTCATCATTGACATTGAAAGCGATAGGTCAATTGAAGGGACCAGTCGAAAGAATAGAAATAAAATTAAATTAAATTTAAGCCCTAAATGGAAAGGGCTATAATCTGATAGCAAAACTTTTGATAGCACAAATGTGCTTTTATTTGTAAATCTTTTGAAGTTTTGAATAGAAAGTTCATAATAATTATGCGCGCCGTAAAAAGTACTCAAGCGCGGCGCAATACCAAATACGCCGAACCTGAATTGGTCGACAGTCGACACATCAGGATAAGAGCAAGGACTGATTGACTATGAGGACGCCGCATATTACTCGGTGGCCAAGTTTCCTTGACCTCCTCATTTTCAGAGAATTTTGTTGAATCAAAGGAATAAAAAGAAAGAAATTAAAGAATTAAGTAAAAGAATGATAGCGTTGGGGGAACTGCAATAACTCAATTGCTTGTGATCCACGGTCATGTTGGCAACATGTTTATACCTTAAAGTTACATCTTTACAGTACTTCAGAAGAATTTGCCACCAATCGTATGTACATTATGCTCCATTATGAGTCCCCCTGCACTGCTGAAGATGGTCAAGATGGTCATGACTAACTCTCGAGATTTGTTTTAGCACGGTGAACACAATGGATCTCTATTTACGACATTCTTTGAAAATGACGCAAGTAAGTATACAAAGGTTCAGTGACTTATATAGCCATAACAAAAGGTAAATAATGCTATAGTAAATAGAACAAGCTGGTCTGTAAACATAGGTGAAGGACCAGCAGAATACCAGATGAAAGAAAAGAAAATTTCGGAAGAAAAAAACAAAGAAAATTCAAATTAAACGATTGAAATAAATAAACCTCTGTAAACAGCTTCCATTCCTTAATCAGATGATGGAAATTACAGCACAGCAGCCGCTGTTTTAGAGTTCCAGAGCTACCAATGCCCTCGCACAGTTCAGGCGTTATAGGGCCAGAGTTCCAGAATATCCAAATCATATCCTTCTAATCTGCAAACCACAAAGTACAGAATCAGTGCTCTATGCTGTACTCGAGGGCCAGAGTTCCAGAATATCCGAATCATATTATTTCAATCTACAAACCACAGTACAGAAGTGCTATGTGCCCGTGATTTCTCATATTTCTTCGTTAGGACAGTAATAAGCTAATAAGCTAATAAGGGCAGGGCGAGTAATAAATAAAGCAATATTTACTAAAAAGCAATAAAGAAATATTAGAATATTAGCCCACTTATCATTCAGGCAACTCTCTATATTGCGACTCTGTTCACTCTGCTGATCTGACTACTGTCGGGGGTAGATACGCTGGCAACGCAATTATCAGAATCCTGCGTAATTACAGCTTCTTGACTTGTCAGTA
This sequence comes from Beroe forskalii, assembly GCA_011033025.1. Classification (NCBI taxonomy): domain Eukaryota; kingdom Metazoa; phylum Ctenophora; class Nuda; order Beroida; family Beroidae; genus Beroe; species Beroe forskalii. Next base: position 289,362 of record WFMF01000072.1, on the reverse strand, counting down.
TCTAGGAGTTTTAGCCGCAATTATCCCTCTCGAGACAGAAAATGAAATAATATGAAGACAAGAAATAACAGTGAAACATGTGTCAAATATAACACGTGTTTCTGTTGGCTGGTAGGAGAGGCCTATCTCTGCAAGTGTAATCCTCGTCACAATGCCATATTGACCGATATCTCAGCGTCAATAGTTCCGTGATATGCTACCGTCACGATGCCAATGCCATTGACTGGTGGTTGTATCATATCAATATCCTAATTCCTACCACTTATACTGGTCCATGCGTCACTCATATAATTGCATCACGTGACAGTTGACGTCAGGATATAACATCCTGATGTCATGGTGATAGTCGTGGATGGTAAATTGATGACGTATTGAACCTATTATTATATCTTGAGCACGGTACCGCATCACATTTGACAAGTGACAGGGGCTCTTCCATGAACACGTTTTTGTATTCTTAAGAACACTGTCACCTGATATTTTTGGGTAGTTACGAATGCTCTCCAAAAATTTTGTCCATGAAACTCGGACCCTTGTTCGTAAGTGCATTGATTTACGAGTACTCTTGGACATTTTACGAGTACTCCTAGAACCCTTCGTAAGTGTGCGTGATTCACTGCTTTTGAGTCCGTGACCCCTCACGCAGTGTCTGTAAGTCAGAATTCACTCGTAAGTGTACTCGTAAAAAGTGTGCCAAGTTACGAAAAATCTTACGACCACTCGAGAGGGGTCTTACGAATACTCTAAGCTGCTCTCACTGAAATGAGCGTGTACCAACTCGTATATGACATTGAATAAATAAAGCTGAATTGTCGATTTTTTCGAATGAAAATAAATAAAAGCATCCTTTCAGACTGTTACACTCTTGTTTACATTCACTTCTCACTATATAACGAATCTTCAAGTTCACTGATAGTGATTCATTTTGAGTATTTGGTACATGCTTTCTTCTCCTTGCAATAGCTTTTCAGTACTTATCAATCGATGACGTAATACAAGATTGATCTATCGAGCCACCGATGATTATTCACACGTATTCCATAATTGTGAGGCTAAGTAAGTGAGTTGGTATGGAGATTGGAGAAGGGAATAAAACTCCTAAGTCCTTATGCTAGAAATGTACAGCATCGATCAAGCAGAAAACGACTTTATCGATCGTCTACGTAGCACAATCAAGTGAAAGGAATTAGGAAGCATGAAATTAAATTAAACAAAAAGTTGTACTAACCGGATTCATAATTTGTGCTTTATACCAAATCATTAATGGCAATTTACCATCTCATCATGCTGTGTACATACAAATAAGACTCAGTACGAAAGTAATTTAAGATAAGACTAGTGTCAAAAATGTCTACTTCATATCGGTTTAGACCCTCGCCCTACGGGCTCGGGTTAAAACTGGATACATCCCTCGGGAAGTATCCCAAAATGGTCCCGATAGGCCCGTGTCTATGTATTGTAATATAGCAATATGGCTATAAAAAACTCGATCAAATAGTATGTAATTCAATTCAATTTAAAAGATACGGTAAATGAGAAAAGAGAATCTGAAAAAAGGTATAATATGGGTAAAAGCCAAAAGGGTAAAGGTATTAGGTAAATAAAGAGGGTAAATATGGTACACAGCACTGAAGAAAAAGAGAACTCAAAGCAGCTTGACGCCGTTCCAAACAGCAAACTATACACAAACCAACACTGAAATAGGTAATGAAATCGCTACACTCAATTCATAGTACGAAACACTGAAACATTGATACAACAACAAGTTTCCATATAAGGAATAATGAGGTGCTAAGGTACGAGAGGAGAGCATCCCGCTCTAAATCCGCGTAATACCTACACCCTATTGGTTTGTGTTCATTACGTGACATTGGCTCACATGTTTGAGGTATTCGTAAATCAATGTTCGTGGACGGTGCGTGATATTTCAGGATCATTCAAACAGGGTCCGAGTGTTTCATGGACACTTTTGGAGAGTATTCGTAAATCGGGTACCATGTTCGTAGGAGTTACGAGTACTCTTAGGCGATTATTTCATGGAAGAGCCCCAGGAGGATAAAAGTTTATCCTCTTTTTGTGCCTTGTACGCGGGGACAGGCCGCGTGAACTTCTTAGGATAGGATTGAAAGATATGGCAGCCAAGGGTCACCAAGGGTCACCAAGGGGCCACTAGGGGACGGGATCACCAGGGTTCACCAGCCCTGTAATAACTATATGTTCGTTCAGGAGCGTGGCATACATGAAAATGTTACCAGGCCCATGGGCCTTCCGGGGCCCCAAAAATCAGCCAAAAAAACAGGAACCCTTTCCAGGAAAAAATGGAAAAGTGAGATTGGGTGGGATTTTTCACCTGGGAAAAAAGGAAAAACCAAAAAGAAAGGTTTTTCAGAGGGGATTATTAATTTTTTAGGAGGGGTCTAAGAAGGGGGGGTCTGATCCCAGGCCTTTAAAATGGGGGGTAATTAAAAAAATTCCCCAATGGGGAAAAAAAAGGGCGAAGGGTTTCCCAAAAATAAAATTTAAAAGTGGGGAAAAAACAAAAGTATTTAAAAAGGAGGGGAAAAAGGGGGCAAAGAGGGGCAAAGTGGGACAAAGGTTCCCATTCAAACACAATTATATTTCAAGACAGAGAAAAACAATTAAAAATTTGGGTTTGTGAAAAAAGGGGGTTGGCCCCCACTTTTCTAACCCGAAGGTAAATTGTTTTTAATTTTGACCGCCCCCAATTTTCCCAATTCCCATATCCCCCCTTTTGTTTTTGTTGCAAAGACGCGCCCCTGCAAAGACGCACAGCGTATGACGTATTGTGACGTAACAATGACGTTTTATTTTGCAGACAACAATCTCTTCTATCACTAATTCTCCGCACAGTACAGAACATAATTTATATTTCATCTTAGTATTGTTGTTCGCATGGAATAGGTAATGCAGTGAGGGGGATGATGATGGTGACAGATGGTCGAGATCTCAAACAATAATACCCAGAAAAGTAGAAGTAGGAGAAAAGATACGCTCAGAAAAACATAGGGCGTGAACTATATCCTTATATTTGAAATTATGGAAATTAAAGGAAACTACTTTAAGTTCTAGTATACGTATGTTTAAGTGATATTGAACTAAAACTAAGAGCGAATAAAATAAAGCAATAAATGGATTTAAAAATATCGAAATGATTGCTGAAAAAACCTCATAAATCTCGCAAATATAAGAATACATCTAAGGGCAAGATGTTCTCCAATATATAAACCAAGCAGCAGCTCACTGATATAGAAGTCAAGGAGCGTAACACACATAAGATGTTGGGAGAAATAATTATTGAGTACTTCACCTTTTAACGGTAGATATCCCTGGAGAGAAAGAGCCTAAGATGTTTAAAAAGTTCCTGTGGGTTTGTCGGTCAGTTTGTCATGTGATCTCTTGTGAAGTCTTCGTAAGTTAAAGTATATAGTGCACTGACAGGTGTTATCATGTTTTTTCGTCATTAGGGTCAAACCTTATATTTAACACAATAAAGATTGTCAAACTAAAGTTGCAATGTCCGATAAAAATAAGTAGGAATTGGTCCTGTCTCTTTGGTACGTGTAGGCTTAAAGCCTCCCTGGTTGCCCTAATAAACCATACAAACATCCTCCTTGTGCCAAAAGCAGGTGGCTACAACCCAGCAAGAGCACTGGTAGGGAGGGGCAAGTAGTATACTGGGGAGTAACTCATACTATTATCACGACATATATGTTACCGCGTCCCCCACACACATACATACGCCATTATTATGTGTGTAATGTCGACAAGTCACCATGCTAAATCATGATAATGACGTCACAATGCCATGCTTTTTCCAGCTGCGCGCACAGCTAGCTAGCATGGTTGTGTGTAGGGAGGTGAGGGGTGAGCAAGCTCTTGAGGATGTATGGGATAGAGAGGGAAATGTCAGGGTGATGATTATGTGTTAATATCAAGTGACATGTGTATCGATACAGTGGCAACTATCTAGCAATATGGACTAGTTTCTGGAGTGAAAATTGCAGTTTACCCGTAGTATGATGCAGTGACCAATCAGCAAGTAGGGTCTGTATGTGGATTGTGGATGTTCGTTGAGTGGCTCAGCCATTGAGCGCAATGGGTAAACTGATAGTTGATACGCTCTCGACCATATGAAGACATGTTGAGTGATACTATCGGCTGATGAAGGCGTTTTCGAGAGAAAGTGCCAAAATCATACCGAGCATACGTGCCACATTCAAGGACAATGGAACATCAAATTGGTACCCGCAACTTCATAGATCAATTTTTGACCGTCAGACTGAAATTGTCATTTCCGAAGTTGACCATCAGACTAGACTAAAATTGTCACTGGTGGGGAAATTGAAGTGGTAGTTGGTACACTGAGTCAGCATGGATCAATGCAGGCAACCACATTGACGATTATTATTGACACAGCCGAATTTCAGACATACGAAATATCACTGTCATCGGTTGACATGTCAATAATAGCTATAAACAATCGGAAATTGGCTTTTGACAACCTCTTTTGATTTTAATTATGTAAAGATCAACAACCGTTCGAAAGAAATCAGAAAGTCCAAATGTTTATGACATTTGATTCGTGACTAAATATAAAATACGAATTCGTGACCAGTGAAATGAATTACTGAGTAGCAGCAGATGGTTTATCAAGTACCACAATAGAAGATTGTCTCTGCAGGACAGATTATTCTGGAAGTGGTAGCTCCAAACATGACAATGGGGGTCAAGTTCTCAAAGACGCGACAGCAGAAGGTGTTTGCACATGCATCGATCGATGAAGGGATTTATAAAGACGCGCATTTTACATTATTGCGCGCAATTTACTTGTCATAGCTGAAATTCTGTCAAAAGTAGTATTTTTACACGCTTTATCGATCGATCCATGAGCATTGAGCACACATTATGCTGGCAGAGTGGAAGAAAACCGATTTTCAAGAAGTGTAAACGCTATTTCTGTCTTACATCCCAACCATAACCAGAACCATCGTCGCTAAACACTAAACAGTTAGGTTTAGGGTGATGGGCGATAGCTAGGGTTATGATTATAACCATAGTCCATAACCCTAGCCCGACCACAACTATAACCGATTATAGTTTTGGTTAGGAATAGTGTTTCCACTTTCCACTTCTGTTGCCAATTTTTGAAAATTGGTGATCTTCAGTCTGCCGAAATTTAAAAGTGAAATAAAAACAAAACAATTAAATAAAAACCGATAAAGATGATGAATATTAAAATTTAAGTGCCTTATGATATAGATAACCATCTCACTTTCATGATGAACATTGAACCTTTTAGTCATAAATCACTGTTAATAGATTGATAGAATGTTCCCCATGACGTTGAACATCGTATATCAAGGTGTAACATATGAAAGTTTAAAAGCTAAAGTGGGCTCTAATTACTCTCAACAATTTGCTGGCAGTACCAAATCTATTGATATATAATTCTTGATGCGAAATAACGTTTACTCCCTACCAAAACTCCAATGCCCAGGGCGGCACAACATAACTTACCACTCTAGGCTATGATAATGACGTCATCAACTCACCATTTTGAGTTGAAATAATACAATCATCCCATCCGGTTGACATGCCCACATTTAAGATATTGTTATAAACAAGGATACTGCTGAGCACCTTCAATTTGATATACTCAACCGTGATTGGTCGGCAATATAGCAGTATATAATTGATCGGAATTGTTGAAGCAATATAATAAAGACAATATTCCATCAGGATCATTTGAGCGTTTAAAGAGGGCGTAATGTCTTTGGCACTTAATTATCAACAAGTTCACAGGAATTAATGGCACAAACTGAGAAGCAGATAGGGACAAGTTCTGTGACTTAAAGTTCCTGAAGCCATAACGAAGGTCGCTGAGGACTGCTCAGCAAGGATCGACCGAGGCCTCGGCTCGGCCTCGGTTTTCACCGAGGATTGGAGTTTTACCGAGGCCTCGGCCTCGGCCTCGGTCAGAATTGCCAATCCTCGGAATGCCTCGGCCTCGGTCATTTTAAATTCCAATTCTCCTCGGCCTCGGCCGAGTTTTTATAAATTTGCCGAGGATTTTACCGAGGATTTTAAAGGAAAATATCCATATTTAATAACAGGAAAAACCTGAATTTTATTTGAAAGGGCCCAAAAATAACTTGTATGATTTATTTGAAAGGTCTTGAAACATTTGATGAACTGTGGCCATCATATTTTATTTGACTAGTCTCGTCAAAAATAGGAAAAAATGGGTAGGTAGAAATTTAGGAGCTTCAATTTAATTCACTAGCACTGCACGTCTCAAGTTGCTGCCGTGATTTTTTCGACCAGTCTCGTCGATAATAAGCAAGAATTGAAGTGAAACCTATTGAGGCACCAATTTAATCTGATCTGAACGTCTGGCTTCTGGGGGCTGCCGCCTGCCTCCCCAGACCCTGCCTAGCACTGTATTAAGTTGCTGCTGTGAATTTTCCTCGATCAGTCTCGTCGAAAATAGGCAACAATTGAAGTGAAATCCTATTGAGGCGCCAATTTTATCTGATCTAAACGTCTGGCTTCTGGGGGCTGCCACCCCCAGACCCCTGCCTAGCACTGTATTAAGTTGCTGCCGAGATTTTTCTCCGACCAGTCTCGTCGAAAATAGGCAAGAATTGAAGTGAAATCCTATTGAGGAACCAATTTGATCTAATCTAAACGTCTGGCAGCTGGCCTTTTGGGACTGCCGCCCACAGACCCCTGCCTAGCACTGTACTTAAGTTGCTGCCGTGGATTTTTCTCAACCAGACTGTTTTAAACTTTACAAAACTACTTTATACAATCAAAATTGAGACCTGAAGATGTCGTAGAACGACGAAATTTGTTGTTAAGAACCACATCGTTTCCATTTGTAAGTGTACCACTGAATCAGAGAATAAATAAAGTACTCATTAATTACAATTATGGGACTCTTATTCAACGTCCCGATCCGTAAATTTTTCGAAAAAAGGCAAGATTCAAAGTGAGATCCTATTGAAGCACCAATTTTTAATCTCATCCGAACGTCTGGCTTCTGGGGGCTGCGCCCCAGACCCCTACATAGCACCATGCTTAAGTCAGTAAGTCACTGCGGTGATTTTTCTCCGATCAGTCTCGTCAAAATAGAAAAATAGGCAAGAATTGAAGTGAGAAATCCTATTGAGGCACAAATTTAATCAATTGCAAATCTTAACGTCTGGCATCTGGGGGCTGCCGCCCCCGACCTCTCCCTAGTCCCTAGCACCGTACTTAAGTTGCTTCTGTGAATTTTGCTCGACCAGTCTCGTCGAAAATTGACGAATTGAAGTGAAATTATATTTAGGAACCAATTTAATCTAATCTAAACGCATGGCATCTGGGGGCTGCTGCCCTTCAGACCCCTACCCTAGGACTCTGGTACTTATGTTGCTGCCATGATTTTGTCCTTGAAGAGTCTTGTAGAAATTAGGCAAGAATTGATGTGAAATCATACTGAGGTACCAATTTAATCTAATTTGAACGTCCGGCTTCTGGGGGTGCCGCCCCCAGACCCCTACCAACATTGTACTTACGTTGCTGCCATGATTTTGCTTTGAAGAGTCTTGTAGAAAATAGGCAAGAATTGAAGTGAAATCCTTTTGAGGCACCAATTTTCAATCTTATCTGAACGTCTGTCTTGTGGGGGCTACCGCCCCCAGAGCCTTGCTAAACATTGTCAAATAGGAAGCAACGTCAAACCTAATATAAAGCACTGTTAGGTTACAGATGTGAAAGAAGTCGCAAGACCAAATTTTATAAACCTTTGTCTTGTATTTTAGGTATTCCATCTCTCTATTAACATAGAAAACAATACCTATTATCTACTATACACTTATCAAGGGTCAGTGGTGTATTAAACACAGGATTCAATGATCCTGAGTTCGAATCCCGGTAGGTAAGCGCCACTGAGCTAAGGGTGAGATTCATCTTGAGCCTATGCAGCCCGACGGTTCACTCAGCCGAGCGTACAGGAAACTGTGCAGGAGGGTTAAATGAGGAGAAGCCCATTGCAGCGAAGTCTCGGGCGAATAAAGTATGGATTACACTTCCTTAACCTTTTAACCGTCACTGGCTTGATTACACTTGAATCCTTCGATTCCTGTCATTGGCCGTACGGCTATTTGAATAAAAAGTAAAACCTTCAAATTAAAAAATAGTATACTATGCTATATTATGCTCGTTGAGGTCTCATACAGGTCCCTTGCAGGGAACTGTGCTTTCATTGTCCAGATAAGATGAATAAGTGCAAATAATGCAGTTAAGATCTAGTATTACGGTCCACTGAACAATATCAATTAGTTTTGAACTTTCCCAACAAAACGGTGCAGTTGTGGTGATCCGGTCAAATTGTTGAAAATATTCACTGAAATCCTCGGCCTCGGCCTCGGTGCAAATTAGGGCACCGAGGACTCGGCCTCGGCCTCGGTCAAAATTTTAGATCGTCGTTTTCCTCGGCCTCGGCCTCGGTTGAAATTTCAGATTTTCGTTTTCCTCGGCCTCGGCCTCGGTCAGAAATCTGCCCCTCGGTCGATCCTTGCTGCTCAGCTACCTTCTGATGAGCTATTGGTACAACCTAGGACCATCACGGCCCCTACTGAGAAGTGATTCAAGTGAAAGAAGTATCATATCAATATCATCAGGGTTGATCATGAGGATATAACCTATGATCAAGGTTGCTAAGTTTCATGCAAATCTGGCAGGTCACCAGATCAATTCAGCTACATGATTAACAGCATCACAAGTAGCTGCTTTCATCGTGTACGCCACTTGGAAAGTTTCCAAGGTTCATTCTTAAGCCTAAGGGATGGGCGACTTCTTGGAACTGATCAAAGAATTTTTTGTGAACCACTGAACCATGCACTGCCCTGTTAATTGAAGCTTAAATGTGACTTTTGAAAGCTCGTCCTAAAAGCTCATTTTAAAAATAGATTCTAAAAATAAATCTTTCTCCAAAGAAAAATTCTGACCAATATATACTTAAATCTTAACGCAGCTTGATTTATAATTGGACTTTGCGGCGAATTTTAGAAAAAAAAGCAAGTATTCTCTAAATTAAGAACAATGAGACATTAAATCATCGAAGCAAATAAAATTGCACAACTTCAATGCAACAAAAAGTTAGATTTTTAAATTAGACGCACCTGTTTTTCTATATAAAACGCCAAAAACATATGATAAGGGGTGCACAATTATAAAAGAGACTCTTATAGTTATATTAGAGCATTAGGGCGCACAAGAGCACTTTGCATGTGTGAAAGTAGTGAAATGACCCAACATTCGAACTACTTGCAGTATAATATCAAGCATAGCGCCATAGCAGACTCTGGTGAATAGAATGTATCTTTTTCAGCTGTTTTAAGATCACAAGAGTCAAGGACACGTATTACAACAAGAGGAGTATATACATCGCAACATTCTATTATTGTCAGAAGGACAGAAGGTGCAGAGCGAACTTATAGTTGTCTACAGTCGGAGCATGAAAAATTCTAAAACCGGATTTCGATAGGGGAATTAATATAATCGACAGGTACTATCGGCTTGATAAGCCTCGAAAAATGCCGCATTATGCCTGATAAGCAAAACCAAGAGTCGCTTAACTTTGGGTACCACAATTCATAGATCTGTATTCGGAAGACGGAAGGCAGAGTGTCACATGTGTCGTGAGTTCGAGAAATGAGAATAATTCGGAATTTTCTGAGTCGTGCTGCGCACTAATGTGGATATAATGCTGAAAAAGTATCACGTACGCACAAATTGCATATGATCTAAATGGTTAAACCATTTACATCTGCTCTAAGAGTGCCAAAACACTGATCTGAGCATGCAGGCATGATGTTATCATGTATTAACTTTGAGAGTCTGAGACAAGCATGCAGATGTATCTGAAATCATGCCCCTAATGCAAATAGTCTCCATTATAGAGACATGATTCATGGGTTCTGAAATTCAAGACTGGAAAGTTGCTGACTGTGTTCTGCCACTAGGCTGTTTGTCACAATCTTTAGTTGCTTTTAGAGGAAGAATAGCTTTTCAGCTTGTTGTAGCAGTACTCACCTGGAGCATCTAGCTGTATGAATAGCCTGACACTTAACATGGGACTGGGAAAACCAAATAATTATTATTAATGAGTATGTTTTTCATGATTGTGATCTATTGTTCACACCAAAACTATCCTGTAGCCAGTGCCAAGTGTAGCCAGTGCTGAAGTGTTTATAGGCTTGGAGAAATGATGTGCTAGAGTGTGGAGGATGCATGGTTGCCATTCTCATGATAGCAGTGATGTTTCCTACACAGATATGACAACAATGAACTGGTAAGTATGTTGCATAATTCTTTATTCCAACTAGGGACTATCCATAAAGGACGTCCACAATGAGGGAGGGTTACTCTGACCAATGTGGATGTTTGTGTATAGGGGGGAGGAGTATGGCCAAATGTGGACGTCAGTAATTTTCCGAAATTTTGATGGATTCTGTGTTGATTTTTCAAAGAATTTAGTCATTTTTGAGAAAAATGTAGATGTCTGGAGATGGGGGTTTTGGATTGCGGACAAGGGTGAGAAGGGGACTTAAATGTCCGAAATTTGGTGGATGTCCTTTATGGATGGCTTTTCCTAGAATCTTTTTCATGACTTCCTAAGACCACTTACGTGAGAAATCCCCATGGTAAACCATGGATTTTGCATTTTCTAAAATGATTGCACTACTTGCTTATGGATGCCTTGGAACAAGTTGCAAATGGCCGTAGATGTGAAACCTCAAAATTGATGTTAATCCAATAAGGCAATCAAGCATCTTCATCAAATTCAGTTTTCATACTGTTGACTGTTGAGTTATGATTTTTTGCCTCAGTTGAGCCAATTTGATAAATCATACAATTACTCTTTCCGGTATCAGTTGCCAGTGAATTGCGTGTCATACAGTTAAGAAGAAACGATGCTTGCTTGCATTTAAGTATCAGGTACGATGCTTATTGATATATTTTTACTTTATTCAATTCAATTCAATTATAAATTTTTACAGCACAAAACGTAAAATATATTTTTCTCTGGGTTATATTATGAAGCATCTGGGATGTGCTGAGGGTAGGCACCAAGTCAAATTTAAAATCTGTTAAAAGGGCCTCCCATCAAGGACTAAGTATAGGATAGATAATCATATTTGCAAAAACAGTGGTAATACCTACTGTAGTATAGTTAAAAACTTAAACATAAAGTTTACCAAGTCTCTATCTATTTTACTCACTTACTGTCCAATATGCCATCTGAAGTACATTTTCATCCATTAATTAAAGAAAGACAAGGTGGCGAAGATTGGATGGATGCAACAATGCCTGCATCAAACTAATCAGAGGACCAAGGATCGACCGAGGGGCAGATTTCTGACCGAGGCCGAGGCCGAGGAAAACGAAAATCTGAAATTTCAACCGAGGCCGAGGCCGAGGAAAACGACGATCTAAAATTTTGACCGAGGCCGAGGCCGAGTCCTCGGTGCCCTAATTTGCACCGAGGCCGAGGCCGAGGATTTCAGTGAATATTTTCAACAATTTGACCGGATCACCACAACTGCACCGTTTTGTTGGGAAAGTTCAAAACTAATTGATATTGTTCAGTGGACCGTAATACTAGATCTTAACTGCATTATTTGCACTTATTATTCATCTTATCTGGACAAATGAAAGCACATTTCCCTGCAAGGGACCTGTATGAGACCTCAACGAGCATAATATAGCATAGAAAACTATTTTTTTAATTTTGAAAGTTTTACTTTCATTCAATAGCCGTACGGCCAATGATAAGAATCGAAGGATTCAAGTGTAATCAAGCCAGTGACGGTTAAAAGGTTAAGGAAGTGTAATCCATACTTTATTCGCCCGAGACTTCGCTGCAATAGTGCAATGGGCTTCTCCTCATTTAACCCTCCTGCACAGTTTCCTGTACGCTCGGCTGAGTGAACCGTCGGGCTGCATAGGCTCAAGATGAATCTCTCACCCTTAGCTCAGTGGCGCTTACCTACCGGGATTCGAACTCAGGATCATTGAATCCTGTGCTTAATACACCACTGACCCTTGATAAGTGTATAGTAGATAATAGGTATTGTTTTCTATGTTAATAGAGAGATGGAATACCTAAAATACAAGACAAAGGTTTATAAAATTTGGTCTTGCGACTTCTTTCACATCTGTAACCTAACAGTGCTTTATATTAGGTTTGACGTTGCTTCCTATTTGACAATGTTTAGCAAGGCTCTGGGGGCCCCCACAAGACAGACGTTCAGATAAGATTGAAAATTGGTGCCTCAAAAGGATTTCACTTCAATTCTTGCCTATTTTCTACAAGACTCTTCAAAGCAAAATCATGGCAGCAACGTAAGTACAATGCTGGGCAGGGGTCTGGGGCGGCACCCCCAGAAGCCGGACGTTCAAATTAGATTAAATTGGTACCTCAGTATGATTTCACATCAATTCTTGCCTAATTTCTACAAGACTCTTCAAGGACAAAATCATGGCAGCAACATAAGTACCAGAGTCCTAGGCAGGGGTCTGGGGGCAGCAGCCCCCAGATGCCATGCGTTTAGATTAGATTAAATTGGTTCCTAAATATAATTTCACTTCAATTCTCGTCAATTTTCGACGAGACTGGTCGAGCAAAATTCACAGAAGCAACTTAAGTACGGTGCTAGGGACTAGGGAGAGGTCGGGGGCGGCAGCCCCCAGATGCCAGACGTTAAGATTTGCAATTGATTAAATTTGTGCCTCAATAGGATTTCACTTCAATTCTTGCCTATTTTTCTATTTTTGACGAGACTGATCGGAGAAAAATCACCGCAGTGACTTACTGACTTAAGTACGGTGCTATGCAGGGGTCTGGGGGCGCAGCCCCCAGCAGCCGACGTTCGGATGAGATTAAAAATTGGTGCTTCAATAGGATCTCACTTTGAATCTTGCCTTTTTTCGAAAAATTTACGGATCGGGACGTTGAATAAGAGTCCCATAATTGTAATTAATGAGTACTTTATTTATTCTCTGATTCAGTGGTACACTTACAAATGGAAACGATGTGGTTCTTAACAACAAATTTCGTCGTTCTACGACATCTTCAGGTCTCAATTTTGATTGTATAAAGTAGTTTTGTAAAGTTTAAAACAGTCTGGTTGAGAAAAATCCACGGCAGCAGTACAGTGCTAAGTACAGTGCTAGGCAGGGGTCTGTGGGCGGCAGTCCCAAAAGGCCAGCTGCCAGACGTTTAGATTAGATCAAATTGGTTCCTCAATAGGATTTCACTTCAATTCTTGCCTATTTTCGACGAGACTGGTCGGAGAAAAATCACGGCAGCAACTTAATACAGTGCTAGGCAGGGGTCTGGGGGTGGCAGCCCCCAGAAGCCAGACGTTTAGATCAGATAAAATTGGCGCCTCAATAGGATTTCACTTCAATTCTTGCCTATTTTCGACGAGACTGATCGAGGAAAATTCACAGCAGCAACTTAATACAGTGCTAGGCAGGGTCTGGGGAGGCAGGCGGCAGCCCCCAGAAGCCAGACGTTCAGATCAGATTAAATTGGTGCCTCAATAGGGTTTCACTTCAATTCTTGCTTATTATCGACGAGACTGGTCGAAAAAATCACGGCAGCAACTTGAGACGTGCAGTGCTAGTGAATTAAATTGAAGCTCCTAAATTTCTACCTACCCATTTTTTCCTATTTTTGACGAGACTAGTCAAATAAATATGATGGCCACAGTTCATCAAATGTTTCAAGACCTTTCAAATAAATCATACAAGTTATTTTTGGGCCCTTTTCAAATAAAATTCAGGTTTTTCCTGTTATTAAATATGGATATTTTCCTTTAAAATCCTCGGTAAAATCCTCGGCAAATTTATAAAAACTCGGCCGAGGCCGAGGAGAATTGGAATTTAAAATGACCGAGGCCGAGGCATTCCGAGGATTGGCAATTCTGACCGAGGCCGAGGCCGAGGCCTCGGTAAAACTCCAATCCTCGGTGAAAACCGAGGCCGAGCCGAGGCCTCGGTCGATCCTTGGTCTGCTGTCTGTCTACTGTCTGTCTGCTGTCTGTCTGCTATGTCTAATGTCTCTCTAGCATGATATTTATGAAATGAACGACACTTCAGCTTGGCCAAAGCTTATATAGACCTGTCCATGATAATATTACCCCCGCAGAAGCTGAAAGTGGAAACGTGGTCCAATTCTCAGATAGTGGTGTTAGAAACTACCATTGTGCCCCTGGGTACCGTCATTGGAATACACGGTAATTTTCTGAAATTCAGGGATTGTTGATAATTAATTCATAAGTTTTAGTGTTTTCTTTCTACCAGCTAATGTGAACTGGGGCATTGAAACCGGATCTCCGGTTAACCCCTCACTGAAGACTACATAGTTTCAGCATTGGGAACGATGACATTTCATATCGCTTAACTTATTATTTTCATGTTATTTTAAGCCAAGACTTATCAAGTCAAACTTAGCAACCCGCTTACTATTTTTTGTCTACTATTTCAAGACTTACCTATTTGAAAGTTATATTTTTCTAGTCCTTTTTAATGATTATCTCAATCCGTAATTCGCACTGTATCCTGGCAGGTACTAACGCCATCACGATGACAAGTCGTCACACGGACCCAGCCATGTTCAGGAACGAGTGGAAGCAATACCGGCGGATGTTCTCTGAAGGTTGGTGCAGTGTGCAATGTACATTTTATATTGTACCATGTACATTTTATACTGTACTATGTACATTGTACAATGTACATTTTGCCGTGTATTACATTTTGCATTGTACATCTTGCCGTGTACGTTGCACTATGTATTTATGCAAAATTCCAGCATATCAATACATTAATACATTATGTCCAATGAACATCTTACAAAGTTACAAGTATACCTGCCGCAGCATCGCAATGTTGAATGTGTCAGCTAGCATCTCCGATTTTCTGAAGGTCAGCTTGATAAACTAGATGAGGACGTAGAGATGGAGCCTAAGAAGGGAGACGAGACCGTTATGGACATTGACGGAAGTAGCGTAGCGAGTGACGCGTCGCATACCAACAGTGCTTATCCGAACCTCTGCGTGTACCCTGTAAGTGGATTCAGAAATCAGAGGGTCCTAGCAGCTCTGGAAAAAAACAGCTCAGCAATTATGTTTTCTTATCATGATGCCGCATTTCATGCGTGCGTTACTGCGTTATTGAAGATGTTATAAATTTATACAGGACTCAGGAGAATTCAATGAATGATCCTGCCTCCTTTATAATTTCTTCAATCAACTATTGTAAATTCCTATATTTGAATTTTGCCTCTTTGGTAAATCTCAAGACACGCTCACAACTTCCCAGGTTTCTGATTTGGAGGTTTATGAAAGTGGTGGTTACTCTCACAAGATTCAGAAAACCCCGGTAGAGTTGCTGGCTTCCAAGTCATCCAAACTGCAAGGTGAGTAGTAGAGAAGAAATTTAGAATTATCAGCATATGTCTATGCGCCTAAACTGGTGACCTCAGTGGAAATCCTCGTGTGTTGAACATTACATCGAAACCTAGGGGCTCCGTGCAGAATCAACCATTGCGACATATGGAGATATGGGATGATAGCAAAAGAATTATATCGCCAAATTATCATGATTGATATATGTACATCGGCATCAGATTGTTAGAATTGCAGTCATTTCATTCTTTCAACGTATTAAAAAGTTACTCAAATACTAAAATATCCATTGTGTTGATTGGCTTCTTCAAGCAACTCAGAAGTGGCTTGTGATCCGTCATGACATTCACTTCCTTTCCATAGATGTATTGGCTGAAACGCTCAGCGCCAAATACAATCGAGAGTAGCTCCTTTTCCATCTGTGAGTAAGCTTTCTGTGTCTCCGTCAGTGACCTCGATGCATACGCTATCGGACGATTCTCCTGCATGATACAGGCTCCGAGACCACAGCTTGAGGCGTCACAAGCCAGGGTTATGTCCTTCTTCACATCATAGAATCCAAGCACAGGAGAATTGGTTAACACTTTCTTGACATCCTCCAGAGCCTTGTCTTGCTCGTGGGACCATGAGAAGTGTACGTTCTTCACCAACAGCTGTCTGATCGGTCCAGTGAGGTCACTCATGTTGGGTATGTACTTCGACAGGAAGTTCAGCGAGCCCAACAGTCTTTGTACTCCAGCTTTATCTTCAGGTTTAGGCATCTTGAGAATGTCTGAGACTTTATCCGGATCAATCTTCAGTCCATCTTTGCTCACGATGTGACCAATGTATTTCACTTCCTCCGTTCTGAAGGTACATTTCTTCAAATTGAGTCTCAGTCCGACATCTCTCGCCCTCTGCAGCGTCATCTTGAGTCTGGCATCATGTTCAGCTGTATCCTTGCCACAGATGAGAATGTCGTCATACATCACTATCACTCCATCCAAGTTCTCAAATGCCTGCGTCATCTGCTTCTGGAAGATTTCATTGGCTGAGTTCAGCCCAAACGGTAGCCTAGTGTATCTATATCTTCCATGAGGAGTGTTGAATGTTGTCAGAAAACTGCTTTTCTGACTGAGGGGAATCTGCCAGTATCCATCCTTCGCATCAATCTTTGTGAACACCTTGGCTCCAGTTATCCTTGAGAGGATCTCTTCAGTGGTCGGCAGGTGAGTGTGTTCACGCATCACGAACTTGTTGAGATTGCTCGGGTCAAGACAAATCCTCAGTTTTCCTGGTCGCTGAACTACGACCATGCTGTTGACCAAGTCAGTCGGCGTGTCAACCTTTGCGAGCACACCTAGTCTTTCCATCCGCTCCAGCTCATCTCTCACATCATCAACAAGTGTCAGAGCAATCTTTCTGGCAGCATTCACGACAGGAACTGCGCTGTCCCGCAGCTTGATGTCGTACTCGTAGTCCTTCAGGCATCCCACAGATGAGTCATCAAATACATCAGCATAGCTCTCCAAGACTGGTGTGAGACCTGCAAGAGAGGGGTTAGCTTTCACCTCGTTCCTCACAGTCTGTCGCACTTTGCTCACATTCTCAGTCATCTCAGTGTGTACAGACGGCTTACTCACTGTTTCATGCTGCACTTCACTTCTCGCAGTCATTTCGTCTGTTGCATCACACTTCACATCTGTCATCTGTTGCCTATCGTTCAGCGTCTTAGCCTTACTGTCATTGTTTTCGGGTCTTAAACTACAACTACTTTCGTCAGGGTCTGTCCTGGTCTGTGTTAGAGTTTGAGAATCTATTACATAAAGTAAAGTCACACGTGAATAATGTTTGTCTGTGCCGCCGTATACAATTAAATTTGAGCTTGCCAAGATGATATCAAGAGAAAGGAAGGCGAAAGGGAGAAAAGAGGTGCCGTTGCTATGGAAACTAATTTTTGCGCACGTGCAGATTATAATCAGTGCTATGCGAGAGCTTTCCATTACACTACTACTGTTAAATGCTGTGCTGACATAGTTTTTGAAAATTTGACGTTGTTTTACATCAAATTCAAGATCTCAAGATGGAGAATGGACATGAATTGAATAACGGAGGATATTTTCGATGAATTGTTTTCTGTGGCAGACTTTGGCAGATAATCAATGCTGAGTCGGTGATAACAATAGTAACTATAGTTTCGAAATTAGCCGTTTAGTTTACAAAGTGTACAATTCAATCGAGTCGAATATAGGTGTAGCAGATTACGAAGACAGTTCCTGGCCTGGATTAATGTAAACAAAACAAAATGGTGCAATGTCAGTATCAGTATGAGAATAAACATCTAAGGCTTCTTGCAATCAAAACGGAACGCTGGAACAAAATCACATGGTTTAGCATAACTAATACTAACCGACGCCGTTCTATTTTCCACTCTGCTCCTTCATAAAATTGAATAATGATTTAATTGATTTCGTTATGAATAACTTTAAATCTAATTGAAATTTTTGATGCGGCAAAAGTATCCAATCAATTTGAATGGTAGTTTTTAAAATTTGCAAACGAGGTGCTGCGTTTGCGTAGCTGTGTGATCTGTGCATATGCAGGCCCAACGGGCCTGCTAGTTGCTACATAAATCACGAGAAGGTGGTCTAACTAATCCAAGTTTCATACACGAATCTAATCCAAGAACAGTTTTAACTTCAATGGGAACAATTATGAATTCAGCATTGATTATTTTGCCTTCAAACAGGCAAGCAAATTCAACTTTACCGGTGTTAGGTAAACGGGAGCCACCATAAGCATACAATTTTACTTTATTTTGCTTATTGACTACTTTGTTAGGAAAGTTCTGATTGAAAACATTTTCAGACATGATATTTGCTTGGGCACCAGTGTCAATTTTAGTCAAAATTGGCTTATTATCGATAGTTACAGTTTCAAGCCAATCTTTCATGCTGACAGAATCACATGAATAAGAGTCAATTTTGTCAGCATGACAAGTTATGACATTTACCTCTCCCAAGCAGAAAGTATCGAAGTCGTAGTCATCCTCGTAGTGGCTGGCCTCGCCTCCTTCTTGCACAGCGTCAACTCGTTTCTTGGACCTGCACACCCTCGCGAAGTGGTTCTTCCGTTGACACTTTCCGCACACCTGCCCATACGCTGGACACTCACCCTTCACGTGCTTCCTGCCACAGTAGCCGCAATTCCCCTGCTGACTCTTCTTCTGGTCACAAACTTGAGGTTCTCGTTTATTTGCTGGTGGTTTGTGAGAGTTATTCCTGAAGTCCTTCCTCTGATAAGGCTTACTATGATGTTGGGATCTCCTCTGAACAGCGTCCACTTCAACTGCGTTAACTGATCCCTTAGCTTCACTGACAAGCAACTTGATTTGCTTGTTTGCTGTCTCAGTGGCCTTAATCATGGCAACAGCTTTCTCCAGTGTCAGGTCACTCTCTCGCATTAGTCTTCTCCGCACTTCAACATCAGTCCAACCAACAACTAGTCGATCACGTAGAAACATGTCCGTGAGATCATGATACGTGGCAGCAGCATTAGCCGTGGCTTCAATGCAAACCGTTCGAAAATCGCATCTGGCTGCCTGCGTTCTGAGTCTCGTAATGAAGTTATCAACTAGCTCGTTTTCTTCACTATACATGTTGAAGAAGATGTTTCTTTCAACGATGGCGTTGGTGGCCGGCTGGAAGTGTTCTTTCAATGCAGCAACTAGATTCACATATGTGTCCTTTTTATCTCCAGGCAAGTTTTTGATCACAGATTTTCCTTCCATGCCTATACCAGTAATGAGTGCTGCTCGTTTTCTGGCATCATCAACAGTTCCGAACTTGGCTAGGAGGTAATTCTCTAGCTCTTCGATCCAGTCATCTATCAATTCTGCAGCATCATATTTTGATAAGTGGAAATCTGACACCATATTCTGATAGGGTATAGTGGGTAGAAGGGAAACACTTAGCTAAGACATCAAGAACCTATAAAAAGTATATAATATTAGTAATCAATATAATATTATAACAGTTTTAAACTGCATTGATATTTGATCTTATAATCTTTCCCAGATTTTGAAGCGCTGGCGTTTAGCATTGACCACATCGGAAACGTATCTGTGCTAGGAAAACACAAAGTAGGTACAATCATGTGAAATTTGTTTTAATAATATTGATACTTTCCGTTTTAAAAGAGTAAAAGCCACCAATAATCTATTCGTTTGAATCTATGGTATTGAGACAGGATTTCAGTGATTTTAGCGTTCATCCCGTTTTCTGACGCAACTTAAAACTCTTACCTACTTAAAACTTAAATACACACTTATTATTTTTGTTTGAAAAATACGGTGGGGCACCCAAAAGGGCTCATTAAATAATATTAGATACCAAATTGATAAAAATTTGAAGCCGCAATACGATGAAAAACAGCAACCACATTTGCCAATGCATGAAAAATATGACTGCTATTTCAGTCTCCCGGCATATTGGTCCTTCTGGGGAGGTACGGGATTCGTTCCAATCCACAGTAGCCCTGGCAACAGGGACCTCCCAGCGGGAGGTCCCGTGCTGGGGACTCTATTTGGATCTCTTGTAGATCAATCCCCCGTTAAGTAGTAGTAGCTATTTCAGTCACTGCAGTTTTAGTATGGAGTGTTTCTGTCAAGATTTGTATGGAACCTGAAAGTTCAGTTTGATTTTTCAAGCTACATAACACAAAACTATGTCAAGATATCCCATAACTCCATAATACTTGGCATAACCGTGGCAGAAAAACAATCACAAACGCGGGTTCTGGTTTTGTCTCTCTCAATTGTCCGCTTGTAACGACTTCAGTGGTTGTTGCCCACATGATTCCTGTCATATCAAGGATGTTGAAGAACTTTTTACAGGGAAAAATGACCATGTTCTCAGAGCATTTCACCAATTGAGTAGTCGAGTAGTTTAAAGCTTCAACTCCATACCCATATTTACATATGATTCTAATCTCGCCACCAGACAGAAAGAAAGGCCGGCCAGAAAGATTTTCTACAGAACCATTTTCTACTCCCACATCTTTACAAGTTCTGTACCAGTTGTAGGCCCGCCAAATCCTAACGTTTTTGATCATATCCAGTTCTAGCATTGTATACATCTCCCCAATGCTGCCTAAACCAGTATGCGAGGGTTTGCGCTGTATACCTACAACTGTAAAGTTATATCCCTTATGTTCATCAATAACAAACAATTGTTTTTCCAAAATCAAAGGAAGTCCGGAGGAATTCAGATGATCTAAGATGGGCTCGTGAACAGCCTTGCCAATGTAGAAAGAGGAGCCGAGCACCTCAGTGTCCCCACGATGCAAGGTATAGCCTGGTTTGGAGTATGATAGGATACGAATGACATCATGGTTATAGCTGGTGAATCTGTTCAAATCTAAAGTGATACCATAAAATCCAGCCATGATCCACAAGCTTGATTCAGAACACTCTCCCCAAGTGACCACCGACTGATCATCAAAG
The DNA here is from genome assembly GCA_011033025.1 of Beroe forskalii. Classification (NCBI taxonomy): domain Eukaryota; kingdom Metazoa; phylum Ctenophora; class Nuda; order Beroida; family Beroidae; genus Beroe; species Beroe forskalii. The sequence continues at coordinate 268,398 of WFMF01000072.1, read as the reverse complement.
CTAAGAGGTGTCAAGCACTTTGACCATGTTTCCTTGTCCGTGATAAATACGCCATCTGACACTTCGTACTTCTCCTTGGAACTCATGACAAATAAGGAGGATTTATAAGCCACAGACTGCAAACACTCCATTGCGAAATAATATCGATCTGATCGCACGGAAGTATGTGTAGGTGGTTTTGCTCTTAATAGATAGCAAATAAAGTCACTCGGTTCAAAAGAGAAGGCCTTACAGTCCCACTTATTCACACAGTATAGCCAGCAATTCTTCAAACTCTCCACTATAAAGGACTGGGTACCTGGCCATGAAATTGCTGAATCCCCCATCGGGTAGATACACGTGATATTTAGCATGGGAGGAAGCAGAGAAATTATTTTGTCTCTTGGCGTCATTGCTGAATCAGGGTTGTCTGCCTCTGTCAATCCAAAGTTGGCTTTGTTTTCTTCTGCTGCGTAAGGTAGAACACGTGCGATGCAAAGTGCGACCACGATATTGAAGAAAGTCATCTTAGCAGCAAGGTGAAAAAACACTGCAATGATATGTAACAAATCTATATGAGCAGGAGCCCTTTATACTTGTTTGATGCAATGGTTTATAAATAAAATCATAATTAAAAAGACTTGTTACTGATGTGCAAGAATACTCATTAATATTAAAACTTTAATCATATTATTATGATGAAAGTTTTAGAATACAATTACAAAATACAATACGATATTATAATATAGTATTGTAATCTTTTTTGTTCAGCTCTTGGTTTGATTAATTTTGTAAATTATCTACATAGGTGCAGATAATTGCAATTTCCGAGAAATTTCTTGCAGTTTGGTTTCTTTTCATTGTAGCTCACTCGGCGGTGCTTTGCGCCACCTCGTTCGCACAAGCTAGTAGCAGGTTAATAAGTTCAAGGACCTTTTGTGAAAAATTTCATTGCTCAGTTTACATTTAAAATTTATATTGATACTAAAAGGCGGGGGTCTGGGGGCCCAGCCCCCAGGAGCCAGAGGTTCCCAACATGAATAAATTGATTGAAACCATAATTTCTACTACACACGGTATATTATAGCTCGTATGATATCATGACCTACATGCTGAGATTTCGAACTGTCCAAGAAAGGTTAAAGGGCTTAAAGGCAACTTGTATGAAATTATATTTGTTATAGATGTAAGTAAACATGAAACTTATCCCAACTCACTGCTTCAGTGTCAGAGTGACAGGGGGCTTTCATCATCAAGGAACCTATTTCCTCTGAATGATATTGTCAAATTTATCTCAAACGAGGTGCCGCTAAGCGGAAAGCGGCACCGAGTGAGCTTTATAAATTTGCACGCCCCCAAAAATTCTGGTCTGGATCCATGCCTGAACCACTTTGAGATTCCTCACAGGTTAGTAAGAACATCTACATGTTAACAAAGGATGCTGTTAGTGAGGAGTGTGAAGCTATTCAAGCCGCTGATTCTACCTTCCTTTCTAACATGAGTTAGTAAACCTTCCATCTCTTATAAACTAGTCTTATCTACAAAGCTGAAAAATAATCGATTTTACTTTCAGTATTCCATTGATAAATGCATTCTTTGATTACTGTTTATGCGAACTTTTTCAATAATTCTTCATGCGCACACCATTGCGCACATGATATCATTCAGTAATCGATATAGCGTATCAACTATCAATGTATGAATATTAAACTACTTTCAGAATTGCAAATTATTGTTGACAATCATTTTCAATGTTAATGACATGATTCTCAACCACTTCTCCCCTCAGTGAAGTTGTCGATGCTTTCCACCCCTGACGTGGTTATGGTACTGGATAACAACTCCGTTCCTTTCGTCCCTCCCCTCCCCACCTGCCTTAACTTCAGGGAGTTCAACTACCTCCCCGCTGTCAATGCTATCGATATCAAACAAGAGGTGGGTTAAAACAAGAGGTGGGGTTTGTGGGGTAACCAAGAGGTGGGCTTTTTGGGCATAACAAGAGTTGGGGTTTGTTGGTTAAACAAGGAGTGGGGTTTGTGGGGTTAAGAGTTAAGACTTAAGACTTTAAGATATCAAACGAGTGGTGGGTGTTTTGTGGGGTTGGTATAAATTTGAATCAAATGCGCGCCTCAAAATAGCCGTATCAGCCTCGCACAGCGCGAAAGCATGTAAGATTAGATCGTAATTCGTAACTAGAAATAGGCTAGTAGGTAATTTATACTTTTATATGAAATCCAGGTGTCAACAGTGCCAGGAAAGTCTCGCCTTATCGTGTCAATAGCCAAGCAAAGCCAAGTGGTGATGCCGATAGTTCTCCAAGGTGACCTGAAGTACTTGACACACATTCAGCAGCAGGAACGGGGAGTGTCCACCAAACTTCCTCTACACAAATCAAAGTGAGTTTGCATTGGATCATGGCACGCCACGTTCTTGCTACTTATATTAAACCATATATCATAACGCACGTGAATCGTCCGTTTTTTAAAGATATTACGAGGGACCCCCGTGTTAATATTATTTAGGTTTTAACCTAACCCTGTTACCTAGGCTACCCTCGTGTAGATAATAACGTAACCCTGTTACCTAGGCTACCCTCGTGGAGTGAGGTAGTGCATGGCTTGCAATACGAGAGAGACGCGTGCGGTAGAACGTGTTTACACGTGTGTGCCATTGCTAAACCTAATCCGAAGAAGATGAGCAAGCAACCGCCCATGGGCAACAACAGTCTACTTCCAGTGAGAGGTCAGTTATATTAACCCCTTGGAGACTCTGAAATTTTGGGATTTTAGGATACATATCCTGGAACTATTTACTGATTACTCCTTCCGACTTGAGCCGCAATTTCAACTTTGTTGCTCTATTTCTGTAATTTAACGACTCACAGTTGACGATTTCTTTCACAGTTGACGAGTTGACGACTCTAACTCCCCTTTCCCCCGCAGTTAAGGACTCTAACTCCCTTCCCGTGAGAGTTGACGACTCTAACTTCCACTCGATCACCCTCATAAAACGGGACTGTTCCTTTGAGGAGCTCCGGTTCCGGCACTACACAGTAGAAAGACAGAAAGAGCTGAAGGAGCATGACCGATGGCTGAATATCATGCGATTCATATGCAACATTCCTGCTCTGAACTTGCCTAAACTAGTTAGTACACCTTGAAGATGTGCGTGAAGATTAATTAATTAATTCCCATATCTCATCCCCTTGGTTTATCATCTTATCTCAATCCCATATTCCATTCCCTTATCTCATACCCTTATCTCATTCCCTAATCTCATTCATTAAATCCCTCATCTCGTCCCCTAACTTCCTCCCTAAATTATCTCGTTCCCTAACTCCCTCCCTAAATCTCTCATCTCATGATCCCCTAACTCCCTCCCTAAATCCCTCATCTCGTTCCCAAATCCATCCCTAAATTATCTCGTTCCCAAATCCCTCCCTAAATCCCTTATCTCGTCCCCTAAGCTCACTCCCTAAATCCCTAATCACAGTTAGCTGAGACGGACAGCGCCGGATACACGCCCTTCTAATAATTTACAAATTCCTCTCATTCTAATTCACTAATTTCTCTTCAAGTCCTGATCCAACAGAAGCCTAAACACATGGTTAAGTCAGTTGGAAGACGACTGTTTGACACCACTAAACCTATGACAGTTAGGGACAGGATATTGCGGTCCTTCATGTCAAGTGCCCGGGGGCCAGGAGGCTCGTCATCTAACATCAAGTAGTAAGTTAGACATCATTGGATCACAAATTGTATTCTTCGCGTATTAGTAATCCGCCGGTTACGTCATCAGTCATCTTTTGTAGCGCGCAGCAGTGCTTGGTGACGTCACATGGTCGGCGGATTACTAATACAGTTATACGCGGAGTATAACATCAAGCAGTAGGTAAGTTCGACATCATCTTCTCGAATTTGAGTTCAATAACATCTTGAAGTGACTACCTTTGAAGCTTTGATAAACTTTTAAAACCCGTGAACTTATGAACTTTTTCACTTTTAAGAAATAACCTCCCATCTCTTTCAACAGCAGCTCCAAGCAGCAACAAGGTATCATCTTCTTCTCGGATCCTCTGGAGGCAAGGCGTGCCCTGATACAGATGGACGGGTACGTCATTCCGGCTAAAACTAACTCGCACCATCGAACAAGGACCAGTAACTTGCTGTCCTATTCTAATCCAGGGGTGAGTACTGAGTAAGAGAGTACAGGTTTCCTGATGAAACAATTATTTGAGGATTTACAATGAATATTTTCAATATTTATCAAATTCGTTAAACTTCAAAAGTGTATCAGAAGACTGAGATTTGTGCTATTTCGTAAGGACGAAAGCTTTCATATTTACTTTTTAAGTCTACATAAGTTAATTAGTAAGCCGATGAATATCAGGGTTTCTTCGAGGTCTCAGTGAGGTTTGTTGCTCGTGAGGTTCGTGGTTTCTTCCTAACTCCCAGCAAGAAAAAGAAGTCACGTGTCAAGGAAGAGTTTGAAATGGCTCAGGTGGGTCTTATTCGGTATTGTCCGGTTTCAATTCCAGTTCCCAATCCTGGCACTGATCAAAGTTCCGTCTGCAGTCTTGAATGGAACTTGGTCAATATGCTAAAACTTCGCTCCCTTAAACTTTGTTTTTAGAATGTAGATGTAAACGATTTACCGATACGAGAGAATTGTTTATCTTTAGCTTTCAAAAATCATGTGATTATTGTCGTCAGCTTTTTTGCATTTTACTGGCAATAATAATTGGTAGTAATATGCATGGAATGTTTTTCAGGAGAACTATAGGAGAATGCTGGCAGAGTCCCTACTGAAGGAATACGATGGGAGTGTCAACGACTTGTCAGAGACACCTCTAGCTACCTACATTAACGAAGTAACCTCAAAGATCCCCGTTCTGTAACTCAAAAATCAAAAATATTGTCTATTGTCTATTGTTTCCAACTTAGTGTATAATTAAGGCAGCGCAGCCACTCTATTTAAATATTTAGAATTAATATCAAGTTGTACCTTTTTCCCCGCAGAGCATACTTAGTAAATTGGAGGATCGGAGGAAGAGCGATAAGGGAATTCCTACAGACCACCTCCACTCTACACATAGACCCCCACATAGGAGTAAGTAACATCCCATACATTGCATAATGTATATTGTGTAGTGTGCGTTGTACAATGTACACACAGGCCTCAACATTGCAGTAGGTAACATGGCCCATGATACCTTTTTACCTATCGTCCCCTCTGAACGTGTCCTTTATCTGCCAATATGCTATTCTAAATGGGACATGAAATTATATTTTAACTTGTTAGAAGTTTGTTTATAACTACCACATTTTGAGTTGGAATTTTATACTCTTCTCATCCATTTTCAGGTAGTCATTTGTTCATTTCACCTCCAATTTACACCTAATTTAGTAACGTAAACTCACTACTCACCGCTAATCAGGTATGCATGAGAGTAGCTCCAGCTTTGGTTCCCGTATCGTGGAGGGTAGTGGTGCTGTAGACCACGTGATCCCAAGGAGAGTAGCTCGACCCATCATGCCGTCCTACTTGCAGAGACACTCGGAAATAGATGTGTACGTGATTATTTTACTCCGAAATAGATGTGTACGTGATTATTTTACGTGGAGATAGATGTTTACGTGATTATTTTACGTGGAAATAGATGTGTACGTGATTATTTTACCAAGAAATAGATGTGTTCGTGATTATTTTACTTGGAAATGGATGTCTACGTGATTATTTTACACGGAAATAGATGTGTACGTGATTATTTTACTCCGAAATAGATGTGACTTACGCTATTATTTTTCGTGGAAATCTGAAGCTCAAATTGTTGAGCAGAGACACGGCGAATTCAAATCTAAGCTATGAGTGAAATTAATATTGCCTTAAATTGGTGGAAATTAAATGATGATAACGCCTTATCATCAGCTACAACTGTTATTAATTTGTTGTTTTCTTTCAATTTGCACTTATTTCCTCAGGGATCGATACAGCGGGAACAGCAGCGAATACTGCCGTCGAATTCCTCGTGTTTTCTCCCCTGCCCACTACTCGACATACGTCATGGGACCCAGTCGACCATTCTATAGCATTGTGAGATCCTTTGCTCGACACACTCAAACCCGCCTTGTTGATTTATACTCAAAAACTCCACGAAAATCGCAAGTTTATTCGATTTTTAATCTTACGCGCTGATAACGTATGTTACCTGAATTTTTGTAACGCCTATTTTCCGCAGTTCAACCGAAACCGAACCTCCGAATCAGAAGTGTCGGGAGAGAGGGTGCCAAACTTCTCCATTTCTGGGTAAGAAGCCTCTGAAATGCCAAGGGAAAACAGCGAACAACGTGTCTCTGACAACAATACGTGTCTCTCATGCAACTTCGTGTTTCTGACACCATTACGTCTTGATAAGATACCCTTAATAATAATGCACTTTTGTTAGTAAGGTACTCTTGTTGATAATGTACTGACCAAATCAAATATAGGTAGATTTGATGTTGGTATCATGGTATGTGAATGTAACTTCATTGTTCATGTTAGATTTGATGTTGAGTGGTGTCAACGTCGTATACTTGGTATGTGAACGTAGCGTCATTCGTCATGCTTGATTGGGTTCAGAGTGGTGTCAACGTCATAGACTTGCTATGCGGAATGTGCATACGTCGCCGTTCGTCATAGATGGCAAAGTGGTGTCAACCAACATATATAAGGGCATGTGCTGCAGCTTTGGCCATTAGTTTTCATTTTCTTGTTCGAGTTGTCTTGCTTAATAGTGGCTAAAAATGTTGTAAAAAATGTTGTAAATGATGTTGTTAATAAGGTACCGTTGTTAATAAGGTACCGTTGTTAATAAGGTACCGTTGTTAATATGGTACCGTTGTTAACGTGGTACCGATGTTTACGTGGTACCGTTGTTAACGTGGTACCGTTGTTAACAAGGTACCGTTGTTAACAAGTTACCGTTGTTAACAAGGTACCGTTGTTAACAAGGTACCGTTTTTAACGTGGTACCGTTTTTAACGTGGTACCGTTGTTAACGTGGTACCGTTGTTAATAAGGTACCGTTGTTAATAAGGTCTGTTTTTATGGTACCAAGCGTCTGACAAAATACACATACGTCAGTCGTCATTTAGCGTATTTTGTGATAGAACGCTATTTTGCTTCTTTTACATCTCAACTCATAGAGTTTTCATCGGATTATGTGGGTTAGAATAACGGGGTCCGAATAACGGGGTCGAATAACAGGGGTCGAATATCAGGGGTCCAGAATAACGGGGGTCGAATAACGAGGGTCTCGAGTAACGGGGTCCGAATAACAGGGGTCGAATAACGGGGGTCCCGAATATCGGGGTCAAGTAACGGGGTCCGAATAACGGGGTCGAATAACGGGGAAATATACGATGGACTAGTGAAGCACGTGAGTTCACACGGACGTTTTGTAGAAATTAGGGATTTGAAAAGTTGATATTTACGCAGGATTTTCGACTTGATTATGTTGAAATGAGTTAAATACGACTAATGCACATGAAATTAGATCTGGTTGCCTATTTTAGCACGTGAGTACACACGGACGCTTTAGAAATTGGGGGATTTGAAGAAATTGATATTTACACGTTTTCGACTTGGTTACGTTGAAATGAGTTCGAATACGACTAATGCACGTGAAATTAGATCTGGTTACTATATTTAAGCACGTGAGTACACACGGACGTTTTGTAGAAATTAAGACATATATCAATTCTAGTAATTTCAAGTTAGAATAACGTAGTTTGGGACTTCGTCAGGGTAAGTTGCGTGGGTTAGACTTGCGTGTGGGCTAGTAACGTGGGTTCGGACTACGTGAGGGCAAGTTACGTGGGTCCAAACTGCCTTTGGGCAAGAAACATGGGTTCAAACTACATCTGTCAAGATATCACCACCAAAACCGTTGGACGGTTGGTCTAGTAACCCCCCGCGGGTTTGGATGTGACAACGGAACCTGAAAAGAGACAAAATGGGCTGATCACATCCAAACCAGCGGGGGGTTACTAGACCAACCGTCCAACGGTTTTGGTGGTTAATATGTAATGTACATTGTGACTTGTCAGAGACACCTCTAGCTACCTACATTAATGAGGTATGAGACCTCCTGTTCATTGTACACTGTTTAGTGTACACTGTAGATTGTGGATTGTATAATGTACATTGCGACTTGTCACAGACATTAACGACAAATTTAGTGAATTAAGGCAGCGCAGCCACTCTATTTAATTATTTAAAAAGTTAAAATCAATATCAAATTGAAGTTTTTCCCCGCACGCAGAGCATATTCAGCAAATTGGAGGATCGGAGGAAGAGCGATAAAGGAATTCCTACCGACCACCTCCACTCTACACACAGACCCCCACATAGGAGTAAGTAATATCCTGTACATTGCATAATGTACATAGTATAATATACACATATACATTGCATAATGTACATTGCATCATGTACAAATGTTGTATACACTACACACAGGCATCTGCATTGCAGTAAGTAACATCCTATGCATTGCATAATGTATATTGTGTAATGTGCGTTGTACAATTGACACACAGACCTCAACATGGCCCATGATACTTTTCTGCTTATCGTCCCCTCTAAACCTTTCCTTCATCTGCCAATATGCTATTCTGAATGGGACATGAAATTATATTTTAACCTGTTTGAAATTAGTTTATGACTACCACATTTTACACTCTGGAATTTTACACTCTTCTCATCCCTTTTCAGATAGTTGTTTGATTATTCGACCCCCAATTTACACCTAATTTAGTAATTTAGTAACGTAAACTCACTACTAATCAATTAATCAGGTATGCATGAGAGTAGTTCCAGCTTTGGTTCTCGTATCGTAGAGGGTAGTGGTGCTGTAGATCACGTGATCCCAAGGAGAGTAGCTCGACCCATCATGCCGTCCTACTTGCAGAGACACTCGGAAATAGATGTGTACGTGATTATTTTACGTGGAAATATATGTGTACGTGATTATTTCACGTGGAAATTTCAAAGTCAAATTGTTGAGCAGAGACATGGCGAATTCAAATCTAAGCTATGGATGAAATGAATATTGCCTAAAATTGCTAGAAATTTCGTCAATTTGTTGCTTTCTTTCAATTTGCACTCATTTCCTCAGTGATCGATACAGCGGGAACAGCAGCGAATACTGCCGTCGAATTCCTCGTGTTTTCTCCCCTGCCCATTACTCGACATACGTCATGGGACCCAGTCGACCGTTCTATAGCATCGTGAGATCCTTTGTTCGACACATTCGAACCCAGATTGTTGATTTATTCTCAAATACTGGACGAATATCGCAAGTATATTCGATTTTTAATCTGACGCACTGATGTCTGATAACGTATGTTCCCTAACACCTATTTTCCGCAGTTCAACCGAAACCGAACCTCCGAGTCAGAAGTATCGGGAGAGAGGGTTCCGAACTTCTCCATTTCTGGGTAAGAAGCCTTTGGAATGCCAGGGAATGCAGTGAACAACGTGTCTCTGACACCGCTACGTCTTGATAAGATAATAATAATGCACTTTTGTTAGTAAGGTACTGTTGTTGATAATGTACTGATCAAATCAAATATAGTTAGATTTGATGTTAGTATCATGGTATGTTCATGTTTGATTTGGTGTTGAGTGGTGTCAACGTCGTAGACTTGGTATGTGTACGTAGCGTCATTCGTCATGCTTGATTTGGTTCAGAGTGGTGTCAACGTCATAGAGTTGGTATGTGTACGTAGCGTCATTCGTCATGCTTGATTGGGTACAGAGTGGTGTCAACGTCATAGCGTTGGTATGCGGTATGTGCATACGTCGCCGTTCGTCATAGATGACGGAGTGGTGTCAACCAGCATATATAAGGGCATGTACTGCTGCTCTGGTCATTAGTTTTCAATTTCTTGTTTTATTTGTCTTGCTTTAATGATGTTAAATAATGTTAATAATCGTTGTTAATAAGGTACCGTTGTTAATAAGGTACCGTTGTTAATAAGGTACCGTTGTTAATAAGGTACCGTTGTTAATAAGGTACCGTTGTTAACGTGGTACCGTTGTTAACGTGGTACCGTTGTTAACGTGGTACCGTTGTTAACGTGGTACCGTTGTTAGTGTGGTACCGTTGTTAACGTGGTACCGTTGTTAATGGAGTAACGTTGTTGACGTGGTAATGTTGTTAACGTGGTGCCGTTGTTAATAAGGTACCGTTGTTAACGAGGTACCGTTGTTAACGTGGAACCGTTCTTAACGTGGTACCGTTCTTACCGCTTTTAATAAGGTACCGTCGTTAATAAGGTACCGTAGTTGATAAGGTACCGTTTAATCAGGTACCGTTTAATCAGGTACCTACCGTAGTTAATAAGGTACTGTTGTCAGTTAGGTACCGTCAGACAACAAGTTTACGACGTCAGCCTGTTTTTTTGGTACCAAGCGTCTGACAAAATACACATACGTCAGTCGTCATTTCGGCCGGTCATAATCGAGGCAGAAGTTGCTAACGGTTGCATTCCATGTGCGTTTTTCGTACCAAAATATTGATTGTTCGTACGGCGCAGTTGCGTTTTTCTAACCTATACGCACTTTGTCACGACCGTTTTGTGCGCGCGATTTGTAGAATTTAGTGGATAAAGAATGTCTAGCTAGTCTAGTCTGATTGATCGACAGTGTCCTTGACAGTCATTTAAATCTTGATTGATTAACTGCGATTAGATGATAATATAAATGATAGTAGAATAAGCCAATGGACAAGCTATAAGGCTGATTGAATAGCTGAATGCACTGATCAAATCAAATATAGGTAGATTTGATGTTGGTATCATGGTATGTGAAAGTAACTTCATTGTTCATGTTTGATTTGATGTTGAGTGGTGTCAACGTCATAGAGTCGGTATGTGTACGTAGCGTTATTCGTCATGCTTGATTGGGTTCAGAGTGGTGTCAACGTCATAGAGTTGGTATGCGGAATGTGTATACGTCGCCGTTCGTCATTGATGACAGAGTGGTGTCAGCCATCATATATAAAGGCATGCAGTTCAGCTCTGGTCATTAGTTTTCATTTTCTTGTTCGAATTGTCTTGCTTAATTGTTGTTAATAACGTTGTTAAAATGTTGTAAATAATACTTGTTGACAAGGTACCGTTGTTAACGAGTTACCGTTGTTGTCGAGGTATCGTTGTTAACGAGGTACCGTTGTTAACGAGGTACCGTTGTAAACGAGGTGCCGTTGTTAACGAGGTACCGTTGTTAACGAGGTACCGTTGTTAACGAGGTACCGTTGTTAACGAGGTACCGTTGTTAACGAGGTACCGTTGTTAACGAGGTACCGTTGTTAACGAGGTACCGTTGTTAACGAGGTACCGTTGTTAACGAGGTACCGACGAGGTACCGTTGTTAACGAGGTACCATTGTTAACGAGGTACCGTTGTTAACGAGGTACCGTTGTTAACGAGGTACCGTTGTTAATAAGGTACCGTTGTTAACGAGGTACCGTTGTTTATAAGGTACCGTTGTTAACGAGGTACCGTTGTTAACAAGGTACCGTTGTTAACGAGGTACCGTTGTTAATAAGGTACCGTTGTTAACGAGGTACCGTAGGTAATAAGGTTACGTCAAACAACAAGTTTACGACGTCAGTCTGTTTTTTGGCACCAAGCGTCTGACAAAAGTTGCTTACGGTTGCATTCCATGCGCGTTTTTCGTACCAAAATACTGATAAGTCGTACGGCGCAGTTGCGTTTTTCTGACTTATACGCACTTTGTCACAAACGTTTTACGCGCGCGACTTGTAGAATTTAGTGGATAAAGAATGTCTACGTACCAAGTCTAGTCTGATCGACCGACAGTGTCCTTGACAGTCATTTGAATCTTGATTGATAAACTCCGATTACATGATCATATTAATGATAGTAGAAAACGCCAATGGATAGACTATTTAGCTGATTGAATAATTGAATCACTTATTTAATAAATCGAGGGTCCGTTTAACTGATAATTGAAGAACTTAATTAACCATTCAGAAGTGATATTGAAGAAGAAGACAATAATGTGCCCTTGCCGAGCCTCCCCTCAACTGCCAGGTTTGGGTTGTGGATCTTGAGTATTGCCATGGTTTTCAAATTGTCTGTCACATCCACAAAGGAAAGGGTAAACAGGCTAACGTCCGAAATGGACTGCGATTTGAAGCCTTGCCCGAGTGCGTTTCATCTTCTTATGAAAGTACTGAGTGAGCAAGGGTAACTGATTGAAAAACACCAATTCCCGCCTTAAAATAGATTGAAAAATGATAGAAAAAGAAAGTATGGTCCTAGAGAACGTTCGATACAATTAGCAATAACCTCCCTTACATCCAGGTATTTCGACGAGCTGCAAGAGGCCCACGAAATCCTGTCCCGGGAGGAGCACGAACTAGAGCTACGTCACCGGACCCGACCTACGGCGGACATCTCCATATTCGGGAGTCAGGTAATCTCATAATAGTTTGTGGGTGAAGTAAAACAGGTCATGGAATGCGCATTTCTGAGTAATGTTTCTATACTTAGCCATGGCATATACTAGAATCATGGAGAATAATTCTACTGGATTGGTCTAAACAGCAGTGTGACTTGTTTCAAGCAGGTCTTTTTTCCGGATTTAATAAGGCTGTTTGGAACTATTAAGGTTCATGAATTTGACTAATTACTTGCTGCTGTCCCAGGCGGGTCCGAGTGGTAGCGGGTGGGGTGACATCAGACAGTACCCAACTGATACCATGTCCGATGACATCTTCCTGCCATTTGAGAGTCTGTTGCCACCCGACGGGGAGTCAGTTTCCAGAGCGTTCGGTTAGTTTAGTCAGCTTTTACTAGTACCTTTTATACTGCAATACCACCTGATCACCACATCTCGCCACGCGAGAGGTTAATTCTGGGTGAAAAACATCTGATTTTTGTACAGTGAATAATTTCATTCAAACAAAGTTTAATTTATTGTTCCGAATTCCGACAATACTTGATAAAAGGATTTATTATTAGCCCCTCCCAGCCTGAACCTTTGTTCCACAGAAGGTCTAGCGTACGCCCTCTCCGGTCTGCCGAGTTCCTCCAACTCCTCCACGGACAACACCCCTCCCTCCTCCTCCACCTCCTCCCGGCCCATCACTGACGGGGGTAGCAACCCCTCCCTTGTGGGAGATGGGGGTATGGGGAGCCTTCCCCGGGGAGGTAATCTCAACATGTCCGGCAGCAGTGGGTTGGGAAGTGTCACTGACAGTGGTAGTGGCAGTGGTGTGGTTATCAGCGGCAGTAGCTCCAGTGGGATTACACCGCCTCTTATCATTAAATCTGAAAGCAAAGCGATTCCCCCTCCCTCGACGACTGATAAAGCAACTCCAGACAAAGCAACGCCTGAAGCAACAACATCAGCCGCTAAGTCTGAAGAGCAGCAACAGCAACCCTCCGTCACGTCGCCTCCCGACACAGTATACCCGGCCCAGCAACGGGACACGACGCTGGACTGCGTTGCTAAGCAACTCTGTCAGAACGAGTTGATGGTGGTAACAACCATATACTGTTCCTACACGGGAGAGAGGAGCCTGCCTGACGACTTCAAAGTTCCTTCAAACTCTGGAGACGCATCTAACGAGAGGGCATCCAAACGTCGGAGAGTGGGCTCCACCAGCCAGCCCGGGGAGAATGTGGCCGGGTACTCGCTCTCCGAGATAGAAGCAGTGTTGGAGCGAGTGGACCACACCCACTACTCACCTGAGATGACTAACTTCATCCACAACCTGGTGGCAAACACTGACAACGGCCCGCATATTGTCAGCACTCTGTGCTTGCTGCTGGAGAAGCGTGCTCCTGGAGCCCTGTTCGTTTCCCTGCTGTTAGTCAGGAGTCTGGCGAAGTATCTGACTGTGCAGCTGACTAACATCGGACCGAGGGAGTGTTTGGAGGATTTACCCGAGTGTAGACTTACTGTGGAGACGCAGAAGCTACTGACAGCTTTCGGTGAGTTTACATGTGTAGTATAGCCCTCTCAAGCTTGTTTTGGCGACCGTGTAATTTGCGGTATACGGTCACCACTTCGACATGTCACCGATTTCTATCCTGTCTCAAGCAATACCAATTGTGGAAAATATAACTGTTATTCTGCATGTTTACTGTTTAATTAATTACTTAACTACTTAACATTTTCTGACCCCCCTTTCGACCAGGCTGGCTGGCTGTGAGGGAGGTACTACACGCTGCTGAAGCCCTCTTCCTACCCATCCAGTACAACACATTCAAGTCCCAGACCCACTCTACTGCCATGGAGCACCACATATTCCCCCACCCACCGGGATTCATGTTCGCTTCATCCGTGAGTTGAGGCCGCGATATGGTGGCTATTTTCACATGTTGTTATGTCGCAAAAGTTCCGTCTGTATGGAACACATCAGTTTTAATTCCTCGTCTAAAATGCCGTACATTTAGGAATTTGAATATCCACTGAATTTGCCGGGCTAAGCTCATAACCCAGTACTACGACATGCGTTAGTTATGAAGATTAAATCTATTAGCTTGATTATATGCAAAATTTATTGTTCATCTAATGCTAAAATAAAACAAATGATATTTTGACATGACAATTAACGTTTTAAAAGTACCTAACAATTATCATGAACCATTTAGAATAAAATTCAGAACAAGTACAGATTGGAAAGCTGAAGCAACAGCTGCCAGTTTCTGAGAATGACTGACCAAAATCAAAAATATTCTGTAAAATCACAAAATTCCAAAACCATCTTGATTCTCGATCATAGAAGATATTTGAACCAAGAATTAGGGCTCAAACATAAAGCCTCCTGCGTATTTTTCTTCTCTTTTCACTCTTTCTCCAACTTCTTCTTCCTCTTCTAGTTCTAGTGCCCTCTCTGCCCTGATTTTAGCTGGGGAGATATCAGACGTGCTGCATGTTCCCACTTGGAACATGACAGCTGTAATCAGGAGACAAACCAGGAAAACCTTCATAGTTACCTAAGGATAATGTTAATTTTAGATGTGTAATGTTGAATAGCATCCTACAATAACTAATTTAGAGCGCTAGCAGGCACCAATATACCTAATTAGGGAACCAACACGCTTCAAGATACCTAATCAGAGTGCTAGCAAGTCCAAGATATCTAGCAACCAAGTTCGCTCCAAGATACATTATTTGGGCATTAGCCAGCTCCAAGGTATCGCTAACGAGATGCCCTAAGGGAGACATCAGACAAAACTCGGAGAATGGATCTGCAGAGCCTGACGAATCCAAAGAACCACTGAGAACAATGCCTGTATGGTGTTAAAAGAATTTCCCCCGAACTTATCAGAGTTATACACTATATCATAAATGAGTCACTTAAGACTGGATACTTCCCAACTAAGTTTAAAACTGCTGTAGTTCGGCCTGGTCTGAAGAAACATAACCTTGATAGTGATGTTCTTAACAACTACAGACCAATAAGTAATCTGCCCTACATCTCCAAGCTTCTTGAGAAAATAGTACACAATCAACTTGTTAATCATATTGAGGATCAAGGACTCTTCAGTGATTTCCAGTCTGCTTATAGAAAGTATCATAGTTGTGAAACAGCAGTACTTAAAAAGATACAAAATGATATTCTCATGATGCTAGATGGAAAAGAAAATGTCGTTCTTTATTATTAGACCTAAAGTGCAGCATTTGATACCCATCAACCACAATCTTCTACTCAAAAGCTGCAATATCGATATTCAGTTAATGGGACAGTGTTTGCAATGGTTCAGATCATATCTTTCTGATAGAAGATTTAAGGTAAATATAAAAATGTTTCGTCTTCGACCACATACTGGAAATTGGTGTGCCACAAGGTTCAATTTTGGGTCCACTTTTATTTATTCTCTACACCAAAGATCTTGAGGATAATCACAAAACATGGCCTTTCCGTACCTTTATGCAGATGATACTCAGATATACTTCTCATTTGATGTACATAGTGTTAAAACCTAATCTTCAGTCATAAAGAATTGTTTTACAGAGGTAAAAGATTGATGACATGCAACTTTTCCTGAAGCTTAATGATGACAAAACAGAATTTATTGATATTGGATACTATGTCAGCCCAATACAATCAATTGACCTTAGTGAAAATGCTTCAAATCTTTCAGTAAGCCCTGTCCTTGCTGTGTGTACCTAAATCTCAGAAATCTGAAACAAATAGGCTCAAGACTATCCCATGACCTCAAAGTTCAATTAGTCCATGCACATTCTGTCAGTTATTGACTATTGTAACTCATCATATTCAGTGGTTACTGAGAAATACATGAAGAAGCTTCAGAAGATCCAGAACAATGCTGTCAGATTTATTTTTAAGCTGAATGGAAAAAAGAAATGGACATCAATTAGCCCTTACTTAAAAGACCTTCACTTCCTACCAGTTGTATATAGAATTCAATTCAAGACTGCCCTCCTGGTCTTCAAGTGTATAAATAACTTTGCACCTAAATATTTAAGAGACCTCATATCGTTGAGAGACACAAAAAGAATGAGTGTTAGACTTGATGATGATTATTTTATACTTAAAGTGCCCAGTAAAACAAATTTTTCAAGAACTGAGTGTGCATTTAAATATAATGGCCCTAGAATTTGGAATAGTTTACCCTACTCAATTAGAAGCATACCAGAAATTAACGATTTTAAAAGATCTTTGAAAACATATTATTTTGAGAAAGCTTTTCAAGGAGTTAGTTCATTACCTTTAGCCCCTTCAAAGTCTATAGTTTAGAATTTGGTTAATTGAATCCCTTTGATTTCTGAGTCTTTTTCTTAATCTTATGGTCACGCTTAAATGGCTAGAATATTTCCCTCTCCTGATATTTATTTGACAATGTCTAAGCGTGTAATAAATGTTGAATTTTATTTTATTTATTTATTTATAATGTTTAGAGTTCTGGGTAACCCAATAACTATCCTTACAGGTGCAAGCTAGGAGAGGTAAAAGGGGCTCAAACCACTCTGTCTTTTCATGCTACCAACTGATATCATGGTAATCACATGTTGCAGTTAACAGGATGGTGTAACAGGATGGAACTTTACTCAGTAGGGCTTCTGAAGTGTGTAATCACTTTTTGACCAATGATTTGTTTGACTGTACTCTAACCAGCAGGCTCCTTTTTAATTTCATGCTCTATGCTAAGGCGTTGTCGTTTCAGCTGCCCACGAGTAAGGATCTGTTTTCCATCTCCCTGAAGAGACCTTTTCTCAGCTTTTTCTTTTTCTTTGACATTTTGTTCTTGCTGCTTTTTAGCAGCCAAATAAGCCTGGTATGCTGGTGATTGCTTATAGATAGCATTAGCATGATGATATTCAGTTTTCTCTTTTTCATACTGATCAAGATACTTTTGTTTTTCATCATCTGCCATGTTTCTCCATCTTTGACCAATCATTTTTCCTATTTCCCCAAGCCTCAATTCTGGATTATCTTGCTTGATAGTATCCCAAACATCTTGACAAAACTTCATGTATGGCATCAGTGGCCTTGCAGGAGGCTCTGGTGGCTCCAAATTGTTATTATGCATCCTGAAAGATTAGGGATCATTCATGTATTACATAATCACCTAGGGGGAGGGAGGGAGGGGGTTTCCGAATGATTACGTTACATGTTATTGTAACAAATACAACTACTGTAAACTTGATTACAAGGGGGAGGGGGGGTTGAAATCAGCCAAAAATTGATTACGTAATACCTTAGTGGTAGAAATTAAGAAGTGTACTATTTAAGGCAGTAAGCAATTTTATTGCCTTAAATAGTACACTCCTTAAATTCTACAAATCTTAATTTCTACCTACCGTAATTTGTACAATACCAAAATCTTAGAAAATTTTGTTAAAGTAAAGATACGTACATCTATACCTATCTTTTCTTCCACTACAATATTAAGGCATTCTATTTTCTCTCAATGTAGGTCAAGAATTTTTCAGCGAAAGCATCAGTGCAGGAAAAATCAAAATTGATATGATAAACAATTATCACTCGATAAAAATTATAGGCATTTCTTCAGCTTCTTCGTCTTCCTGTTCATCTTTCATAATCCATATCTTCCACCTCAAGCCCAATAGAACCATCTTCGATATCTTCTTCGATGTTTTTATCAGGAAAGTGGAAACAAGGCCTTAAAAATTTCAGCGGAATCATCGGCCAATCTTTTAATCAAACGGAGGCAGTGAAACGTTGCAAAGACCCGTTTGCTAATCTGTTTCTCTAGAACGTCTTGTTTTACTTTTGTCTATTATATTTCATAGATCCCAAATGACTTGAATTCAATGGAAAAAATCTGCCCTCTTCTTGTTTTCATATCGATATTTTTGGTTGAAAATTGGTGAAACGAAGTGATATTTAGTCCTAGATTTGCCTGATTTTTGTAGAAATTCTACTGTCTTAATTAGTACACTTCTTAATTAGTATGTCCTTAATAAGTACACATCTTAATTTCTACCACTAAGGTATATGAACGATCCCTTATAACCAATCATTATAATACCCATGGTTTGAAATTTGCTTACTAATTTGAATCTATATAACAACAATTAAAGAATAACTTAATTAAATACTTTCGTAGTTAATGAAAACAGGATGGCCAGCAAGAATACAGCATAAATACTGCATACACTTCTCAGATCCCCAAAAGCAGACAAAATCAAAACTATAAAAATACTTAAAACTTTTGAGTGCTAGTTTAAATCATAAAACTTTCTTCATGTTCTCACCAAGACAAGTATCTTGGTAACATTGTGGATACAATAGTTCTGGGAGACCCAATACCCATCCTTATAGTAACAAGCTAGAAGGGGCATAAGGGGTCAAAATAACTCTGTCTTGTCTTGCCACCAACTGATATCAGATATATCGTGATATTCACATTGCTGATTGCAGTCAATAGTAAATAGGATATTAGGATGATGTAGCAGAATGAGCCTTCGTAGGGTTGCTTTATTGTTCAAACCAGTTTATTGTTCTAACCAGCATCCTTTTTTTCATGGCAGATGCGCCGTCGTTTCAGCTGCCCACGAGTGAGCCTCAGGTTATCATCCTCTTGCAATAACATTTTTTCGGCTTTTTCTTTTTCTTTTCGTTCTTTTTGTTTTTGTTGCTCTTTAGCAGCCACATAAGCTTGACATGATTGTTGATAAATTTTAGTTGCAGAGAGATGTTCAATTTTAGCAATTTCATACTCATCAATATATGTTTGTTTTTCATCATTATAGTAGGCGCAAAAAGTAATGAGCAGCCTAAGATCGCGAAGTGTCAATTTTCGCGCGTTCCGTCACAAGGAAATCCATTAAAGTATAGATTACGACTAACGACTGCGGGCGTTGTTATTTTTGCGTGACCCTGCGTTGTGCGCGGCTCCGCGAATTCGAGTTGCGAATGCGCGGAGAAAAATAACATCTCCGTTTCTGGAGAAGTGGAGAAATCCCTATTGGATAACATACCTCTTCACTGGCTTATAAGAGCTCATTACAAAGTTACAAGGAAGAGAAAGCTAATAATAGCTATGATCTTATGTGTAGACAGGGTAATGTTTCATTTGTTTTGACAGTACTGTGCTGCTCCAATTTCCCGCTCAGTTCTTGGTCTATCGATGTTTCGTTGTATACCTAGCTTTATTGCATTGCGAATTCCTATTCACTCCGAGGTTCTTTTGGTTGGCAGCTTTCAAATTTGACTTAACCTTAAATGTTGTGTGTCGATAATGTCAGATGTTGGACTTGGAGTGAAACGGGTGGAATGGTCCATGGCTGATGAGAGTGCAAGAGAGATGAGTGGGCGAGTCAAAGAATTAGAATAGCTAATGGGATAGTGCGATGTAAAGTGAGATGAGTGGGTGAGTCATGGGATGGCTGATGGGATAGTGCGATGTGGAGTGAGATGAGTGGGTGAGTCATGGGATGGCTGATGGGATAGTGCGATGTAAAGTGAGATGAGTGGGTGAGTCATGGGATGGCTGATGGGACGGTGCGATGTAGAGTGAGATGAGTGGGCGAGTCATGGGATGGCTGATGGGATAGTGTGATGTTGAGTGAGATGAGTGGATGAGTCATGGGATGGCTGATGGGACTGTGCGAAGTAGAGTGAGATGAGTGGGTGAGTCATGGGATGGCTGATGGGATAGTGTGATGTAGAGTGAGATGAGTGGGTGAGTCATGTGGGATGGCTGATGGGATAGTGTGATGTTGAGTGAGATGAGTGGATGAGTCATGGGATGGCTGATGGGACTGTGCGAAGTAGAGTGAGATGAGTGGGTGAGTCATGGGATGGCTGATGGGATAGTGTGATGTAGAGTGAGATGAGTGGGTGAGATTGTGATGGCTGATGGGATAGTCTGCGGTGTAGAGTGAGATGAGTGGGTGAGTCATGGGATGGCTGATGGGATAGTGCGATGTGGAGTGAGATGAGTGGGTGAGTCATGGGATATGGGATGGCTGATGGGATAGTGCGATGTAAAGTGAGATGAGTGGGTAACTGTGCACAACATGAATCAGTTTCGGACCGAAAGTGCTGTATAAATTTGACCATTTCACTCATAAAACCACTTGTGAAAGTCCAATCGATTCCAAAATTTGCATGGACACAGTTTATGGCATAAAACGGCGTCTGTGAAAATTTGAAGCAATTTCATCCAAAAATGGCCAAGCTATAACAGGATTTAATAATCAGTTTCGGACCGAAACTGCCAGTTTCGGTCCGAAACTGATTTTATTTTAATTTTGCAATATCTTCTTTATTTTCGGATGAAAATGCTTCAAATTTTCACAGGCGCTGTTTTATGCCATAAACTGTGTCCATGCAAATTTTGGAATCGATTGGACTTTCACAAATGGTTTTATGAGTGAAAATGGTCAAAATTGCGCCAACAGTACTTTCGTCAGAACTGATTCATGTTGTTACAGTGAGTCATGGAATGGCTGATGGGATAGTGCGATGTGGAGTGAGATGAGTGGGTGAGTCATGGGATGGCTGATGGGATAGTGTGATGTAAAGTGAGATGAGTGGGTGAGTCATGGGATGGCTGATGGGACGGTGCGAAGTAGAGTGAGATGAGTGGGTGAGTCATGGGATGGCTGATGGGATAGTGATGTAGAGTGTGATGAGTGGGCGAGTCATGGAATGGCTGATGGGATAGTGATGTAGAGTGAGATGAGTGGGCGAGGGATGGCTGATGGGGTAGTGCGATGTAGAGTGAGATGAGTGGGCGAGTCATGGAGTCATGGGATGGCTGATGGGATAGTGCGATGTAGGAGTGAGATGAGTGGGTGAGTCATGGGATGGCTGATGGGATAGTGCGATGTAAAGTGAGATGAGTGGGTGGGTCTGATGGGATAGTACGTGTAAGTGAGATGGGTGAGTCATGGGATGGCTGATGGGATAGTACGTGTAAAAGTGAGATGAGTGGGTGAGTCATGGAATGGCTGATGGGATAGTCTTGCGATGTGGAGTGAGATAGGTGGGTGAGAGTCATGGGATGGCTGATGGGATAGTGTGATGTAAAGTGAGATGGTGGGTGAGTCATGGAATGGCTGATGGGACAGTGCGATGTAGATTGAGATGAGTGGATGTGATGTGAAATTGAGATGAGTGGATGTGATGAAATTGAGATGAGTGGGTGCGATGTGGAGTGAGATGAGTGAGGGATAGTTTTCTCGCCTTATTATTTTCAATTTTGAGCCAATAAACAAAATTGGAAATATGTCCAATCGACACCATGATCTTTGTCCCATGGTTTAGTAATAATAGTGGATCCATTGGACAAAGATAACAAACTGATGTTCTACTGCCGAATGAGTTTGTCGAATATGCCCATTGGATCCATTGCTTCATTGGGCATGGCCATTGATCATCAAAAATGGTTACAATCCAGCGGAATTCTTCTACCTCTTTTACCTGCATGACTGCACAATACTTCTGTATTTCAGGATGGTAGACATGCAATAATATGGCCGTGCAGGATGGTTTTTGTGCAAATAGATCTGCCATGGCTCACTGCATAGTACGACTGCATGGTACGACTGATTCTACCTTCAGACGATGACATTCCACGCACAACTGATGCTCCGACATCTCCGGATCGGACGGTTCGAAAACGGAACCACACTGCCGGCTGCAGCTCAACATGTATAGGCCATGTCACATTGGTATTGAGGAATTTGGACACGCAGTAACATGGCACTCCAACGAGTGTGTGTGTAAGGTGTGCTGAGTACATGATATTGTAGACGTTTCCAACTTTCCTGTACGTTTCCAGCTCCCCAGCAAGTTTCAAATTACCTGTCATACCAAGATGTATCTCTTGTGGCTTGTACATAATGTAGAGCTCTTACAAACAGTTACTGTTTCTTGTCTCATACTGTGATTTGATTACCAGGATATATCATCAGATTACTTGGAATTCTCTGCTCTTCAGGCAGAGGCATGTACCTCAAATCGATCAAAACACAAGTTGTCAGTATAGAAGAGGGCATTTGGCTGGCTGAACGCATTTCGTGAGCTAAAATGAATGATACTGATAGTCGATTATGAAGACAAGTCCGAGAATTTTTTTTTCTAGGATGATTGAAATTATGTTGTAAATTTTGTACCAATGAAAAATGAAGCGTAATTATTAGAGATAATACGAACAGTTGAATTTTAATTTGATGCACTATTTTATGGTTGATGCCTTGCATTTGCAATATGCCAATATCTCGTATACGAGGGGTTAAATATGAGAACATTGTGATTGAGATACAGCGCGGAAAAGAAACGCGCGCGTTCGATGATTGCGTCAAGTATCAATTATGTGATTACCGTAACATCACGTGCCGTGAACTGGAGCACGTGACGTCCACTAGAGCGCTGATTGGTCGGGTGATCCTGACCAATCACAGAGCGCGTACAAACTCTGCTCATTACTTTTTGCGCCAACTATACTCATGTCCCTCCATTGTTTGCCAATCATTTTTCCTATTTCACCAACTTTCAACTCTGGATGATCTTGTTTGATTGTGACCCAAACATGTTTTGAATATCTCATGAATGGTGTCAGTGGTCTTTTGGGGGGCTTTGGTAGTTCGTTATCTGGCATCCTGAGGATTGCTTTAGATGAGATATTGATTGATTGAAAACCCTTGTGAGGGCACCGCTAAGGGCTTCTAAATATATTATATGTATCCATAAAAATATATATAACTGCAATACAATCAGTAAACGAATTCATGTTAACAATGTAGTGCCTGTCACTTAAATGAAAAAATGCTTTTCCCATATTTACAAAGCACTGAACATGCAGCGAAGATATAATGAAAGAAAACCAATTCAGTTTTGTGTATCAAAAATATGAGCGCTAAAACTGTTCATTCCAATATTAAATTAGATAACATATTATGGAGCATTCCAATTTATAGAAAATAACATAAATATTTGATTTAAATTTTGAATATCTATAATTGATTGACATGACTGGAATAATGTTTCCTTGAGTTCCCAACAGGAACTGAAAATGAAAAACTCAACAGAAAATTTGAAAATCTTACAATTCACCCTAGAAATAAACATACTGTAAAAAATTCAGTGAGATCAGAAATGCAGAATTATCTCTCCAAATTTATTTGTCGTACTTTGTCTGACGTTGACAGAGTGACAGACCCTTTCGAGAATCATGAACGGCGCTGACACCTGCCGCTTCGAAACTGGCGTCAACGGGTCATACATCGTTCGACAAGTCGTTGGTCGTATACGATGTAAATTGACCAGCTTGCCAGACGTTGTCTTGTCTACCCCATATTTTTCAACGCCTGATAAAGCTTGTTCGACGTTAAAAGACCCTCTCAAGAATCAGTGCCGTGCGCGGCGCTGATTCTCATGACGCGACGCGGACGCCAGCCGCTTCGCGAGTTTGCCAGACGTTGTCTGCCCCATATTTTTTCGAGTCGGGGCGCGCGCGCGAGGCAGGGGGCCAGGCAACGCCTGGCAATCGCGAGTGGCGTAAGCAGGTCATACATCGTACAACATGGACAAAGTAAAGCCCGCATAGGTGTACGTACGTGTATGCGCGTTGCTTCCTAAGCCCGCATAGGTGTGTGTACGCGCCGCGCGCTTCCCTACGGGGAAGCGCGCCGCGCAACGCAGACAGGGATATACGTGTTTAGCAAGCGCGTTGCTTGCTAAACACGTATACCCCTGTGGCCTGTAATTTGCGTTGCGCACTTCCTCAGAAGCGCGCGGTTTCAATTTCCTTCCTAAGCCCGCGCGCTTCCCTACGGGACACCCTGTGCTGGGGAAGCGCGCCGCGCGAGCCACACAGGGATATACGTGTTTAGCAAGAGCGCCCACGAAGGGAAGGGGGCCAGGCAGGCAACGTATGGCAAAAAAGATATTTTTGATCGGTGACGTCACACCCACTCAGCCCTGTTCACATGGGAGACCTATCCATAATTTGATAATGATATTTTTAAAGCAGAAGAACACTGATTCAAATAAGATAATCATTTCTAATCTAATAAAATCTTATTCATTTTGTATTAATTAACTTTTTAATTTTATAAATCTAAAGACACCACGGCCACAATGAGTCACAGTCGATTGTATTTGTCGAATAGTCGATTGAATGGAGTGCATCGGTTGACCAATTAATTCCATTCGATCGGCCTATGTGTAACTGTGATATCTCAGGAGGTGTTTTTTGTGGATTAAAATTTTGGTTCTTACACATTACAAATTTGGTAGTGTGCAATTTGAGGATCTTTCTAATTCTCAAGTCATTACATTTACAATTACTCTAGTTAACATATGATAATGATGTAATCTTGAACTGTCATGGTGTGTGAAAAATGGGGATTTTCCGAAAAATACCCTATCACTTATTAAAACCTCCATAAATACACCTCCTAATCTACATACCCCTTATTATAATAACTTTAGCTATCTGATCTCGGGAAGTAAGTCTGTACTGTGTTATCTTTACTTCTTTGGACCAGATAAAGCTTATTTGACCGACCATCTTGCGGCTGTTTCGTCATTATCTTTCCCCGTGTCTTCAAGTTGCAATTTAGTTTTCATCGTCGTTTTGATATCTGAAAGTAAAATGATATTCAATAATCGAATAAGTATAACCAATTGCATTTCGTTGATCTTGGCAAAAACTAGAACTAAAAGTACTTAGTTATAAAAATTCCTAAAATTATTATTGAAGTATTGAATTTAAAAATTGATAGGGGATCGTTCACATAAATTAACTCCCCTTATAACTGAACATAGTCCTAACTGAAAAACTTCGTCAAACCCACCTTTTAGTTTGGTCTTTAAGAAACCCTGAGCCTGGAACAGCTGACTCACTCCTAACGGAATATAGTCAGCCAAACTCAACTGAACTCTCCCCCTATCCATTTCCCCTTCTTTTTTGTCCTCCCCGCGATCCTCCATTTCCAAGTCTGTCTTCATCTGCAGATCTGCAAAGGAAAACGTAATCTCGCAACCCAGATCCTCACGCTCCTCAGTTTGCAGACACTCCGTAGCTTCCCCAGCGGAATCTGACGAATTTTCTTCGTTCAGGGAAACATCAGTCACTTGCAGTTGCATGTTCCCAGAAACATCAGTAACTTGCAATTGCATGTTGTCAGAAACATCAGTCACTACCATGTTTTCAGAAACATCAGTCACTTGCATGTTATCAGAAACACCATTCACTTGCAATAAGTTGTCAGCCTGCTGATTTTCTGATAAAGTCAGCTCTGAATCAGCTGCTTTAATCTGCAATGCTGGTGAACATCTGTTATCAGTATCATCAGGGATGCTGCCCTCCCCATCAGATTCGTCATCCACTGATTCGTCACCATTCCAACTATTTAAAGTTGAAGTCGACGAAGTTTTACTCTTCATTTTCATAGTTCTGCAGCACTTGAAGTTGTCGACTTCAAGTTCAAGCACAGGCCGATGCTGAGAGTGAGATGATTGAGAGATTCCTGTGTGAATACTGCTGAAGGGTGACAGTGACACTGGTTGCCGTGATATGGAGGATCGACAGGCAAATGTTCGTTACTGATACTGGAAGTGAGGAACTGATCCGTTGATTTACTGATTCTCATAGCAATTAGATGGTGATTCATGCTTTCAGTTTCTGCTGACTTGCTGATACACTGATCTGAGTTTTCTTGCTGATACTTCTGTGAGCGTAAGACGTATTGGGAATGGGAAATGTCCTTTGATCATGATTCTGTTGGCTGGTCGAGGATGGAGTGTACTCCGAGTCAGGGCTTGAAATCAGGGTTGAAGTCTCATCAAATCCTCCCGCTGTCCTGAAATTAGAGATTTCTGTTAATTGTCATGACCACCATAAGTTTAAATTTTAAAATGAATATCTTCATTTTATACTCTAGTCTAAGAGATTCTCAATCATCGGACTGGAAATAATAAAATAAAATAGCCGGTACTGCACAGATTCTCTTCAATCGGGTTATGGTCTAAACACTTGAAATTGATAATCACCCCAATGGTTGATGCTGTCTACGATCAGCAAACTCTGGATCGTCATTGTCTGCAGGCACCGGGGAATACGGATCTGGTTCTCTTCAGAACCCTCGACAATAAGTTAGTGAATGTGTCTGACATCAACCCGCTACCTGGGGAGATATTTTCCATTTAATTTGGTTAAAATGCACAGGAAAGAGAACTGAGAAGAGATGGGAGGAAATTTTTAGAAAAAATCAAATGTATGATCATGAGTTTAACGCCGTCACGACAAATTAACACCCTTACGACACAGTGTCAAAGTAATGCAGTCACGACACAGTAACTCCGTCACAACAAAATAACACAGTCACAGTAGCGATACAAAACCGTAGTTTACTGAAGAAAATTACATCTTCGATCCGCAGCTAAACTAAAACAACAACGCATGCTCAAAAACTCAAAGTAAAATGTGCTCCATACAACTTGTATAAGAGTCATTGCCTAGAGGCACATCAAAAGACAGTACAATTTACTACTCATAGCCATACCAATGGTATGATGTATGGTATTGGCATGCCACCCCATACATGACATTCTTCAACCTATGACTTAAACTTTTAACTAAGAATATGACAGTAAAATCTAGTACTCTAGTAGAACCACTCACATGCATACCACAGCATGATCTTCTGTACTAGCAGTAGCAGTTTTACTTTTCTAAAATAAAACAAAAACTTTTCTCACTGACGAAGGTTGGTCAGATTACTGCAATTCTGGGGTGTGAGTAAATATCACGACTTATGAAGCATACAAAAACTGACTGCAACTATGATGTGTAACCTATGTTAGTACCTACCTATGTATTCTTATCTATAAACCACAGTACAGAAGTGCTGTGGTTTGATCCGTCCATATCTCTGTGTTACAAATGACAACATAATATGAACCAAAATACGTGCATTCATAGACAACGACACAACGCAACTATGCAAGGTCATTTCATATGTATATCTCTCTGGGAATCCATTGGCAAATGACCTTACAAATCTCATATTGATATGATTCAGGTGTAGGTATAATGTAGACATAATTATCTGATTAAGTCATTTGTACATCACAATGTACACGTCCGAATCAGATCATCACATCCTTATCCGAGTTATTGGGAACATACCTTTCAATTTCATATAAACTTGGTACAACATTGTATACACTATACATTTGTACATACACTACACTATACATTGTTATACACTATTTTATACACTGTTTTTGCGCGACAGTAAAACTAGTATGTTTTACCTCATGTCTATCAACCTTTTGTTAATTGTAATAACCACACCCAGTATAGTCAACCCAGGCCCAATTAGTGCAACGTTCAGACCACTTAAAGTTTTCTACAATAATGTCCAAGGCTTTGTAAACCCAAATCACCTTAAGTCTGACTCCCCTCCATTGAATATGAAAAAAGTCCACGAACTTCATGGCTTTATTTTCACTGAAAAACCTGATATTATCATTCTAAATGAAACCTGGCTAAAGAAATCTATTCTAGACAACGAAATTTTTCCTCCTGATTCTTATAAAATTTATAGAGCCGACAGGTCCGGTGAAACACATCCCTGGGATCCAAGCAACCCTAAAAAATACCGTAGGTTTGGTGGTGGTGTTTTAATAGCGCATCGACTTGACATAGCCTTAGAAAGTACCAGAGTTAGTTCGGTGAAAGCATTAGCTGAAATTTTAACATTGAATTTCAAACTGCCAACAGGTAAAAGGTTAAATCTCTCAACATTCTATCGTGTTGGTAACCTTGGGCTTGAAAATTTTGAATCTGTTAAAACATATCTCACCACTCTGGCTGCTAAGAAAAAATTAGACAAACATATCCTCATCGGGGACCTAAATTTCCCTGAAATTTCGTGGCCTGACGAAAGCACCTCCGTTGAGCTGCATAAAAAGTTTGTCAATTTATTTATGCTTGATCTCAACCACTCTCAACTGATAACTAAACCGACTCATAAAAACGGGAATATGCTTGATTTACTATTCACCAATGTTCCAGAGTTGATTGAAGATGTTAGTGTAATGGGTTATAAAGAGGCCTGCTCATCAGATCATTTTGGAATTAAATTCTCGCTAAAAGTTAATATAGCACATAAAAAATTTCCAAAGAGATCAATGTATAATTATCATAAAGCTGACTGGAAAAATCTAAATTATGATATGAAGAAATTAGACTGGGATAGAATTATTGGCAGTCACGACCCATGCGAATCCTGGGAAATTTTCAAAACAGTCCTGAGTAAGCTATGTGACAAATATATTCCTAAAAAGTCTATCAAATATCAATTTCAACCACCATGGTTTGACTCGGACTGTGCAAAGGTACTTCGAGAAAAGGAAAAGTGGAGGGCCAAAGCAAATTCCTCAGCTGGTACAGAGGAGGATCACAAAAAATTTCGACAACTAAGAAGTGATTTTAAGAAAGTTATGGACGAGAAAATGAGATTAAGTGTAGAAGATGATACCGACCCAGCCCTCGTCTCGAAGAAATTTTGGAGGCATGTCAAATCCAAAACTAAGTCAACAAGAATACCTGAAACTGTACACTACAAAGGTAAGTATCGCACGAAACCTTCTGATCAAGCCGACTTATTTAATGCCTTCTTCTGTGACCAGTTCTCTGATAAAAGCAAATACGATATTGACATTGATATGAGTGCCAATAGAAGTTTTCTAGACCTAGAATTCCATGTGTTGGATGTCATGTTACTATTGAAAAATGTCAACCCGAATAAAGCCGCCGGCCCTGATGGTATCCATGGTATGGTTCTTAAAAACTGTGCTTCTAGTATAGCCAAACCACTTACGCTGCTTTTTAATATATCCTTCGTCTCAGGAATTATTCCAAACGACTGGAAACTTGCTTCCGTTGTGCCAGTGCATAAAAAAGAAGATAAGGGCTGTGTCGGTAATTATAGACCAATTTCTTTTGTCAATTCTAAGTCATGTACAACACAGATGGTCCCTTTTATACATGACCTTAGTCTTAATATCAATAAAGGGACTACTGCTAATATAATTTACTTCGACTTTGCGAAAGCCTTTGACAGTGTGTCTCATGACATCATCCTACATAAACTGAAGTATGAATTTAATATCGATGGGCTTATGCTTAGGTTCATCAAGTCTTATCTGGAAGGTCGACTGCAGCAAGTGGTCATAGGAGGAGCCACATCGACCCCTCCAGTGTAGATTCAGGTGTGCCGCAGGGTTCCATCCTCGGCCCGCTCCTATTTGTATTATTTATTAACGACATGTTTTCCTGTATCTCTGAGGGAACCCAAATTGTTTTGTACGCTGACGACACTAAAATATGGAGGAAATCATCACATCGGATGATCATTTTGCTCTCCAGACTGATATAGATAACCTCCAGGCTTGGGCCACCAAAAACAAGATGAAATTCCACCCTTCAAAATGTAAAGCCCTATCAGTCACAAACAAAATCAATATCCTACATAATCTCCCATGTACAGTATTTAATTATAAACTCGGTCGTGTTTTTTATTGATTATGTCGACTCTCAGAAGGATCTGGGAGTATATGTTAATGGGAAACTCTCATGGAAGGATCACTGTGATAAGCTTGTTGCTAACGCCCGGTCTAAACTAGGGTTGTTAATGCGTACATGCCATTTTACATTGGATAGAAAACAAAAGAGAGTATTCTACCTAAGTATTGTTCGTTCAATTTTTGAACATTGCTCCATTCTATGGCGTCCTTTAAGTAACAATCAAATAGCACCTTTTGATGGCATTCAAAAACAGGCTATAAAATGGATTCTTGGTGAGAGGTTTAATCATTATACTGATAGTGAGTATTTTGAAAAACAGAGAGAACTGTCTATATTACCTATTAAGATGAAATTCTATCTTAATGATCTCTGCCTATTTTATAAAATTATCAATAATCTTGTCATCATTAACCTCCCAGCTGAATTTGAACTCCTAAACCCTGATGAGCTACGGTATACACGGAAAAATTCTGCTGTTATTAATAAGGATGATAAAACCAGGATTAAGTGTACTATTAAAAAAGTGTCGGAGGGTTTTAAAAAATCATTCTTCTGGAGAACAATGGAAATATGGAACAAGATTCCATATACCATTAGGCAAGTTCCTGCCATCTCGACATTCAAGGGACAGATTACCAAATTCCTGTGGGAAGCCCAAAATGGCTGGCCGGATTGAACATTAATTTTACTGTGTCATATTGAGCATTATGCTATGAGATAATTCGATAGGTCAGGAATGACAGCTCCCGCGACGTAAGTGATACAGAATTTTAACTTTAAAGGGTCCAAGGTGATAAGGTAAGAACTTCTTAGGTTTTCTAGTTCGAGTCCAAAAAAAATGCTGCTGCTTTAAGGTAACTGATTGATCATTTGTCGACTGACCTGTGACACCACATTTCTCATTACTTTTTTATTCATAGTAGCCCAATAGGACCTATTTATTTTATATCATCTCAGAAGACATGACCTAGGGCTGTATTCTGCCTCAATAAGCTATCGATCTTTTTTGACCCATTTCCGACCACGCCCATTTTTTGCGTATGGAATTTTTGAGGCCAAAATGCGATTTCTCAATGATTCTCAATATATGGCTTGTGGGTACTCTAAACCTATGTTTTCTGGGACGGGGAATCGATTCCAAGCATTATGTAAGCGCTGTCGGCCTTTCTTGGCCCATTTCTGACCACGCCCACTTTTTGCGTACATGAAGTTCTTGAGGCCAAAATGTCATTTCTCGATGATTCACAATGTATGGCATGTGGGTACTCTAAACTCATGTTTTCTGGCATGGGGAATCGATTCCCAGCATAATCTAAGTGCTATCGACCTTTCTTGACCCATTTCTGACCACACCCACTTTTTTGTGTATGGAAGTTGTGAGGCCAAAATGTAATTTCTCGATAATTCACAATATATGGCTTGTGGGTACTCTAAACCCATGTTTTCTGGGACGGGGAATCGATTCCGAGCATTATCTAAGCGCTATTGACCTTTCTTGGCCATTTCTGATCACGCTCACTCTTTGAGTACATGGAATTCTTGAGGCCAAAATGCCATTTCTCGTTGTAAAAGGCATGTGGTTTGATCTTAAGACATGTGGGTGATCTGAACGGAAACCAAACTTTCCTGAGGCAGTGAGGCGGGCAATCTATTTCATATTCATTATTTACTTCCATGAACATTTCCAAGCCGATTCCAGGTCACGCCCATTATTCAATTATTGTGCATATAGAATATATTTAGGCCGAAACCGGCGAAATATTATTTTCTGATTATGATTCGAGAGACATATTATGGCGATGATTATTTCGATCCAATCGCCATCCCACTATCCCAGCTCTGACGACCATTTCTGACCCATTTCTCAGAAATGGTCGAAATATTATAGTATTCAAAGAAGACATCCCACATACAAAAGAAGAGGCTGTCAGAAATTTTCTGACCCCTTCTTTTGTATGAGATGTCTTCTTAATACTCATACTATAGTTGTTCTGTCCTGAAATCTTCACACGAGAGTGAACCCTGTGTCAGCATCATCAGAGAAATGATCATCTGGTGAGAGTAAACACCAGTATTGGAATCGAATACTCATCCTGCATGCTGAGCTAATCCATCAGATAATACACTGATACAAGTCCTGGACCTGATACTTCTAACATATCTACTCTCTACATCCTCCTTACCCATAACTATGCTTCCATCTATCTGGAAGCCCATCTTGGATCCTCAATTGTCAACTGCCACTGTCGGATGTACTTAGACCATCTTACCATCCTTTACATTGGCCTGATTTCTATTTAAAAAAGAAGGATCGCCAGCTAGACTGACGTCATGGCTGAATCGTGACTTGTAGTGAACCTCTACTTACTAGAACACACATGACTCAGCTGGACCACAAACATCAGTGACTCATTCAAAGAGACACTCCAACTTCACCTTCTATAACTTCGTGCCACCTTGCAGTTAAAGTTAAGCAGACATCCATAGACTACAAAATCACATCCTTCCGCCTGAAGAGACAGCTTGGTCTGTATATATGATGAGTAAAGTACTCATAAAATGATAGGAAGTACCTTGCAACAGTTTAAGTTACATGCAGTTACCTCGACTTCAATTCCACAGTCGGGAACTTGAGTTTGTTGACGAACCAGATTCCACCCTGGTTTCATGTACCTAAGTCAAACTAAGCCATACAAACTGTCTAGGATTTTTCATTCGTGGCCTTCCGAAATTCGAATTTAACGAGGTACTTAGGTATGGTCGACCACTCGACCATACCTAAGGAAGTCAGTACTTCAGTTTAGTCGGAAATTCACGACTGACCAAAGGCATAGTCAGACCATGTACCTTAGATACATGGTCGACTACATGGTCGTGTAGTCTACACATATCTCTGGCCCATACCTTTAAGCCTTTGAGTAGATGAAAGCTAGATGGATTCTCAGTCGGCAAAAAATTGGGGCGGGAAGGGAGGTTGGTGCAACCAAATTACTTGATTAAGATTCACTGACCATTTTGGTCTAACTCCCACTGAGTCCTTTGCTTACCCATTCACTCGGTCAGACTGTTTGCGGAATCCGGATCAGAGTTTCGCCAGAATTGCCTTGATGAAAATATGGAAATGGCATTGTTCTATGAGGTCAGTGAAGAAGGCCAATGACTAGGATGGTCCAGACTTGCTTCTTCAAACTTTAAAAGTTCAACAGCAGCGCTCGAGTTAACGGAGAAAACAGTGGAACTGTTAGCATCCAGATTCCAGATAGAAAGGAGTAAGTAAAAAGATTGCATGACATTTAAAAAGTCGAATTATCGAAAATGGCTGGGCGTTGTCAGAAATTGGGCATGAATTGTTAATAGCTCTTATATCATGTATGAAGGATCGATTCTCCATCCAAAAAACATAGGATTAGAGCACCCACAAGCCATATATTGTAAATTATCGAAAAATTATGACATTTTGGCCTCAAGAATTCCATGTACGCATAAAGTGGGCGTGGTAAGAAATGGGTCAAGAAATGTCAATAGCGCTTAGATAATGCTTGGAATCGATTCCCCGTCCCAGAAAACATAGGTTTAGAGTACCCACATACCATATATTGTGAATCATCGAGAAATGACATTTCAACCTCAAGAACCTCATTTATGCAAAAAGTGGGCGTGGTCAGGAATGGGTCAAGAAAGGTCGATAGTGCTTAGATAATGCTTGGAATCGATTCCCCGTCCCAAAAAACATAGGTTTAGAGTACCCAAAAGCCATATATTGAGAATCATTGAGAAATGGCATTTTGGCCTCAAAAATTCCATACGCAAAAAATGGGCGTGGTCGAAAATGTTTCAAGAAAGATCGATAGCGCTTAGATTATGCTTGGAATCGATTCCCCGTCCCAGAAAACATAGGTTTAGAGTACCCACATGACTTATATGAATGTAAACTTGGATTTTCGATTTTTCACCAAAATTTCCCACTGTCAAAAAAGGGCGTGGCCCTCCTGAAATTTCCTCAAGGGTAGAACCTTAACACTTTTGGAGACCTTCATGGGACCCATTAGAACACATTCCAACACTAAAACCTTTGTAAATAATTTTTGCACAGACTATCTCTATTTTTCTCTTATAAATATTTTAAATTCTTTTTTAGTTAGATAGATCTTTGAAATTTTAACCAATTTTCGACCAAACTTTTAACCCAATTTTAACCGAATCCTGACTCAGGGTTTACTTCATTTGTTATTTAATAATTGAGTTTTAGTATTTGTTTACTTATAGCTTTTTATGGGCACCTAAATATCTATTTATTTATCTTGCGGCTCTTATATTTATCTATACAAATATAAGTTGATTGTTTTTATTTGAGGGGAACACTGTTATTATGGCTCGGCTGTGTTGTGTTCCCCAAGTTATATGTTGCTTTAATAAGTAGGAAATTTTAAAAAGTGACATTGTATACATATTACTGCAATATATGATTTGAACCTTTCAAATAAAAAAAAAATACAATGTACATTGTATTCATTACACTAACAGATTTACCCTTAAGTTTAGGAACAAATCATTCAATGAATTGGGAATGGGATAAATAATTTAAAATATTTGACAATTTTCATCAGCTCATAAACGTGACTGCTTCCCAGTTAATAAATCAGCAACCCATTAATTCAGCAATACCATTCATTCAGCAATACCATTCATGACATGGGATACATCGAAATTTGGAAATTTTCCATTGCCAGGAAAAAATGGTCAACCCTGTTAAATAAATGAATACTAATTCTTAACGATTAAGGATTGAAAAAAGAAAATACCTTTTAAATGTTATCCGGTTAATCTCTAGAAATAACCTGATCGATAATGCAGATAAAAATTCAATATCTTATTATCTCGTTACAGATAAATGAAATTAGTGATATTCCTATCCCCCTTCAAATTTCATCGATCAAAGAAATTTAAAAATTGATGCTTTCGACATGTAAAAACTGTTCATTTTTTAGGGATTTTATAGCATCAGAAAACATTCAAGTCCATACACAGTTAAACAGCGAACTAACTACTAAAGAGCTTCCCATATCAATGATAAAATAAATGAGAGTCAGCACAGAATGATATGTGTGTAAATTTTTTCCCAAAACCAAAAAGGATTTGGTTGTGATGGTCCGCGGCGGTTTTAAGGCGTTCAAAATGATATGAGAAAGAACGACGGTTAAAACTGCTGCAACGTCACAATATACAGCATTCACGTAACTTGAATGCATCGAAAAAGTGCCGTTGCGGCAGTTTTAACCGTCGCGTTCTTTCTCATATCATGGGTTTTACAGTAAAGAACGCCTTAAAACCGCCGCGGAGTCGCGGACCATCACAACCAAATCCTTTTTGGTTTTGGGAAAAAATATCACCCTTTTTCTGTGCCGAGATATTGAAATTTGGCGTCAAATCGCGCGTAAAAATTTGCGTTACCTAGCATTACTGATGACGTCACAATTACGTCATAAAATTAGATAAGCTATCTGAGACCCATTCATTAACACAATTGGGACTATGACCGACAACATATCCAAAGATAAAGTTCTGGGGTTGTCCCGTTCTCTCTCCACTAGCTTCACAAGTTTTGCCATTTTTTGGGATTTTTTTCGTGTCAAAGTGTTTCAAACAATCGCATATATCTCAATGATGCTGGGGAGCTTAGAACTTTTCAACCACATTTTTAAAAAGTTCATCAAATTTCCTTTCCACGTTAGGAGGAGCATTTTTTCCTATCTCGAAAGCTTCATACCGAAAAATTGCGTTGAAAAACGACTATTTTTGGGAAAATCGACATTAGAAATTCTCAGTTTTGTGACGTCATTATGACATCATTATCGTGACGTAAAATAGTTTTTAAGGGCATTTTTCGCAAGTTCTATCCTTCTACTTTCCAACGCTGGGTCGATGAGCTCTGTATCTTTTATGGTTCCCGAGATATCGCCTTTTAAATAAGGTACACTTCTCGCACTAAAGCGTCATCTCTCGTATATGTATCAGCGTCGTAACCCTTTTTAACAAGAACACCCTCAATTTTGGCGATTTCAAGAAGTTATAACTCAGCCATTTCTGAACGAATTGATCTCAAATTTAAAACTCCGAGCGCGCGCACAGCGAAGGCGCGGAAACTCAATTTTCAATTAATTTGATCGTCGGGAACGTACCGTAAAAATTTTTGAAATTCGGCGAATCCATGAAAACATATAGTTGGGGGCTGGCAAGCGCAGCGATGCGTACGCATCGCGTGTACGATTTCGGTGTGAATAAGTTGTTATAACTTGGTCATTTTTTATCCAATTGATCTGAAATTTTGACAGTTGCGCCTTTGACCCTCGAAGAAGCGACGTATCGATTTTAGTGGAAATCCAACCAGGGGAAATTCCCCAAATTGCTTCGTGAAAATTAATGAAATTTCTACCGTCAGAATCGACGTGCAATGCTCGCCC
Source organism: Beroe forskalii (assembly GCA_011033025.1). Classification (NCBI taxonomy): domain Eukaryota; kingdom Metazoa; phylum Ctenophora; class Nuda; order Beroida; family Beroidae; genus Beroe; species Beroe forskalii. The sequence continues at coordinate 231,890 of WFMF01000072.1, read as the reverse complement.
TCGGACCCTTCGGGTCCTCGGGCTCGCGCTCGGGCCTTCGACCCTCGCACTGTAACTTGTAAGGTTCGCCGTCCAAAGCTCGCCCTCGGGCCCTTCGGGCCCTCGGGCTCGCAAACCGCCGCGGGGGGCTTGCCAGCCCCCTGATAACCGTTGTGTCACGACCTTTTGTGGCGCGATGCATTAGTATTGCCCCGCGCATGGGTACTTTTTCCGTTTCGCGGCAAGTAATATTTATAGCACGCCAATGTTTTGCATAGAAAGTGCATATGCGTCCTGTAAGATGTGCCGCGAAAAAGTACCCAAGCACGGCGTTGAACACTGCGCCTCAAAAGCTCGACACACCAGAGTTACTGATACTCGCGCCCTTCAAGTTCAAGTTCAGAAGTGTGCATGAAAATCGTCAACGAGGGTCCAAAAATGGGATGCAGATATAATTAAATGATATAAAATTGACACGGGATTGAATGAATAATCACACGGGATTGAAGAACATCCCTTAACCGAGTCCATAGGTCAGGCACTGCAGCGCCATTGAGAGTTTTGACTTGAGCATGGAGTAGGAGCGGTAGAGCGGGATGGAGATACGTTGTCCACAGGTCGAGGACATGGGCAGAGCGTTCCTACTGTCGTGCTGAATGTCAATGGTGATGCTGATCCGGTCACGTGTCCGTTCCGTGTTGTGGTCAAGAGGGGGCAGGCTCGAACTTCCTGAAATTGTAGGGTTCAAGAGTTCTTGGTTATCTGAAATTAAGTGAAAAGTGGCAGGTGTCAAAACCCAAAATCATAGGAGCAGGATTAGAATTCTCATAATTCAGGAAAATAATGAACTTTCATGTTTGCATCTTATAAATCACTGCCAACCATTACCCGTAGCAAAGTAAAGGAGTTGCTGCCGTTCCTTCTGAGTCATGTCCTTAACAATCCTCCAGAACCACCGTTTAAACTGCTCCAGGCGCTTCTGGCTGCACCCGATGCTGTTGACGAAGGTGATGATGCTGCAGAGCTTGTCGAAGGGAATGTCCCCGCAACCACCCGATAGAAGCAGTGTGAGGTCTTCGGCTGATAGTCCTGAGAATGAGGGGGAATTGATTTTACCATTAGTTGTACACATGTATACATGTACACATGTACACATGTATACAATGTATACATGTATACTAAACATGGATCGATCGATAAAACGCTCAAAAATATTGTACTTCTGACAGAAATTGTATGAAAAGTTATTGTCGGCACTGAAAAATGCGCGGCTTTATCAATCTCTTCATCGAACGATGCATCTGCATTGTGCACTCATATGGGTAACCAGACGTTGTCAGACCCCTGAGACAGGGTCAGACCCCGTCTTTCATGTGGGGAATAGTGAAAAAAATGGGAGGAAATCGATAAACCATTCAGGTTGAATCGTAAAGAGGTGTCCATCATTCCAGCCACAATAACTTTTTTAGAACTTCTGTCGACAGTACAATATTTCGCGGTTGGATCGCGTATCGATATCTGCGTCTTATCAGCTTTGAGCTACCCTTATGATCCCAATATCGTCATGAGAGTCACCAGAGTAATAACTGCTTCCTCATTGGAAACACCAAAAACAACTTCACTCTATTTGACACTAACCTGCCAGAACGTGACGTGGTATGATGTCAGAGAAGCCCTGCTTGAGCGCTGTCAGTTCCACCACCACACTCTCAACCATGAGCTGTTCTGAGTAGCCCTGGAAAAGTGGAAAAAATGGTGAGTTGAGAGTGAGAAATGAGAGGTGAAATGGGACACAGGTGAGTTTGGGGCGAGGTGAGGAAAGAAGGGTGAGATGGGAGACAGGTGAATTGAGAGTGAGAAGGAGAGGTGAGATTGGAGACAGGTGATGTGGGTGAGGTGAGGAAGGAAGAGTGAGATGAGAGAAAGGTGAGTTTGGGGTGAGGTGAGAGCCTGCAACAGGTGAGGAAGGAGATGTGAATTTGGGTGAGGTGAGAGCAGATGAGAGCAGGTGAGGGGAGGCGATGAATTCGAGAAGGGGATGTATTATCTAGTCAAGAGAAACGTGCAGTTTTCAACATCACCATCAGTCTATCGATTACCAGCTATCTTTATGCACTGCAGACTGTTGTAAAAGTTCAGGATTACAAGTTTATGAGGGTACACGCTTATGAGGGTACACTGGTATTCCATATTAGGGAACATGTTTATCAGAGTACAAGTTTATCAGGGTACACGGGTATTAGGGTAAACGGGTATTAGGGTACATGTGTATTAGGGTACACGGGTATTAGGGTACAAGGTACCTGAATGTACTGCTCCACGTTGAGTTTAGTGAGGGGAATGTCACTTCCTCCAGGTACCAACTCCCTCACTCTCCCGTTCACTTCCACTTCCAGGGTACAAGGATACACCTCCACGAATTCCTCTTCAGTCATCCACTTAGCATCGTTCAGCATCGCTCTCAAACCTGAATCACAAAGAAATGTTTTATTTCATCCACTTAGCATCGTTCAGCATCGCTCTCAAACCTGAATCACAAGGAAATGTTTTACTTTCATCCACTCAGTATCATTCAGTGTCGCTCTTGAAACCCAAGCAAAATGTTTTATTTCCATCTATGAACAGCGCTCTCAGATCTGAGATTGAGTTGATTTCAATAATTCTAAGAGTTTCGGTATAAGGCATATCATATCTATTTTAGCAAATATTTCTGGGAACATGTACCTTCGTACAAATCTGAGTTATAGAACGCCAGGTCCGCCCAACACAGCCGTCTCCCCAGTAGGAACTTCCAGACGTGCCGACACAGCTTTACAGGCAAGGTCTGCTTGAACCACAGTGCCAGGCCGAGGAAGCGGCCGATGGCTTTGTAGCCGTCTAGACGCTGCTTGTAAAGGGGCTGCGCCAGGGAGTGGTCCCAGGGCAGCGGCGCCATGTTCTCAGCCTGCGGGAAGGGGTAAAATCAGCGGCGCCATGTTCTCAGCCTGCGGGAAAGGTGAAATCAGCGGTGCCATGTTTTCAGGCTGCGGGAAAGGTGAAATCAGCGGTGCCATGTTCTCAGCCTGCGGGGAGGGGTAAAATCAGCGGCGCTGTGATCTCAGCACAAGCATGCGGGAAGGGGTAAAATCAGCGGCGCATTGTTCACAACCTGTGCAGTGGGAAGAAGTAAAATCAGTGGCGCACTGTTCTCAGCCAGCAGGAAACGGCGGCGTATTATATTGAAGTATTGAACCCACTAATCACACATAATTCTACCTCCTGCACAGTTTCCTGTACACTGATAGTTCTCTCACCCTGAGCGCACTTATATCGGCCCGTTTAAAAATTCCGCCGGTTTTTTTGCGCACGGCAGAGCTTGGTGACGCCACATTGCCGGTGGATTACTAAATAATATAAAAATACGAAGTTTTTAATAAAACATAATAACGTTACCTGTTCGGGGAGTCTTCCAGGACAGTGGAAAAGGGGGAAGGTCTTGTCCGGGAACTTGGTGTGGTCCTTGAGGGCCGAACACACCACACTAAACCAGCCCCGGTGATTTAAGGAGAGAGTTAGTAGACTTGGTGTGGTCCTTGAGGGCCGAACACACCACACTAAACCAGCCCCTGTGATTTAAGGAGAGAGTTAGTAGACTTGGTGTGGTCCTTTAGGGCCGAACACACCACACTAAACCAGCCCCTGTGGTTTAAGGAGAGAGTTAGTGGACTTGGTGGGGTCATTGAGGGCCGAACACACTAAACCAGCCCCTGTGATTTAAGGAGAGAGTTAGTAAACATTGTGTGGTCATTGAGGGCCGAACACACCACACCAAACCAGCCCCTGTGATTTAAGGAGAGAGTTAGTGGACTCGGTGTGGTCCTTTAGGGCCGAACACACCACACTAAACCAGCCCCTGTGATGTAAGTAGAGTGAGTTACAGTTTCAAGTATCAGCAAGCAAGCTCATGCGATATTGGCAAAGTTGGACTCAAGTTTTACATTCATAACGAAGACCAATTGCGCTTATAACTGCGCAATTTTTGAACCTAACTTGGGAAAGTGTGTTAAAGTCCCAATTTTCGAGCGGGAACTATGCTTAACCTTGGTCACGATACCCACGACTTTAATCAAGAGCAGTCGTAAAATTCGACGATAAATCTATGAAAATTAAATTGCGAGCACTGTAAAATGCGCGACTTTATCAATCCCTTCATCGATCGATTCATGCACACTGTGACACTGCACACATATGGGTTACGGAGTTTGATTAATAATAGTATAATAACCGTACCGGTTGACGCCTGGGCCGCCGCCCTCCTCGCCGTCAAACTTGACGCTGTAGTTGACGGGGTGGAGCTGAGTCATCTCCAGCAGGCACTTGATGGAGTCCGAGAGCAGACGGTTCCTGGGAAGGGAGAATTTTAGAAGTTCATTTTGAAGTTCATTCTGCTACTTCGCTTCCCTTACTTCGCTTATGGTCAAATTACATCTGTATTGACAGGCATTGTATCCGCTTGTATGACAGTATGAAATGGAGAAAAAAGTGAAGACTCTACTGATTTAGCTGATTGATTAAGAGCAGCCGGTTGCTGTGAATACCGTTAATAAGGTGCCTGTTCACGTAGCATTATCACGTACTTTTAGTAAGTCACGGAGCAAGGTTCCTGTTCACGTATATGTGGAGGTTGTAGATCCTAGGGGGCAGATCCCTCATTTCCTGCCTGTTTTGGGACTGCACCAGCAGCTTCACTTCCTTGATTTGACGAACGAACCTGTAATGAGAATACTCAGCGAATCCTGAATTTTGAAATATGGCCTTATTAAAGTCAGGAATCTTTGAATGTCGAAAGTATGGACAAGAATATAGATGGGACCCGATGTTTCCCAAGAAAATAAACCCAAATCGCTATAAGCATCCCTCCCCGATGGAATTACCTCGCAGTTTTTCCGGAGTAACACGCCTTGAGGTTGAGCACGCTGTCCTTCTCAATCCCCGGTCCCTCCCCGAGGAAGTACATGCTAAACACCCTCGTGGCTGCCTCGTGCCTCGTGAGGAACTCTTGCGAAGTAAAGCCGAGGAGCTGTGACTTGCTCCGCATGGCTTGCTTGAGGGACTCCTTGCCGGACCAGGCAGTCTCCTTAACCTCGCTAGGTTGGGAGGGAGAGCAGGAGAAGAGTTGCTCCCGAGTAGCCATGGGGTTGAGGAGATGGGACTGGAGAGCCAGGGGGAACTGGACCTCCACACTCCGTTCCAGATCCTTCTTCAGAGCTTCCTCCAGAGACAGGGAGTCTCGGCTGAAGTCCAGAGAGGGACTACGCTTCAGGAAGGCCGAGTGGACGGAACCTCCTGGGGTGGTCTAAGTGTTGGAGAGGAATTCTAATAGGAATAGGAGCTGGTGGCTGTGGGGTTTTAATGCAACCCCATTTTATACATTCAGAGACATTTTACGAGCGTTTGGGTCGCAATTGATAATAATATGCATCATTTTCATGCATTTTACACCCATTTATGATTTATGACTTATAAACGACTCACACATCCATTTATGGCTTATAAACGACTTACCCGCCCTTATAAACGACTTACCCACCCTTACTTTTTTTATTATTTGAAAAGTTCAATTCAATATCAATCACAATATCATAACTTTAACTCATAACTAAAGATCACACAAAATGCCCATTGATATTAAATTAGGGACCAGAACACGTCCTGAGGACATAATTACACCAGTCCCCCGACAAGAAACAATCAATATATATATCGTATATAAATAAAAATAGAGTTCTAGAAAGTCTCAGGGCACTGAGTCCTCGCATACAACAACTTGATCACCCCTGATGCGGTACCGCCTGTCAGGGTGATCAGTCCTCATCTTCTTCAACTGATCCACAAGTCCTTTCTGAGCCTTCCTCTGCTCCACCGTCCTGTCGGGGCAGATGAAAATCCGCCGACAGTCCTCCGCTTCTCTCAGCATTTTAGCATTTCGCAGCACCTCCACGACTGTTGACGAGCTGGACAGAGTGACCTTCACTGGACGAACAGCTCCATCCCTTCGCACACCTATTCTGCAGCACTCCGAGATTCGAGGCTTCTGTCCAGCTTTCTCGAGAACTCCTGCGACACATGCCTCCAGCAGCTGATCTCCCTCCTCCGGAACTCCGTACATGATGAGGTTCTTCCCTCTCTCCTCCTTCTCCACAACTTGCTTCACAGCCTCCCCGACCTTTTTCGCACTGAGCACACTGGCAGCACTCTTGACTTCCTTCGTCTGAGACTTCAAATCCTTCTGAAGAACAGATGCAAACGTCTTCATTTCAGACTGCACAGTCCTAACCTCACCCTTCACAGCTTCTTGAAGCTTCACGACTTGCTGATCTTTCGCCTCGATCAGTTGATTCTGTAAATCAATGATCTTAGTCTGATCGCTGATCTTCTCATCTTTCAGCTCCTCAACACAGTCCGCTTCCTTAACCGTGTCCTCCAGCAGCGGCATTATCGTTGAACGCAATCCGTAAACCAGAGCCTCCAACCAAACAACCAGCGTGTCTTTGTTTGCTTTCGCCAACTGATGTCCTCTCAGGTCTTTGTCGAGGTCATAACCTCCTACTTTAGCGGTTAGCACGATATCACGGATCAGACCGTCCTTGAACTCCCCGAGTTTTTTCACAGCGGTCTTCTTGTCCTTCTGACTGAACTCCTGCACACGCATCAATTCTCCTATGTAGTCGTGTCCCATTGTACAATGTACTTGTATTCTCGTACAATGCAGAGAATTGCAAATACAATGTTGCAGTGGTAGCGTTATCAATAAACACTCAGAGCTGATAAGACGCAACGAAATGTAGAATGCACCCTATAAACGACTCGCCCACCCTTTCCTGACTTATAAACGACTAACCCGCCCTTATAAACGACTTACCCGTCCTTATAAACGACTTACCCGCACTGTCCTTAGCTCCACTAACTCCCTGAGGAGGGGAGTCCCTCGGCCAGTTCGACACCGTGTAGTACATGGCATCGAAGATATAGACCACGTGTTTGTAGCTCTTTATGTCAAGGATAGGCAGGGAAGCGCTGTTGGTGGAGGTATGGGAGTCTAGTAGGTACATAACGTACTCCTGTGAGAAGTGTGGGAGTCTAGCGGGTACATAACGTACTCCTGAAATTAGTGTGGGAGTCAAGCAGGTACATGACGTACTCCTGAAGTATGGGAGTCTAACAGGTACATAACGTACTCTTTCAAAATAAGTGGGGGAGTCTAGCAGGTACATAACGTACTCCTGAAATTATAGAAATCGATCGATGCATGTGCAATGTGCATTGTGCACACATATTGGTTCCTAATAAGATTCCCATTTCTCAGTAGATCCCAATTCGGCAATTCCCAGCAAATTAAGCTTCTAGTTCTTCAGTAAATCCTCATTCCCAGTAAATCCTCATTCCCCACTTTATCCTCAATCCTCGTCCTAACCTGGGAGAAGGAGGCGGTGATGCTGCTTTTAGACATGTTCCCCAGGTTGTACAGGGCCCGTATCTTCCTCTCGCCCTGCTTTAACATGGTCGAGTAGCGCTCCAAGTTGAATTGCTTCGCTTTGACGAACTGAGCTTCCAGACTTGTCATGATGGGTTCCAACCTAGGGGGGTTGCATGGTTTCAAGGGTGGTAACTAAGGTGGATACCTTAGGTGGTTTCATGGTAACTCTAGGAGAATGGAATAATTTTTCAATGCTTTTTAATGCCTAAATTTGGCACAATAACGCCACTGCCACACCACAAGAGAAAATGAAAACAAGAGAAAATGAAAACAAGAGAAAATGAAAACAAGAGAAAATGCAAACAATAGAAAATGCAAGCAAGAGAACATGCAAACAAGAGAAAATCCAATAAATTTCTCCTAACCAGTTCCACCAGGATTGGAAGAGAGTCTCACAGGAAGTCTTCACGGAGTCGCAGAGCGGCGGACTGACGCCGGAGAGCGGCTCACTGGGCGTCTTCTCGCTGAGCGGCGCACCACCACCAGCGGCGGACTTGGCAATGTCAGTGGCGGTTTTAACGAGCCTGCTGTAGACACAGGAGAGTATGTTCTTACCACGCTCGTTGCTGTTCTCACGGAGTAAAGTCATCTGGGGGAAATGGGACATAAGACACTCCCTGGGAACGTTATCTGGGGGAAATAGGACATGAGACACTCCCTGAGAACGTCATCTAGGGGACAAGAGAAACTCTTTTCTGTCACAGACTAGGGTTTCCATCTAGATATTATCTAGATAAGATTATCTAGACAATTTGCAAAAAATCGTTATCTATTTATCTAGATAATTTGTACTAGATATCTAGATAAATTTCATATCCCTTTTGCCATGAAATTTCAGCTAAAATCGCCATTTTTTCCTGAATTTCTTCAATAATTGTAGGATTTCAAATTTTCAAAATTTCTGATCTGTTCATTTTCATACCCGTTTCGGAGATCTTAGGTAGTAAGACAATTTATGGCTATGCATAGGACTTGGGTAACTCATTTCATGATTATATATGGACATAGTTCAATGTTTAGGGCCCTCAGGTTCATGGGCAGGTTGTTTCGATTCAAGTACTTAGATCTGTTTTACTGATGATTTGACCTTTGTTAAACTGATATGAATAGCTACAGAATTAGAAGGCGGTGTTCAAAGTATCTTATCACATCTTACAAATCGTCATTTGCCACTTTAACGAAAGTTGAATACCTACTCGTAACACTCCCTATTCTGCTTCCAATTTATGTCAAATTATTGACGCCCTTTGACGAAAAGTAGGCTGTAAATATGTACGAAAGTAGCCTCCAGCTATGGCAAAGTGATTGCTTATTTGAAAGTAACCTACAAAACGGTCAATATTAATGCATTCAGCTCAAGAGTCAAGGAACTGTCAACTTTGGTTTGTTATGATGATTTAATACGAGGGAATTTGATTCCTTATTTTTTATTCAGTTATTCTCAATTTTACCAGCATTCCAGCAACTCCGAGGCCATCATCATGAAATTTACTTTATTTCCACATTTATTGACTGTTTTCCGATGAATAATGCAAGTATTAATAGCAACTAATTAGTAGATAATGTTACTTTATGATGGGAGAATTTATGGGTGATAACTGATTTCAACTCGATCAAAATGAAGCAATGAATGTCCTGAACTCTATTCAAAATCCTAATATCCTCATGAACTTTTGGTGGCCGTTTATATCATCCATTTCAATAACCGACAGCTGGTTATAGTATGATGTTCCACTGCAACAGTCGTGCATTTCTAACGTTGAAAATTGTGTAAAATTTGGATAAATTTCGGAGTCAAAAATTATCTAGTTTATCTAGATAATCTAGATAATGGCGAAAAAATTATCTATTTATCTAGATAAAAGATTTCAAGTAGATAATGGAAACCCTATCACAGACTCACAGACGTGAACGAGAATTCACGTTAGTTCAAAATCTCATCTCCTCAGCACTATGCTGACTCCTGAACACGGGTCTGAAGGTCGTCGTCTGCCCATCCACCGCCCAGTTCAGATACGGGTCCTCCTCTGAGGTTGCGGGCTGCGACGACCCCGAGTTCGGGTTGAAGAAGTTGTCCATAACGTCGAAGAAGTTGATCTGGTTGAGGAAGGAGTGCGAGGACTCGTCGTGCACCGAGTCCTCGTCCGTCAGCTCGTCTCCGCTGATTTCCTCCTCGTCCGGCTGAAATGGGGTATTTCACTGACCAATCAGCACGCAGTATCCTACTAGTCCTGCGTGCTGATTGGTTAATGATTTCCTCTTCGTCCGGCTGAAGATAGATACACTGACCAATCAGCACGCAGTATCCTACTAGTCCTGCGTGCTGATTGGTTAATGATTTCCTCCTCGTTCGGATAATGATAGCGAGAGATGACAACCAAGGTAGGTAGCCAGATAAACCGTTAACAATCTCGCGTTATACCCATTGGATTCCCAATGTCCCTGTAAAACCTTATCAATACGGAAGGGAATGAGTGCGCAAACTGATGAAGAGGTGACCAATCAGAGCGCAGTAGTCTACAAATCCCGCGCGCTGATTGGTTAAGTCCCGTACCTGTCCTGTGATTGGTTGAATCCCGTACCTGTCCAGATGAGGAAGGCGAGGAGACAGGTACCAGAGTCACGTACCTGTCCAGATGAGGAAGGCGAGGAGTCAGGTACCAGGGTTAGTTTGCGCTTCTGTGGAGGAGAGGAGGGACGTTGGGAGAGAAGCGGGCATTGTCTCATGTAGGTGCTGGGGTGCAGGGAAATGGCTGGAGACGTCTGAAAAGATAGACAGTTTATACTCGGTGACATATTAGCTTACCCATAGGATCGCGAAATCGTCAAGACCAATCTACGGATGAGTTTGCAGTCAACTCGGACGCTGATTGAGTATTCATCAATATTTTATAGTTTAGAATTACTTTTCAATGAAATATTTTTCAGTTACGGAGAATTAATGTGAGCAAATGGCTCCAATTCCCATTGTCTAGAAACGTAAACTTCTTGGATTACTGTGAGTCGTATTGCGAAATACCACTCCAACAATACCAAAGTTAACGCGAAAACGCAGGTTCTTTAGTTCTTTCCAACTTCTATTAGCATAATGGAAACAAAACAATAACTGTTTAAGGCCACTGAGAACAAAAATGAATGGATTAATTTGTCTTTAACGCCATGTGGCGTTATAGAAAAATTAATCCATTCCTTTTTGTGAATTGGAATCAGCACTTGTAACGTAAGTTCTTTCTAACTTCTAAGCATAATGGAAACAAAACTATAACTATTTAAGGCCACTCAGAAACATTGACGATCTCAGTTGTTCTTTGAATTCGGCAGGCTCTGCACATCCATTCTCCAAATAGGGTTTTGTTAGCGTTACCGTGGAGTTTGCTATTGCCAAACTAATTTACCTTGGAGCTTGCTAGTGTCCAAATAAGGTATCTTGGAGCTTACTTGTTTGCTAGATATCTTGGACTTGCTAGCACTCTTGAAGCGTGTTACTGTTGGTTCCCTAATTAGGCATATTGGTGCTTGCTAGCGCCCTAAATTAGTTATTGTAGGATGTTATTCAACATTACACATCTAAAATTAACATTATCCTTAGGTAACTATGAAGGTGTTCCTGGTTTGTCTCCTGATTACAGCTGTCATGTTCCAAGTGGGAACATGCAGTGCTTCTGATATCTCCCCTGCTAAAATCAGGGCAGAGAGGGCACTAGAACTAGAAGAGGCAGAAGAAGTTGGAGAAAGAGTGAAGAGAGAAGAAAATTACGCTGGAGGCTTTATGTTTGAGCCCTAATTCTCGAGGTTCAAATGAGGATAAATCTCTTATTTTCTATGATCGAGAATCAAGATGGTTTTGGAATTTTGTGATTTTACAGAACATTTTTGATTTTGGTCAGTCATTCCCAGAAACTGGCAGCTGTTGCTTCAGCTTTCGTATCTGTATTTGTTCTATATTTTATTCTAAATGGTTCATGATAATTGTTAGTTACTTTTAAAACGTTAATTGTCATATCAAAATATCATCTGTTTTATGTTTACATTAGATTAATAATAAATAATATTTGTTAGTTTGCTTATATTTTATAATCAAGCTAATAAATTTAATCTTTATAGGTAACTTATTTCGTAGTATTCGGTTACAATCCTAGCCTGGCGAACTCAGTGGTTATCCTAATTCCTCGCCGTACGGCATTTTAGACGAGGCATTACAACTGATGTGTTCCATACAGACGGGACTTTTGCGACATAACAATATGTGAAAAAAGCCAACATATCGCGGCCTCAACTCACGGATGAAGCGAACATGAATCCCGGTGGGTGGGGGAATATGTGGTGCTCCATGGCAGTAGAGTGGGTCTGGGACTTGAAGGTGTTGTACTGGATGGGTAGGAAGAGGGCTTCAGCAGCGTGCAGTACCTCTCTCACAGCCAGCCAGCCTGGTCGGAAGAGGAGTCAGATAATGTTAAGTAGTTAAGTAATTAATTTAACAGTTTAAACATGCAGAGAAACTTCAATAATATCTAATGCGAAATTTATATTTTCCACAATTGGTATTGCTTGAGACAGGATACAAATCGGTGACATGTCGAAGTGGTGACCGTATACCGCAAATTATACTATACTACACATATAAACTCACCGAAAGCTGTCAGCAGCTTCTGCGTCTCCACAGTAAGTCTACACTCAGGCAAATCCTCCAGACACTCCCTCGGTCCTATGTTAGTCAGCTGCACAGTCAGATACTTCGCCAGACTCCTGACTAGCAGCAGGGAAACGAACAGGGCTCCAGGGGCGCGCTTCTCTAACAGCAAGCACAGAGTGCTGACAATGTGCGGACCATTGTCAGTGTTAGCTACCAGGTTGTGGATGAAGTTAGTCATCTCAGGGGAGTAGTGGGTGTGGTCCACTCGCTCCAACACTGCTTCTATCTCGGAGAGCGAGTACCCGGCCACATTCTCCCCGGGTTGGCTGGTGGATCCCACTCTCCGACGTTTGGAAGCCCTTTCGTTGGATGCGTCTCCGGAGTTGGGTGGAACTTTGAAGTCGTCAGGCAGGCTCCTCTCTCCCGTGTAGGAGCAGTAAATGGTCGTAACCACCATCAACTCGTTCTGACAGAGTTGCTTAGCAACACAGTCCAGTGTTGTGTCCCGCTGCTGGGCTGGGTACACTGTGTCGGGAGGTGACGTGACGGTGGGTTGCTGTTGTTGCTCTTCAGACTTAGCAGCTGATGTTGTTGCTTCGGGTGTTGCTTTGTCGGCAGTTGCTTTATCAGTCGTCGGGGGAGGAGGGAGCGCTTTGCTTTCAGATTTAATGATAAGAGGCGGTGTAATCCCACTGGAGCTACTACCGCTGATAACCACACCACTGCCACTACCACTGTCAGTGACACTTCCCAACCCACTGCTGCCGGACATGTTGAGATTACCACCCCGGGGTAGGCTCCCCATACCCCCGTCCCCCACAAGGGAGGGGTTGCTCCCCCCGTCAGTGATGGGCCGGGAAGAGGTGGAGGAGGAAGGAGGGGTGTTGTCTGTGGAGGAGTTGGAGGAACTCGGCAGACCGGAGAGGGCGTACGCTAGTCCTTCTGAGGGGAAATTGAGTTGAGAAAATGAGAGGGAACGCTAGACCTTCTGAGGGACAAAGGTTTAGGCTGGGAGAGGCTGATGATAAAACAATCTCATTTCCTTGTTATGTTGGAATTTGAAAGGCGCGGCGAAATGTGGTGATCAGTGGATAGAGTAAAAGCTACAGTTAAAGCTGACTTAAAACTAACCGAACGCTCTGGAAACTGACTCCCCGTCGGGTGGCAACAGGCTCTCAAATGGAAGGAAGATGTCATCGGACATGGTATCAGTTGGGTACTGTCTGATGTCACCCCACCCGCTACCACTCGGACCCGCCTGAGACAGCGACAAGTGATTAGTAAAATTCATGAACCTTACCGAATCCTAATAGCCTTATTAAACCGAAAGAAAGACTTGCCTGAAACGAGCCACACTGCTGTTCAGACAATCCAGTAGAATTATTCTCCATGATTCTAGTATATGCCATGGCTTAAGTTTGGAAACATTACTCAGAAATGCGCATTCAGTGAATTGTTTTACTTCGCCCTCAAACTAATCAAACACCACTCAGAGACAACATGTTTCATATTATGAGCATTCTCACCTGACTCCCGAAGATTGAGATGTCCGCCGTAGGTCGGGTCCGGTGCCTGAGCTCTAGTTCGTGCTCCTCCCGGGACAGGATTTCGTGGGCCTCTTGCAGCTCATCGAAATACCTGAATTTATGGGTGTTAATTGCTAATTGTATCAAATGCTCTCTTGGGACCTTCGTCCTTCCTTTTTTCTACCATGTTTTCAATCTACGTCAAAAATTGGTGTCTTTCAATCAGGTACACTTGGTTGCTCACTCGGTAGTTTCATAAGAAGATTTAACGCACTCGGGCAAGGGTTCCAATCGCAGTCCATTTCGTACGTTAGCCTGTTTACCCTTTCCTTTGTGAATGTGACAGACAATTTATAAACCAATGCAATACTCAAGATCTGCAACCCAAACCTGGCAGTTGAGGGGAGGCTCGGCAAGGGCACATTATTGTCTTCTTCTTCAATATCACTTCTGAATGGTTTATCAAGTAATTCAATAGTCAGTTAAACCGACCCTCGATTCATCAAATCAGTGATTCAGTTATTCTATTAGTTTGATAGCTTGTCCATTGGCTTATTTAACTATCATTAATATGATCATCTAATCGTTGTTTATCAATCAAGGTTTAAATGACTGTCAATGACACTGTCGAATGATCGATCAGATCAGACATTCTTTATCCACTAAATTCTACAAATCGCGCGCGCAAAACGTACGTTACAAAGTACGTATAAGTCAAAAAAACGCAACTGCACCGAACGACTAATCTATATTTTGGTACGAAAAACGCGCATGGAATTTTGTCAGACGCTTAGTGCAAAAAACAGACTGACGTCGAAGACTTTTTGTCTAACAACGGTACATCATTAACAACGGTACCTTATTTACAACGGTACCTCGTTAACAACGGTACCTTATTTGCAACGGTACCTCGTTAACAACGGTACCACGTTAACAACGGTACCACGTTAACAACGGACCCACGTTAGCAACGGTACCACGTTAACAACGGTACCTCATTAACAACGGTACCTTATTTACAACGGTACCCTATTTACAACGGTACCTCGTTAACAACGGTACCACGTTAACAGCGGTACCACGTCAACAACGGTACCACGTTAACAACGTTACCTCGTTAACAACGGTACCTCGTTAACAACGGTACCACGTTAACAACGGTACCACGTTAACAACGGTACCACGTTAACAACGGTACCACGTTAACAACGGTACCACGTTAACAACGGTACCACGTTAACAACGGTAACTTATTAACAACAGTACCTCGTTAACAACGGTAAATTATTAACAACGATTATTTACAACATTTTTAACAACATTATTAACAGCAATTAGGCAAGACAACTCGAACAAGAAAATGAAAGCTAATGACCAGAGCTGAACCGCATGCCCTTATATATGTTGGCTGACACCACTCCGTCATCTATGACGAACGGCGACGTATGCACATTCCACATACCAAGTCTATGACGTTGACACCACTTTGAACCCAATCAAGCATGACGAATGACGCTACGTACACATACCAAGTCTATGACGTTGACACCACTCAACAAACATGAACAATGAAGTTACATTCACATACCATGATACCAACATCAAATCTACCTATATTTGATTTGATCAGTACATTCAGTTATTCAATCAGCTTTATAGCCTGTCCATTGGCTTATTCTACTATCATTTATATTATCATCTAATGGGTGTTAATCAATCAAGAATCAAGATTTAAATGACTGTCAAGGACACTAGCTGTCGGTCGATCAGCTAGCGAGCTAGACATTCTTTATCCACTGAATTCTACAAATCGCGCGCGCAAAACATACGTGACTAAGTGCGTATCAGTCAGAAAAACGCAACTGCGCCGTACGACTTATTAGTATTTTGGTACGAAAAACGCGCATGGAATGCAACCGTTAGCAACTTCTGTCTCGAATATGGCCGAAATTACGACTGACGTATGTGTCAGACGCTTGGTGCCAGAGACACGTATTCTGCCGTAGTTCTGTCAGAAACACGTAGCCTGACTAAGAGGTGTCAGAGACACGTTGTTCGCTGCATTCCCTGGTATTCCAGAGGCTTCTTACCCAGAAATGGAGAAGTTTGGCACCCTCTCTCCCGATACTTCTGACTCGGAGGTTCGGTTTCGGTTGAACTGCGGAAAATAGACGTTACAAAAAGGTAGATAACATACGTTATCAGAGCGTTAGATCAAAAATCGGGATAAACTTGCGATTTCCGTCAAGTTTTTGAGTATAAATCAACAAGGCAGGTTTAAGTGTGTCGAACAAAGGATCTCACAATGCTGTAGAATGGTCGGCTGGGTCCCATGACGTATGTCGAGTAGTGGGCAGGGGAGAAAACACGAGGAATTCGACGGCAGTATTCGCTGCTGTTCCCGCTGTATCGATCACTGAGGAAATAAGTGTAAATTAAGAGAGCAAATCGAAAGATTGCAACAGATTAACAAAATTTGCAGTTGATAAGGCTTTATCATTTAATTTCCACAAATTTTAGGCAATATTCATAATTCGTGGCTTAGATTTGAATTCGCCATATCTCTGCCCAACTATTTGAGCTTGAAATTTACACGTTAAATAATCACGTACACATCTATTTCCACGTTAAATAATCACGTACACTTCTATTTCTGAGTAAAATAATCACGTACACATCTTTTTCTGAGTAAAATAATCACGTACACATCTATTTCTGAGTGTCTCTGCAAGTAGGACGGCATGATGGGTCGAGCTACTCTCCGCGGGATCACGTGGTCTACTGCACCACTACCCTCCACGATACGAGAACCAAAGCTGGAGCTACTCTCATGCATACCTGATTAGCAGTGAGTAACTAAATTAGGTGTAAATTTGAGGTGAAATGAACAAACACCTTCCTGATAAGGGATGAGAAGAGTGTATAATTCCAACTAAAAATGTGCTAGTTATAAACAAACTTCTAACAGAGGAAGGAAAGGTTTAGAGGGAACGATAAGTAAAGAAGTATCATGGGCCATGTTACTTACTGCAATGTTGAGGTCTGTGTGTACATTGTACAACGCACATTACACAATAGTACAATATACAATGTACAGAATGTTACTTACTCCTATGTGGGGGTCTGTGTGTAGAGTGGAGGTGGTCGGTAGGAATCCCTTTATCGCTCTTCCTCCGATCCTCCAATTTACTAAATATGCTCTGCGGGAAAAAAGGTACAAACTGATTTTGGTTTCCAATACTTAAATAGAGTGGCTGCGCTGCTTTAACTCACTAAATACCTAAATTAATCGTTAATGTCTCTGACAAGTAAGAATGTACATCATCCATTATACAATGTACATTATACAATGTACAGGAGGTTACTATACCTCATTGATGTAGGTAGCTAGAGGTGTCTCTGACAAGTCAAAATGTACATTAAACATTATACAATGTACAGTGTACAGTGCACACTATACAATCTAAAAATGTACAGGAGGTCTCATACCTCATTGATGTAGGTAGCTAGAGGTGTCTCTGACAAGTCGTTGACACTTCCATCGTAGTCCTTCAGTAAAGACTCAGCCAGCATTCTCCTGTAGTTCTCCTGAAACACATTCCATGCATATTACTACCAGTAAAATGCAAAACAAAGCTGACGACAATTATTACATGATAGTCGAAAGCTTCTGATAAACAATTCTCTCACATCAGTAAATCGCTTAAATATAGATTCATCCTAAAAACAAAGTGGAAGGGGGACAAAGTATCATGAAATATTGACCAAATTCCATTCTATTCATAAATCATATCATGCCCGTTCCAGACTGCAGACGGAACTTTGATCAGTGCCAGGATTGGGAACTGGAACTGAAACTGGACAATACCGTGTGAGACCCACCTGAGCCATTTCAAACTCTTCCTTGACACGTGACTTCTTTTTCTTGCTGGGAGTGAGGAAGAAACCACGAACTTCACGAGCAACAAACCTCACTGAGACCTCGAAGAAACCCTGAAATTCATCGGCTTAGTTATTTGATTATTTAAGTTTACTTTGCCTGAAACTTTCGATTTGAAAGCTTTCTTACGAAATCGCACAAATCTCAGTCTTCTGATAACGAGACACTTTTTGAAGTATAAATGATTTTGATGATTGTAACTTCGTAAGTATTCATCGTAAATCATGATTTTACTAAGCAAAACGTTACAAATCTCAGACTTTTAATAACACGACCCTTACGAATTCTAATGATTCATGGTAAATCATGATTTTACTCTGCAGTCAGCACTCACCCCCGGATTAGAATAGGACAGCAGGTTACTGGTCCTTGTTCGATGATGGGAGTTAGTTTTAGCCGGAATGACGTACCCATCCATCTGAATCAGGGCCCGTCTTGCCTCCAGTGGATCCGAGAAGAAGATGATACCTTGTTGCTGCTTGGAGCTGCTGTTTAAAGAGATGGGAGGTTATTTCTTCCAAAGGATAAAAGTTCGAAGATTCAAAGCTTTTCAAAGATTATTTAAGGTGGTCCTTCAAGGTGTTATTGGGAAGATGATGTCGAACTTATTATGTAACGTCACCAAGCACTGCAGCGCGCTACAAAAGATGACTCATGACGTAACCGGCGGATTACTAATACGCGAAGTATACAATATTTGATCTAATGATGTCCAACTTACTACTTGATGTTAGATGACGAGCCTCCTGGCCCCCGGGCACTTGACATGAAGGACCGCAATATCCTGTCTCTAACTGTCATAGGTTTAGTGGTGTCAAACAGTCGTCTTCCAACTGACTTAACCATGTGTTTAGGCTTCTGTTGGACTGGGAATTGAAGAGAAATTAGTGAATTAGAATGGGAGGAATTAGTAAACTAGAATCAAGGGAAATGAGTTTAGGTTTGCGATTTACTAATGAATGACTGGAAAAGAGATAACTTGTTTAATCAAAAGGAAAAAAATATTATTAAGTTGGAAAAAAAGATTGTTGCAAATATATGAAGAAATTTATAGCATCATGACAAAGAGGGCATGACGAGGAGGGCATAATTCCCAAAACAGCAAAATCTTCACAATTCAAGGGCTTCAAGTTCTGACTGAAGTTATAATCTACTAATACTTACTCAGAACTTTGTAGATGGAGTGGTTGTTCTGACTAAAGTTACAATCTACTAAAGTACTAATACTAACTCAGGACTTTGTAAATGGAGTGGTAGTTCTGGCTGAAAAGGTTGTATAGGGTCTGGTCAGTGCACCAAGACGGTATCTGCTGTATAATCAGTGCGTTGTGTAACAAACCCTGCGTAAAATGCTGTAAACTTTACATCACACCGCGCAATATGCTGTAAACTTTACATCTCACGGCATCACAACCTCATGTCCTAATACAGTCAAATTTGAGAATTATGAAACACAACGATTTCTTCTAAACTTCTAAGTTGCCTCTCACTGTGTGTTATACCTGAGCCAGGATATGGTTGACGTTAGTGTTATACCTGAGCGAGGATATGGTTGACGTTAGTGTTATACCTGAGCGAGGATATGGTTGACGTTAGTGTTATACCTGAGCGAGGATATGGTTGACGTTAGTGTTATACCTGAGCCAGGATATGGTTGACGTTAGTGTTATACTGAAGAGTCTTCCACACTGCTTTCTGCATGAGACCCGGATGCTCAGCGTCCAGTTTGGTGATGAAAGGAAGGAGATACCAAGCGTTGTTGTAGTTCTTAGAGGCTATGGCAGCGATGAAGGGCGTGTATCCGGCACTGTCTGTCTCAGCTAACTGTGATTAGGGATTAAGGAATTGAGTTAGGGAACGAGATAAGGGATTTAGGGAGTGAGTTAGGGAACGAGATAAGGGATTTAGGGAGTGAGTTAAGGGACGAGATAAGGGATTTAGGGAGGGAGTTAGGGGATGAGATTAGGGATTTAGGGAACGAGTTAGGGAACGAGATGAGGGATTTAATATGAGATTAGGGAATGAGATAAGGGAATGATATAAGGGAATGGAATAAGGGAATGAGATGGATTTAACGATGAAATAACAAGCAAAAACAAAAATAAATCTATTTACAGTCAAATTTTCAAGGTGTACTAACGAGTTTAGGCAGGTTCAGAGCAGGAATGTTGCATATGAACCGCATGATATTCAGCCATCTGTCATGCTCCTTCAGCTCTTTCTGTCTTTCTACTGTGTAGTGCCGGAACCGGAGCTCCTCAAAGGAACAGTCCCGTTTTATGAGGTGATTGAGTTATGAAGTCGTCAGTGGAGGTTAAAGGGAGTTAGATTCTGGGGGGAGCTGAAAGGGAGTTAGAGTCGTCAACTGCGGGGGAAAGGGAGTCGTCAACTGTGAGTCTTCAAATTACAGAAAATTGAGAATGAAAGGTTAAACAGTTCTGGAAATAGAGCAACAAAGTTGAAAATGCAGCTAAGTTGGCAGGAGTGAATAGTTCCAGAATACTTAAAACTTTAAATTCCCAAAATTTCAGAGTCTCAAAGGGGTTATTAACTGACCTCTTACTGGAACAGTTCTTGTTAATATGAATAGAGTTGATTGCTTTCTTTTTTAAATGGCACACGTAAATGGTTTCAAAAACTCTCATTTACAGGCCGTGCAAAACCCTCAAATTCCAAAGGGTAGCTAAAAAAAGACCAAGTGCGTGCACTGAGACCCAGACGTCTCTTTTAAATGGAAACCCTTTCTAAACTGGATGGATGGTTGCTCTCTTTTTCCGGATACAGCTTTGATTACTTCTAGATCAACAATACAGCTTTGATCTCTCTACGTTTTCTCCTCTCGCGGCTGCAAAGGCAATGTCACTGTTCCACGATAACTGTCGCGAATCACATTAAAGTTTCTAAAAGATTCCCCTGAAAATTACTTTTACACTCGCTCCCCTTGTAATATCTTTAAATTACAACGTTAGCGCTATAATATAACCTAAATGGCGTGTCATATTTCAATGCAAACTCACTTTGATTTGTTTAAAAAACGGACGGACACTCCCCGTTCCTGCTGCTGAATATTGGGTAGCAGGGTCCCGTGGAGAACTATCAATGCAAACTCACTTTGATTTGTATCGACAAGTTTAGGTGGACTTTCCCGCTCCCGTTGACACCTAGATTTCATGTAATACCTATTAGCTATTCGTCCACATCTTACATGTTTCGCTGTGCGCGGCACCACTATTTTTAGGATCTACACCATTTTTGCGACGGCTATTGACATTTAATTCAAATTTTCCCAAAGATTTTCACCTGGATTTCTCTTGTTTTACCTACTAGCCTCTTTCTTACCCCCACTGACCTCATATTTATTTACCATCCTATGTTTTAGCGCTGTGCGCTTGTTTACCCCACAAACCCCACTTCTTGTTTACCCCACAAACCCCACCTCTTGTTTACCCCACAAACCCCACCTCTTGGTTACCCCACAAAACCCAACTCTTGTTTACCCCCACAAAACCCAACTCTTGTTTACCCCCGCAAACCCCACCTCTTGTTTACCCCCAGAAAACCCAACTCTTGTTTACCCCAACAAACCCCAACTCTTGTTATGCCCAAAAAGCCCACCTCTTGGTTACCCCACAAACCCCACCTCTTGCTTCATATCGTAACCCCACAAACCACAGGTCTCTTGTTTGTTTGTTTAAACCCACCTCTTGTTTTAACCCCACCTCTTGTTTTATGTCGATAGCATTGACAGCTGGGAGGTAGTTGAACTCCCTGAAGTTAAGGCAGGTGGGTAGGGGAGGGACGAAGGGAACGGAATTGTTATCCAGGACCATAACCACGTCAGGGGTGGACAGCATCGACAACTTCACTGAGGGGGAGAAGTGGTTGAGAATCATGTCATTAACATTGAAAATGATGGTCAACTATTAGCAGTTCTGAAGGTAGTTTAATATTTTACATTCATACGCTATACCGAATGATATGATGTACTTTCATAAGTTCATAGTACGCTATACTGAATGATAACTTGTGCGCATCATCGACAACTTCACTGAGGAGAGAAGTGGTTGAGAATCATGTCATTAACATTGGAAATGATGGTCAACAATTTGCAATTTTGAAGGTAGTTTAATATTTATACTTTCATAATTTAATAGTACGCTATACTGAATGATAACATGTGCGCAACATCAACAAGTTCACTGAGGGGAGAATGATGATAAAATAATGGTCAACAACTTGGAATACCGAAAGTAGTTAACTTTACACGCTATACTGAATTTACATTTAGTGGAATACCGAAAAGAAAATCAGTTATATTGTTCAGCAGGTTCTCAGACTGGTTATTGCTTTATTGCACTACAATACTATGTGCAATGCACTAACTCTTGTCAAAAAGATAGATAGATAAGAGATGGAAGGTTTACTAACTCATGTTAGAAAGATAGATAGATAAGAGATGGTAGGTTTACTAACTCATGTTAGATAGGAAGGTAGAATCAGCGGCCTGAATAGCTTCACACTCCTCACTCACTGCATCCTTCGTTAACATGTAGATGTTCTTACTAACCTGTTAGGAATCTCAATGTGGTAGCTGTTTTTTATTATATTGTTGCTATGATTTTACGCAATAAAGCCCTTTTATGGGTACCCCTCATTCCCAAAAGTGTGTATTGAGTAAGTTGTGTCAGAAAACAAGATGAACGCTAAAATCACTGAAACCCTGAATCAGCATCTATTCAACGATTCCTATCATTAGATTGTTGGCAGCTTTTAACAGTTTAAAAACTGATTGTGTCATTAAACTAAACACGTCATGATTGGACCCACTTTGTGTTTCCCAGCACAGATACGTTTCCAATGTGGTCAATGCTAAACGCCAGGCGCTTCAAAATCTGGGAAAGATGTGATTAGAAGATCACTGCAGTGTCAAATTATGAACGATATCAATGGATATTAATTATTAGTATCTTTCAGTTTAAAGAATAAAGTGACTTCAGTTTAAACAATCTGATGCCAACGTATTTATCAATTGGTGCAAGAGTTATTATTTGGGCAAAAGGGGACGCTTATATTTTACAATAAAATTTCTGGCTATTATCCCATATGTCACAAGGGCTCATTCTGTACCGAGCCCCTAAGTTCGATTCCATGTTCAACAAACGAGGATTTCCACTGAGTTCACCTGTTTAGGCATATAGCCATTACTGCGTTACGACATAAAATAATTCTAAATTTCTTCTCTAATAGTCACCTTGCAGTTTGGATGACTTGGACGCTAGCAACTCGACCGGGGTTTTCTGGATCTTGTGAGAGTAACCACCACTTTCATATACCTCCAAATCAGAAACCTGGGAAGTTGTGAGCGTATCTTGAGATTTAACAAAGAGGCAAATTCAAATAGAGTAGTTTACAAAAGTTGATTGATGAAATTATAAAGGAGGCAGGATCATTCATTGAATGCTCCTTTATAACTTCATGAGTTCATAATATCTTCAATAACGCACGCATTTATCTAATGAGATGCAGCATCCCGCATCATATTCATGATACGGCGGGAAACATTATCACAGATGTTTTTCAGTACTTATTAAAAGTTAATAGAGCTGTTAACCTGTTAGGACCCTCTGATTTCTGAATCCACTTACAGGGTAAACGCAGAGGTTCGGATAAGCGCTGTTAGTGTGCGACGCGTCGCTCGCAACGCTACTCCCATCAATGTCCATAACGGTCTCATCTCCCTTCTTAGGCTCCATCTCTACGTCCTCATCTAGTTTATCAAGCTGACCTGCGGTGATGCTTGCTGACTCAATGTATTTATGCTAGAATGTACACAAATACACAGTGCAACGTACAATGTACATAATACAATGTACATAATACAATGTAAAGACAAAATGTACATTGTACAATGTACACGGAGAAATGTACATTGTACAATATACACAGCAAAATGTACATAACTGCACAATCTACAGGCAAAATGTACATCGTACAATGTACAATGTGCACAGCGAAATTTCCATTGTATGTAATGTACATTGTACAATATAAAATGTTCATTCTATATTACAGTACCTACCTTCAGAAAACATCCGCCGGTATTGCTTCCACTCGTTCCTGAACATGGCTGGGTCCGTGTGACGACTTGTCATCGTGATGGCGTTGGTACCTTCCGGGATATAGCGCGAATTTAGGATTATGAAATTATAGGTAAAAAGTATTAATGAGCGACGGAAAATCTCAAAGTACACAAAGGGGTTTACTGGAGATCTGGCTTTAATACCTTCGAGCTTGCTAGAAACAAAATATTATGAATTTAATTGAATTTATGAAAATTCATGAATTTCAGAAAATCATTTTAATTACCGTGTATTCCAATGACGGTACCCAGGGGCACAATGGTAGTTTCTAACACCACTATCTGAGAATTTGACCACGTTTCCACTTTCAGCTTCTGCGGGGGTGATATTATCATGGGCAGGTTTATTTAAGCTTCGGCCGAAGGCGAAGTTAAAATTTGGCCGAAGTGAAAATAAATTTACCAAAGCCGAAATTCAAGGACATACAGCAGACAGATTTACAGGTAGAAAGTAGACAGACAGCAGACATACAGTAGACAAACAGCAGACAGACAGTGGACAGACAGTAGACAGACAGTAGACAGACTAACGTCAGCAGGAGGAAAGAAGACAGACAGAAGACAGACGTTAGACAGACAGCACACAGACAGTAGACAGACAGCGGACAGACAGCACTCAGACTAACGTCAGCCGAAGGCGAGGAGGTTCTATCACAGAGTCTGACCACCACACTGTTCCCAGAGCGTCCCTCCACCCTGCCCAGTTTGGACTGAGGGTACGCTGTGTAAACCAGACTGCCGATCAGAATGTCGTTTGCTGCGTTCTTCAAAACCACCTGAGGAGGAAGTCAACTGTAGCTAAAAGGCAGAAAATAGTGACGTCATTATCATAGGTTAGAGTGACATATCAATAACGGTGAATCACGCATTTTTCGTTTCCTTATTCCTCTCACAGGCGAAAAAAGTGATGGTAAAGATGTAAGAAGAAAAAACATCATGACTAAGCTGTCAAATGGTAGAGCTGTCTACCGTTGCAAACGATTCTCCAAGTTTGAATATGATATAATGTCGAATATTATGTGATCATCGTCGTCAACTTGGTAATTTTACTTGTCTCGGAATTTCGGAAAAAAGACAAACCTGTGATCCACTTTTGATGGCGCTAGCCCCAGAGGTGGATTTGTTCTTTGAAGGAGCAGTCGATATTTCCTTCTGCAGCATTCCCCACCAGAAGACTTTACCTGAAAGTGAACAATAGGCTGAAACAGGGTAAAACAGGGTTAAAATAGGGCACAACGGGATCTAGAAGGGATGTGTCAATGTGTCATGGACAGGAGCTCCAAAACCCCGACGGACCGGTAGCTCTGTGCCGCTAAGTTAGTCCGCGGAGTGAACGGGACCTCCTTTGTGAAAATAAATAATTAAATTTATGACCATCTAAAATCACTCAAAAGTGAAGTTCCGTGCGTCTTTCCTTATCCCAATAACCATGAAAAAGTAATAATGTACAATTGAGTGTACCTGATTGAGCACAATTGATAAAGTGTACCTGATTGGGTGAGGACGGCTGATATGAAGTCCCCGGACTTGATGTCAACCACCGTCTCATTCTCCAGGGCAGCCAGGTGTTCAGCCGAGTGGGATAACTCCGAGATTATCATGGGTTGGGATAGACCTGCGAGAGTTGGGGAATTGGTGTAATGGTAACAAGTCTGGGAATGGCTAGATCCGAACACCGAACGTATCTTAACTTTTTAAAATACCACTTTGCATATTGCCGCTCAGGGTCAAAGTGCTTAGGGTCAAAGTGCCTAAGTACAATTAATTAAACATTTCACACAATCTCGAAATAAGATCTTTTTTTTCTTTTTTTTTCGAAAGTTCGGAATAAGATCTAACCCGACACGAAGTTGTCGTAAAACACAGCGATCTCCCCAGTGTCCAGCAGCACAGTGATCCTGAGGTTGCTCGAGTGGATCTTAACCACCGCTTTGTCACCACAGTAAAGCTTGTAGAGGGGGTGCTCCTCAAATGTGTTATCCAACATGTCCCACCGCCACAGGACACCTGAAATGTAATGGAAACCCTTACAGAATGGGTTACAGGAAGGGTCACATAAAGGATCTTGCTGCACTTTCGATAGAATTTACATCGAAAGTGCACGCGTAAACACTTTAACAGTAAATTTGAGCGTCTTTATCAACCCCTCCGTCAATCTCTTTCTCCGAAGAATCCATTGACAGATTTAAAAAAAGAACGGCTCAACTGAGTTACATAATTTTGCCAATATATAACTCTCGTAAACCTACCGTTGGAGCACACGAGTAGAACAGCGCATTTAGTGGCAGCTATCATGGTGATGTACAGACTGGAGTTCCGACAGTTGGCCCACTGTACTGGCTGGGACACCTGGCGAGTTTGATGAGGGTTAATCATAAAAGTTGATCAGGGCCGGGGAAAGTATTCGAGTTATTCCAAACAATAACTGATTGTGTAACCAAGCAACAAAAATTGAAATAAAACTGAAAAAATACGAATATGTTTTTGCAGTCCAATTAAAACTTCTATTCCCCTTGCGTACCTCTGGTTTACTGCTCTTAGAGCTGGATCTCTCAGTTTCTGGAACATGGTGTCTCTCACTCTCTCCACCACCCAACTCACTTCCTCTGAAATCAGGATTGCATTGACGTGTTGTTTGCATGATCAACATTCAATGCAAATACCCCCAAGGCCAAACGCTTGTTTCTTTGTTTGTCTGTTTTTTGTTCGTTACTGTATTGGACGGTGTATTCTCTACCTGGTTTGTGATTGGACGGTGTATCATCTACCTGGTCCGTGATTGGACAGTGTATTCTCTACCTGGTTCGTGATTGGACGGTGTATTCTCTACCTGGTTCGTGATTGGACGGTGTTGTAGTACTCGGAGAGGTACACGTCAGTGGCAGGTGTCAGGGAGACGTCTGGTTCCACTTCCACCGGGTGGGGTGGGAGGGGTTCCCCGTATCGGGAGTGGGATAAGCTGTTCAGGTTGATGGGGGGCCGGACCGGGGCAGATCTCTGGGGGAGAAAGCGAGTGATTTACACGGACTGACATAGCAGTGATGAGGGTAGGGACCATAGCTGCCAAACTTTAGAAATCCCTCGACAGGGCATTAAAATGGCCCAAAAAACAGGGCAAATGGAGTAAAAAACAGGGCATATATGCCTATGTATCTTTTTGAAAAGTGTCGATTTTTTTTTTTTTTTTTTTTTTTTTTTTTTGGACGCCACCCTGAAAAGGCCATCCGAGATAGTGCTTAATGGGTATATTTTTCGATTTTCAGGTATATTTCAGGCATATTTCACGTATATTTCAGGCATATTTCATGACCACAGAGCTCAATAGGTATATTTTTACTTTATTAGGTATATTTCCAAAATCAATCCGAGACAGTACATAGTAGGTATATTTCCAAAATCCATCCGAGACAGTGCTGAATAGGTATATTTCCAAATTCTACCCGAGACAGTGCTTAATACTTGGAAAGGTATATTTTCAAATTCCATCCGGGTCAGTGCTTAATACTTGATGAGGTATATTTTCAAATTCCATCCGGGTCAGTGCTTAATAAGTATATTAATTCCAAATTTTATCCGAGACAGTGCTTAATACTTTAAAGGAATATTTTCAAATTACATCCGAGTCAGTGCTTAATAATTTAATAGGTTTATTTTTAAATTCCATCCGACACAGTGCTTAATAAGTATATTTTAAAATTTTATCCGAGACAGTGCTTAATACTTAAAAGGTATATTTTCAAATTCTACCCGAGACAGTGCTTAATACTTAAAAAGGTATATTTTCAAATTCCATCCGAGTCAGTGCTTAATATTTAAGACAGTGCTTAATAAGTAATAAAAAGGTATATTTTCAAATTCCATCCGAAACAGTGCTTAATACTTAAAAGGTATATTTTCAAATTCCATCCGAAACAGTGCTTAATAGGTATATTTCAAAATTTCATCCGAGACTGTGCTTAATACTTACAAAGATATATTTTCAAATTCCATCCGAGTCAGTGCTTAATAATTTAATAGGTATATTTCCAAATTCCATCCGAGTCAGTGCTTAATAATTTAATAGGTATATTTCCAAGTTCCTTCCGAGACAGTGCTTAATACTTAGAAAAGTATATTTTCAAATTCCATCCGAGTCAGTGCTTAATACTTAAAAAGGTATATTTCCAAATTCCATCCGAGTCAGTGCTTAATAATTTAATAGGTATATTTTCAAATTCCATCCGAGACAGTGCTTAATAAGTATATTTCAAAATTTCATCCGAGACAGTGCTAAATACTTTAAAGGTATATTTTCAAATTCTATCCGAGACAGTGCTTAATCTCTTAATACTTAAAAAGGTATATTTTCAAATTCCATCCGAGTCAGTGCTTAACATTTAAAAAGGTTTATTTCCAAATTCCATCCGAGTCAGTGCTTAATACTTACCTACTAAGGTATATTTTCAAATTCCATCCGAGTCAGTGCTTAATAATTTAATAGGTATAATTCCAAATTCCATCCGAGACAGTGCTTAATACTTAAAAAAGTATATTTTCAAATTCCATCCGAGTCAGTGCTTAATACTTAAAGAGGTATATTTCCAAATTCCATCCGAGTCAGTGCTTAATAATTTAATAGGTATATTTTCAAATTCCATCCGAGACAGTGCTTAATAAGTATATTTCAAAATTTCATACGAGACGGTGCTTAATACTTAAAGGTATATTTTCAAATTCTATCCGAGACAGTGCTTAATACTTAAAAGGTATATTTTCAAATTCCATCCGAGTCAGTGCTTAATATTTAAAAACGTATATTTCCAAATTCCATCCGAGTCAGTGCTTAATAGGTATATTTCCAGATTTCATCCGAGACAGTGCTTAATACTTTAAAGGAATATTTTCAAATTACATCCGAGTCAGTGCTTAATAATTTAATAGGTTTATTTTTAAATTCCATCCGACACAGTGCTTAATAAGTATATTTTAAAATTTTATCCGAGACAGTGCTTAATACTTAAAAGGTATATTTTCAAATTCTATCCGAGACAGTGCTTAATACTTAAAAAGGTATATTTTCAAATTCCATCCGAGTCAATGCTTAATATTTAAGACAGTGCTTAATAAGTAATAAAAAGGTATATTTTCAAATTCCATCCGAAACAGTGCTTAATACTTAAAAAGGTATATTTTCAAATTCCATCCGAAACAGTGCTTAATAGGTATATTTCAAAATTTCATCCGAGACTGTGCTTAATACTTACAAAGGTATATTTTCAAATTCCATCCGAGTCAGTGCTTAATAATTTAATAGGTATATTTCCAAATTCCATCCGAGTCAGTGCTTAATAATTTAATAGGTATATTTCCAAGTTCCTAACATCTTGCAGAGATCCTAACATCTTGCAGAGATGAGCTATCTGCACCACTTCATTTACTGTGGTTAGAATCCTTCACAAAAGGATCAATTCCTTGTCAGCTCAAATCTCAGTCCATTACACCTGTTTATAAGAAGGGTGACCGCACAGACCCTGCCAACTACAGACCTGTTTCTCTTACCTCACACATCGTTAAAACCTTTGAACGAATAATGAGGACAGAACTGGTTAATTATCTGGAAGAGGAAAATCTGATCAGTCAAAATCAGCATGGGTTTAGAAAGAAACGAAGTTGCCTGACTCAGCTGCTCAGTCACATTGAGTTCATTTATAGCTGCTTAAACGGTAATGACGAAGTGGATGTGATCTACCTCGATTACTCCAAGGCGTTTGACAAAGTTGATCACCAAATCCTGCTAGAAAAGCTTCAACGGTATGGAATTGGTGGCAAAGTCCTCAATTGGATTGAACAGTTCCTTACTAACCGCACCCAAAACCGTCCAGGTGGAAGGTGTTCTGTCATCACCTCAACCTGTTATCAGTGGGGTACCACAAGGTACAGTACTTGGTCCTATATTGTTCCTCCTGTACATAAATGACCTACTCCCAACACTCAAAAAGCTGCAAAGGGCTTTGTTTTGCTGATGACACCAAACTGATATCAAGAGTCTTTGGCAAAGAATCTACTGCACGCATACAAGACGACCTGTGCAGGGTGATAAACTGGTCTTCAATTAACAACATGGAACTCCATGAAGACAAGTTTCAACTCCTTAGCTATCCTCTTAATAGCTCCTACCTCCTAAGGCAACTTCCGTTCTATCCTGAGAATGTTCAGTACAAAACTCCAAAAGGCCACATCATTGAATTGAAAGACACGGCTAGAGATTTGGGGTTCTAGTTTCAAGTGATAGATCGTGGTCTCCACATATTGAACAGACTTCTCAAGCAGCTCGAAAAATGGCATCCTGGGTCCTCAGTGCCTTCTGTGATCGTTCGTCAGTAGTCATGCTCACACTTTACAAGTCCATGGTGCGCTCAAGACTAGAATACTGCTGCCCTGTTTGGAACCCAAGCAAGATCATGGACATCCAGAAGTTAGAAAACGTCCAACGATGCTTCGTCCGAAAGATAGCTGGTCTCAGAGATATGAGCTATTGGGATCGTCTCAAGAAACTAAAACTGATGTCACTGCAACGCCGAAGAGAAAGATACTGCATCATCCAAGTTTGGAAAATCATTAACGGGCATGCCCCTAATGACCTAGAAATGCAGTTTAAGCACCATCCTCGGCTTGGGATCAAGGCACTCATCCCACAGTTAAACACCAAAGCCCAGCTTTCTGTTCGAAGTGACTACGACAGTTCTTTTGGTGTTAAAGCAGCTCAGCTTTGGAATATCTTGCCGCATGACGTCTCACAACTGATTTCACTTGAAAGCTTCAAGATCGGTTTGGGCAGGTTCCTTGAGCAGTTCCCGGATACACCTCCTGTTCCGGGGTACACTGCTGTGAACAACAACTCATTGCTGAGCTGGAAGGAGACGCGCATGACGCAGATGTCCTGAGCACGCCCAGTCAAACTCACCAAAACGTACCAAAACGTACGTAAGTTCCTTCCGAGACAGTGCTTAATACTTAAAAAGGTATATTTCCAAATTCCATCCGAGTCAGTGCTTAATAATTTAATAGGTATATTTTCAAATTCCATCTGAGACAGTGCTTAATAAGTATATTTCAAAATTTCATCCGAGACAGTGCTAAATACTTTAAAGGTATATTTTCAAATTCCATCCGAGTCAGTGCTTAACATTTAAAAAGGTTTATTTCCAAATTCCATCCGAGTCAGTGCTTAACATTTAAAAAGGTTTATTTCCAAATTCCATCCGAGTCAGTGCTTAATAGGTATATTTTCATATTTCATCCGAGACAGTGCTTAACACTTTAAAGGAATATTTTCAAATTCCATCCGAGACAGTGCTTAATAATACTTAAAAAGATATATTTTCAAATTCCATCCGAGACAGTGCTTAATACTTAAAAACTTAAAAAGATATATTTTCAAATTCCATCCGAGACAGTGCTTATTGCTTAATACTAAAAAAGGTATATTTCCAAATTCAATCCGAGACAGTGCTTAATAATTTAATAGATATATTTCCAAATTCCATCCGAGACAGTGCTTAATAGGTATATTTCCGAATTCCATCCGATATAGTGATTAATACTTGAATAGGGATATTTCCTTTTTTCCATCTAAGACAGTCATTAATAGGTATATTTCTAAATTTTATCAGCGCCGAGACGGTGATAAATAGGCAAATAGGTATATTTTAGAATTCCATCTGAGGGAGTTCCTAATAAATTAATAGGTATCTTTCTGGAAATTGGCGACCTTTTTTTTTTTTTTTTTTTTTTTTTTTTTTTTTTTTTTTTTTGGAGGCGACCCAAAAATGGTAATCTGAAAATATTATTGCTGGGTATATCTTTTGAAGGCCCAGAAAACAGGGCAAATTGGTCCAAAAGCAGGGCAAAAGAAGGGCTTCGCAGGGCAAGGGCCAAAAAACAGGGCAAAAACAGGGCATGACAGGGCGCCCTGTCAAAAACAGGGCATTTTGGCAGCTATGGTAGGGACAAAAAGATATTATATACGCAAGATATTTAAAATAAATCGGTTAAATCTCATCGATACATGTAATCGATACAATTGGTATAATCGGTACTCTCAAAAGCGTTCACGTAATCGACATTTAACCATGATCTTGAGACACCCCCAATCCCATTTATAATAAAGATCTTGCAACTCGCCCCACTACCTGAGCAGACACGTTTGGCAGCACATCGGAGCTGCCTCCTCCCGGCACCTCCGGCACTATCCGTCCTAAGTCCGTGGCGATGACGTCATCCGTCGTCACGTCGCCGGGCTGCGCGGCGGTAGTGAGACTGCCGCCCCACGTGCTCATGCTCTCCTCTCCGCCGCTACCTGTACCGCCGCCGCCTGCGGAGCCACTGCCGCCTTCCGCCGCACTCCACTCTCTCAGGAGATCTGCGGCGGGCGGAGGAAGGCGGGTGTTAAAACTTCAAAAATAATGAAGTACACCATAAAAACAGTGATAATGTTATAGGAGATCTGAGGGTTTATTAAACGCCATCAACTTGGTGAGAACTTTAATAAGTGCCAAAACTCACGAGCTTTCTCTAACGAAATCTATCCTCTCTCCTGCATCAACAGCTATTCTTGATATCATTCTTAATATATTTATATTTTTCCGCCCGTACGAGAGGCAATCAACCACTCGAAAAACAACCCGAAGATATCGATGAATTTAGTAATAGTCGTACAATCGGCAGTGTCCGATATATCAGATAGATACCTAATGCCAGTGATCTGTACGAACCGGAAAGGAGACTGTCCACCCGCTCTCTAGTGCCTGACTTACGAGACTTCTTCCTGGACGGAGACCTCGGTCTGAAATGTTGGGTCGTTTGGTGAGTCGTTTAGGGAGCTCAATGAATTGGGCCATATTAAGTATTTCACACACATCCTATAGTTGCTTCAGTGAGATTATACTCAAGAGTCGCCTTGTTTCAATTGATTTGAGCAAATTCTGATTACCTTAGTGGTAGAAATTAAGAAGTGTACTATTTAAGGCAGTAAGCGATTTTACTACCTTAAATAGTACACTCCTTAAATTCTACAAATCTTAATTTCTACCTACCGTAATTTGTACAATACCAAAATTTTAGAAAATTTTGTTAAAGTAAAGATTTATACATTTATACCTATCTTTTCTTTCACTACAATATTAAGCATTCTATTTTCTCTCAATACAGGTTCAGAATTTTTCAGTGAAAGCATTAGTGCAGACAAAATCAAATTTGATATGATAAACAATTGTCACTCGAAAAAATTATAGGCATTTCTTCAGCTTCTTCGTCTTCCTGCACATCTTCCAGTGAAACGTTGCAAAGAACATGGTGTTGACTCTAGGATGCTCATTGACCCGTTTGCTAATCTGTTTCTCTATAACGCCTAGTTTTACTTTTGTCTATTTCATAGATTCCAAATAGATTGAATTCAATGGAAAAATCTGCCCTCTTCTTGTTTTCATATCAGTATTTTTGGCTGAAAATTGGTGAAACGACGTGAAATTTAGTCCTAGATTTGCCTGATTTTTGGAGAAATTTTACTGCCTTAATTAGTACACTTCTTAATTAGTACGTCCTTAATAAATACACTTCTTAATTTCTACCACTAAGGTATATTCCTCTTATATTGTTGATACAAGTGGGCTATAAATAGACGGGTGCTCGGAGCACGTTCATGGTGCTCGGAGCACGTGACAGGCTTTGTAACATATACCTCTCACGTGGGGTATCTTAATTAGATTGACAAGTACCCAGGGTCCGGGTGACTTCCCTGCAATAGATGCGCGCATAATATGCAACGTGCATATAATTTGAAATTCGCGCTGATCTCTTCGCGGTTAGAGAAGGGGCTGATTCAATTACTGGCTCAACGTACGTCGTACACCCATGTAAACACTACATTGTATTTACTGTGATAAACTTGATACCTACACACTACATCTTTTATATGATAAATTTCACACTCATGTAACGCAGAGCTCAACACAGCTTCTTTGTACACCGTTCTGGAAGACAAGTCCTGCAGAAATACGAAAAATTTTGAAAAAAAATTGTCCATATCAACTATAGAATAATGGACGATAAAAACCTCTGGCATCTTATATATAAAGTAAATTCACACGTGAATAATGTTTGTGCTTCCGTTCACAATTAAATTTGAGCTTGCCAAGATGATATCAAGAGAAACGAAGGCTAAGCCGGGCTAAGTCGCGCCGTTGCTATGGATACAGATATTCTGCACGTGCAGATTATGATCAGTTCTATGCGAGTGTTTTCTATTACGCTACTACTGTTAAATGCTGTGCTGTAGTTTTTGAAAATTTGACGTTCTTTTTACTTCAAATTCAAGATCTCAAGATCAAGATGGACATAACTCGAATAACGGAGGATATTTCAGATGGTTTGTTTAAAAAAACTGCGGAAGAGGTCGGCCGATAATCAATGCTCAGTCAGTGAAAATGTAGTTTTGAAATTAGCCGTAAAAGCGTAAATATCAATTAAAGGTTTACAAAAGTGTACAATTTAACCGAGTCGGATATAGGTGTAGCAGATTACGAAGACCATTCCTGGCCTGGATCAATGTGAAAACAAAATTTTCCAATGTCAGTAAGAGAATCAGTTGTCAGAATTATTATTAACATCATCTTGCAATCAACACGGAACAAAACGTACATGGTTTAGCACAGCTAAGATTAACCGAGCTACTTTTCACTCTGCTCCTTCGTAAAATTAAATTTCGTTTTAGTTAATAATTGGATTGCTTCCTTTGGTTTAATCTGTACTTTTTTCAAAATTTGCGAACGAGGTGGCGCGAAGCGCCGCCAAGTGAGCTATGTATCCATTTATATATTATTCTAGCAGGCCCAACGGGCCTGCTAGTCTTATATATAATTTGGTAACTCGAGGTTTTTTCCCGTCTCTGTAAATTTTTTTGACCTTGCCAAGAGATTATCAAGAGAAATTAAGGCTAAATGGTGCATATTGGTGCCGTTGCTATGGAAACTAAATTTTGTGCACGTGCAGATTATAATCAGTTCTATGCGAGTGCTTTCTATTACGCTGCTACTGTTTAATGATGTGCTGTAGTTATTGAAAATTAGACGTTACTTAACTGCAACTTCAAGATTTCGAGATGGAGAATGGGCATAACGTGAATAACGGAGGATATTCCAGATGGATTGTCTTCATAAAACTGTGGCAGAGGTCGGTCGATAATTACTAATTAATGCTGTATCGGTGATAACAGTAGCTAAGTAGTAACTATAGTTTTGAAATTGGCGATTTAAGTTTTACAAAAGTGTACAATTCAATCGAGTCGAATATAGCAGGTGTAGCAGGTTACAAAGATAGTTACTGGCCTGGATCAATGTGGCCAAAGCAAAATTGTCCAATGTCAGCATGAGAATCAGTTGTCAGAATTAACATCATCTTGCAATCAAAACGGAACAAAAGTCAAATGGTTCGGCACGACTAAGACTAACCGTCGAACTATTTTCCATTCTGCTCCTTCATAAAGTTGAACATTTCATTTCGTTTCGTTTGGAATGTTATACGGTAAAAAGTATCCAATCCATTTGAATGGTATTAATGGTTTAAAATTTGCGAACGAGGTGCTGCGTAGCAGCACCGAGTGAGCTGTGTGTTTGCAGGCCCAACGGGCCTGCTAGTCTTATATATAATTTGGTAAGAGCACGTGAATTATGTCTGTGCTTCCGTACACAATTAAATTTGATCTTGCCAAGAAAATATCAAGAGAAACGAATGCGAAAGGGAGAAAGGAGGTGCCGTTGCTATGGAGTTGGATATTTGCGCACGTGCAACATAAAGTAGTTCGTAAAGTAGTGTTACTATCACGTTAGTGATTCAAGCTGTCGAGATGTTGCTTTTAAATGTTGATGCTTTTAAATTTGTAGTTCTAGATGCATGTAGGAATACTTAGGACGACAGTTATTGGAAGTTTAGGAAGTTATCACAAAAAATCTCTGAGTTCAAGCGATGAAATAAATTCGCATCGAACGAATATCCGTACGTTATACGTATCGACGTGTTTCAAAATTAATTAGAGGTTCACAAAGTTCGATTCAGAACACTTCACGCAAACGTAAGGGAAAACAAAATTGCTGATCTAACGAAACGCGCACGCATTTAATCTTGCGCGCAGAAACTCTGCTCGCAAACTGCAAAGTTATTTCAGGTCAAGTCACAAACTTGCGCGGCGTAAAATTATGAATTTGATTTTTCGTGCTTAGTCTGAGCGCGCACCACGCAAGGCCTAAAATTAATCTTTATTCATTTCAGTTTCTTACGTAGCTTTATTCAGTATACAAATGAAGGAAAAATGATAATTCACAGTAAGATCAGTCAAATAAATTTGCGTTAGTCATAGTGTTACCCTACCCTAGCGCGCGGCGCAACTTTCGTCGTTCCTTATTTGACATCAACATTAACATTTGCACCATCAGACAACGCACTACGGCAACTTCAGTTCCTATCGACCTATCTTCTTACTGGTTTTTGGTAAGAATTCGTGAACGAGGCGGCGCGTAGCGCCGCCGAGTGAGCATTGTAATAGCTTAATAGCAGGCCCAACGGGCCTGCTAGTTTATAATAACACCCGACAGCGATTATCACGTCATGCTCGAACGTGATTTTTGACGTCTATATTTTCGTATCATTCAACGGTTTCAACTACATACGATGGTAGGGTATAATTACCTAATGATAGGTACAAGGATAGATTTCAACATATAAAATCACATTCATGAAATTCAAACCCGTGTTAATTTATGTCAATTATCTAGATGTTATAATCATGAATCTCACACTCCTGAACCAACCTCTCAATCTCTTTAACGACCTTCTCACAGTTTCTGAACAACCCTCACAGTTCTGAACGACCCTCACAGTTCTGAACGACCCTCACACACCTGACGGTGTGCTAACACTCCTGACGGTCCTCTAACAGTCCAGAACGACCCTCTCACACTCCTGAACGACCCTCTAACACTCCTGAATGACCATCTTACGCTCCTTACGGTCCTCTTGTACTCCTGAACGACCCTCTAACACTCCTGAATGACCCTCTAACACTCCTGACGGTCCTCTAACACTCCTGAATGACCATCTAACACTCCTGACAGTCCTCTAACACTCCTGAATGACCCTCTAACACTCCTGATGGTCCTCTAACACTCCTGAATGATCCTCTAACACTCCTGACGGTCCTCTCACACTACTGAACGACTCTTGAGCAACAATTTCTCCTGAGCACCCTGTCACACCTGTTTTCTGAGCAAGACTCTCCTGTTCTTCGCTATTGCACGTATATGAAGCCCCATTGCACTCCTAAGAAACTCTCTTGCACTACTGATGCCTGAGCAAACCTTTCGCATTGCTGAACAACAATCTGAGAACTATACACCCAAAAACTATTTTTCCTTCGAGAGCTCGAGTGACCACTGTCCTTTCTACTCTTCCCTTATTTTGGATCTTTGTGCATGTAAAATTGTACCTCCATATCACGGTTCCATCTTGTTAACAGAAGATGATTTATTACATAAAAGGATTGGTCACCCTGAAAATGTTTTTATTAAGTCTACTACAAGGTATTCAAATGGTACCTATGGCCTGTAGGTAAATTAAAAAAATTGGTGTACACGGTACCCAAATCATATACTCATAATTAATTTTTCTCATGAATTAGTCCTCGGTTAACTCCCGAAAATCATCAAAAAAGTGAGTGTGGTCACCTTATCTCCTGACAGGAGCAATGAAGAGAAAATTGTTGGTTGCATCGTCTTTCTGTGTCATTTAGCTACAAGTTCGATGTATCACTTTCACACCCCCATTTCATCCAATCATCTCACCCAACCCTCACCCCTCACCGCCACGACAGTTAGGGCAGGCGCAGTCCCATCTTGAGACTATCCTATTGCGGGCCTCACGGCCCGGCCCTCTTTATGTACTTTAGAGGCGTAAGACGAACACGCAGACAATATAGAGCCCTGCGCAAGCAGGGCTCTATATAATATTTAAATGTCGACAGCGCAGCTGGAGACATTTAAATGATTTAGAGTGCGAGGCGAAGCGAAGCTGAGCCGAGTGCTCTAAATCATATTTCTGCGGTGAGTTTGAGCCTCTAAAGTACTATAGTAGTCGAACGGTGTACACAAGACACACCCTGTACACAACAAGCACACATTACCTTATATGGTAAAAAGCAAAATGCTTGTTTACACATTACAAAAAAGCGCATAACTCAGCCGTTTTTTGAGCAATTTTGATCAAATTTTCAGGATATCACGGGCAACATGTGACTAATATAATCCTGGAGTAGCTAACATTTTTCCTGTTCCCAATCGCGTTTTTGTTTTACAAAAAGGCATTGAGAAAAGGTTAGCAGAGATCGTGTTTTGTGGGGGTTGTGTGTATACTACCTTTACGCGTTCTGTTAAATCTGAAATAGGTGGTGGTGCTGCGCGCGACCCAATTTGGTATGTAATGTGTATGTATGTATGCTCCATTTTCAAGCATTCAACTGCTCCTTTATAATATCACTCGCGCCAATATAGCTTGGTGTAGTGGCATACTGTTCAGTGTGCACCGCAGCCGCTAGCTTACAGGTTTTCCGGTTCAATGCTCTGTCCATCCTAATTTTGAAACTTGAAAATTGATTCTTTTTCAAAAACTTCGTCATTCTTCAATTTCATCAAACTTGTCAATGACAAGAGGTGCATGAATGGCTATCCATTTTCTTGGAAATCCCCATCAAATTTTGATTGATCAAATTAGCATTTCTCTTTAAGCAGGAGGCAATTTACATTGAGCAATTTGAGTTCGATCAATGATGATTGATCTTAGCAATTGTGCTGAGGAAAGTAAGAGATGAAAATTTGTCCCGCTACCTGATGAATTTACGATATCTGAATCTTCAATCTTGGTTAGTAATCCTTCTCTTTAGCTCTTTATCTTCAAGTTGGCACAGTTGATCTTAAAATCACAAATTTCGACGCGATCAGGAAATGCATTGCATTTGGTTGAATATTAATAGTCACATGAGAAATCCTCGATCAAGCTTTTATTCTAAAGTGAGCTCTGACTGTGATAGCTGAGCAACATAAACTCAAACTGCAGAAAATTGCAAGGACAGAAGATAATGCGATTTCGTATGATATAATTATTGTCATCAATGGAAACGCTGGATAATGCGCGACGCTTAATGTGAGCACGAGATGTCGCACAAAACTCAAAAGGAAACAACCAAGAATGAATGGGTACGCGCGCAAACAGAACATGGCAGGTGTTGCGCGCAAACAGAACACGGCAGGTGTTGTGCGCGCAATAAAATGCACGTGCGATTTGTGACCACGTACGAACTTTATTGTTTCATGAAATGTAAGCGCTCGCCTATGTTAGAGAAAACGAGCGCAATTATTGTTTTCAGTCTATACTTATGAATGAAATATTTATAAAAATTGATTCAATGATGTGGGTACTTTGGCATTGCGATGTGACACTTGATAGTTGTGTTTTATCGTCGACTTATCATGTCAGTAAATGAGACGGACAATGGTCGACGATCAAATGACGGCGTGTTTTTATACCAGCCCGAGGGAACAGGAAATCAAGCGCCTGCATACGGGAACAACGGGCACAACAAATGCGCCGGCAGGCGCAATTCTTGTTGAGCTTCAGAAGTTGAGATATGGCAAATAAACCGGTTTTTTAGTTTAAAGTTATCGCTTAAAAACTGTCTTTTCGGTCATAACTCCGCTTCTGGAGCTCAAAAATGAATCTAAACTTCACTGAGATGTTGCTTTCATCGAGCTCTAAATATCCTGAAAGTTTCATCAAGTTTGCTCAAAAAACCTCGGAGATATGCACATTTTTGTAACGCAAAAGCAAAGGTCGCATAGTTTTGCATTTAAAATGGTATTAAATTACAGTGTGTCATAACAAACACATGATATAAAACGCGTGTAGTAACACGACTCTACGGATATAGTACTACCCTTTAAATCGGTCTAAACCTGTCGTGAGACTACTATATAGGGTTTATATTTAGTATATACCTAAGTTTGATGTATCACATGATACTCATTCCATAATAGTGATATATCTCAAAAATCAGCCTTATGGCAAGCCCAATTAGTGGGCGTGGTCACCTTGTCTCCTGACAGGTAGCAATCGACTGGTTACCATTTCTCAATATATCCGGTTACGGTTTCGGTTGGCTGAAAATGCCCGGTTAACCGATATTTCGGTTTTGGTTAACCTGTCGTTTCCTACTGACAGGAACCTTGGAGTGAAGAACAGTTGGTAGCATCATGTTTAACTCCAGTCAATTATCTACAAGTTCGATGTATCACAAGGTACTCATTCTATAGACTCATAACAGCCTTCATGCAAGCTAAAAAGTGGGCGTGGTCATCTTTCTCCTGACAGGAGCCTCGGAAAGAAAAATAGTTGGTTTCATCGTGTTTCTCGAAGCAATTTACCATAAATGTAACGCATTAGACTATATATGCCGAATTCGGATTTATTGTCGTTTTCTGTTTTTGGGCTATGCAAAAAGGGCCCAAAATGGGTGGCGGCATTGAAATAAAAATTGTCGCCACGTCTAAATTGTTTCGAAATGGTCCCAAAGTACCCAAAACCACTCCATATGCACGGGATTTCGAGGGATCTTGGTATCATATCATAAGAGCTTAAGTAAGATAAGTTGAAAACGTTGAATGATACGAAAATATAGACGTCAAAAATCACTTTCGACTTTCGAGCATGATGTGATATTCGCTGTCGGGTGTTATTAGTAGTATAAATACCAAATGCCAGAGGTTTTTATCGTCCATTATTTTATAGTTGGATATTTTGTTTTCAAAATTTTTCGTATTTCTGCAGGACTTGTCTTCCAGAACGGTGTACAAAGAAGCTGTGTTGAGCTCTGCGTTACATGGTGTGGTATCATATAAAAGATGTAGTGTGTAGGTATCAAGTTTATCACAGTAAATACAATGTAACAATTGTTTATGGGTGTACGACGTACGTTGAGCCAGTAATTGAATCAGCCCCTTCTCTAACCGCGAAGAGATCAGCGCGAATTTCAAATTATATGCACGTTGCATATTATGCGCGCATCTATTGCAGGAAGTCACCCGGACCCTGGGTACTTGTCAATCTAATTAAGATACCCCACGTGAGAGGTATATGTTACAAAGCCTGTCACGTGCTCCGAGCACCATGAACGTGCTCCCGAGCACCATCTAACATAGCCCCACTTGTATCAACAATTACGAACTAAACGAGTTCACTTAAATATAAGAGAATATCATAATTTACTCTGGCAAACAAAGAAAATAACAACATAGCTGTCTGAGCGGAACGCTAACCGCTTAATAGTTAATAATGACACTGAACAAATAACACTTCAAACCAGTTCTGCGATCACATACCTGTGTCCAGCGTCAGTTCTGGGATCACGTACCTGTGTCTAGCATCAGTCTGGGACTCCAGGATATTGGGAGGAAGGGTAGTTGTAGAGGTCGTGGGGTTTTCCTTGACGTTGTAATACACGGCAAAAACCTGTCGGGAGAAGGAGATAAACATATTATCATGAGCTTATCTCATCGGCATATGTCTGTGAATTCGTATCTGAGGTCGTTTTAAAGTCACAAAATTCAGTTACAAAAAGCCTAAAATACCTTCTTCAAGTATTTCAAACCTACATTAGTACATTTTGATGAAGTTTTTTCCCCAAATAATGTTAGTGAAATTAAGGGAGCAAAAACCTGTCCATCGACAGTGAGGTATGCAATGAAGTTCCCTCCGATCTTGATACTCTTTATCTTGCTCTCATCGATATCCACAGTGTTCTTACTGGAGTAGGAGTTCGAACTGGTGTCACACGATATCGATAACACAACCCTGAATATGTGGAAATAGTTGGAATTCTTTTGGACCATGAATCATAACACAACCCTGAAAATGCCAAAATAGTCGGACTTTATTTGGCATCATGAATGGCATTGATAACACAACCACCTTGCAAAGAATATCATAATTTACTATTTTCTTGGAAAATTATATATTTTACTGTAGCTAAATTATTAACTTATTAACAACATTCATTAAAATCTTAATATTTCTAAAAAAATACAATCTAACTTAAGCTAAGTGACAGTGAAATGTATGCTCATTACTAATTACTCATAAAAACCTAAAATTCCACACGATATTACATTCCCTGCCGCCCAGAAAACATAAACAGAAATAGATATAATCACCTCCAGTTCAACTCACTTCAGATTTGCTTGAAGTGTCGTCTGTGACTGCTTCTGCTCAATCGTGTAGATCCGCATCGCTAAACAACCTCTCCGACTTCACCTTAAATTAATTACTTTATCAAGAGCTTCACTTCGTCTTAGGTGAACTTCTCTTGAGCTTCAATGAATCATGATGACGTCAAGTGAAAGAACTTCACGCCATCCTAGGACTCAAATTTAAAGTCGTTAGTACCCAAATTGGACAGCTTTATTTTTAAATAGAGGAAAAATGAAAATGATCAGTAGGTTGCATAGATTTAGCAAAGAAAAATTTAAAACATTATTTTCTATTCTTCATTCATGAAAAACAGTTTTCCAACAGCAGAAGCGTCACCATCTCAACAGAATAGCAGAGGGATATTTTCCACTTCTAGCATGTCTGGGCCATCGATTTACAGTGTATAAAGATTGACAATTCTATTTCAATCATGGAGATTGATGATGATTGATTGATGTAATGTCCAATACCATAAAGCCATAATGAAATCTAAAATAAAACGACTTATGTAATATGTATAGGTACTCCAGTATAATTTCAACAAGAGTTGATCATAGACTACAAATTTCCTAACAATTTCTCCAATAACATCACTGCATAACAAAAGTATTACATTATTTGAGTTGTGTCGGCATGGTCATGTGACCCAAAACTTTTTAAGTTTGAAATGGAACGGAGGCTAGAAGATCAGTTCATGCAATGTGGAGGTGACACTCCGTGTACTGAGTGTTTCAACTCTTGAAGTCAATAGGTTCAAAGTTTTGGGTCACGTGACCAAGCAAGCACTAATATTCAAATCCATCGACTTTTTATAGGAGGTTTATTTATAAAGGTTGTAATTTGGGGATTTTTCAGAAAAATCCCCATTTCATCACCCACCATGAAATTTCGAAATGACGTCATTATCATATGTTAACAAGAGTAAAACTTGAAAATCCCCAGTTTCAACTTAAAAATTTCTCCAAAATTTCATTACATAAATACTGGTAATACTGTAAAGCCATATATTTTCGCGGGTGCTATTTTCGTTTCTTTAAAAACAAACGGTTTGATTTTCACGCATTTCAATATTCCCTAAAATAAACCAGTGCTTGTACGTATTCGTCATTTTCGCTAATTGCTGTACACCTTGATAGCCGGTAATTGTATAAAGGCAAAAGCCCAGTAATGAAGTTTGTTCGTCTAAATGGAACAGACATTACAGCATGTCATTTCGATACGAACTTAGTTGAGGGCTTAATGTTTCTAATGAGACACTTTGAGCTGAAAAATAATGCCTTGATGACGATCCAATCTTCAACTGTTTTGACTCAAGAAGTACGCAGATATAAATTTATCCAAAATTGAAAATTAACTTCACGATATTTTCATTTTCTTTTTTCGAATATTCAAAATTAATGCCTCGCGAAAATTAATGGCTTTACTATAGCTTTATAGGAGTCCTAAACTGATCACTTAGATTCGGCAAGAATTCAAATCTAACTTAATATCCCTTTACCCTTCAAAGGAGTGAAGGTTATGTCTTGAGTTGCTCTAACACAATAACACAATAATATAATACAACTGAGCATTCATAAACTAGTACAAACTAACTAAAACTACTATAAAGTTACCATAAGACACGAACATAGAAAGCGAACAATTACTTAATATAACCGATTACAGTATAACTACAATACTTCAGTAAAAATATAACATATTCAAGTAAAAATAACTGATAAATGATAGCTAAATATTACTCTAAAACGCAGGAAGTTCTGATAACTCTCAAATTACACCTTACATAATATGGGCATTAGCGCAAAGAAGTACCCACACAAAACGTTAGAGTACAATCACTCGAACAATATAATATCACGTTCTGTACAAAATGATTTTAATGAAATAATAATTATGCTGGAGCAAAGAGATGCATCGATTAGTCGATATATGAAAATATCAATTATTAGACTGATA
Organism: Beroe forskalii; assembly: GCA_011033025.1. Taxonomy (NCBI): domain Eukaryota; kingdom Metazoa; phylum Ctenophora; class Nuda; order Beroida; family Beroidae; genus Beroe; species Beroe forskalii. Next base: position 187,877 of record WFMF01000072.1, on the reverse strand, counting down.
TAATATTACTTCACCTTATAACTATTCATAGTACTTCACCTTATTCATATTGACTAAAGCAATGATAATAATAATAATAAATACTATGTAAACATACTTACTCTAATTCACTTTAAATCAGGCTACTGCTCACTAAATCGCTCTGAATCGATCTGACTCACTCTAGACTTCTAGACCACACTAAATCACACCAAACCACCTCTAAATCATACCAAATCACTCTGTCGGTTATTAAGTACTGTTCTCTTGGTGTAGGGTAGTTCCGCGGGTCTCAATAAGTGACAGAACTCCAGTAGATTCCGGAGCAGTCCCCGGTGAAAGGGGTTGGAGAAGGCGCCGTTAGCCGCTTTGAAGTGATCGTACTTCGTCCAGTTAACACTCTCGTTCACAGTCACGTTACCTGACAGGGGTGTATGGAGTTGCAGAGGTTGAAATTGGAATTGGTTCAAATTCTTTTTAATCATATCATAATTGTCCCATGGTCTAAATAAAATGCAAGTAAGCTTTTTTAGTGCAAAATTTCGGTCGAGAGGCCAGTGACGAACAATACATATTTTCCTCCAAACTAAAACATCTCCGAACTAACGTATGGCCGCTCTAGCAGTCTGTATGAAGAGGAGAGTAGTTCCCACGGAGGATATGATCAAGTCCAGGAATCCCAACCAGAGGGCAGGACTTGCTACCAGGTCCCACCTCATGTAGGACATGTAGAGACCTATCACACACGTCAGGAAACCTGGGAACGTGTTCAGGAGTTTAAATGTTATAATTGATACGAGAGAATTGTAATCAGAAGCTTTCGAAAAACTTGTGATTATCGTCGTCAGCAAGTAAAAATGTCCTGTTACTGTGGCGTTTTAATTTACCCACAGGACTGATTGGCATTGACAAATCAGCACGTACGTTGACAATGAACTCATGCGCTGGTTTACTGGTGAACTGATCACATTTAGTGTTCAACTGTTCAACTTTGATTGAAAAAATATCAGAAGTAATTAAGAAACATCACAAAACCCCCTCAAATTCCAGCCCCATACATATAAAACCACCCCGGGGTAAAACCACTCCCCCTCCAAACCTGCTGCAATGAAGGTAGCAAAGTATCCCCTATTCCGGTAGCCTATACACGTGTAGATATAGGGGCAGTGATGGTCGAACACTAGCACGCACCGCTGACAGACTCGACAGTGCTTCGCACGGGGCGGCCGGATGGTACAACACGAGTGACAGAGTTCGGAAAACGGGTCCTTGATCCGGTTGTTAGGACCGAAAGGGCCTGGGAAAGAATTTCAGGGGTTCGGGTTGAAATAATAGGCAAGAATTATACATTACAAATTTCCAAAACATTGCTTTTGTTTATAATAATTTTTCTGCATAAGGAACTCGATTAAAACTGCAAAGCTATGATCAGAAAGCCGTCAGATAAAACTACCTTCGTGCTGTAGGGAGAAGTTGTTGATCTTAGTCATAGTTTCCTCGTACTCTGGGTCATTCGGGGGCACGTAGCCAGGATGTACTGTTCTACACATGAAGTAGGAGAACCTGAGGTGGTGTTAGATGATTAGATGATGAAATAAAGGGGTGGAGGGGCACACTGAAATAGAGGGGGCGGAGCGGTTTTAGATACTGGAATAGAGGGGTCATACACTGAAATTTAGGGGTGGTCCCACTCCCCCAGTCCCCAGTAACTTTGCGACATATTCCAGTGGTATTGCGAGGGAGAGTCCTATCAAGGCTAGAAGGCAGTGTGGTTTAATGAAACACCTAACTAGCGTTTGGAAGGGTCACATAGTCACATACCAAAGAATGAATTGGGTGGTGATCAACACAGCATGAGTGTAGAAATACTCTGGTGTACTGGGTAACAGGTACCTGAAAATATACGATGACATTTGACTTCCAAAGTTCAAAAAATAAGTTATTATAAATATTTAAGGTTCAGTGTTACCTTACAAAATCATATTAAATTTAAACGTTATTACAGAAACGAAAAATAACGAAAGATAAACGGAAAAACACAACCTTTAGCAACTGGAAACCAAAACGAAATTAGAAACTCTGAAAGATTCTAATATTGACGAAAACTTCAAAGTTCTCACAGAAAGTACGTAGGATATCCGAAGAGAAATACGTTCAGGAAGAGGATCAGGAAGGCTACGTGAGCGTTCTTCGTAGGACCTGGTCTGATCCCGGTACGAAGTAGGAAGGGTTGCTGATGAGGCGGCAAATATTCCTGGTAGGAGTTTATAATTATACCTTGGTTATAAGGCAACACATCAAAAAATACACTACACGACATTACCACATTACTACATTATGACGACTTTACAACAAGTTTCGTTATGCAGTCAAAAATGGGGAATAATACAGATGAAAAACATTCGAAGATATAATTTTCTTGATGTGCTACTGCTTTTCCAACCCAAATAGATACAAAGAACTAAAGAACTTTGCCTTACCTGGAACCACCTGATGACATCGTAGTATTTTCTGCCCTCTGCAAGTTTCATGGGCGTGTTCCCCACTTGGTCCTTCTGACCCAAACTGCAGCCCAACTCAAGACACTTGTCTATGAGTGTCAAGTTGTGACCTGACGTAAGAGATCATAATATCATTATGATTATGTGACATAAGGGTTGCATAGTCCATTGACAGTAACGCATTATCAGCCGCATTCTTCAAAAGGGCCAATTTCTCTACCACACTGCCAATCGCGCACGAATTATAATTCCGATAACTAGCCGATGAGAATGTTAATTGATCTATTGGTTATTGATCACAGCAGACTAGTATTAAATTTTTCCCTCCCCCAACGCCTTTTTAATACTGCATTTTTGCATTTAAATACGAAATAAACAAAAACGAAAAAAAAACAATCAAACTACTCACCGATGACAGCAAGGTGGAGACAGTTCTGTCTGTAAGCATCAAGTTGAGTGGCATCCAGTCCCTTTCGAAGGAGGAGGGTGAAACAGTCAAAGTTGCCTTTGTATGCTGACCAGTGGAGGGCATTGTCGCCCTGCTTATCACATGCCTAAGACATGGAAGTGAAAAATTATAAAATAAAGTGTCTAAAATGTTATTATCATTATATTATGCTTATGATTCATGTGAAAATCTTGGTTAAAGGTAACTTTTCGTTTTATAAACACGGAAAATTCAACAGAACGTCATAATAGAATTTGTCGTTAATAAGTTTGAAACAAAGTTTGGAATTTGAGTTATATCTCACGTGTGGATTAGCGCCCTTGTGAAGTAACCAAGCCATAGCAAGAGGCTGACTGAACTGTGCCGTCGAGATGAGTGGCGTCACTCCTTTGTTATCTGGTGTATCAATATCGATACCTGGTCATTTTTTGTTTCAGAAGCTATGTTTTAACTTTGTATTTTTGTAAATAACTTTCCCAATTTCAAGTTTTGCCAAATTGAATTTCAATACTTTTCAATGACTTGCCATCATTCCATTTCTAATGGATATTGGCTCACCCTTCTGTAGCAGGTATTCCACGACGTGAAGGTGTCCTCTGGAAGCAGACCAGTGAATGGGGCAGTACATAACCTGAAAAAGTTGAAGCTGGTATGGTTGTAGATAATTAACTTATTGACAGTGTCATTTTATGGCACATTTCTGATTTCACGTTCATCTTTTTTCTTTGACCAGAATGCATAGATTGAAGTTTCTTAACTTACATCATTTTTGGTAGGAAGTGAGAGAGGAATGTTGATGCTCTCGTAGTATCTTATTACTTCCAGGTGACCACCTAGGGCTGCCCAATGTATTCCGTAATAGCCTTCTTCATCAGCAACTGATGCAAACTCCTCCCCATGGATTTCAATAAGCTGTTTTATCCTGTCTAAATTACCTGGAGGAGCACAATTAATGAATAGAAAACAAAATAAAACGGTTTCAGAAAATAGATATGCACTCAGAATTAAGTTAAGATTCTAACACATCGGCGTGACACTTCTGCTTTTAATTGATTTTTGACTTTCAAACTAACTTCAATTATATTCAAATAGATGTGAAGTGTTACCTAGCTCTGATGCCTGGTAAATGGTTTGTTGTTCTCTGATTTCTTGCTTTTCAGGCACGATTCCAATTCCTTGAAATATACTCTTAGCAACTTTCTCATCATCATCGTCCTTCTTAACCATTTTTGCTATCAATGAGGTTGGGTCATAATAGATCATTTAGATTCTAGTGATCAAAATTTGAAATAAAAGGACAAAAATAATTTAGAAAAACTTTGTTATAAACCAATTAACTGAAACTACTTTCAGGCACAACAAAACAGGATAACGTTATTTTCTGTTTGTTCAATGCAAATTTCAAACTTAGAGCCTCAACAATTCAAAATGCTTAAAGCCAATAAGGAAACTAAATGCTGGTTAGTTAGCTACCAACTTAGCAATGCAATGATTTCACAGTTGAGACTTAATTTGATAGCTAAGCAATGAGAGACAGATAATCCATAAAATTGAAATGAGATTAATTCACAATATATTTTAGTTTTACCTATGACCATACACTTTTAAGGGTCACTATGGTGATGATCAACTTTTTATGGATAGAAAGACTTATAAAGTCCAAAGGGTCACTTTGTAGAATATTCTGACGATTTTGACCCAGAATTTTTAATCATTTCATATGTACAACAAAGCACTATGTTTAGCAAATGTGAACAATTCATGAAAAAGATCCATTAACTTTTGACTGTAAATATCCAAGCCATGATTTATTTGATTCTGATAATGTGGTATGATATTCCTCATAATTCTTGACATGATCAATCAAGATTTTAACCCTATCATCAAGACCCTGTTACTCATAAAGTATCCAACACATTTACCATCAGGGTTTATCAAGTATTGTGTAACTGTGTGATCAAGAATATAGTCATTAGGATCATCATAAGCCTGTCCTTTACTCCTGTAGCACCTATAAGCATTGCAAACATCATCAATTTGCTGATCAGTCCCAAGCAAACCAATTATTTTGGGGTTGTATTCATTCACATACTCTTCAAGGACTTCTGGTGTATCACGTTCTAAATCAATGGTGATCATCAAGGGTGTGACATCAATATTGTGATCTTTTTTGGCAATATCAACAACATCTCCCATCAATTCCATTTGCTCTGGACAAATATCAGGGCAATAAGTGAAACCAAAATATAGTAAAACCCAATTTCCTTTGAGTGTTTCAGAGGAAACTATATTTCCTTTAGTATCAACTAATTCAAATGGGCCACCAACATTGAGTTCACCATACATCTTCTGTTGGTTGGTTCCTTTGCCTTGACTGATTTTGTAAAGCTTATAAAGCCACCTAACATAAATATATCCACAGCATCCAAGAGAGGTAAACAGTAAGAATCTCTGAAAATTTGATTAATTAATTAGTTATTTCTTTACGATTTGAATTTGTATATGGAAAGAATAATTGGTTATTATGAAGTTAGTCAATAATGACTACACCCTATGAAATGTGCTTTGAATATCTGTAGTATTAGAATTGGAAGCTTGGCATGTTTACCACATAATTGGTCATTGGATAATGCTAGTAAGTCGAACTATAATATTATGGCAAATATCCTAAATGCATTACTATAGCATGTGTTATCTTCAGTAGTAAGCTTTCAGAATCATCCACAAATGAATTTTATAGCTAGTTGTCATTGCATAGAGGACTACTGATGAAAGAATAGTTGTTTGATTAAATTATCAACAGACCTTATAAAATGCAAAATTATGCCACCATATTTTGATTCGGCTATATGTTGGTGCCTCTTCAGCCATTTTCTTTGCATTAGCAACATGCTGTTCTTTTTCTGATAGGATAGGGTTGGGCCTCTTAGAACTAGAGCTTAAGTTCCTTTGGAAAGGGGAAAGGAAAATCTTGGTATTCCATATCAAGTGTCTTCTGCATGATATCATCCTCAAATTATATAGCATTGATAAGATTTAGAAGCCAGTTGTAGTGCCCCTAGTGTATTTGCAATCCATCAGGGGTATCTACTCCTGTGTTTTATTCGGCTGATAATTGATAAATCAATCAAATGGTTAATCCATTATCTGTTTAAAAGTTATGGGGGTTGCTTTGAACTGCAGTTTGTGTATGAAAACTTTGTCATACAATATGGACCATGTGGACTTGCTGAAGAATTGATTTTTGCAACATTGAAACTGCCAATAATAATAATTAATTATCTAATATGCTCCTAATTGTGAGCACAATGTACAACTTACTACTCATATAAGTTATTAACAAATCCTAACCAAAAAAGAAATTTAAAAAGGAAAGCCAACATACAAAATGTGACTTGGTGGACCACTTTCGTTTAAAATTAATTCATTCACCAATTCAGAAGAAACTATATGTCTATACACTTCGACCAATAAAACAGTGACAAAAAAGGCTCTAGATCAAGGTCCACAAGAGGATAGTGACATGACCTGTTGATTGAATTCCATAACTGAGATACTATGTTCCAACTTTCAAAGCAATAATCAAACAATTTGAATATCTTTTACTTCCAAACTTAACAAAAGAATGTTGAGCTTCAAACTTGATTGCTAATAGCATTGATGGCACCTTATTGGCTTATAGCATTGACTGATGGAGGACCCATACTCCATAGTGAAAGATGCAAAAATGGATTCAAATCAGAACTACTTTACACTGCATGATACTGATACTGTAATTGCCCAATTCCACAAAACAAATAACCACAATGAGGTGACTTTTCAATGTAAACTACTTTCAAATGATCATCAGTGCAAAAGCCATTAAGTTACCACTTACCATTAACTTCATTAAGTGAATTTCATATATACTTCGACGGACGTTGCCCCGTCTATTTCTTCTGACTGGATGCAAAGTGACGTCCAAATGTGGAACGTTGCGCCGCGCGCGAGGGTAGGGTAACATCCTACGAATATATACTATGTTGAAAACACGACACACTTATTTATGTTTGCCCTAATCAGGATCTTGGTAACGCGCACAGAAAAACAAAATGCGCGGCGCGGCCGTCGCCGATGTCACCCTACACTCGCGCGCGCGTGACGCAACGTTTCACATTTGGATGGCATCTCTACGCCTTTGGGACAAGCAACGTTACGTCAGTATCGACGCGGCCGTGGCTGAGCTGAGTGGCTCGCGCGACCGCGCGGCATTGTCTGACGTCGTCAGACCACGACTCTGCGAGTCGTGGCGCGCGCGCTTCGCGCGCGCGAGGGGGTCAGGCAACGCCTGACAAGCGCGGCGTGCTTCTCTAATTTCCAAAGCCCGCATAGGTGTGTGTACGCGCCGCGCGAGCCACACAGGGATATACGTGTATAGCAATTCTCTAATCTTGCTCACGTATGGCTCACGTGGCGCGCTTCCCCGCTTCAAAATGAGGAACATTGCACGCGCGCGCGGGGTAGGGTAACATTTCCTAAGCCCGCCTAGGTGTGTGTACGCGCGCCACGCAACGCAATCAGGGATCATATTTACGTGTTTAGCAAGGTTAGATGAAGCATGTTCTCACATTTAAAACAAAAATTGAACCTGCTCATGTGGTCATGCTGACATTGTTATTGTTGGCCTTTGTTCCCATATGCAGGTGCAGTGCTTATAATATATTATGTTTATCAGTAAATGTTAATTTATTACATTGTATTATGTATTTTTCAATGTTAATGTCTATATAATATGGGCTGGAAGATCCAGCATAATGTTTATTGAATCATGGATACTGTTATGTGAAATGAGTGTTGATGTCAAATCAAAATTTTTTATCTATCTTATCTTATCTATCGCGAAGATAAATAATGGTTAAATGTTCTTTGTACTGTAATATATGCACAAAATTTTGTTTAGGTTGTAGGTTTCGTGTGTGATGAAAAGTTCATGAATGCCACACATATTTCATAATCTGTGATTTCGTGCAAAGCTTTAATTGTATTCCATGTGTGTTTTGTTGCGATTGCAAATTGCTTACATGTTACATCTGTGTATGCATTTTCTTTCTTATGTATATGGTACTTCTTCTCTGACAGCTGACTCCGAGATGATCCATGATCAGTCAATTCAATTCAATTCAATTATATATATATATTTTGATAATTCAATGATTGTACATTTTATTGGAATTGGTTTAACTTAATTCTTTATTTCTTGGAACAGAACTTGGGCAATTCTCTTTCACTTGCTAGTCCCATATTTGTCAGACATCTGACACAGAGCTGAATTCTCATGAGAGTCTGTCAACAGCCAACAAGTCCCATATCTCTGCCAAATTGCTAAATTGCAATTTGCAACAGTTATTGGATCTTACCCACATGTGTACAGACTGCTTGATTGAAAAAGGCCTCGATAGAGACATGCAAATTTGTGTGGTTTTGAGGGGATCTATATAGAAAGTTGAAGTGTGAAGAGGAAATCTGTGCGTCTTTATGTAGGCCTCAGTCAATCGAGTGGTCTGTGCACATATGTGTAATGGATCTTCATTTCCCGAGATATTTGTTACCTATTTTGTTGTTAAATGCCAGTTATGAAGCTCTGATTGCTGTAGGAGTGAATGCCTGAACATAATTCACTCTAGCTGACTAAATCCCAACCATGATTTCTGCTAGCCCTCTTCAATGCCTTTTTGTAAGATTGTTCATTTTTAATATTTGAGATATATTTGTAGATGCCATTTGATTGTGATGGTTAATGGAAGCATGGAACTCAGTTATACTCAACTTAAAACTGCAAATGAAGCACGGGAGTCTGAAGAACTGAGAGTTGAGCAACGGAAGAGGAGTTTGATACTTTTAATCCATCATTATCTTTCAGAAGAAGGTTACATCAATACAGGTTTTTGACTTGAATATATTCCTAAAGCTTCAAAAGTCTTACACAGGCCAATCAAAAGATCTGTCAAAAGAATGCTACAGTGTGTGTAGCAATGCTATAATTTGCTTTTCATTGAATTTTTGGTTGAAATTAGCACGATCTTTTGACAGACCTTTTCATTGACACATATTCTCACATAGGTATGGGTTAAAATTTATTTCAATTGTCATACATTGTACCTTTCAAGTTTGCCTGTTCTTCTTTTGCTTTTCCCATATAATTTTTGAGTTTCATGACTGAGATTATTTCAATAATAGTTGGTAGTTATATGTGCTCATCACTCATCAGTAAAAGCAATTTGTCAATTGGAGAGGTAGACAAGACTGGTTGCATACATTGCTTACATTGTGGTTTAGAAAATATATTCAAATTCAAGTTCAATGGGACTGCATTACCCCCCCACTATTATTAAAAGCTGAAAGCTAATCCTTACTCAAAGACATACTAGAAAAAAATCTAGGTGTTAGGCATATTAGAACTGGTTGAAAGTGTTGAAAGCATAGTAGGAATTTAACATCATTGTCCCCATCTCTTGAAATGAGTCTTTTAAAGCAAATGGGCCACATCACAGCTATTGGTTATTTCAATTTTCAACCAGTTCTTAAGTTAAACATTTTTTCAGCTAATTCACTGATAGATGAATCAAATATTTCCCTGAAAAAATATGCACTGTGTGACAACATCGATTTGGATACCATCCTTCAAGTAAGTATCATTTGTGAATAATGGAGATCATGCTATTATTATTCATTCTGTGGAATAAGTATCATTTGATTTGATTTCATCTTTCTCACACACTTGAAGAAGTGTGCATTAGTAATTCCTAAAGTAAGGAATAATTCTGTGTCAGGAATTCAACACCTACTACAATGTCAAATTTGGTAGAAATCCGAAGATAGTGAAGAAGTTAGATGTGCAGACTGGCAATAAGATAAATGGTCACTTATCAAATGGCGTCTCAAGGAAGCAGTCAGGAAACCTTCCTAGGTATTTTATTTTATGTTCTATTGCTTTAAAGGTATATTATTTTATTATATTCCGTCTGTTTCAACTTCATACACTCCTACACAGAATGTTACTAAATCTAACTAAATATTTTGAATCATGCCATGATTTTATAATTTTATTGAGTTATACATTGCATATTATATTTAATATTTACTTAAATTATGTAATATTTAGCATGATAAAGTAATAGTCTCGAATGTTGAATATTGAATAACGTCATCCCTCACATTGCGTCATTGTGCACCTACAACGAATTTTATTTAAATGGTGATTTTTCAAGTTTAAGTAGGTACCTATTTACAGTACCTACCATTATGTGAATATTTTAGTTTTTACGCTTTTCTGACTGAGTTGTAAGGATTACTTCTCATGACTGTCAGGCTGTCAACCTCCTCTAACCGTCCTAACACATCTGCCACCAACACCGGCTCTCTTCCAGTCAGAACAGAGCTACTTAATGGGTACATTGCTGGAACTTACAAATCTCTATCACTTTGCATGATTTCTTTGTCAGTTGACGAGCTGCTTAATTAATCACAGATTTGCTCAATCAGTTTACTTTGCTGTGCTGACTGCTGAATGCAAATTAGAAAAATTAAGAGTTGAATCTAATTTCATGCAAATTTTAGCGCAAAATTAGTAGCTCTCAGTTTCTGTGATTTATCTGTTTGTTGGTCGATTCCTACATGCTTAAATGGAACTGTTATGTAGTTATCGACTGCTGTTATTATTATGGCATGCATTATCTTATTCCAAACTCTTCGGTCTTCCCTGATAGACGCAAAGACTCAAGTATAATAGATACATTACACATGATTTATACATTATCAACTTCCATTATGTTCTTCCATTATGGATTTGATGGATATAGAATTTAGATTTCCGAACCTTCGATTTAATCAGAATGTAAGCTACCTACCCAGAAAAAATGTGGCAGTTCGGTTCTGACCACACAACATATACTTTTTTGTTCTTTCCAGTAATGTGAACTATTGAATTTCTAGGATTTATTTCCAACAATCCATGCTCCCCCAAAAATAACAGAAATTAAAGAAAGACGGCTTCATTCGTAAGCTTTCAGATTGTTACAGAGAAGGCCCCAGCAGTGGAATGCCCCTGTTAATAAGGACCCTGGTAAACGGCCCCAAAGTGTCCCTAAAACCAAGCCTAAGAGGTGACAGCGCCTCCCCCTCAAATTCTCCTATCGTTTCTTCTCTTTCGTGAAAAAATTCCTCTCTTTTAATTCTTTTCATCGACTTCTATTCTCGATATTTCAACCTTTTGAGCCTCTTCATTGAATCTTTCGAAAGCTTCATGGCGTTTGATTTCAGAAATGTTATTTTTCCTTCTTGCATCCATCTAACATTTCAGTAATCTCTGTTACGATTCAGTTTGATTAAAATAATTTCCTGTTTTACTCTGATAGCAGATATTTCATGAAATTTAGTTTAATATATTATTTCCCTGGTTTTTTCGGGTATTTTTTCTTTATATTGCCTTAATCGATGCATTTGAGTGCTAACGTGCAGCATAGCAAAAGATCGCACTTTTTCCAGAAAAGCAGAAAAAGTCGCATATCTATCGCCCTTTTAACGCCTTAATTTTTATCTTTGCTGCATAATATGGTCTATAGCATAAATCCAGGTTTTGGAGACAATTTATTTTATTCCATTTTTATTTATTTTATTCCATTTTATTCATTTTATTCCATTTTTGCTTTAAAAGTTGTCTATTCTCTTGCTTCACTTGTATATCCGTATATAATATTAACATATTAGTAAGTTTAATCGATTTATTAAGTTTTTCGTGTTCCTTCCCGGCAGTTTTATTCTTAATATTTGGTTTGAGATTTGTTTTGAGATGGGATTGAACATTTCATAACATTATTTTGCCCAAGAGAACGGTAGGGTCTTGGACGAGAAGAATTCAATCGGCCAAAAATTGATTACGTAATATATGAACGATCGTCGTCAGCTGGGGGTCTTCCATGAAACAATCGTCTAAGAGTACTCGTAGCACTTACGAATAAGGTACCAATTTTACGAATACTCTCCAAGAGTGTACATGAAACATTCGGACCGTGTTGGGACGGTCCGAAAATATCACGCGCACTGTCCACGAACACTAATTTACGAATACTCTCTGATTTACGAATACTCTCTCAAATGGTCACGTGTAATGAACACCAACCAATAGGGTTTGAGTATTTCTCACGCACTTACGCAGTTTCTGCATTTGAGAGCGGGAGAGTACACTCATTATTCCTTATATGGAAACTTGTTGTGGTATGAGTGTTACATGTTTGATCAGTATAGCTATTTCATGTACCTATTTGTAATGTTGCCTTCTAGTTTGCTGCTTCGTTCACTGTTTAGCGTTTTCTGGTTCTACTGTCGACCGTGTTCATCATTTTTATGCATTTATGCTTTTGAAATTTGAATGTTCACCGTCTGAATTTAGCCGAATTTGCACAATGGTGTCTACCGTGATGTATTCCAAAATATATCGTAATTTTGGAAACGTTCGGTAGGTACATTTTGAGTTGTCCATGACATTTCCGATTTGATAACATGAAACATACGTGATTAGATATGATATTGCTTCGATTGTCTTTGTGTACCTTCCTATTTGATCTAAATGTGATGTTATACGTACCTTATGTTTTTGTTTGATTTTAGAGGCAATGGTAAAGGCACAGTTTTTGCTTGAGCAATGATGTACATTGTACACTTTCAGTGAACTGTGAACGCACCTTGATTCTTTTATTCAGTTCCTATCGCAGGGTTGAAAAATTCATGCTCCTGAGACCTGAACCTGTACAGTATTTCACCAAAATAGGCTCAAACCACTCTTTATAGCCTATTAAGCAATTCCGCCTTAGTATAACATACTTTGACCGGTCTCATCTCAAGATACTTGGTACATCTCACTGTTTAAGTTTTGACCTATAATTTGGAAATCGATTTTTCACCGTACTTAGAAAATCGCGTATATCTCGATGAAAAATCGAGATAGCCCGATGATCCGTATGATTTTCTGAAAGCTCTTTAAATTTCCAACTAACGATTTTCAACATTTTTGAGCTATCTCCATTCCTTCTTGGTGAAAATGCGCACAAAGATGACCTAAAGAAATAAAATTTCGCTAAGTTGATGACGTCATAGTGACGTGAAAATGACGTCACCAGAACTTCTCTTATAGCCTATAACATTTTCCCATCTTAGATCAAAAAAACCTGAACTCGATCATGGCTCTACCATTTCCGTTCTTGACATCTCTCGGCTTTTAAGTTTTCTCCCAATTATCATGTATATTATATATTATATTATTATATTATATCACCCTGTGACACTCAAATCTCTAACTTATACCCCTGGCCAGTTTTTTTTTACTGGGGGTTACCGCCCTGGCCAGTGCGGAATATCACCCTGTGACACTCAAATCTAACTTATACCCTGGCCAGTCTTTTTATTACTGCGGTTACCGCCCTGGCCAGGGCGGGAATATATATATATATTATATCACCCTGTGACACTCAAATTCTAACTTATACCCTGGCCAGTTTTCTTTTTACCGCGGGGGGTTACCGCCCTGGCCAGGGCGGGAATCACCCTGTGACACTCAAATCTCTAATATATACCCTGGCCAGTCTTTTCTTTTACCGCGGGGGGTTACCGCCCTGGCCAGGGCGGGAATATTATTAATCTTATTAATCTTATTATACTACTATCACCCTGTGACACTCAAATCTCTAACTTATACCCCTGGCCAGTCTTTTTTATTACCGCGGGGGGTTACCGCCCTGGCCAGGGCGGGAATCGCCCTGTGACACTCAAATCTCTAACTTATACCCCTGGCCAGTTTTTTTTTACCGCGGGGGGTTACCGCCCTGGCCAGGGCGGGAATCAAATCCATCTAACATGGCTAGGATATAATGGACTGATAGTGTATAATTCATGTATACCTTATGTATCTACTATACTTGAGTCTTTGTGTATATCAGCGAAGACCGAAGAGTTTGGAATAAGATAATGCATGCTATAATAATAACAGCAGTCAATAACTACAGTTCCATTTAGGAATCGATCAACGAACAGATAAATCACAGAAACTGAGCGGTTCATTTTGCGCTAAAATATTCAAGAGATAAGATTCAACACTAAATTTTTTTAAGTTTCTAATTTGCATTCAGCAGCCAGCACAGCAAAGTTATAAGTGATTGAGCAAATCTGTAACAATTAAGCAGCTCGTCAACTGAAATCATGCAAAGTGATAGAGGTTTGTAAATTCCAGCAATGACAACATGTACCCATTAAGTAGCTCTGTTCTGACAGGAAGAGAGCCCGTGTTTGTGGCAGATGTGTTAGGGCGGTTAGAGGAGGTTGACAGCCTGACAGTCATGAGAAGTAATCCTCACTACTCACTTACTCAGTCAGAAAAGCATAAAACCAAAATATTCTCATAATGGTAGGTACTGTAACTAGGTACCTACTTAAACTTGAAAGATCATCATTTAAACAAAATTCGTTGTAGGTGCACAATGACGCAATGTGAGGGACGACGTTATTCAATATTCAACATTCGAGATCATTACTTTATCATGCTAAATATTACATAATTTAAGTAAATACTAAATATAATATGCAATGTATAACTCAATAAAATTATAAAATCATGGCATGATTCAAAATATTTAGATAGATTTAGTAACATTATGTGTAGGAGTGTATGAAGTTGAAACAGGCGGAATATAATAAAATAATATACCTTTATTAAAGCAATAGAACATAAAATAAAATACCTAGGAAGGTTTCCTGACTGCTTCCTTGAGACGCCATTTGATAAGTGACCATTTATCTTATTGCCAGTCTGCACATCTAACTTCTTCACTATCTTCGGATTTCTACCAAATTTGACATTGTAGTAGGTGTTGAATTCCTGACACAAAATTATTCCTTACTTTAGGACTTACTAATACACAATTCTTCAAGTGTGTGGGAAAGATGAAATCAAATCAAATGATACTTATTCCACAGAATGAATAAGAATAGCATGATCTCCATTATTTACAAATGATACTTACTTGAAGGATGGTATCCAAATCGATGTTGTCACACAGTGCATATTTTTTCAGGGAAATATTTGATTCATCTATCAGTGAATTAGCTGTATTGATGTTTAAGTTAAGAACTGGTTGAAAATTGAAATAACCAAAAGCTGTGATGTGGCCCATTTGCTTCAAAAGACTCATTTCAAGAGATGGGGACAATGATGTTAAATTCCTACTATGCTTGCAACACCTTCAACCAGTTCTAATGTGCCTAACGCCTAATTTTTTTTTCTAGTATGTCTTTGAGTAAGGATTAGCTTTCAGCTTTTAAAAATAGTGGGGGCGGGGGGGGGGGGATAATGCAGTCCCAATGAACTTGAATTTAAATATATTTTCTAAAGCACAATGTAAGCAATGTATGCAACCAGTCTTGTCTACCTCTCCAATTGACAAATTGCTTTTATAACTACCAACTATTATTGAAATAATCTCAGTCGTGAAACTCAAAAATATGGGAAAAGCAAAAGAAGAACAGGCAAACTTGAAAGGTACAATGTATGACAATCGAAATAAATTTTATGCCATACCATGTGAGCATATGTGTCAATGAAAAGATCTGTCAAAGGATTGTGCTAATTTCAACCAAAAATTCAATGAAAAGCAAATTATAGCATTGCTACACACACTGTAGCATTCTTTTAACAGATCTTTTAATTGGCCTGTGTAAGACTTTTGAAGCTTTAGGAATATATTCAAGTCGAAAACCTGTATTGATGTAACCTTCTTCTGAAAGATAATGATGGATTAAAAGTATCAAACTCCTCTTCCGTTGCTCAACTCTCAGTTCTTCAGACTCCCGTGCTTCATTTGCAGTTTTAAGTTGAGTATAACTGAGTTCCATGCTTCCATTAACCATCACAATCAAATGGCATCTACAAGTATATCTCAAATATTAAAAACAAACAATCTTACAAAAAGGCATTGAAGAGGGCTAGCAGAAATCATGGTTGGGGATCATGGTTGAGTGAATTATGTTCAGGCATTCATGATTCACTCCTACAGCAATCAGAGCTTCATAACTGGCATTTAACAACAAAATAGGTAAGAAATATCTCGGGAAATGAAGATCCATTACACATATGTGCACAGACCACTCAATTGACTGAGGCCTCCATAAAGACACACAGATTTCCTCTACGCGCTTCAACTTTCTATATAAATTCCCTCAAAACCACACAATTATGCATGTCTCTATCGAGGCCTTTTTCAATCAAGCAGTCCACACACATGGGTAAGATCCAATAACTGTTGCAATTTAGCAATTTGGCAGAGATATGGGACTTGTTGGCTGTTGACAGACTCTCATGAGAATTCAGCTCTGTGTCAGATGTCTGACAAATATGGGACTAGCAAGTGAAAGAGAATTGTCCAAGTTCTCTTCCAAGAAATAAAGAATTAAGTTAAACCAATTCCAATAAAATGTACAATCATTGAATTATCAAAATATATATAACTAGAAGGCCCGTTGGGCCTTCTGGGTCACAGGACACCCGACCCTTTCAATGCTGGCTACAGGGCGCCAGCATATAATTGCCCTATAGTCAGGACCCTGGTTTCTTAGACTTGAAAAGTTGAAAAAATGGACATTAAAGTACACAGTATTTTCAAAATTCATGAGCCACAACGCAGGTTTCATAAATATTGAATTATGAAAATTAATGACAAGAACAATTGAAACGTATGAAATTGTAATAAAATGATCAATTGCGGTTTTTTAAAGTTTGGAAGTGTCAAATGTGATATCTTACACTAAGTAAGTCATTGATGTCATTTTTTGTTACTGGGGATGGGGGTGCAACATAACGAAATTATGAAATATTCACTATAAAGGCTTTGAAAATAAATGAAAATATAGACCAAATTTTACGATTGCATATTAACCTCGAACAAACAGCTGTTAAATAAGAAGAACTCAAGGTTAATGTTTTTTAATCTAAAGTTCAGATTAGGAGAATAGATGGGAATCCGAGCTCATTAAAATCAAAATTGTTTGCATTTTTATCTGTTCATAACCCACTTCTAGCTTCCTCATTCCGTCGAATTCTCGCAGCAAGCCATCGAATTTCTTTCTTGAAAGAATTATCGCTAATTTTCATAATAGAACAACTCTTACCATTTCTCCTAAGCCCCTACGACGGTGATAAGAGTTAGTCTTCGGTCAAAAACTTTTTACCGAACTCGAAAATTCTATTGGGAAGGTATAAATTATGAATTTCAACAGTGGAAACATTTCCAAATTATACAACAACGAAATGGCAGATTCATCGTGAAAATGCACGTGCAGTTTTGCGCGCACTAGCCCATGTATCCATAGCAACGCGCGCAACTGGTGAATCAAATCTAAAACTCGATCTTGTTTTTCGGGACCCTTTTTCCAACTTTGAGCGTTAAACACAAAAAATCTAAAGCCTTTACGCAAAAAAGAAGAATGTAGCAATACGAAGAAACCTTTGTTCTACCACCCTGCAAAAAATCGCGGTTTGTCAACTCCTAGTTTGTCAGATTTTCTGGGAGAGCGGAGGCTCCTACTTATAACTACCTCTCTCGATTATAATAATAGATTGAATTGAATTGAATTGACTGATCATGGATCATCTCGGAGTCAGCTGTCAGAGTAGAAGTACCATATCCATAAGAAAGAAAATGCATACACAGATGTAAGCAATTTGCAATCGCAATTGCAACAAAACACACATGTCACATGGAATACAATTAAAGCTTTGCACGAAATCACAGATCATTAAAAACAAACCTATGAAATATGTGTGGCATTCATGAACTTTTCATCACACACGAAACCTACAACCTAAACAAAATTTTGTGCATACAGTACAAAGAACATTTAACCATTATTTATCTTTGCGATATTATAAGCACTGCACCTGCATATGGGAACAAAGGCCAACAATAACAATGCAATGTCAGCATGACGCCATGACCACATGAGCAGGTTCAATTTTTGTTTTAGATTTGAGAACATGCTTCATCTAACCTTGCTAAACACGTATATCCCTGTTTGCGTTGCGCGGCGCGCGTACACACACCTATGCATATGCGGGCTAAGGAAATGTTACCCTACCCCGCGCGCGCGCGTGCAATGTTCCTCATTTTGAAGCGGGGAAACGCGCCGTGTGAGCCATACGTGTTTAGCTTGCCAGGCGTTGCCTGGCCCCCTCTTGCTAAACATGGGGCAGTCAACGTCTGGCTATGTTTAGCAAGATTAGAGAAGCACGCCGCGCGCGAGCCACGGCCGCGTCGATACTGACGTTGCCCGTCCCGGCGTCCCAAAGGCGCAGAGGTGACATCCAAATGTGGAACGCGCATTCTGTGCACGTTACCAAGATCCTGATATTGATTAGGGAAAACATAAATAAGTGTGTCGTGTTTTCAGCACAGTATATATTAAATTCACTTAATGAAGTTATAATGGTAAGTGGTAACTCAATGGCTTTTGCACTGATGATCATTTGAAAGTAGTTTACATTGAAAAGTCAGCTCATTGTGGTTATTTGTTTTGTGGAATTGGGCAATTACAGTACTGCCGTGATCTGGAAAAAGGAAGTAACTGCAAATTTTGAAGTTTTGGAGATATGGGTACCAAAATTTTCAGCTCGTTGAGCTCTACAAGATGAGTTGCCCTAACCAGCGCCCTGGTTTCGCGCACGGAGTGCGCGGCGCGGCAAGCCGCTAAACCAGGGCCCTATTTCTCACTAACAGTTGGTCGTTTTGACGTGTCGATTTGACACGTCAAAACGACCATCCAGGAAAATGGCGCCGCGCCGTACGTTCATAGTAGTTTCTCAGTTTTCATCCAAAAACTGACCAATTATGTCAGCATTATGGAATTATGAATATCTTTTGAACTTTCAAGTTTTATGGTACCAGCTGTTCTTTTAACGAAAGTTCATACATATTGTTTTTTCTTTTCATACAGTGGGCTGTAGACACAGCTTTTTTTTGCATGATTCACCAATGGTAACATTTTTCTTCTTCGTATGAATCTGACCGTTCTTGGCTATTTCATTCCTTATTGGGGCATTTTTAATGACAGGGATTGTTTTTTTTGAACACTTGTTTAATTCGTAATGTTCAGGACTTATAATATATTTTTATTTTACTTTTTTAAACTTTAATTATATTGATGATGCTTTGTGAAATTGTGATACACTATTGGTGATGCACCTCTAATGCTTTCTCAGAATATATATTATTTCATTCTCTTCGGAGATTTTCACACATTATGTCAGCATTGGATAGCTGACTTCATATGAAGTACCAACAAATCACTTCATACACATTTCCTTCTTGCTTCCAAGTTTATCTAACCAAGTCTTCTTCCACTTATTCCCTTTAAATGTACCTATCCAAAGATCTGGGTGAGGAATACCATACCAATCGTTTTATCTTTTTAAATTATATTAGTGAAAGACTTTATTGCTTGTTTGAGTTTCGTCTACATCATGATCAGCCTATCTTTACCATTGAAAGAACAGTTTTTCGGTTAGCTCTGGTCCTGTAAGATAGCTGCTTATAATCTGTTATCATTCACATTTCACAGGTTTTCCTTTCTATGTTTCAATCCTTGGATCCCTTGACAAGTTGTACTTCATGAGGTCATGATATATGTATAGTTTTCATAATACCTCTATAGGAAGTAAGTTTTTTTAATTGAATTGAATTGAACTCATTTAAGGCACTGTTTTGAGGGCAAATAGTGTCCATGAATGTGATTTTTTCTTTCCAAGCTATATTTACCTCTTAATGCCTTATTATTTGAGCTTTCATTTCATTGCCGACTTCATTCTCTACAAAATCCATTTTCTGTCTCCACAAAATGTAGTTTCAGTCGTTTTCAATTTGTAAGCTAATTTATGCTGAAAATTTCACCTAGTTTTGGTGTCTATTTGAGGCAAAATTCCCCACTTATAAAAATATTAGGCTCACTAAACACTCCCCAGCTCACAAAACACTCACTAAACGTTCTTTTCGAGAGGTCCCCGCCCGGGAAGGGTCTCTAAGTAAATAGAGGCGGGTGGACGTCCCCTTTTTCCGGTTCTTTCAGATCATATTAGGTCAGTGGCCTCATATGATAAATCGGACAATGCCGATTTTGGTACTATATATTTGTAGCTAAATTTTCTCGGTATATCGATATCTTCGGGCTGGTTTTCGAGTGGGGAATTACCTTATTGAGAATGCTATCAAAAATAGCTGTGGATGCAGGAGAGAGGTCTCAGATAGATTCTGTCAGAGCAAGCAGCTTTCGTGGGTGCCTGTGGGCGCAGTGTTTCGGGACTTATTATTAAAGTTCTCACCAATTTGATGGCGTTATATATACCATTTATAATCTTATCTCCTATAAGATTATAACAGTTTCAATGGTGTTTTTCATTATTTATGAAGTTTAAACACACTCCCTCCTCCACCTCCGATCTCCTGAGAGAGTGGAGTGCGGCGGAAGGCGGCAGTGGCTCCGCAGGCGGCGGTACAGGTAGCGGCGGAGAGGAGAGCATGAGCACGTGGGGCGGCAGTCTCACTACCGCCGCGCAGCCCGGCGACGTGACGACGGATGACGTCATCGCAACGGATTTAGGACGGATAGTGCCGGAGGTGCCGGGAGGAGGCGGCTCTGATGTGTTGCCAAACGTGTCTGCTCAGGTATACGAGCGAGTTGCAAGTTCTTGATTAAATGGCATCGGGCGTGTCTCAAGATCTTGATTAAATGCTGATTGTGAACGCTTAATTGTAATTTGAAAAAAACGAGAGTACTGACTTACTGAGTGCTTGTATCGATAAGATTTTACCAATATAATTTTGAATATCTTGCCCCTACCCTAATCAGTGCTAGGTCAATCCATTGAAACACCACCTCTCCCCCAGAGATCTGCCCCGGTCCGGCCCCCCATCAACCTGAACAGCTTATCCCACTCCCGATACGGGGAACCCCTCCCACCCCATCCGGTGGAAGTGGAACCAGACGTCTCCCTGACACCTGCCACTGACGTGTACCTCTCCGAGTACTACAACACCGTCCAATCACGAACCAGGTAGAGAATACACCGTCCAATCACGAACCAGGTAGAGAATACACCGTCCAATCACGAACCAGGTAGAGAATACACCGTCCAATCACGAACCAGGTAGAGATTACACCGTCCAATCACAAACCAGGTAAAGAATACACCGTCCAATCACAAACCAGGTATCTAGAGAATACATCGTCCAATCACGAACCAGGTAGAGAAAACTCCGTCCAATCACGAACCAGATAGATAATACACCGTCCAATCACGAACCAGTTAGATAATACACCGTCCAATCACGAACAAAAATTAAAAAAAAAAAAACATTTGGGGGTATTTGCATTAAATATTCATGCAAACAACTCATCAATGCAACCCTGATTTCAGAGGAAGTGAGTTGGGTGGTGGAGAGAGTGAGAGACACCACGTTCCTGAAACCGAGAGATCCAGCTCTAAGAGCAGTAAACCAGAGGTATATCCAAGGAGGATAAAAGTTTTAAGTAGACTACAAAAACACATTCAAAGTTATTTCTTATTCAGTTTTGTTTCAATTTCTGTTGCTTGATTACTGGATCAATTGTTTGGCATAATTCGAATACAGTACCTTCCCAGGCCCAGATCAATTTTCATTAAAATTAACTTCCATCAAACTCGCTAGGTATCCCAGCCAGTACAGTGGGCCAACTGTCGGAACTCCAGTCTGTACATCACTATGATAGCAGCCACCAAATGTGCTGTTCTACTCGTGTGCTCCAACGGTAGGTCAACGAGAGTTATAGTATCCTTTCTAAGACCCTTCCTGTGAATCAAGGGTCCTTTCTATGACCCTTTTTGTGATTATTTCTGTAAGGGTTTCTGTAACCCTTTCTACTTTTCTATGATCCTTTGTGTGACCCTCAGTGTAAGGGTTTCCATTGCATTTCAGGTGTCCTCTGGCGGTGGGACATGTTGGATAACACATTTGAGGAACATCCCCTTTACAAGCTCTACTGCGGTGACAAAGCGGTGGTAAAGATCCACTCGAGCAATCTCAGAATTACTGTGTTGCTGGACACTGGGGAGATCGCTGTGTTTTACGATAACTTCGTGTCGGGTTAGATCTTATTTTAAGATTTTGTGACATACTGACATTTTAATTTGTACTTAGGCACTTTGACCTTAAGCCTAACAGTGATGAATGTGCGGCAATATGCAAAGTATATTTGGTGTTCGCGCTTGTACACTCGGCTGAGAGAACCGTATGGCTGCTTAGGCTTGAGTTAATTCTCTCACCCTTAGCAGTTAACACTGTATTGAGAATGGCACGGAATCGAACCCAGATCTTCTGCTCACGAGCCAGACTTGTTACCATCACACCAATTCCCCAACTCTCGCAGGTCTATCCCAACCCATGATAATCTCGGAGCTATCTCACTCCGCTGAGCACCTGGCTGCACTGGAGAATGAGACGGTGGTTGACATCAAGTCCGGAGACTTCATATCTGCCGTCCTCACCCAATCAGGTACACTCAATCAATCATATGTACTCAATGAGTAGTACCCAATCATTTGTACATCATAAAAGACGCACCGTACTTCACTTTTGAATGTTTCAAATATTCATCAATTTAATTATTGATTTTCACAAAGAAGGTCTTTCTCTCCACGGAGTCACATGACAGCACAGAGTTGCCGTTCCGTCGGGGTTGTGGAGCTCCTGTGAATGACACATCCTTCCTAGATCCCGATGTGCCCTCTTATGACGCAATTTAACCCATTGTTCTATTGTTCACTTTCAGGTAAAGTCTTCTGGTGGGGAATGCTGCAGAAGGAAATATCAACTGCTCCTTCGAAGAACAAATCCACCTCTGGGGCTAGCGCTATCAAAAGTGGATCACAGGTTCGGTTTTTTTTTCGAAATTCCAAGACAGCTTAAAATTATGAAACTGACGAAGATTATCACATGATATTCGACGAATCATATTCAAACTAGGAGAATCTTTTGCAACAGTAAATAGCTCTGTAGCCTGAATACACCACTTGACAGCAAAAGTCATGATTCTTACATCAATTTTGTTGCCTGTTAGAGGAATGCGTGATTCTCCGTCATTGACATGTCACTCTAACGTATGATAATAACGTCACTATAGTTGCAGTTAACGCCCTTCTCAGGTGGTTTTGAAGAACGCAGCAAACGACATTCTGATCGGCAGTCTGGTTTACACAGCGTACCCCCAGTCCAAACTGGGCAGGGTGGAGGGACGCTCTGGGAACAGTGTGGTGGTGAGACTCTGCGACAGAACCTCCTCGCCTTCGGCTGACGTTAGTTTGAGTGCTGTCTGTCTGCTGTTTCCTGTCTTTCTGTCTGTTGTCTGTCTTCCCTTCTTCTGCTGACGTTGGTCTGTTGGTTTTTAGGGGATACCGATCTCTATTATATACTTGCACAATATCTAGCATAATATTTATGAAATGACCGACACTCTAGCTTTGACCAAAGCTTGTATAGACCCTTCCATGATAAAATTACCTCCGCAGAAACTGAAAGTGGAAACGTGGTCCAATTCTCAGATAGTGGTGTTAGAAACTACCATCGTGCCTCTGGGTACCGTCATTGGAATACACGGTAATTTTCTGAAATTCAAGAGTTGTTGATTATAATTCATAAGTTTACGATGATTTCTTTCTACCACCAAATGTGAGCTGAGGCATTGAAGCCGGATCTCTAGTTAACCCCTCACTGAAGACTACACAGTTTCAGCATTGGGAACTTTGACATTTCATATCGCTAAACTTATTATTTATTTCAAGCCAACACTTATCAAGTCAAACTTAGCAACCCGCGCATTATTTTTGTTTACTATTTCAAGACTTAGCTATTTGAAAGTCCTATTTTTTAGTACTTTTCATTGATAATTTCAATCCTAAATTCGCACTATATCCCGGCAGGTACAAACGCCATCACGATGACAAGCCGTCACACGGACCCAGCCATGTTCAGGAACGAGTGGAAGCAATACCGACGGATGTTTTCTGAAGGTTGGTAATGTATTGTACAATGTACATTTATATTAGTATACTGTACGATATACATTGTAAAATGTAAAATTGTACAATGTACATTTTGCTGTGTACATTGTACAATGTACATTTCGCCGTGTACATTGTACAAGGTACATTTTTCCATGTACATTGTATAATGTTCATTGTACATTTTGCCGTGAACGTTGCACTGTGTATTTGTGTAGTATTCTATCATAAATACATTGAGTCAGCAAGCATATCCTCAGGTCAGCTTGATAAACTAGATGAGGACGTAGAGATGGAGCCTAAGAAGGGAGATGAGACCGTTATGGACATTGACGGGAGTAGCGTAGCGAGCGACGCGTCGCATACTAACAGCGCTTATCCGAACCTCTGCGTTTACCCTGTAAGTGGATTCAGAAATCAGAGGGTCCTAGCAGGTCTAATAACGGCTGAAACCGCTGAAAGTACTAAAAACGGCTGAAAACGGCTGTGATAATGTTTCCCGCCGTATCACGATGCGGGATGCCGCATCTCATTTGATAAATGCGTGCGTTCTTGAAGATATTATAAACATATTTTATAGAAGCATTCAATGAATGATCCTGCCTCCTTTATAATTTTTTCAATCAATTGTTAACTCATCTATTTGAACTTTTCCTCTTTGATAAATCCCAAGACACGCTCTCAACTTCCCAGGTTTCTGATTTGGAGGTATATGAAAGTGGTGGTTACTCTCACAAGATCCAGAAAACTCCGGTCGAGTTGCTAGCGTCCAAGTCATCCAAACTGCAAGGTGAGTATTACAGAAAAGTTTAGAATTATCTTATGTCGTAACGCTGTAATGGCTATGTGCCTAAACTGGTGAGCTCAGTGGAAATCCTCGTATGTTGAACATGGAATCGAAATCTTGGGGCTCCGTGCAGAATCAAACATTGCGACATATGGGATGATAGCCAAGATTTATATTGTACTAGTACATAAGCCTCCCCTTTTTCCCAAATAATAACTCTTGCACCAATTGATAAATACGTTGGCATCAGATTGTTTAAACTGAAGTCACTTTATTCTTTAAACTGAAAGATACTCAACTAATAATTAATATCCATTGATATCGTTCATAATTTGACACTGCAGTGATCTTCTAATCACATCTTTCCCAGATTTTGAAGCGCTGGCGTTTAGCATTGACCACATTGGAAACGTGTCTGTGCTGGGAAAACACAAAGTGGGTCCAATCATGACGTGTTTAGTTTAATGACACAATCAGTTTTAAACTGTTAAAAGCTGCCAACAATCTAATGATAGGAATCGTTGAATAGATGCTGATTCAGGGTTTCAGTGATTTTAGCGTTCATCTTGTTTTCTGACACAACTTACTCAATACACACTTTTGGGAATGAGGGTACCCATAAAAGGGCTTTATTGCGTAAAATCATAGCAACAATATAATAAAAACAGCTACCATTGAGATTCCTAACAGGTTAGTAAGAACATCTACATGTTAACGAAGGATGCTGTTAGTGAGGAGTGTGAAGCTATTCAAGCCGCTGATTCTACCTTCCTTTCTAACATGAGTTAGTAAACCTACCATCTCTTATCTATCTATCTGAGCAGTACATCATGAAATCAACATCTAAAACCAAGACAATGATACGAAATGAAGAAAAGTAACGATCAATTTGTGGAAAATTGTTATAAGAAGCTGTATGACAAAATGTGTCAATAAATTTGAAAGAAGAAATTGCAAGCATAAGGTATTGGTATGCAGATATTCAAATATGTGACACAAAAAATGTTTTGGCTGTCAAAATAAAAATATCATACATGTTATAAAACATATCCATTCAACTAGACAACTTCATTGACTGTTTCAGATACAACATCAATGGATGCTGTATATTTTCCTTTGCATGACAGTGCCCATGTCTCATTACAAAGCTGAATTTGACAGACTTTAAAGGTTCATGCCATAAATTATAAAGGTAATGGTTTGTCATAAAATCTAGAAGGAAATCTGATCATTTAAGCCTGAATCCTGCACATGAGCCCATGGTGTTTCAAGAAATAATTCATTAGACACATTCTAACTGCAGGTTTTATATGAGCCCGAACTGTAGGTGCAAGAGCTCCTAACCATTGTATCAAGGTTCTCAAATCGTAGGTTTTGGCAAGTGAGCCTCACCCTGCAGGTTTAAGAGCCCTAAATCTCATGTAGTTTTATATGAGCCTCTTAGAATCTCGTAGTGTTTGCTCTTGAATTCAAAGTGGGGCTTGAAGTTCTTAATCTTGGCAGTTTAATAAGACTCCAGTACAATATCACGAGCACCTACTGCTCTCTGCAAGATGTATATTCGTTTCACCACCATACCTCTATTTCAACCTCATCATACGTCAAGAAATAAGTGTTCAACGTCAAATCACTACACAACTATGATAATGATGTCATCCTACCTGCCTATTTCAACATGCATAGTATCCCTGATATACAACCCCTGCTAAATGTGATGCATACGTACCAATCACACTATATAATACGACATTAAAATTTCTAAACTGCCCGTGTATTTCACTGATCTATGAAGAGTAAAGTTGTCATGTAGCCCACAGACCATCAAAGATGTCTTTAGAGGAAGCAAAAAGCAGTAATTTCTACTAATATTATGTAGTTTTGAGGCAAGCCTCAGTTGAAATTCAAATACTTATACAATGTGTTTGTTTCTGATGTTTTCTGGTGAAACAATTTCCAAAACTCACAAAATATATACTCCTAATACCAATTCAAATCAACAAATCATACTACTACATTATTCTATTGCTAAATCTACTACATACTACATCGCTAAATTATTCTTTCATCATTGATCAAATGACAAGGTAGCAAAATTTTAAAATCGTATATGAGGTAACTAAGCGTACAAAAAGCTTGCTTTTAAGAACATAATGCAGTGTACAAGAATATAATATATGTCACATTCAATGAGTTTATATTGCTGGAAGTACCAATGATAGGCGGCTATATCATCAACTATAACCCTGATAATGGAATGTCATTCTCCACGACTACGTTGTAGGCATAGCTCTGCATACAATTAAAGCAATTATCGCAATGTTCAGTGAAACTCAGCGTATGGGAAACACGAGGTCAGATAATGCACGGATTATATGAAGTTTAAACCAAGATAAATACAACATGAAATATAATAATGCATACTCCAGAGCTCATTTAAAATTATTATGTTCACTAAATTAGATTATAATATATATGTGTACATGTTTTCACACAAAACCTGTACATGACGAACAATTTGATTTTATTTATATAAAATCTTGATTGAAGTAAAATGATTCCTGTAATATAGCATGCATTGAATGTGTATTATGATAAGTACGGAGTTAAACATTACATTTATGACTTTATGTACTGTAAGTGTCTTCCAGATGCTCCTAACTTCCTAAAACCTCGGTTATACTCAGGCTTAGATTACACAGGCATTACACAGGCTAACATTACACAGGCTTACACAGGTTATTTATACAGGCTTATTACACAGGTTTGCTTTACGGGGTTAAGGCTACAATCTTACAATAAACAGACGTGGCTCAGACTTGAGAGTGAGGTCAGTACGATGTTTCAACGGGTTGATGACGTCATACCCTCATTGTTTGTACGCGGTATATCGTAGAAATTTGGCAATTATCAAAGACATTTTGCTTATTGACGTGTAGACAATATACTTATCCGGATATAACACTAAGCACAAAGGCAAGACTTCCTTAGAAGAGATACTGCCAAAAAATCAAAGGGTCTTATCAAAGCCATCAGCAAGATTTATCAAGCCTTGGTAAATCTATGGAATGATCCTGTGAATACATGATATAAATTACTCGTCCTGAGTCGACCTGATGAAGATCATATCACAACACTTTGTGCACTGGTAAATAATGGTTGGTGATTGCTATAAATACTGCATAATCACTTGTTTTAAAGAATTATGCCGTGAGCACATAAAATTCCTAGCATAAGAGTGAATGGGTGCATTTAAAATACCTTGTCAGGTGGGAGGCTGTCCAGTGAGTGGAACCCGCTGTCCTAACAGTTCCCAATTTCCTGCTCTCTCCTGTCAAGCCTCGTCAGCCCTTCCTCCATACTGCTGTGAATTTAGATTACAAAGAAGATGGGTAAATTATTCACCTGGCTTACTTACAAAATGAAAAGATGGCTGATCAGTATGAAAAGAAATTAAACATCATACTTTATTTTTAAATTTTTAAAATAATTGTCTCAACCAGAATTGAACATAAACCATGAATTGACTATCAAACCATAAAGATGCCTACCTGGCATCTGAGTGATTTTGAGGCTTGAATCCAGGAAAAGTGACGTCACACTCCTGATCTGCCTCCTAGCCCCCAGACTCCCACCATAACACTTCCTCTCCTTCGACCCAAGGTTTCCAGACTAAATGGTGAAACATAGGTTATAGACCCAGTGTTTGGCCTCTAGAGAGGATCTGGGGGCCAAATTAAATCACTGGGTCTCTGTGAAGTTGCTTCCTCTGAAGCTCCTTCAATCGCAAGGTCTGCAGCATCGTATTCTGTAGTGCTGGTTTCTGGAATGGTTCCCTCTGACATCGGAAAGGCTATGGTAGTAAGGGTGTCAACACATGGTTGTGAAACTATTCGACTAAGGTTGGTGGGGGTGTCTAGGCTGGAGGAATAGTTGGTGGGAGTATCAAGAGTAGAATCCCTGCTCTCGATTGGTTTGAGGGACAGGTTGATATTCCGGTCAGAATCAGATTCATCATCTTCTTCGAGGGTAGGGTCCTTCCACATCAGCAAGATAGTCTTCAAATCTTGAAATGGGTTGCGTGATGGATCATTAGATGACATTGCCTCATCAATCAAGGGGTATCCCACATAGGAAGGGAAGATGCTCGTGGCAGGGGATCACTCTGGGCTAATGAATCAGTGTCTTCGTTTAACATGGCATCTTCTAGACTTGTCTGCTTGAAGAGGATGAAGTTATGTCATACAAAGTTGTAGTTCTTGAGATCCACAGATTCATCATCTTCTTCGGCTTCAGCAACAAATGTTCTGATACATTGTAGATGATACTCTAATAGCTCATCTTCATCTTTCTGCAAAATCAGAATTAACTCAGATTGAGAATAGATGAATAAAAAGAAATAATACAATATGTCTTTGTGATGAAAGTGCAATTATCATTGCTAACATTGCTGACAATCCTCATTACTTTACACATGCAACATTAGGGTATGATTAAACATGTAGCATTGCCCTTTTCATATTCTTAGTGGTAAGTTTTTCCCATCACTACGCCAAAAGTTCCTTCTGCAGTCTTTTTGCAGTAAAAACGAAAGTGGATGTTAAATAATTCAAACAAGAAGGATTATTATTCCTTATCTTTGATTTAATATATCAAATTCGTATAAAATCATCAATATAGTAGCCTCAAACCTCAGATTTTCCTGTCTTGGAAGCTTTCATCATCTGACATGAATACCAAAAACCATCACCAGCAGACTTGCAGCTATGGAAAAGTAAATGCATTTGTTATAATATCATTTTCTAATCTTGGTGTTTAGTCTAAGGGGAAAATGAAAATAACTAAATGGATAGATTTTTATTTCATACAATAACAATAGTTTGAATTTTTCTAGAATTCAATTTCTCCATGAGTTCATTTGAAGGAGTTTAATTTAGTCTAATATGAATATAATAAAAATTAATGGTGAACAATGGTGAAATCCATATGAACTCATATGAACAACATATACATGAAGTTAACTGAATTTATATAATCCAAAGTCATATCTATATAGGTGTATGGGTATATGACAATCATAAAACAAACACTGAATATTGACTTTTTTAATCCAAGGATCAAGGTGGAGAGGGAAGATACTTAACTGTGAACCATCAGCAGTTACCTTGCAGATGCAAGGTCTCCCCTTGTCAACTGCGATAATGTCTATACCATGAATTCAGAACAAATGGTTGAACCTGTTGAACTAGTTTTGGGTGACCACACATCCAGTAAATGGAGTGTACTGAAAGTTTCAAGTTGATAGGTGCTTCCAATACTGCTTTAGATAAGTTCAAAGTTTTTGATGACATCATGTTGTTGGTGAATACTTATTGTGCTAAGTTTAACTGTGAGGTCATCTGAATGCAGCAAATTTCATATGTAGTCCAATAGAAATTTGCTGAAAATTTTTAGTGTACTGGTAAACAAATTCATATAATTTCAGGTATCCTGTCAAGAACCACCTAAAAATTTTTTGACAGAATTGGACAATATTGGCTGAAAATAAACCATATTAACTGAATCTCAAGCAAATCAAATTCATGCCAATTTCCAAGCAATTCTACATGATCTCAACAGTTGAGGTGCTCTTTTCGGCATACCCAAAATTAAATTCACTTGAATTAATCAGGACATCCTATGGTGAATTCACAATGAACTGAAGAAGATACAATTTTACCATTATTAAGTCAATTCATGTGCTAAAAATGATACTGTAGTCTTTATGTAATCTGTCTAAGACACTCTCCCTCAGAGCAAGCTATAAAATATTTGTGGAAGAGATGCATCCCATCTTTATTTTCACTAAAATGATTTCTTCATTCACAACAATCAATCGAATAATTCACAAACTGAAAACATGCAAAATATGTCCATGCAGGCTCTGCTTTGTGTTTTTCCAACAATTTCAAATACATTCTAATAAATAATTCTAACAAAACAATTCTAACAAATACATTCTAATAAAATTTAGAGATATTTCATCAAACCACAAAAATTCTCAAATACTTTTTTTCAGAAAAAATATCCGAGGAAAGTCGAATATCATATAGATCGAGAAAGCACCAAACACTCATGATGGATGGTGTATTCTCAAATAAAAAATCAACCCAACTCATTTTCTATGTTCAAATAATTTGAAAGCAAATTTATAGGTATTTAATATTTCATCCAAAGACCAAACAAAAATTCTCAGATATGAAATCAAACCTACAGACTCAACACCACTATTCAACTGCTAGTTTTGAGGGGAAATATCTCTCCTGCAGGAACTCCTCAAAGTGTGACACATACTACGCATAGCATATTCAAAAAATAAAATAAAATAAAAAATTTTGATATTACATCAACAAATGTCACACAACTGTTTCTATGATAACATAACATACATACATAAATATTATGGTATTCAACCATCACAATCCATTTCAATAATCAAAACGAATGGCTTCCATTAAAAAACACACCTTTGAACACTGGTGCCCATTAATTCAAAAGCAATTCAGAACATTTGACAAAATATGAAAATAAAAACAGCTTGAATATTTAGCTACTTGATATTTATCCCTTTTCGTTTAGCAACATATGGATTATTTAGAAGATAATCATTAAACTTCTCTTTATTAGACAAATAATTCTTACCTTCTATCTTTTCCATCACCAATTCAGAAACATACCAAAAATTATCAGGACTTAGATTAGTAGTTTCCTTCTTATAACACTCTAAACAACCCTTGAAAGAGTTTACACTTGAAGCCTCACGCACATATTTAGGTAGATTATTCCAATAATTTCTTACTTGTTCTGATATAAAATTTTCATTCAAATTACGAACACTAGGCATTAAACTGGATCTTCCAGACCACATTAAGTATAGAAAATTAACATTAGGAAAAAAAGGCAAGCCTACAGCTAACAAAAGTACCATATTCATTATGGAACTCACAAACTTATGAAATTATAAAAAGTTAAAAAGCTTTACCATGGGCATGCATAAAATAATTAATTGAGAATAATTTTCCGGGAACGCGCGTGCCGCGCTTTTCTCCGGGGACGCGCCAGCGCCGCGCTTTTCTCCGGGGACGCGCGCGCCGCGTTTTTCTCCGGGAACGCTCGCGCCGCTTTTTTATCCGGAAACGCGCGCTCCGCGTTTTTTCCGGGAACGCTGGCGCCGCGCTTTTCTCCGGGGACGCGCGCGTTGCGCTCTAGGCTTTTCTCCGGAGATGCGCGCGCTGCGCTTTTCTTCGAAGACGCGCGCGCCGTGCTTTTCTCCGGGGACGCGCGCGCCGCACTTTTCTCCGGGGATGCGCGCGCCGCGCTTTTCTCCGGAGATGCGTGCGCTCGCGCTGCGCTTTTCTTCGAAGACGCGCGCGCTCGCGCTGCGCTTTTCTTCGAAGACGCGCGCGCCGCGCTTTTCCTCGGATACTCACCCACCGTGCTTTTATCCGGAAACGCGTGAGCCGCGCCGCGCTTTTTTTCCGGGAACGCTGGCGCCGCGCTTTTCTCCGGGGACGCGCGCGCCGCGCTTTTCCCCGGGGACGCGCGCGCCGCGCTTTTCCCCGGGGACGCGCGCGCGCCGCGCTTTTCTCCGGGGACGCGCGCGCGCGCCGCGCTTTTCTCCGGGGACGCGCGCGCGCCGCGCTTTTCTCCGGGGACGCGCGCGCGCCGCGCTTTTCTCCGGAGATGCGCGCGCCGCGCTTTTCGTCGAAGACGCGCGCGCCGCGCTTTTCCTCGGATACGCACGCGCCGCGCTTTTCCTCGGATACGCACGCGCTGCGCTTTTCTTCGAAAACGCACGCGAGCGCGAGCTGCGCTTTTCTTCGAAAACGCACGCGAGCCGCGCGCTTTTCTTCGTAGGATGTTACCCTACCCTCGCGCGCGGCGCAACGTTCCACATTTGGACGTCACTTTGATAGCCATCCAGTCAGAAGAAATAGACGGGGCAACGTCCGTCGACGCTTTTCTTCGAAAACGCACGCGAGCCGCGCTTTTCTTCGAAAACGCACGCGAGCCGCGCTTTCTTCCGGAAACGCGCGCGCTTTTCCCTTTTTAGTTTATCAAAAAGGTCGAAACACAGGGTTAGTGTCAAAAAAAGTTTCAATTTCAGTCATATCTTGATTGCGATTGACTTGATACAATCTTAATCAATAGGGAGCCTGGGAGTGGGAGCTGTCACATATTACGTCTTCACCCGAAGGGCCGGGAGGTTTTAAATGCTGACAGGTGATGACAGGGAAGGAAGGGGGTTTGACTTTGAAGTTTGTTGACGTCAGCAAAAAATTGTGAACGAAAAAGTTTGGAAATCGTATCTTAAGAATGAGATAACGAATATCTTCGGCTGTAGGGTACGGTTTCCAAACTTTTTCGTTCACAACATTTTGTTTTGGACTTGGAGTAGAGTAGTAATTCTATAATATCAAATATATATTTCCAGATTAACTGGGCACGTGACAGGCAATTAAATAATTAAATGTGGTTCCACAAGTATAACCACATTTTGCACATTTTTAACAATATTTTTAGTGAATTTAACAATAAGAATCACACCACACGTCTGCGATTGATATCCCAATTTCATGTCTGTTGTTTCGATCCGAAATAATCAAAATTTGTTTTGAAAATGGGGGGGGGGAGGGGTCGGTCAGCATGGGGGAAGGGCTTAGCAAATGAGGAAATATGCAGACAGACGGGGGAGTGGTTGAAAAAATGACGCAATATGTGACGGTTCCCATACTATTTAGATAATATTAATCAAAAACCTTGGCTTTAGTTAAAGTTTAACAATCATTCTAACAATACAATATGAATAACGAATTACAAGATTTCCGGGCATCCTTTAAAATTTCTTAAACTTAAATGTATCAATCACAACTGTTGTTTTTAATTTATGGTCCATTTACTTTAAGCTACCAGATAATTAAGCAATTCTGATTTATATGAAATTTACTGATTGAAAAATAAAATGAAATTCTCAAACCAGTTCATGATCATCTTTGTCTCGACCATTTCCTTTTTCTTGTTACGGCTATATTTACATATTTTTCATGCTTTCAAAACACAAAACCAGAAGAGCGACCAATTTTCAAATGAATCATGTGACAATTGACATCTACATTGTACATGGTATTATTATTATTACCATTAGAGTCTCGGTGAAAAAATTTCTTGCCAAATGTTTATATTGCTTACTTGTATGAGTGCATATGAATCGATCGCACAATAACGACAAAAATCTATTGTCTACAAACGTTGATACTACAAAAAGGAACTGGTCGAATCAAGCCGAAATCAAGTAGAACAAAGCGAAACCACCCCGAACCAACCCAAAAACCTCCCTTAATAAACCGAAAGTGAAACGTTCCGAAACAACTCGAAACATGCGAATCAACCCGAAACAAGCGAATCAACCCGAATCAACCCTTACCCGGGCTGGTTCGCTTGTTTCGGGTTTTTTCGTTTGTTCCGGGTTGATTCGCTTATTCGGCTCGTTTCGGCTTGATTCGGGGAGGTTTTTGGGTTGGTTCGGAGTGGTTTCGTGTTGTTCCACTTGGTTCGGCTTGTTCCTGTTTGTAGTATCGACGACCGCTATTATCAACTGAACTTTAACTGGCCTTTTTTCAACCAGCCTCGACTGGATCCATATTGAAGAGTGCATTTGCTCTTTAATAGGACTTTAGGAGCCGGTTAAATAAGGGCCGATAAAATGAAAAATAAATTAGATTTAGAATTTGTCCTCTTTGGTTATGGTACACTCAACAATCGTCAGTAACAATTGCACGACTTTGGGTCAAACTGGAATTGTCACATCTACAAGTCTTCGATAGAACAATTAGTCTTCCTTGGCGATCCAGTTTTCTGATCGTTTATGCTGACTGTCTCTGCGTACTCTCGTCAAATCCGCAATCTGAAATAATTTCGATGTGATTTCTGAATTGAAAATTATTTGAATTCGTTGAAACTTCAATTTTTAAAAACTATCGTATCATGATCGAAATTATCCCAAAAGAGGTAGAATTGTAATAAATTGTGAAAACTGGAAAATCGTCATCACTCGATAAAGGATTGACCTAGTTATCATAGCGATTTAAAGAATGCTGGACGTTGAAACATTGAAACGCCCACTTTTCATAGGTTTATAGGGGTGAATCGTACTGCATGGAAATGAGCAGGAACTCATGAGTTTTATAGATGTGAGACGGAAGGCCTGACACAGCGTAACAGCATATAGCACCGACTTTATCCCACTATCACTGATCCTTTAAAATTATAATAGCACTATTACATATAGCAGTGGAAAGAGAATACTGCTCATAGAGCAAATTTCCCGGTTTTCTCAATTATACTCCTGTAAAAAGTGAAAGTTGTGCGAGGAAAAATAATTATACGCCATGTTTTGGACAATTTCGCCCTCCCAAGCAACATATCGATAGGCGATGAACCAGCCTCCCCAGAACTTGCTCTGAACACCAACCAGTGGCTCACTGAGCGGGAAGGAAGGAGGGAGGGATACATTTGCTGGAAATATCACGCGTATATTCAGGGCTACACCTTTTTCCTTGGATTCTCCCCTCCTCTCCTTCTCTCCTCACTTCTCCCGGTGGAGGCGTTGTTATGGAGATAGCCGCCCAGAGAGAAAGGAGTGCCCTCGCCATCATCACGGAACGATTAACGGACACGTGACCGGGATCACGTGACGCGCCACGTGTTCGGTTAGTCGTGCTCTGGAAAGTTCGAGGTAGTGTCCCCTGGAGAAAAATCATGATCATGCATTCAATTAGAAATTGTAATGCTCTAAAATATGCATACATTCTGACCAGCTAATGATTTCTGGATGATGCTAAAACGTAGAAAATTAACGAAATTCCCACATCTAGAGCACGTTTGGGAAAGATCTTGAAGGGAACTCCGGTCGGAGCTGGGGTCCAAGTTTCTACGGCTGTGTTTGGCATTGATCCAGCCCTTGGCGGAGTTTTTAGCTAAAGAAATGAAAAGATATCTCAAGGTCTCTAAAATGAGTCAATCATTATAAGATGATTTTCGAGACTGAATACTGAATCTGTGATAATATTCAAAAAAAACTTGCTGCATTCAAAAAAACTTGCTGCATATTTTCATCAGAAAACTAACAAGAATAACAGAAATTTGTCTTCAGGACCGTGAAGAGCTACCAATTATTTGTATGCTGGTTGGTCTCAACAATGCGGGGATATCTGATTTAAAGCGGGCATACAGACAAAGTAAGTTTGATTTCAGGGAAATTATCTCGTGAATCATGATCCCGAGAAATCAGAAGGCACTTAGAATGGCCGAGCAAATGCTGGCAGGTACATCTGAATTTAGAATCATGGAACACATCTTTCGCATTGAGATCTATTCTCCAAATGTCAATTGTCCCACAAAATTGAACTTTCTCAGTATACAAGAGTGAGATAGAAAGAGATGCAGTTGGGGATTTGAAGGGTGACCTTAAGAAGCTCATTCTCAGTCTCCTGCAAGGCAATAGGGATGAGAGTGAAGCAGTGGATGAGGAACTTGCTAATGAGGATGCCATGGTGAGATAGTTCATCCGTTCTTAGTGTTACATTCTTCATTCTGACCATGGCAAGTTAGATAACTTTGACACCAGTTCACCTTGACACAAGTTCACTCTGACACCAGTTTTGAAATTTGAAATAAATCTACATTCTACACCAGTTAACTATAAGTATAACATCAGTTCACTCAGACATCGTTTCACTCTGACATGACAGTCCACTCAGATATCACTTCACCCTGACACCAGTTCACCTGCACCCTGACACCAGTTTTGAAATTTGAAATCAATGTACACTAGTTAACTATAACATCAGTTTACTCAGACATCGTTTCACTCTGACACCAGTTCACCTGCACTCTGACACCAGTTCACCTGCACTCTGACACCAGTTCACCTGCACCCTGACACCAGTTCACCTGCACCCTGACACCAGTTCACCTGCACCCTGACATCAGTTCCCCTGCACCCTGACACCAGTTCCCCTGCACCCTGACACCAGTTCCCCTGCAACTTGACACCAATTCCCCTGCACCCTGACACCAGTTCCCCTGCACCCTGACACCAGTTCCCCTGCACCCTGACACCAGTTCCCCTGCACCCTGACACCAGTTCCCCTGCACCCTGACACCAGTTCACCTGCACCCTGACACCAGTTCACCTGCACCCTGACACCAGTTCACCTGCACCCTGACACCAGTTCACCTGCACCCTGAAACCAGTTCCCCTGCACCCTGACACCACTTCACCTGCACCCTGACACCAGTTCCCCTGCACCCTGACACCAGTTCCCCTGCACCCTGACACCAGTTCCCCTAATCCCCTGCACCCTGAAACCAGTTCCCCTGCACCCTGACACCAGTTCCCCTGCACCCTGACACCAGTTCCCCTGCACCCTGACACCAGTTCCCCTGCACCCTGACACCAGTTCCCCTGCACCCTGACACCAGTTCACCTGCACCCTGACACCAGTTCACATGCACCCTGACAATAGTTCCCCTGAGCTGCACCCTGACACCAGTAATTCACCCTGAAACCAGTTCACCTGGACCCTGACACCAGTTCACTCTAACATCAGTCCACTTTGACACCAGTTCACTATCTCACTATGATTCAAACTTACCATATGTGAAATTGATTTGTCTGGCAATCTGGCATGTTCATCTATGCTCCTTCCCAAGGCCAGACTTAATAGTGCCAATCTGTAGAATCCAAAAGGACGTCAGGGCATCTGAAACAGTATTTACAGTGAATTAAACGATTATTTTGACGCGTAGCGATTAAAGCAATCCTGCAAAAGTGGTTAGACAATAACATAAACATCATTTCAGGAACTGTATCACGCTGGACCCAATAAGTTCGGAACAGGGAGATCAAAGTTACGGATAATTCATGTAATTTTATCTCAGTTTGATTTCAGAAAGTCAGAATTTTATTTCATGAAAACAAAACTTTAATTTATATTCCTATGCCAGCACCATTGTTATTGATAACTTAACGAAATTGTTATGATGATTCGAGCTGGTGTTATCTTTAAAAATCCATAAAAATATTCCACTACCGCAGTACGGCTCTAGAGCAAGGAGTATTTCGTGACAAAGTCTTGACACGACGTTACGAAGACTGGTAAGATTGCCATTGTCTTTTTATGAGTATGTATATACACATTTCCTTGCTATTTTGAACCTCAGAATTAGTCGAATAATCCATTAGATATATTCAGCCAGTGATAAAAATAAATCGATAAGAATTTTACAAAAAACTCCCCAGTTTTTCTAGAATTTTGTTGCAAAGGAATACGCAGCATTTAAGGAGGGTATTTGAGGAATATAAAAGGTAAGTGTGCCTTATACCTGCGGCTAAGCTGACCTACTTGGAGTAACTATCTATAACTTTACTTATTTCTATTTCTAACTTCTCAATCTACCTCTCTAACTAATTCCAAAGACTAGCATCTGTATTGAAATTGCCGTAAAAGACGATAAATTGGCCTGGCCAATTTAGATTTAGCGAAATCAGCCAAAGAATATTAATTAAATTACTGATAAAACGATGAAAAACATTTACTGATAAAGCGAAATGGTCACATAAAGCACCTAATCAGCAAAACCGGAGCCCAATTGACTCAGATATCACTACGCTCAAAAAATGGCGCATCCAATCTATCGTAAATCTTAGTAATGCCGCACCACAGGGCAAGGTATGTGTCAAGTATAGCCTGCCAAGGAAGTGATCTAGTCTGATTGTAGGAGAGTATACCACTGAGGCTCTGCCGAATGAGACACACGTGCCAAGAAATGAGAATCATTGTGTACCGGTACTTGTACGGGTATAAACTGTTGAATCAGTATCACGTACGAATGAATGGTAGTGTGGAAATTAATCAGAAGGCATTCTAAGAACTCGCCCACATTCACGTTACCTGGGGACACTAGAACGTCAGCCTCACCTCTGCCAGGGTCCAAACAGGTTATTTTGGGTCGAGTGCTGGTGGGTAATATTTAGGCCTAGAATCCATTCCCACCTCTTGCAGCAGGAATCAGTGGTATACTCCCATACGATATCAGAATCAAAGCATCAATACATGGGGTCTTCATATATATATTGCCTCATACAAATAGTGCATGCGTAGCTCTCAACCTGGGACTTTCAGCTACTCAATCCTTACTCCTTCTAGCTTCTGCTAATCAAAGTGCTAGGGGTTTTACTTATATCAACGACTATAACGAGGGTTTCAATATCGTATACGTGATTACATTTTTGATTAAAATTTTTGATTTTTTATCTGATTCTTCGCTTATTTTTCTTGGACCCATTAATTGAGTCATAAATCCATCAATTCACAGCAATTAAATTTTCGCAAATGTTTCTCCTAATGAAAGCCGGATAAGTGAGGCAGCTGCAGACTGTCACTGCCACTATGGCAGTGAGACTACGGCAGTGAGACTGTGGCAGTGAGACTACCACCACCACTGCCACAGTGACTATCAACTTGTCCAGGTTACGGATGACGATATCGACAGTTCCCTGAGGTCGGAGACAACAGGCGATCTGGAGCAGGGCTTCCTCTACATAGGTTGGTACTTCCAGCTATATGGAGATTGGGGGTACATAACAAACGAAAAGAAATACTGAAATTTACAGCTAACTTTGGAATACTTTTAAATGAACTGAATCCATCACAACTCAAGAAAAAGTAGATTGCCACCAACATAAAGTTGAATGGTGATTTTACAATTACTCTTCACGATGAATCAAATTACTTAATGTTGAATCTAATGAGGATTTGATCTGTTGCAGTGAAAGCAGTGAAAGGGATTGAGACTTTCTACGCGGAGCAGATCTACAAATCGATGAAGGTACGAAAAACTATAGTAGATTTCATAGATGGTGGAATCTTTATCCCTTTAACCCAAAAACCTATTATCCAAATAACCTAATCCAGGTATAACTCTATTTAATTCCTTGCATTTGATCTGCCCAGGGTTTGGGGACTGATGACGGACGACTGATCTTGTTCATCGTTTGGAGGTCAGAAATAGATTTACAGGATATCAAGGATGTTTTCCTCAAGCTTTACTCAAAAGATGTCGCCGAAGTGATCAAGGTTAGAACCGACCTAGACTTAGATATGATGATTCTATGAAGACTTATGAAAATATTACAATTTACACAGACACTTGTCTGATCGGATCCATATTGGTTTAATGTAACAAAACCTCATCATAGGGTGATACAAGTGGGGACTACCGATCCCTCCTTTTGACGATTCTGTAAAAAACCATAAGAGAAATACAGCCTGAAGACTGAACTGCACCAGATTGAGAGGGAGTTTTTATTTTATTATTGCTAGCAAAAATGGACAGCGAAGGATCTAGTTTTTATGATCAATGAAAGCTGGAAATTTTTTAAATTTTTGTCTAGAGCTGGAAATGATGTTATTGTAGGAGGAGAGAAGAGACGTTGCGCATTTACAATATTATTTGAATTCTGATATCCGATTTTAGCAAATTCAATCAGAATCCAGGAGCCCATTAGAGCATTTTGACATTTTACAACTTTTCGATAAAAACTTGTTTCACTCCAACAAAAATGACACCAATATGGAACATGCTGAACACTTTTATTCCCCATATTATAATTTAACTGATGAAGATTATTTAGAGTTCTAGAATAATTAAAAGCAATCCTCAAATTTCCACATTCTTGTATCAAAAATTCTTCCAAAGTCCTAGTTTCTAAAGTGTCAAATGTTACCTTTGTTCTGGTTATAATGGATGATGATGCTCCGGTGACATGTTGATATCTGCAGCTCCATGAGGCGAAGTTTGTGACAGCATCAGAAGGCCTCACTCGGCTCATGGGAGGAAATGACATGCTGGAGGTGAAGATGAAGATTAGTGAGGATTCGAATATGATATGAAACTTGAAAGTCATGAAGTGAAAAGAATGGACACTGTTGTCTTTGCTGTTGCAGTTGTTCTAATCTTAAATTCACCAATGAAATTTCAAAATTTCATATCGGCTCAAGTAAAAAGAACAAATTAAAATGTTTGTATAAATACCGTGTCGTAATTAGATGAAAATATTTACAAACTATGTAACATAAAAAAGGTGTAAAATTCAAATAATGCAGACTATATAACCATACGATACAAACAACTTCAACTTAGATTTCGTTATTAAGCCTACTCAATAAATTACTTGATCACAGGGTGCCCCAGGTTAAAATTAATAAATGAAAATCCATTATGCATCCAGTTTTTTAAAACTCTCAAATACTAATTCTTGAAGTCGAATTCTTGACTGACAAAAAGCCAGTATAAAACTAAAAAAGCCAGGCATATCTAATTCTCGTAAAGTGTGGACAGTGGAAAGGTGTAACTGAAAAGACAACCGAAAAATAAACCTAGATAGAGACAGGGAATCTGCAGAAACCCTTGCAAAACATCGTGAAAACTCTGCTCACAGATGGTAAGACTTAGAAGCTAATATTACTGTAGTCAAAAGTTTAATCTTAGGATTTTATAAACAGCACATTTAAAACATATTTTCAATAATTTAATTTAGTTCTACCATGCTCTCATCCCTCATTCTGCTAGGGAATATAATTATGAAAAATATAATTTGAGGTAATAAATCCAGCAAAACACGTATGGGGTTGTCCAGGTCACAACGGTTTCAGAGCTTTGGAGGGGGAATAGTCTAGTAGTATTGATCTTCAAGTTCAAGGTACATTTTCAGAAGTGATTGGTTCAGTAGGGATAGGTCAATGGTGTTGATTTATTGAATGTCTGAGGGGTGTTAATGCTTCATCTACATTGCAAAACAAATGATCTACAGTGCATAACAATTGCCACTGGATGCATTTTGATTTATAATGTTTTGTTGGTTTCTGAATGTCTCTTTTAGTAGTAACTTGATCTACTGCATTAGGGTGTATTTAATTCTGATGGTTTCTGATTGTCTCTGATTGGCTACAAGTTTTGAGGGAAAGTCTCTGATTGGTTACAACTTCTGAGGTCTCTGATTGGTTACAACTTCTGAGGTCTCTGATTGGTTACAACTTCTGAGGTCTCTGATTGGTTACAACTTCTGAGGTCTGAAGCCTAGGCGTCCCCCCACGCGTTGCCGGTAACGGGATCCTACGTGACAGAGACTGGTCACCTTGCTCGGGGATCCCTGGGGGTTGTTACTGTTAACAACCATTTAATTCTTTAATAGGTAGTACATGGAGGAATGAGTGAGGATGGAAAAGTCATAAGTGTAGATTAGTGCTATTATTGCAGAGAAATTGGACTCGGAAAATGGGTTCATGTGGAACTTCGGACCCTGAAAGTAAATTAGAGAAATTGAGTGATTGTCAATTATTTGAAATTCATGTTCTTTAATTCCTTGAAAACTTGTGCTGAAAAAGTGGAATACGCAACATCAAAGATTCTCAAGGGCGGTGATAAACTTATGAGGCAAGAGAATGTTGACTGAAAACAATGCACATAAGCTGCACGAAAACATCATGGAGACTTACCCTCGCAAGTTTCACAGTATCCCAATTTAAACTGGAAGTAGCACAAAATGATGGTTTTTAAACTTTTCAAGTTTTAAAGCGACTAAACAAAAACTATGCATGACTCATATTAGCTGTTATTATCAAAACGAAAATCGCTCTGAATTCTGAATTTATGGTCAAAGAATTACCTCGTCTGTTTTAATCGCTTCTTCCCACCCTCTGAGTTCGGACTTATGTTCGATGTTCTATTCCCGTTTTTCCTGACGCTTGTTATTGTTCTTTGTTTCGTTGAGCTCTCATGGGAAGGCCCACTCCTCCAACCATCGTCTCGATGTGACGCGCTGTCTTTGTAGTGAGAAGACCCGCGTGACAGGCGCTCACGCGACGAATGGTCACGTGACGGCTCACGCGTTGCCACGTGATGCTCACGTGTAGGAACGCCGCGCATGGTATGGTCACGTGGTGCCATGTTGCCACGCTGCGCGTTGTCGTGGGGAGAGCGGATGATTTCGTGGGGCGTGACGCCACGCCGCTCCTTCCTAGGGTAGTCGTGGGAAGGGCCGTGGATTACGTTATCTCGCGTTGTGGCGGCTTTCGGAACAGAGTGTCCTGGGATAGTGAGATAGTAGACATAAGTGATGGCAAGTAATTCCTCAGCTCTACTGAGAAATGTTAATCTCAGAACGACAGAACATGGAGATTGGAGAAAGTAGACTGAGAAAAGTTGAAAAGTTCACCCACTCTTGGAATGCAGGAGTTTATCCACGTAGGCGGATGTGAAGTTGTTAGCGTTCAGCATTGCCTTGTGCTCCGCGTGCGAGGATCTCTCTGGGGGCGGCTTCATGCTCAGGACCTTCATCTTGCTATTCCCTCCCCCGCCAGAGTCATTCCCACCATTGGTAACGTGGTGGGCTGCAGCGTCCAGGGGAGCTGAAATAGAACTGTGTTAATCAGGGTTCACAGTCTCAAAACACAGGGTTAGGACAAAAGCCGAGATAGAGTTTACAGAAATCCAAGGTAATTTAATTTTGAATCCAAGTTTAAAAGTTGACTTGAAATTTAAATCAAGGTTACTTACAAATGGCGGTGTTTTTATCGCCCTTCATGCACTGCCACGTCTTAGGGTCCTTGCCGAAGAGTGGCGATGATATGCCAAGTCTAGTTCTGCTAGGAATAATAACTTCCTCGTTATTCTTGTGGCTGGCATGGTCCCGGGTGGTATGGTCCCTGGTATCCCGGGTGGTATGGGTGGTATCCCGGCTGACATGGGTGTTGTCGATCGTTCCCATGAAGTCGGGACACAACTCACTTTTAGACGAGGTTATGTTGTGCTGCTGAAAATTGCGTGAGTCAAATATAGGTAGTACTGGTGATAATGATATGAGCTTGCAAAGTTCAAGTAGGGCATCA
The DNA here is from genome assembly GCA_011033025.1 of Beroe forskalii. Classification (NCBI taxonomy): domain Eukaryota; kingdom Metazoa; phylum Ctenophora; class Nuda; order Beroida; family Beroidae; genus Beroe; species Beroe forskalii. Next base: position 144,067 of record WFMF01000072.1, on the reverse strand, counting down.
AGAAAAGCTCAAAACTTTAATTTAGAATCTTGATTTGAGATAATAATGGCGCAGGAAGTCAATGAAGAGAGGAACCTCTCCCTCTCTCCCCACTAACCGTAGAAGGTTTGTTGTGAGAGCGGTGTGCTGACTTGGTAGGTCGGATAGCGAAGGAGTTCTTGCCCAGACTCCTGGAGTTGACATCTGACTTGCGGTAGCTGACAGAGTAGTTGGAATCCTCCTCCTTGACAACTTGGTCCTCCCCTTGCAGGATCTGTGAGTGGGTGAAGCTGGTAGCTGCCCCAACCCCCGATAACATCACGGACACTTGCACGGTACCCTGGTAGCAGAGGGCACGACACTTAGTACACCGCATGCAGTGGACAACCAATTAGGGGACAGGCAATTAGTGGACAGGTAATCAGGGGAAAAGAAATTAGGGAAAAAGAAATTAGACAATTATTGGACTGTGGACAGGCAATATTAGTGGACAAGTAATCAATGGACAAGCAATTAGTGGACACGCAGTAAGTGGACAGCCACAATGACAGGAGAAACTTAAAGCAGGCCAAAGCGGTATACTAATAGTTAATACTGATCTTTGCCCAACCAAACCGAATCAACCCGAAAACTTTCCCGGGTTGATTTGGCCTGTTGTTTTTGCTTAAAAGTCTCAACGTTCTATTACATGGATTGAAATATGACGATGGGCATGCAGCATAATGATAAATACGTATTGGATTTATAAGAAATCATTAAAATTATTTGAAAACAATCGGGGTTTTGTGCTTTAAATGCTTTCGATCTAAAAATGCTTCATAATTTGAAGGTAATCAACAAACTCGATAAATTCCTGAAATCAAGTTAATCGGGTTGATTAGATTTCTCGAATCAACATTCATCCTTCGTAATAAATCATGTTTCAGTATCAAATTTTTCTTCAGTATCTTCTTCACTAAGTTGGTCTATATATAAATATTCACAATCACACAAAAAGTACTCGTTTTCTGAATTTTAAGATCTTCTTCAAAATAATGCGTGTTTGTCCTTGTGACCAAATCTTTTATATTTTGCCAGTTTTTCTTCAATTTCTTAAAATCTCGAATTGGGACAAGATTCTGATTGCCGTTCCAGGCTGAACGCCAATTGCCAATGAAATACATTCCATCTCCAAAACTCGGCTCCAGGATCAAGTTTTCCATTTCCTAAAAGGTGTTTTATAGTGCAACTGCAAGGCAAACTGCGTGCTTTGTCTCATTTCTTATGCTTTCTGAGCCCGGATCAATGCTTTCTGAGCCCTGATCAATGCTTTCTGAGCCCTGATCAATGCTTTCTGAGCCCTGATCAATGCTTTCTGAGCCCTGTTACTCACATAAAAAGTGGCTGTGGGACAGGGCACGGCAGTGGGTATTTTGTTTAATCTGGCTCGCATGTCTCTACGCACCTTTCCCGGTACCATGCCAGGAATCGCCTAAGTTTGTTTTGAGAATATTCCGTGCATTTTAACAGTGGGCATCTTTAAAATATGTGCTCCGTAATAAATTTACTTATCATGAATAATAAGAAGTTTGCAAAAGATTCTATTGGACTGACTGCCTTGATCTGTTGAATAGTTGATAATGATGAACGATCACGCACACGATTTCACAAAATTGACAGACAAGTTCGTATCCGAAAAAGTGATTAATCATTGAGAACTGTCCAAAAGATTGATATGAAAGACACTATAGAGTTAAACTTAAAAACCGTTGATACTAAATCTTTCAATTAATAATAATGAATAATAGCTATAATAACAAATATAAACTTGAGAATTGGAGTATCTACCTTTGAGACGCTGGCCTCGAGTTCGTCAGTAGGCTCCAGAACCGCGTAGACCACATCATTGGATTCCTTAGAGCTTTGGGGGTCATAGAATCTTGGTAATGAGGATGATGTGAGTGGGAGGTGGGGGCGGTGACAGGAACAGAACAAAATTGAAATACTAATAAAGTATTCTTATAGAACATGAAATAACGTGCTCAAAATCTTTCAACATTAAACATAGAAATTGAAAAATTGAAGGCCAGAAATTTTCAACAACAGAACCAAGGTACTTAAAACATCAGCTTGTTTGTTACACGAATTTGGTACCTGAATGCGACTTTAGCTGGTTCCAAAGAGGGCCGGCTATCGGACGCAGAGTTGCTAGATTTCTGGCAAACTGGGGAAATGGAATCTGATCCCTTGTTAGAAGATCATACATTTAAGCGGATTTAGGATATTTTTATTTAAGAAACTTGAAAAACCCCGATATAATAACATTATTAAACTATGAATTTCCAAAAAAAGGAAAAAAGAAAGATATTTCCTTGCGTTTGAAAAGGTGCTGAATAGTTACCTCTGGATGACTGGGGATGGAAGATTCCGGCTGTGACTGCACCATAGTCACAGGGCCCTGTATCCTGATGGGACGGTGACGGGTAATAGGAAGAATAGGAACCAGTCACTGCTAGTCTATTACTACCCTGGTCATTAAACTGAGTGTGTATACTGTATGGGTGTGGGACCCTAGATAGTTGTGACCCTAGATAGTTGTGACCCCAGATAGTTGTGACCCTAGATAGTTGTACCCTAGATAGTTGTACCCTAGATAGTTGTACCCTAGATAAAGCTGTGACAGTAGATAGTTGTGAGCCCTACATACTTGTGACCCTAAATAATTGTGACCCCTTTAGATTATTGTGACCCCTAGATAGTTGTGACCCAAGAAAGTTGTGACCCCTGCATAGTTGTGACCCAAAATAATTGTGACCCCTTTTGATAATTCTGACCCCTAGATAGTTGTGACCCCTAGATAGTTGTGACCCCTAGATAGTTGTGACACTAGAAAATTGAGACCCAAAATGATTTGATCTTAGATAATTGTGACCCCTAGCTAGATGAGACCGTAGAACGTTGTGATCCAAAGGCCTTGATAGTTGTGACCCTAGATAGTTGTGACCCTGGAAAGTTACGACCCGAGATAGTTGTGTGCGTTGTATAATTCTGGTCCTAGATAATTGTGACCTCTGCTGAAAGTTGGGACTAGGAGTAATTAGTTGTGACCCTTGAGGTTGTGTATTTCAGTGCTACTTTGAAAGTTTGAACGATTTCAAATGCTTGGAATTCTTGAAAAAGCAGCAGTGCAGCACTCTGCACCTTTCCTTGTACTTTATTCTACTCCTAATCTAAAAGTTTCCATTGTATTGGGGAATACTGTAACAGGGGGTCTTCTCAGGATGAAATACCGGAATTTTTCGAAAATGCTTTTAAAAACAATGCAATTGAGGTTATAGCATAGCAACTTACTTACAGGTCTTGCTAATAGGAGACGTGTTGCATAAACAAGTTTTGAAGCATTCAAAACAGGGAAATATCAAAGTTAATATTAACTAGTTAACTAGAATTTTAGTTTCGATTTATGCAATAAGTCACCATTCAGTTTCACAAGAACGGGTGCATGAATAAAAAATTATTGACATTGTTTCATTTAAATTTAATGCAACGAACATTTATGAAATTATCGGAGTCCATCAACAAAAATGTGACAAGACTTTGGTTGTAAGGGTTGGGACTTCATCATGAAAATGCAATTGGTAGATTACAAATCCATGCACTTAAATTTGGTGTCGATATTGGTTATCATACTATCATACTCATAGTACCACTAAATCATCCAATAAGATATCATTTACGAAAATCATTCAGTATCACAAAACAGAGTTATTCTCATGTGATTTCACTCCATGATTTCTAATTCTTGAGCGTATCTGATCGATAATCAATCGAATGAACCATGCGAATCATTGGCATATCAAAATTATTGCCAAACTGTTTACTCAGCGTTTGGTTTTCAGCACATGCAACTTACGGGCCAACAAAAATTCATTGGGATAAGAGGAATTCCGAAGCGCTTTTTCTCCTGGTCCCGCTGAGGTGTTGAGGATGAATACTTACGTTTACTAGATCTCCAAATCAAGGATTACCTCCCAAAGAATGATAACTTAATGAATGGTTACTGGTCTTATTGCTGTTTCATGCCAAACATTGGTGAATAGGGACCTTATTATGGCAAATGCTTTAATAGAACATTCCTGATACCAAGGCTGCCAACCTAAGTCTGTAACTATCGTACCGCGGTGAATCGGTGTAGGTAGTTTGCACTACGTAACACAAGGGCTATAACGCAACGTATTATGCTTTTCCGTACTATTTAACAAAGCAGCACAGCTTTTGAATTTCTGATTGATTACAAGCTAAGCCTAAAGTAAGCGCCGCAGTGTTAGCACGGAAAAGCAAAATACGCTGTGTAAAACCAGGATGTTACGCAGTGTTTAGGTCGGAACACCACGCTTACCAGGTGACAGTTACTCAACCGTACCTTCAGTTTGAGTGGTAAGTTTTTAATGTTTATGCTCATCTGCCGTGATTCTATCCATCACCATGTGACGAAAGGAAAATGAAATAGCAAATTCTATGACTTTCAGCTCAATGCAAGATGTGTATCGACAAAATTGAAAATACACAGTAAAAAGAGTGTTATGGAAGAACATGGAAGCATATAGCAAGTTCATGCAAGAAACTGCAAGACGGAGAGAATTATTAGCTGCATATTATGTATGTTTTACTAACATTCAAAAAGCTTACAACTGATCTATATTAGAATATTAATGATAAACAGAAATACAGCAAAACTTTCATCAAGCCATCCAATTTATATGATTTGTAAATTTTGCATTATTATAACAGCTGAAAGAGTGTCCCACATATCCATTTTAGTCCCACATTTGTCCCATATTATGCAACCCTTTAGTCCCGCACAAGTCCCCACTCCCACTCCCACATAGTTTTTGAAGAAAACAGCGCCTATCATAAGCAGGGTAAAACGTTTAACGGCCATTTGAAAGGACGGTTATCATGCAGCAAGCACAAGATATCCAGAGAACATGCACACTGCACCTTGACGGGAGATATCTTGGTCGGTTTACACTCAATTTTAGGGAGTCTGACAAGGGAGGCCTCGGGGTCTTTCTAAAAACATAATATATATTCATCAAAGTTACATAATAAGTGCATAAAATATATGAGACATATATTATAAGTTAAATAGTAGGCACGATGGTTGGACCAAAGGGCCACCCGGACATAACCCAACCTAAGAGTTGGAGCCGTAATTGCGCGTAAGGGACGCGATTGCTGCTCCCGCGACCTAACCCTAACAGGATTACGTGCACGAGCGTCCCAAACGGGAAATTTCCGCTTTAAGGTGGGGTTATGACCAAGTGGGGCTTCATTCTGCGCACCGTAAGCACACATGAACTTACAGTTACACGCACACACACCTTACAAAACCCACACTGATTACTAATGTTTTGTCATCGCAGTGATGAATTCGTCTTAAAAATCACTAAACTAACTAAACGAACACCGCAGTGCACTGAAACACATGAAATAAAGATGAAAATTCAAAATTACATAAACTTAATTTCAGTAGACTGAAATAGTGTGACCAGTACGCCACTTTGGCATCATGCAATACTGGATTAAACCATATTATGCTCACGACATGAATTGTTCACGAATGAAACATCGGCTCGCACCAAACGGACTTGAAACTTAAAGAATAGTTTCACCATTCCTGAATTACCCTTCCACACTACTGCTACTATTTTCATGAAATTACACACCCTAGAATTCAGCCCGTCACCACTTAATGGCAAGACGGGCTACTAAGCTACGCCCCAGAGAGCCGGTCATTGCTTGGCAGTGCTCAAGGGGGGAGGGACCTTAACGTGGCTGAAAGTCAATCCTAGGGTGGGTATGTGGTAGTAGTAGTTAAAGTTCTGTATCTGCTTGGGGGGCGGAATGTGGAACTGAATGTTTCTGACGAAGGGCGTGGGCGGCGTACTCCGGATGTGCGGCGGTGACGCCTGCATTCTCGAGTACGGCGGCGGGGCGGGTGTCGCACGTGCAGGCCCTGTCGAGCGGCGGACCCACGTGGGCGCCGGCCGGTGCGGGATGACTGCGCCGCCCACCGGCGGCGTGTGGTCGGTCCTGTCCTCCGACAACTGGTAGTTTGCTCCGATGCCGCTCTCCGACCCGACGTTAGGGTACACTTGTGTCGTGGGGCCCTGTGTGGGGAGCTAAATCGTCAGTACAAGATAGGGAGAGGTGGTAGTATACAGGCACACAGAGCCACGCACACAGGGCCGGACGCACACAAGGGAGCAAACAGGGCCACAAAGGGAGCAAACTACAGAGGACTACTAGTACAAGGACATCATGCGGACATAGTGCTATCAACGAGAATCCACGCCTCTTTCAGAGCTTGAGAGAAGCAAACGCGCGCATGATAGCTGGCTGAAGTCGTCAAGCTACCATCGAAACTCTTAGAAGTCTCAAAGTGGCCTCAAGACATCAGAAATAGGAATTCAAATACCTGTCCTATATTCATTTTGAGCCCCCTAGCGGCGGCCCCTCAAATCTGTGAATCTTTTGCAAAGCTTTGAGAATATATTAAAATTCGTATAACTATACAAGTTACTTGTCGTATGGGCACATAATTCTCAGTATACCTAACGAGAATATTTATGTGGGGGTAATAATTCTGGGAAGCAACGTATTGTCGTCATCAAATTAAAAATGCCAAATCGCAGTCACTCACGAAACGTTAACAAAGGCATGAAATTGCTCCTTTGTTAACGTTATCCAAACACCAACATGATAATTTTAAATATGGCTAGACATTACCCAGCAGCTCTGCGACTCAGGGTGCATCATACAATGAGGAATTAATTAAATTTTTCAACGATCAAGAGCTTTATAAGGAGAAAGCGATGCTCTCAAACTTCGCTTTTCTATCCGAGCAAGTGCGTTTGTCTTTATCGATATGTTGTTTATGGAGCTTCTTCTTTTCTGGTTCTTCTCTGCAACAATGAGAGCCAGTAACGGTTCAAAACTACATCAATACCTCCCGGAGGATCAGTTTCTGGATTCTTTTCCAACTTGGTCAAATGATAATAATCCTTGGTGCAAGCGAAAAGTACCAAGGTTGGAGGAACGTCTAGGATTTTTCGAAGCAAAAAGTGAGAAGGAATGCATGAGGCTTTGTATCTATGAAGACAAGTGTCGACTGTACTCCTTTCAACCGACATTGCAGAAATGTTACTTGTTTGATGGCATCACGAAAGATAAAGGAGGAATTAACGGTGAGCCCTTAAAAGGGGAGTCTGAAACTCACGCCATTGACATTGAGTGTGTCCAGTGCATTGTGAGGCACTGGAGCTTGATACCCGACCAAGATCGTAGTGGTGACACGATCAGCGGGACTCTGCGAGCCAAGATATCCGACAGGAACACCCGCAAGTGCCTGGACGCTCAGATCCAGAGAAACGGAACCTTCACTCTGGGGTGGAGCGCCTGCCCTAACGCCACCGCCTGGCTCTTCTTCAAGGTACAGCTCTCAGAGGACTTTGTCCACATCTTGGTAGGGGAGGCGCCCCAGTTCGGGTTGGTGTGGCGCCAAGACTACACCCGCCCTGGAGGCGGCTACCTGGGGGTCGGAGTGGTGGAAACCAAGCGCCTTCCCGAGGGGAGCCGCTGCTTCAACGCCACCAGCACCTTCAGTATCAACTGGCTGGTGAAGCAGTTCACTGGGCACTGCTCGTGCTCTCTGGATCGGATGAGGCTCATTTACGAGAGCAGGAAGAGCCCGTGCAAAACCGAATCAATGGTGATTGTCGAATCCGAGGAGATGGCACACATGTCCAACCTGAGGATCTGGTATTCGGATCTGTGGGAAAGCTGCAACGTGACGGATTTGACGGTGGAACACGGTAAACCAAACATCTCAGGTATGACACTGTCTGGTAGCATGATCAACATAACATGCGATGAAGGGTACGGAATCGCAGCACTCAACTACACGGCAGTGCAGGGGGTGGAATGCGCAGCCACCATCGACATTCTGCCGTGTGTACCTATTGTACCCTCAGGCAATGTACCTTTTGGAAATGTACCTACTGAGCCTCAAAAACATAGCCCAGAACACGACACAGAGATCTATTATGGCTTCGGCTTCGGTGGTCTGGTAGCCTTGGTTGTGCTCCTGGCTGGGTCATTTGGCTATCTCAGAGAAAGAGGTCGGCGTTTAGAGGGGGTCGTACAGGTTCCCGAAATGACATCAGAATCTCCAATGTAGGAGTCGTCGTAGTAGAACATAATTCTGCTTTTTGGGAACGCAAGAAAATAGATTTTGAGTTTCTGTTAACTGATATTACAACTTGGCTGTCTTTTGTGAACATTCAAAGTCGGGCCATGCCATGATTAAACTAAACTTGACTCTAATGCATTTGGAAAACCACGCTACATCCCGCTTGGTGAATTGGAAAAGTGAAAACTAAATGAGACAGTTAGTGAAGCAAATTTCACTATAACCAAATTAATTTCTGAAAGTTTCATAACTTAATGATCGGATCACTGTTTATTAGTCGCATAATGATACTGATAAATGATGATTATCACTTTGTCGCAGAGACTTTAATCATCATTAATCAGAATTTCTGAAAGCACTAAAAAAACTGAGTTGAACTGCAACTATCAGTTGATGTGGAGAAATTATTACATATTTTTCCAATGACGTTTCATATAACTTTTCCCATGACTTTCATTTATTTTTTGCCTCTCATTATTACCGACAATTAAATGTTGAAATTACCAAACCAAGTCCATTTATTCCATAAAGCCTTTAAAAAGAACTCAAAGCAACTATGTAATAATATTGTAATAAGATCTCAGTGATAATTTTATAGTATGAGAAAATTTCAGTAAAAATATTTGAAGCAAGCAATTCATTATGACATCAATTCTGTTGCATGAATATAACCACATTTACGAAGAACAATATGCCATTTAATGAAGGCAGCCTCTCAAAGGAATCGCGGATTTTACTCGTGAACTGATGCTTCACAAAACATGTAATGCTATTCGTGATTTTATGAGTCATACTTTATCAGTGCTTTTCAGTGCTATATTTCATGTGAACATGGATTGGCTGCCGTACAACAGAAAACAAGATTTACATGAGGTAACCATCGATTTGTAATGGTACTTTTGAACTTAGCGATAAATGAAAATGAACGAGATACGATTTAACTTCAACTACCTCCGACATTCGACAAGTATTCATACGGTGGGGTTTTGGTCCAAGGTTAGAATCTATAGAAGCAAGACCCCATGGAACAAAAGTAAGACTAAGAGGAGTTTTTACATTCTTATTTTGCAGACAAGGTTCGGAGGGACCATTCCGAAACAGAATTAAGACTTCACAGTCTCAATTTGCAAATTTGCAATTGACTTTTTACTTGACCCCAGTAATATATCAGTGACCTTCCTTCAGACGTGTCAGTTCTATGCTTCTTACTGTGGACCGCATGATGTACTGATGTGAAGACCCACTTGAACATCAACATCTAATTCGCAGAATGTTGGACTTTAATTTGATTCCCACACCCAAAATGAAAAACTCGAATAAATCACACGTTTAATTAAGAGCCGTAGCGACTTAATTAACCTTGAATAAATTCGAATGCTTCGCAAGTAGATTGCAGACAGTGGTGCTTTACAGCAGGTGAGAAGAGCAGAGATATGATAATATTAGAATATTGGGAATATTACGTCGTGGCAAGATAAAGAAAGCGAGGCAGAAGGTCAAAGTCTCTGTTAAGTTCAAGCCTTGTTTAAGGCTTAATAAAGCTTTTATTTTATGAGAACTGAAGCGCAAATATCCCAGCAAGATTTAATAAAAATCTCTCAGTAAGGAAATATAAAAGAATAAAATATTCATATAAAAACTTAAAAAGTATTGAATAAATAAAGCGTACTAAAGAGTCATGACATCCCCCCGTGGCCATGATTAACCCCCACACATTCTTAGAAAGCCCCTCACCTTGACTTTTGCCTGCCGCTCCTCTATCCTCTCTTGAGCGTGTTTGGGCACTCCCTGACTCTGTTTAGGGACAGCAGGAGGAGAATCTCCCGAACTTGCGCTGTACCGCCGCTCCGCCTGCAGAGAATGGAGGGTTTGAAAACGTCCACACACAGCTCAGGAAATGGAGTGTAAGATTTTGGAATAAATGCGCGCGCAGAGGCGGTACGTACCGCGGTATGTACCGACTAGTTAGGACATGTTTCCCGCGACGTACCATGGTACGTACCGCAATATGTACTGACTAGTTGGGGTCTTAACGCCCTCGCACGGCTCTCGAAGTAAGACTGAATAAATTGATGATGAGAAATTAGTGGTGTGATCAATTCAAGTTGATCAGCATGATTTGCTGTGTTGAATTTCAACACAGCAAATCATGCAGATGAAGTGATTCTGTGTGTGCCTACTGCTGTAATATCAAATCTGCCAGGATTGAGAGCAGGACATGAGATCTGGTTGAATTTGAAGAGTAATAGGAATTATTAAGTACCCGCCTTGATTTTGTTTTGCTTTTCTTTCTTTGAGCTTTCACTCACGACAGATCCAGTAAGCTGAGTCTTCTGGAATAAATTTGTTTCAATAAACGCAACACATTTTAAACTAGAATTAAAAATCATAAATTCAAGTATTTCAGAATGAATTTAAACCGAAGACCTTGTCATTTCTGAGAAATCATCATATTTCATCAAGTTATTCCATAGGTTCTATTGTGATAGATGATGTTGCAGGAATGTTTAAAAGTAATGAAAATTATGATATATTTTGCATGATTTCAAGCGCTAAATATCTTCGTCTCTGCACGATATTAAACTAAGATAACAAGGAAGATAACTTGTACAACCCCTTGTATATGGATCAAACTTGGGGAACAAAACGAAATTCGCATCAATAACTTCAAGCAACATTGGTAATTATAATGGAAAACAAGGAATTAAATATAAAGTAAAAAAGCGTTATCAAATGTGGTATACGTAAATTCAACACAGGAAGCAAGGCATGGAGCATTTACGAAGATGAAGTGTGGCAGAAAAGAATGGAAATGGGAAATTACACAAACACAAGGAAATGTTTTTAGCAACATACCACAGTTTCGGGGGCCCCTGGTTTCCGTCTCCTGCTCTGCCGATGAATCATGTTCCGTTCTTTCCGGGTCTTGTACTTCTTTTTGGACTGCAACGAGGCACATTTCTGTGCGTTTGTCACAGGACTGAACTTAAAGAGCTACTTTAGAACGCAACGCAGAGAGAAAGGGGCGAAAACAAGAAAAGAAAAGCTCAGGGAAAAGGCAACATGCAGCTCTGATAACAAGGGCACACCAAAGATGAAATAGATTTTCAGAGAGCAAAATTAAGTTGGGATAGAAAGTATCTTAAGATACAAGGTTGCTTCAGAGCACACGGATAAGGGTACCTTTCTGAGCATGGGTAGTTTGGGAGGGCCATCTGACACCGAGCTGTCGGACCCTCCGTCGCTAGACTCCAGGTCTGAGAAGTCCATGTCCTCCAGGGGAGGTCCTTGATGTCGTCGATATTCTTACCCAGCTTAGCTGCGTACTGGGCCTTCACGATGCGGGTAAGGTTCGATAGCACGTGGTCTACCTTGGTGGGAGGAGTAGGTTAGGAGCATTGTTAGGGTGAAAGGGGAAGAAAGGAAGGGAAGAAAGGAAAAAGAGAAAAGGAATCTAGCACTGGAGAACATAGGTGCTTCTTCATCCTAAAAAAACCGGCTTTGAAAGTTTTGAGGTCGTGTAATAACATAGATTCGGACCTTGGTGGTGTCAGGGTCGCAGTAGTCGAGGAGAGTGTCACAGAAGTGGTATCCCATGTCCTCCAAGTCCTTGCTGCTGAAGTGCACGTTGTTATACCCAGCAAAGGTAGCCTCCATGGTGAAGGAATTAAGGATTCCCATCTGCTGCCACATTACTATCCGTCCTGTTCCTTCCTTCTTCTTTTGTACCTGGAGAAGTGCCACTTTGTCAGTCACATTGAGAGTCTCCTCTTTTCAGGCTCTACACAAATCACTGATATCGACTTGATTGTGGTTTTAAGAATCTAAGGTGCTCAATATGCTCAAACAATTGATAGAGCACTCTGTTAAATCATTTGAAACAGCTTCTTATGTGCACTTCTCTGTAGGTACCACTCACCTTGAACCTGCAGGAGGAGTATTTGAACTTGCTGGTGTTCCTGCCCATCATGTTGGGGAAGACCCTCTCGTGGAGTCTGAAGGCAGCCTCCTTGTTCTCACACCCGTACATGAACACGTTCATCTTCCGGCTGTGTCCGTGCAGGTCACAGTACAACACTACTTCCCGTTCTGTTAGCATCCTGAGGAGGGGAGAGGGGTTAAAAGGGGGCAGGGAGGTCACAGTACAACACTACTTCCCGTTCTGTTAGCATCCTGGGGAGGGGAAAGGGTTTCTAAGGGGTCGGGGGATAATAGTTTTTTTAAAACATATCAATTTGCAGTCCATCAACAATTCTAATCCAGCAACAGCTGGGACCATAATATATTATCTACTTGGATCAGTGGTAAATTTATCTAGCAAGCTGCCAAAGGGCTGGCTCCACTGCTATTAGCACTACCCACCGTCTTATCATAGCCTTGACGCTCCAGATGGTTGGGTACGCGTCCTTGATAGGGTTCTTGTAGTTTCTGTTGAGGTCTCTGGCAGCCAAGGAGCTACGGTAGTTGCCCACTATCACCCCGTCTGGGTTGAGCATGGGCACGATCTTAAACACGAAGTTATCTCGCAGCACCTTAGGGTTATTGTGACTTTGAGTAGGCAAAAGGTGTATTTACTTATTTATTAACTATTCCAAGTGTATTGACCGAGGATTGTGAACAGTGAAGCAGTGAGTTCAGAGGTTAGTACACGTTGATATAATGTGTGAGGAATTGAGGTTATTATTCCCGGAAACTTGGAGACTCAGAATTCCATTAATTCTACACAGCTGTGCCTGTGAGCATTGAGCATCTCCAATGGATAATGATCATGAGATACTATTATTAGAATCTAATAAATTAATCCCACCACTGCTCAGAATTACATTGCTCGACGTCATTGTAAGAATAGAAATACACCATTTTATTCCATTCCTCTACACACCTCTCCCAAACCCAACCCATCTTAACGTCGGCTCAATACCAAACCCCCTTCCATACTCTCATATCCGTCCCACACCCCATTTCCCCAGACCCCCTCCATTCCCTCCCTTTCCCACCCACCTCATCCCCATTCACATCCTTCCCCCCCTTCCTGATCCCCATTCCCCCACACCCCATATCCGATCCCTCGATTCCCCACCCACCTTATCCCCACACTTCCATATCTCATCCCTCGCCTATAATCCATACCTCCCTTCCCCATCTCTACCTCCCCCCATATCCCACCCACCTTAGCATCCGGGGAGGGCCCCGTGATGAAGTTAATGAAGCCCCGCATCATGTAGCTGCTGTTGGTCTCCCCCGGGTGGACCCGTGACGTCACCACCACCGCCCTCTTCTGCTTAGCCTCGGTGAGGTGGCTGGAGGGCGTGGTCACGGTCAGCAGGTGGACCATGTTGCCGCCCAGCGAGTGGCATAGGATCCGCTGCTTCACGTACTGAGACTTCACTGGGTCCTTCGCTATCTCTAGCAGGTCCGCCTGGCAGAAGCAGACATGGAAATCAATAAATCACGGACTAGATCACTATTGACTATATCACGAATAAATAGTTTAGCAGTGGATGATCTATCAGTAGTTTTAGCTCATCATAAGGTAACAAAACGTCAGTTACCAAAATCTGTAGGGGTTCTGTAAATTCAGCTGATGGGTGTAGGATTATCAGCTTGAAGTCTGTAATACCTGTAAGTCACGTGTAGGGGCTCTGTAAGTACCTGTAAGTCTGTATACGCGTCTAGGGGTTCTGTCAGTATCTGTAAGTCTGTACACGTGTAAGGGTTCTGTAAGTACCTGTAAGTCTGTATACGTGTAGGGGTTCTGTAAGTACCTGTAAGTCTGTATACGTGTAGGGTTCTGTAAGTACCTGTAAGTCTGTATACGTGTAGGGTTCTGTAAATACCTGTAAGTCTGTATACGTGTAGGGTTCTGTAAGTACCTGTAAGTCTGTATACGTGTAGGGGTAGTGTAAGTACCTGTAAGTCTGTATACGTGTAGGGGTAGCAGTGAGCGAAGTAACACACGTCTCCAGTATGAGGGAACTGGAATTGCCATGTTAGTGAGTACTGGTACCGCTCTCCTTTACAGTCTTTTCCGCCTGCAGGTGAAACCATCGTTTATTCAATGGAGATTATTGAGGATTAGAAATACCAGTAATTAAAGAATGATGAAGCAAAAAGGGGCATTCTTCAAAACACTACTAAGTGAGTAAGTGATACTTTGAGTTGAAGAATATCTCTCCTTTGCAGTCTTTCCGCCTGATGTTATTCTTGTAGTAATGGATGTTGTGCCCGGTCCTGACCCATCCTATGTTCTTGTTCTTGGCATTCCTCTCCGAGTAGAAGAGAGGCTTCATGCCCTCGTTGTACAGACTCCCGGACTTGAGGAGGTTGATGATGGTGAACTTGTAGGTGGGCCCGGCCCGAGTGTTGCTCGCCATGAAGTAGAACCACTGCGTGTGTTTCATCGTGAAGTAGTCCCACCGCAGCTCTAACTCATACTCGTAGGGACCTCTGGGGGAAGAGAGGAGTTAGGGAACTTGCCTTCTGGTGAATATTCCCAAACGTCTCATTCTTGAGAAATTTATATCCGTCTCAACTAGGTCAACCTTAGCTTCATAGGTAAGTTCAACTTAGGTTTGAAAATCACTTGTCAATTTTCCAGTAGCTGCAAAACACTCACACTCTCCTAGCTCGGAACAGGTTGGCTGACTCGAATCTGGACTCGAAGCGTAACACCTCATCATTAGGGTAGTGAGCGAGAGGTAGGGGGATGGTTTCGAGGGTTGCTGCTGGTCGCGACCTCGTGTACTGAAATGACTTGGGGGTAAGCTTAGAGAGGTGCTGTAGAGTACAGCGCTCGAGAATATAACTGATGGGGAGATTGCCAGATTTTAGCAATATGGTCTGGCGGCGAGAAATCTCCTCCTAGGCTGAGGTTACGATTTAGGATACCAACCAGAGAAGTCTTTCAACGATATCAACGATTTCAAAATCAGTGAATGTAGCTTCACAATCCATGATGAAATCATGCCATTACACACTTTTTCGAGCTAGTGGGGGCCAAGGCCCCCCCCCCTAGATTTTTTCTAGGGAGGGCCTTTTGAAAACTACGGGGGGCCAAAATTTAAAGAAGCAAATTTTCATTTTCCATAGCCCTACTTTTCACAATTTTGCATAAAAATACGAATATAGACATATTTTATTCATTGATTCAACTCTAAAGAAGGTGAATTTCAGGAAAATTTCTGCCTAAATGAACTAAATTTTCACTTCCTTTCTATGTTCAAATTTTTGAGAAAATCTTAGGTAGGGCCAAGGCCCCTAAGATTTTTCTAGAGGGGCCTTTTGAAAACTAGGGGGCCTGTAGTCCCATGGATGAAATTAGAAATATTTGATTCTTCCTTAGTGACACTCACGAATGGGAAGCGCATGGGAGGGAGTTGGTAGACGACATTTCCTTCATCTTTGTCTGTGTCCACCTTCTCCAGGAGACGCAAATTTGACAATTTGCTGTTTTCAAATGCTATAGACAGATAGAACGATAAGACCAACAAAAATTGTACGTTTATTTCCCCTGGTCCCAAGCCATAGATTTTTCCGAGAATCGAAATTTACCCAAAAGCCCATTTGGCCACTTACTTGCTCCTGAGGGTCGCTTGTAGAACTCTTCCACGAAGGGTGGGGAGGTGTGTTTGTGAGAGAGGTTGGGGTCCGGACACACTCCCTCGATACCCACGGGCCACCGGGGCGGGACTATGTCACGGGGAACACAGTACAGAGAACGGGGTTCTTTTAACTTGGGCACCTGATAGAGGGGGAAAGGGTTAGTGCTTTAGAGGAATTGGGCAGAAAGACGTGGGTAAAATGATCAAAATATATTGTTAAATCATTTCTGTTGCCTTTCTTTGAACTTTAACCATATAATATGATAGTGGAGACTATATTTAGATTCACTGATTTATATCAGCTAGAACGCATGCAACGATAAATGAGAAAATACCTCTTAAATCAAAAAGAAAACTTTTCCTTACGCGAATAAAGATATGATAATGATTTGATCTTGTGCGATATGCGTCATTTTCATCGGGGATAATCGGGAATTTCAAACGCATAATGACAATAATGAAACATGATACAAATTCAACCTTCCCACAGCATTGTCATTTACTTATTCAAACGGTGCTCCTTTAGAATATTGGTTAACGCAGATAATGAGAATCATCTCATCTGAGAACGACGAAAAAGATCAGTGAAAAACTCGCTTCAAGATTACTGAGTGGGCATTCAGTTTCGAAAATAGCCACTCAAACAAAACAGAGAGTCCTCAAAGGCTAAAAGTTGGTCCACGCGTAGAGCAAACTGTAAAAGTGTAACTTGCTGAAAGTACGGTTTGCAGATACTCATACCGTTTAGGGAGCAAGTTGAAATAACACGAGAAAGTTTGAATAACAGAAGCTTTGGAATAATAGGACGTGCTAGTCGTCGTACCGTGTTGGTGAGAACGTAAATGTAATGCTGGCCTCTTCTCCGTACTATAGGACGACCCCTTTATGGACATGGTCTTCTTGAGCGTGTCGATGACATCGTTGTTGTTCTTCTTGAGTGTCTCTATGATGTTGTCAGTGTTATCCGAGGAAGTGTACTCTTCCAGGATTTCCTCCTTGTAGATCGTGGCAGTGTCGTGAGTCCGGGCATTCTCGTAGACTATGGCCGTGGCTGTGGAGCAACACTGTCCCACGGCCTCGGGCGAGACCATGTAGAGTGGTATCTTCAACATACCAGAGATACACGAAGCTGCAGCCGAGGGGATACTAGAAACAGGTAGGGAATACCAGGTAGGGAATACCAGAAACAGGTATAGGGAATACCAGAGACGGTATGTATAGAGAGTGTATGTTCGGAGAGCAAATGAAACTAGAGCAGCTCGCGGAATGAGTTGTTGTGCGCGACGTGCGAATGGCATGCACACTCTTAAAACAACCCGGACTGAACGGCAGCTCTGAGTGCGTGATTACCGTTTTAACAACACGAAGCTGTGTGTGTATATGTGAAGCAGGAGTGAAGTGCTCCAGCACGCCGTCAATTAGTAAACATTCCACTGTCGGAGTAGCACGGAAGTGTGCCCCGATACACAGAGTGGCAGGGAAACTGAGCGAAATATTCACAGCATTTTAACAAACATCCGGCGCAGCAGACACGGCCAAGTCCAAATATATATGTGGGCGGATCTATCATTCTGCAGAGGAGTTAAATCGGAGAATTACATCATGAAAATATACGGGGGCGGGTTTTTAAAAGGCAGCCAATTCATCAATGGAGCTCGTGTAACCTGTTAAGTAGACTGAGCCTGCATGAATCGATGAATGATTTCATTGATCCGCTTGTTTTCTTTTACTTAGTATCGGCATATACGATGTATGAGTATATATGACGAAGTCTAACGTTTTGTCCAAGTTTTCTGGATAGTACCACCAGGACCAAAAATAAAAAATACAGATTCAGAAAAATTAAACATAATCTTAGCTTCCCATTCCCAATAGTAAGTCTGAAAGTAAAAAGGCTACATACACTCACAACATTAGTATTCTTTGGAGGCAGGGGTTTGCTCTGCTCCTGCCCAGCACCATTAGTTGAAGGAGTTGAAGTAGCAGGAGGGTTCCCAGGCTGGTTCTTATTGCCATCCCCGGCGCTCTGAGACCCCGCGGCGGCGGAGTGGTGAGTGTGCGCCGCCGCGCTGCTGATGAGCGGCTTGGGGGCGCTGGGCGGCGGCGGCAGCACTCTGAGCGGCGTTCCACCAGGCGACATGTGCCTGACTCTGAGTCCCTGTCTGGAGGTGTGCAACTTGTCCCGGAACTCCGTGACTCCCACCACTCGGTAGTCGCCTCCGCAGGGGTAGGAGTTCCGTCTTACCGGCCCTCGGGAGGGGACATGCTGGTCCTGGTCAGGGGCATGGGCCGGCTGCTGCTGCTCCCGGTAAGGGAAACAAGACGACCGCTTCAGCGGGATGAAGAAAAAACCGTTCAACATTTCAAAGATTTACGAGTGCTGCTCGAGAGTTTCTTGCAGCAGCTGCTCACCGAGGAGCATGTAGTGAGTAAACAAGGGGCCGTGTACGGGAGCAAAGGACGATTTAAGTGCGGACAATGCGCTCACAAGTACTAATGGCGGAAAATATGGAGGCTCGCTAAATGCCACACTGATCTCGAAGATAGCAGCACTAGCTAGCAACGACTCCCAATAGAAGGATAATAAAGAGAATTGATGATATTTTTATACTAGAAGGTAGATACGGAACGACTTCTAAGAATGTGGCGTAGTGTTGGTATATATTGCAATTGCGATGATAGAATACGATGGTAGCTAGCTCGTGCATTATACTGGCATTGTTGTTGTTGCAGAACAATTAATCTGTTCTTTAATGTGATTGGTCGAGCACTCCGGGAGGTAGCCTAGCATACTTGACAACGTGTCAATCTGTAATATAACAAACGTCCTGACATCATACACTCATGTTTGTGTGTGTTTATACTCGCAAGAAAGAGAGACAAGGAGGAATGGCATCACAGTTTATGAAACACGGCAAAAATGCCATGAACTTATGAATTGCCCTCCAATTTAGTGCCTACTTCTTTGAAGTGCGGTGCTGGGGAGCAAGCAATGCTCCCTGTGCAGAGAGAGGGGGATGCTAGCAGCGAAAAAGAGAGAGCCTCCAAAGGGGATACGAAAGTTTTGATATATTTGAGTGCAATATTTTTTGAGTGATGTCCGGTGTCGCAATGTTTTGTAGAATTTCTTGAATTTTCATTGCGGTGTCGCAATGTTTTGTAGAATTTCTTGAAAATTGAAAAATTCATCCAGAAAAATAACATTTATTCGACGAACTAAATTTTTACGATTTTTGTTGAATGATGATTAGTCGCATGATTTCTTTATGTCCGATATTATCTGAGATTTCAATTAAGTGTGCGCATCTTAAAGTGCACATCAATTACGTGATGCAGTTTTTAAGTATGCTAAATTACGATCTGAAACATCGCTACGCGCAACACCCAAATGTCAAAACCATTAACAATCACGTGACTGTTTCAATTCTCTTGGTTTAAAGGAACAAGAAGGGCTTCAATTCCGTCGGTACAGACATCTAGTAGTCAGCATGCCTGAATTATATCCATTGCATTTAAAATTGAAGTCACTGGCCATCATCATGCTTTGATCACAGCTTTTAAATTGTAAGTCTTTCGACTTTTCAGAGTTTATTGCTCAGGCACTGCTGATCAAGGGAAAATCATGGTTTCAACTCAAGAACTCCCACAACGCCTAAAAGGTTTTCGTTCTGCTGAAAAGCTTATGCTACAATATTGAGAACCTAAAAACCTAACCGTAGATTATCATAAAACATTCGAAGGATCAAAGGAAAATAAAGATAGACAAAGAATAATTTTTGCAAAGCAAAGTTATATATAACTCATATAAAGTAATAATTACGCATAAAATACATGGTTAACAAAACATATGACTGAGGCTATCACGTGACCAATAGTGTGCGTGTGATCAATAAATATTATAAACTACAAAGTGTGCATGAGTCGGACAACGTCTCCATTTGATATAGGAGACTATAGAGGGGAAGTAATAAAATCCTAAGCCTAAATCTCAGGTAGCACAAAAGTAATCGGTGGCTTAGGGTGGCAGCGTTTTTATGGTTTAGGTGAGTGATTTAACGCAGATATATTCGTCAGTTTATTTTAACTCTGAGCCTTATTAATAGCCATGATCTGATAGCAGTCCGAAAAAACAAGCAAGAAAGGAAAAATCTCAATTAGCACTGGTTAGTTGAAGAAATGAAAGAAAACAGATATTATTAAAGTGTTAAAAACCAGTGATATAATCACAATGAAATCAGCACTAATATTATCATATAGGTGATTGAAAAACAATGCCACATCATCGTGGCATCGATAATCAAAATATGAAAACAGCAACGAAAAACAAACAATTATTTAAAGATTTTTCCTAGCTCATTGAAGCATGAAGCAAATAATAATACAGAATTGCTGCTCTCAATGAATGAAAAACCATTATCAAAGGGAAAGAAATACAGTTTGTGATTTTCTGAATGAAGAACAAATATCAAACAAAGAGAACTACAGTTTGTGATGCTTACCTGACCCCTTCTTGCCATCAGTCTCCAAACAGCCAAGGCCGACTGAGACCTTCTGTCTACCATTTCACGGGCTCTTCAAACGTACAAACTCACAAATTCTTTAAAAGTTTGACAAAGGAGCAACTCATAAACAATTCACTAACATAATGCTATCCACCTAAAAGATACTTACACGCGCGCCCAACGCCCCAACAACTTATCATCTCAAATCATAATAATATGCCGATCTCCTCATATTATTCTGAATTCCGATACCATGTGACGTGTGTCCATGGAGATTAAATGACCAAGAGAAGAATAGAGGAGGGGAATATGTTACATGTTTCAAATCATGAAGATAGAGGGGTTGCTGGGAGATGTTTCAAATGATCTCATTCCATTTGAGAATGTACTTAGTGGTAAGGATGTGGTTTTATCGTCATTGGCTCAAGTCTCATGTGTAATGATAGGTGATCACTGATCTGATAGGAAATTAAGAAAAAACCAATCATCTTTGTGATTTGGATAATGTGATGATGTAATACATACCTGCTTTACATCCATTTCTTACTATACTACCAAATTTAAAGTTTTCGCCATGCTTCCTGATGATTTCAAGATTTTTTAGTTTTCCACGGAACCCTCAAATTTCTGACCGGCAGTATCCCCGGCCCAATATGAGAAAATGTTCCTGAATAACAACCATCTCAAATGCTTGTTACCGAGATTGTGCATTATCCGTGTTAAAAGTAACAGCTAACAAAGCTAGTAGGAATCCTTACCACCTCAGTGTGCTTGACAACACACTAACAACTCTGTGAATCATAACACACAGCAGGAGCTGATCAAAGGGAATCAGCTAACGTTTCCTACAGGCTAATTTCAATGATCATGGATATCATGGTCCATGATGGCTGAGCTCATCATCGCAGTTTTAAGCAACTTTTTAAAGTTTGATAGACAAAACAAAGCAAGCGTTGCTAGAGTTAACAACAAGCTACTGGAAAAATCTCCGCATATCAATTATCTCGTTAAAGCAACAAGCAATCCAATGGATTGAAACACAGGCCTATTCAGGATATGGAGGCTAGCAACCAAACCACTGTCATTTCAATTTCAAGACACAAATAAATCTCGGAAAATCATGATGTCACATGATAAGTTGACTGAATAAATAATAAGTTGACTTACTTTTTTAGCCAAGTCTTGTATTTTCCGCTTTATATCGAAAGCACCATCAAACGGCATGTCCGCTATTACCGACAACCCACTCGGTTGACCGATGAACTCAGTCAATAAAACGAATATGGCTCCGGCGATTTGGTGATAAAATATTGGAAAATTCAAATGTAAGTAAAACAAAAGGCGACTTTAAAAGCAAAGACACTAAAAGCCGCTTTGAAAGCAGGACGTACACTAAAGGAGGCTTTGAAAGCGTCACACAGCTTGAGCCACTCTCCTAGAGAGTAAAATGTGAGACATCTGCACTGTATGTGCATGAGAGATGTCTCTGCAGGGGTCACTGTAAATTAATTATAGAGCTGCGGCGATGGTTGATACAGGAGGTGATGTTCGACCAAATGACATGTGCTCTATGAGACGTATCTGACAATATGCGGTATCTGACATGCTCATAATGCGTGGCATCGAGATGAGGCTTCGACAGAGATATCAGATATATTCATATTAAACTAACTATAGAGAGATGGCTGATCATATATTATTACAGCACTTCTTTTTCAGATAAGCTGTTTTTCAGATCAAGCAGCTGTACGATGTCTTATGGTACGTATAGTAATAAGGAATAACGTTCGTTATCACCAAGGTCCAAGAGCTCTATAGTCTATGGAAAAAAAGACATAACTTCGTACTTTTTTTCCTACAAGCATATTCAATTGTCTCGCACGCCTCATTAATTAGAAGGAGCAACAAAAAATTAAACATTGTAATTACCGTTCTGCCGTCTTCGAATCCGAATATCAGCTGAGTCGTTCGGGTGGCAACTTCTTTAACTGAAATTAAGAAAAGAATACTCTTACAATCCAGACAAGCTCCAATTCTAACAGTATTACGTCTAAGAAATAGTAGCACACAGTTCAAGGAAGGCGATGTAAATTTCCTAAAATCAACATAACTTTCTGAGCAGTGGAATTTGAGAACTACAAGTCAGACTGAACAATAAATTTGGGACTTACAAGTCAGACTGAACAATAAATTTGGGACTTACAAGTCAGAATGAACAGTAAATTTTAGACTTACAAGTTAGACTGAACAGTAAATTTGAGACTTAAAAGTCAGGCGTCGGGGCCGCACCTCCTTCTCACTGGACGACAGGTCCTCCTCCGGGTTGTTATTGGAGTCCCACAGTCTCCCGTCCAGGTACTCCCCCCGGATTCTACTGTCTCCATAACCCCACTCGTGTGCTTCGCTTAGTGCTAGCGAATCTGAGGGGGAGGTTAGGGTTAGAGTGGTGTTGTCTCCATAACCCCACTCGTGCGTTCGCTAAGTGCTAGCGAATCAGAGGGGGGGGGGGTTAGGGTTAGAGTGGTGTGTTGGCGACGTCATTATCAGGCATTTACATGGTGTGTTGATGACGTCATCATCAGAGTTAGAATGGTGTGTTGACGAAGTAATTATCAGGAGTTAGAATGGTGTGTTAGTTACGCCATTATCCGGAGTTAGAATGGTGTGTTGGTGAAGCCATTATCCGGACTTAGAATGGTCTATTGGTGAAGCCATGATCAGGGGTTTGGATGGAAGATTGTCGATGTCACAAATTCGCTTATTTACACGCGCAGTCGGAGAAGTAGAATTTCAGCGAATAAAATCTGACTTACCGAATCCATTCATAACTAGCTAACTAGCTTAACAAACTAATACGATGAAAACATAAATAGACTTTTCTGTTATATTTTTCTCATCTGGATTGTTTTTGTCTTTTAGTCTTTACAACAGTAACTGTTTCAATCCAAATGTCGCCAATTATGCTCTTTTCAAAGCGCTATTTACTTATTTACCGTGGAATGCATGAAATTAATGATACGTTTCACGATTTACCAGCCCTCTGCTGCATGTCACTTCGACACTAGGACAAGCAAAAGAAGATGAGAAGAAGCAGCAGTGGAGTGGCTGACAAGGCAACGTGTGTGTGGGAAACTGTGTGTATGTTTGTGTGTAACAACGTAACAAGTGCAAGTGCATGAAACAACATAACAAATGCATGTAACAAGTTATTTAAAGTGTGCATGTGTAAATGTTTAAATTTGTACTTATCAAAGGAACCTAAAAACGTTACAGAATCGTGGTTACCACCCTTATCAACAAATCTTTATTTCTAAATCTGAATTCTCCACTACATTCTTACATTGAATATACTCAGGCATGAATATCGCTGGAAGCTTACGTTAGGTTCAATGGTTTATTCTTAAACAATAAACACCCAAGACAATAAGAAGCCAGAAATGCCTTTTACCTTTTCATCAAGAAAGCATAGTAAAGTTTGACTAAAATACGTTCATTTGACTTGTGCCGTGATATGCCATAATGAGCCATGACTTTTAAACAGTTTGAACCAGAGTGATAGTCTTGTTTGCAAAATTTCAAAAAATATATTGACAACAGGAATTTAGGGTTAAATAAGGAAATGTTATCACATATCATGTGACAAAGCAACCGGGACAAATGAACGAAGTTTAAGCAGCAATATTTAACAAGTTTCTGCCTGGTCAAATTCCCATCCAACATACCGCAAACTAAATTAATTGTTTCTCGCATGCATTGTATCTACTTACGATATATCTAGACCATATGATAGCTTCATGTTCCATGTTATATCAGAACTTTTAATTGGCAGATGATTTAACAGATTTAAAACTACTGCACAGTTAAAATAATAAACTGTCTATCATTATGAAGTACTATCTTAAACACGTAATATCAGATCCCACGTGAAAACTGCAGAAAACGCAAATTTACAGAAATTCCATTATAAAAAAGGAGGAAAATCTTCTTACCAAGATTTTATTAACATAAAAAGTTAAACTTAATAATTTTCTCTGCTTCGACTGGAATCGGTAAATTGTAACAATTTGATAGTGGAACCGGAACTTTGCTCTACAAACGTACCAGATGATCAATGTATAATGAAAAACGAATGGGGAGGATTCGTCAAGTCATAATCTTTGAAGTTTGAAGTTCTAACATCATATTATATACGTATTCTAATTGTTCACAAAGATGTCGCGAGTTCTGAGAACGCCCTCTGAAATTTCCACATGGACGCCATTTTCACGTGCGTGACACTGATTATCAACAGAATATCCACGAACATGGCGTCGCGCCGCTCAGAAATCTCAGAACGATTCTCAGTTCTCGAACTCCCGTCACACCTACGTAAGGCACGCTATTTTATCCTACCTTTAATGCTAAAGAGAGATGAGGGTCTGATAGACGTTATCTGTGAGGAAGGTATGGCGGGCAATCGGACTGTCATTCAACTCGCAACTAAAACTGGGGGTCTATCACGTGAGCGGGACGAGTTTGGCATGTGAAATATAAATCATTGCACGAGGCGTAACCGAAAGCAATAATCTGCACTTTCGCACGAGGAGCAGGACGGATACAATAATACCAAATTACTGCTCGAGCTGAATAAGCCGAGTGTAATTACTCAGCACACATACAACTGAAAGAACCCTCAAAATGAGTTAATATTTCGAATTCTTTATGATTTTGATGCTATGGTGACAAGACTGGGACCCAGTTCGTTGCTGCTATCTCTTATGTTGGCTCATCAAGTATGAGAACTAATACTACTTGTGTAGTCTGAATATTATTATGTTAACAATAGAGAACAATTATTTTTAAGTTGTATTATACCCAAACAAAATTGTAACCACTTAACAACTTTGATTTTTATATGCAATCTAGGGGAATAATGAAACGAATAAATAGTAGAATAATAAATGCATGCAATATAGCACAAAGAGTTTTAAATCGGAATTAAAAGTGGAATTGAACGAAATCGTTTGCGCCCAGCAAAACCCGAACAAGAACTACTCAAATACTAAAGTTCGCTTCAGTTTCGCACTCTACAGAGCAATCCTTCAGACTTCGGTTTGAACTGAAAGTCTCTAGTACTAGTAAACAGGGCCGGCAGAATACCGACAAAAAGCATTGCAGATAATGCAGGACTTGTAAAAGACAGAAACTATTAAACTCTTTCTGCTTCTTGCGAGCTATCATGTCAACATCACACAGCACGACTATCTTAAAGTGAGATCGGTGAAGTCTGGAACAAAGAAAGAGAAAACGAGAGAGAGTGTGTTTTAAAGCACGCTACCTCAACTGCTCACATCACTCTGCTGAGCACTGAGCTGTGAGCTGACAAGCAGTGAGGCTGTGCGTGTTATTGTTGAAAGAAGAGTCCTTCCTCCTCCACAAGAAGAACAAGAGATGACGTCATGTAAACAAGGCATGACGTCATCGGTGAGATCAGTGGGATAACATCGGTGAGATCAGGCAACAAACTTACACAATATCTTGTGAGGTATAAGGTAGTCAGGGTAACAAGATGGCGCAAGTGAAACTTTCAAGACATAACTGGTTCTGTCTCAAAAACATCACCTTGCGCACCGAGCCTCATAACCTTCTGAAGTTTTCATCAGTATCTATGTAAATCTAAGGCACATGCTTGATCAGTTCCACATTGGTTTAGACCCTGAAGTATCTATGAATTTAAATGGATGATCATCCATATTGGTTTAGACAAGCTTGGGAAAACCGGATATATCCCTCAAATGGACCCGATTTATTTATTGGCGCATGTCTATGTTTTTTATAGCTAAAGTCAAAATGAGTAGTGCTTCGAGAGATATAGCCCAAACTATAACAGATCAGTAAACTACCTACCTATCAGTAAACTATCTATCAGTAAACTAACAGATCAGTAAACTAACAGATCAGTAAAGCAATATCTGCAACAGCAACTCCTACACACTGTGGTCATGGTTAATATTATAATCTGACCAAACATGGTGTTAAAATACCATGGTGATCAAATCTATATATATTAAAATTCGATATGTAGTTATGATTTAAGTCATAACAATCTATTATTTAAGTACCACGTACAACAGGAATAGACACCACTAAGCAAGCAAAAATCAAACAAAAGAGCTGGAATTATTGTTCAAAATGCCGTTTCAAACACTAATTCCCATTGGATTTAGTAAGTGGATTTAAATCGTACGCTATAACGTTGATGCTTAATGCTTATTACAACTCATGGAGCCTAAATAATATACATTTGCAGCAGCTCGTTGAAGGTAGCAAGTTAAATTTGTATGCATTTTGAGGTTAAGAGTTCAGAGAACGCGACGTTATAATATGGTAAGCATCCCATCAATTTTCAAGCTCCAATGACTTATTATGCACTTATAGCTCACTTAGGAAATAGCTGGCAGGTCTGATGGTAACTGTTCGCTAGATGCCATGAAACAAGCTCGTCATTAGTGTAGCAGTGTATGAAGCAACGGAGAGGTAAATGTCATACTAAAGCCTTAGCTAATAATTCCAGTCCAGACAATGTAGGAAAGTGAGCAATGAGCATCAGTACAACAAAGCAACAATAGCAACATGTAGTTTGGGATGACGACTGCAAATGTGTAAATATAGCAACGCTGATAAATTCAGTTACTACGTATCTATAATGAGACGATTATCCATTGTCTTTCATGTCAGTGGGGTCCTCGGTGGCTTTTGTGCAATGAATACCATGCTGTGGCACTGGATTATATGCCGTATTTTGTTTAACTTGATTACATCACTGTGCGATAGAATGCCTCGAGTCTGATATCTCATGAGTGATACCTATTACCTAAGTTACCTTTGATAGGCATACTCGACAATCTTAAACTCAAAAACTCAATTAACTCTCAATTTTCAATATCCTGTAAAATCGGTCTCACTATCATGATCAAGCATAGCTAGTAAAGCATCTGACATTCTGTCATCTGACTTTCCTTTTTTGATTGAAAAACCATCAAGGGGCGGAAAGTGGACAAATATACACTAATGGGCGTAAACAACACTCTAAGCTTTGTCAAAAAATGTTGCAAGAAAAACTTAATTCCTGTACGCAAACACCCTTTCATTTGTTATCCATCCCTTCAGCATGACCTGCAGTGTGTTCAATTGTAGTGAGTTCAAAGGCATCATCAACTGGTTCTGGTGCTTCAAAGGCATTATTAACTGGTTCCGGCACTTTTATAGGGACTGTGAGTGGGACTCGTCTGCTGAAGTCAAGCATGTCCTTTATATCCTTGATGCAGTTGTAAGAGCAGAAGGAGTTTAGTATGAGAGGGCTGATGACGGAGTTGAAGGGGTTCATGACGAGGGAGAAGACAGAATACCAGGCTGACGACGATAATCACATGATTTTCGAAAGCTCCTGATTTTAAAACTCCATCGTAACATTGAACGTTTTAACTTGCTCCCTAAGTTACCAGGCAGTGGCATCCGGCAGGTTCAGGGAGTGGAGCATGCACACAATCAGGAAGGAGATCCAGCAGGCGATGTCAGTGAGGATGATGATGGTGACCTTTCTCTGGACAGTCTTCTTCATTTCCTTTATCACCTTCCTGGTCTCCTTGTCAGCCACATGAGGGGCTCTGCGAGAGGTTTTCCTTCCAATGATGATGTGTGAAATTGCAACAAATTATTTCATTCGGGACGAAATAAGCGTACGAGGTGGGAATTTCAAAATTTATTATCACCTGCCAACAATTTTTATATGCCAATCGAAGGATTTGGACTGGTCAGATCGTTTATTGTACCTATCTTAACCAAATTCACAAATGGAGTTCAAAGATTGGATTCTGAATTTCAAGCCGCGAGGGTCTTTCTTTATAGTGCACCGGCCTGCTCCTATTTCCATGAAAATTGCTACCGTTTGTCACAAAACTGCTGCAGTTGATCTCGTTAACACGCAACTACATCACATGGTATCAGAGATGAATCCGGGCGGATATCAATCTTTGCAATGGCGGACAGCAAGCTGATTTTGCCGCGAAATGTCACGGCGCGCGCGCGCGCGTTCCTACTATAGTAAATGAGAAGATGATTCCTTTGTTTAGTAAAAACGCAAAGCGCCTTACAAATATGTACGATTTTTACTGTGACCAGTGGAAAATTGGCAACGTCTTGCCGAGAAGCATCGTGCTGCAAGCCTAGGCGAGTTGAAGAGTCGGATGTTGTAATCCGGTCATAAGAAAGTTTGTCGTATAGAATGTCACTTAACAAGGACTTGAAGCTGAGGGCCAAAGACTTAACAGATCAGAAATCTCTCAAAAACAGTAGGTCTTTTGTACCCAGTAGTCGCTAAATTTTCCCTTTCAACTTTGTTCTCTGTGGCTTGCGGAGAAATACACCTTTGTCTTTTCATACTTTCATACTAGTTTTGTTCTTTTGTTCACAACCTAAATGGCTGCCACCAGTGAAAAGGAGGCGGCGATTTATATCCAAAACCTAGCCTGTTAAATGTTTATTTTGCTTGGCTCAAAGCTCTCATCCTTACAAAATCAACAAAATTTCCGTATTGTCTGTCCAAAAAGGGGAGACAGCTGTCTGTGTCACCTTGCCGCTGCCTGGCACAGACAATATCAATGCAATGAATAGTTATTTCATTAAAGGGGCCTGAGGTCGGCAGCCCCAGAAGCAAGACATTTCATGTTATTAGAAACTTCACCTCTATACGGTTCCTGAATTTTATGGCTCAATTCTAAAGTGGCTATCATTAAATTCAAATTAATTATAAGGAGACAGGGGCGGCAGCCCCCAGACGCCAGACGTAACTAAGTTACTGTACAATAAAAACGTTACCTTTATACTTTTCTACGCGAAGGCGCGAAGCAATTCCATTTGCACCCCAAACAGCAACCGAACAAAAAATGTATTAACACACGGAGAACTTCATTTTGTAGACAATCAATTTTAACGAGGAGAATGTTACAATGATGACGTTTAAAATTAATCATGCCTTTTCATTTGTGACAGAAACTGACTTCACCGTGATCTCATTTACCTATGTGTTCTCATTCACAGTGTTCTCATTTCTCATTTATGGCAGGTGTAACAAGGAGCCAGACGTCTTATGCAAATAGAAACAACATATTCCCGAGTATTGGTAAGATTCCATACGTCAGGAAACTAAATATGCAGTAAATAGGTAGTTTCATTAATTTACCCCTTCGAAAATCTTCATGCAATCAAACAATTGGCAAAATGTCAAATAAAAAGTGTTTGTACTTACAATAGAGCTGTTCTGGTTGATCTTGATACCAAGGGTGAACTTGCACCATGGTGTTCTCAGAATAACAGTACTACCGGAGGCAACAACAACAACTCAAAAAACAGCAACAAACTTCACGCAACTGAAACTGACTAACTAAAAAATACTGAATGCCCCGTTTCGCTCTCAATTCCAATTGTAAGTGCTTCTGTGCCCTGTGGAAAGTCAATGCTGATAGCTGATTCGAGAGAGTCACAACGCATAATCAAATTTGAAGCATTCTACGGTGTTGTATTTCAGATCATCGAAATACAATTGCCTAACATTTAAATGCCTAACAACCAACATTCAACCAAAATATTTAGCATGATATTCAATCCTTCACTATTTATTCTTATTTTGATAACCTTGAAATTAGATTTTCTAATAACCATTTTCTCATTTTATAATTTGAAACAAGCCTGTGAGAAGGGAAGGGTTTTCATTTCCTTCAAGTAGGATTTCGTGGTAATTTCAGAGATGTTAAATTTAGAATTTAGATCGGCCGATCACTCAGGAAACTAATGTTCTCTATTCAAACGTAGATCATGAGAAGATCCTAAGCGAAGTGTTCAACAGTAAGGGAATTAGGGAGTACTGAAAACATGGAATAAATTAGGTACTGCTTATCGGGTAAATACGCTCTTTGCACCTGTACGCGGGGAACGTTTGGAACCTCTTAGTTTGGAATCTTTTAATTTGTGCCTATTTACGTTTTAAAGTGAATGGTACACTAAGGATATGCCAGAGAACACCCCTGCAGAAACGAAATGCGTCGGAAACCGTACCCATTGTGAGTTACAAGCAGGTTAACTGCGACACGAAAATGATACAAAGTCGAGCTGGAACCATGATCCGGACAGATAACGATATCATAACTCCCGACGAGTATGGGGCCCTCAAAATTGTGAACAAAGCAGTTTATTCAACGATTTTCTGGAATTTCAATGAATCGACAGATTTTTTGATGGGTTAAAAAATGTTAAGAGGGGTAGGAAACGCAAGCATGTCAATGAAAATGGAGATGAGGAGTGATGACTGGAAGAGAACAAGAAAAATAGATAGACAGATAGAAAATGGTGAAATCATAAGAACCCTACAAGACTATTTTTTATTTTACAATCAGCTCGTGTGTCTCATTAAAGTGTTGTGAAACCTGGCAATTGACAGTGACATAAAGTATAACCCCACAAGACCAACAGAAAATTATTTTGAGGTAGAGAAAGAACTGGGAAACGCCAGGAACATGGGGAAATTACATCCAGGTATTGCTCTATCAAAGAGCGGCTATCATAAAATCATAACGACAAAGATAGTCGAAGGGATCATGGAAATCACGAGGTGTTAACGAAGACAGAGGCTGGGGAGCAGGAGGAGAGAATCTGTAAAAACTGCACCAGGACACACTCCTTCTCTGAAGCAAACAGAACAGTACTGACGACTACTACCCCCGGCTCCGTTCACCTTCCTAGGCTCCTCGGAGGCGAGCCGACGGATCAGGGAGATACAGACAAGGCTCAGCTTCTTGTGGACAAGGTTCTGGACTTTAAGACTGCCACTGATAGCAATCTAAATCTTGGCTGTATAATCACATTCGTCGTAATAGCAATGGCCATAACGATGAGGCAGAGGAAGCTCTGCAGTGGCTTGGAGTTTCTCGGGAGGAGTACAAGGCTTCCCCGGACCTAGTGCTCTTCAAGTGATCATGGTTATCTTTAACCAGTAAATAATTCAGTTACTAAATATACAACGTACGATACTTTGGAAATGGATTTGAATAGTACTTATGTATTATCATACCTTTACTAACTTGACGAACTTAATTAACCAGACTTACTTGATTAACTTTACTGACTTGAACAACTTGACTTCACTAACATAACTAACTTTGAGTGCGTTCATAGGCTTATGGTGCATTTAGGGTGCATTTAGGGTGCATTGGCCAATAGGGTGTCAGTAGGGTGTCATACGTTAGGTCTACTACAACAGGGGGGGGGGGGCGGATCTGCAGGAGATCCAGACAAACACCATGGCGCAGGATCTCCCGCTCCAGGTGTTCCCAGTCACCAGAGCTACTGTGGATGGGAACGAGTACCGTACCTCCCCAGGTCACATTTGATACTAATTTGAACAGATTTTATATAATGTTGAACTCATTTGATATTGCCACAAATTTGACACTCGGTCGATATTCGACACTATTGAATACTTGGCACAATCTGCATTTGATAAGTTGATGCGTAAATACATTTGATAGTCTGCCAAACATTTGACTATTCAAGACCATGTTACTTATTCAGTAATTCTCATTTATTGATACTTACTCACATTGACATAGAAGCAAACACCATGGCATGATGGTATCAGAAACTTTCAAACAGCTCCTTTCAATATCGGACTGTAATGCATTTGCACAGTAAATTGTAACCCTTCAGCTTAAATTCCATGATTAACTTTCATGATTAGTTTTTATTTATCAAAAATAACTTGCACTCTGCAATTAAATGCTGAGAATGTACAGGACGTCATTATTTGCAAGAAATCCTCATTATGTTTGTGTTGCAAAACAAATTGAATATGTTCTAGGCATATAACCAATTTTCGATTTAAGGGCCTCAGAAGGAAAATATGAATTTTCAAAGTTGGTTCATGACAAACGTCAAAAATAGTGATTTTCAAAATTCAAAGTCGATATTTTCATATTTGGCCTAAATCAAAAATCTGCTCGATACAAAGGTAAGTTTTATGCCTGAACATAACAAGTTTCAACTTTTGGGTTTTCCAAAATTTGTAGGAGAAGATAGATTTAAAGTTGATTTTCGGCAAATCATGTCGAAAGTTCGCGCGCGTACTGTAACTACACATGAACTCGTGATTGAGAAAAATTTATAACTTCGCTAGGAAACAATATTTTTTCATGGGGGTAAACTGCGTGTCTGTGGTCAGAAACAACAAAAGTTTTAATAACAGTACTTTAACTTTCATGATCAGTTTTTATTTATCAAAAATAACTTGCACTCTGCAATTAAATGCTGAGAATGTACAGGACGTCATTATTTGCAAGAATCATATGGTTTGTAGAAATTCAAAGTGAAATTAATAGAAATGACGGTGCCCATTTGGTGCCGCATTTAGACGCTGTTTAAAGTGCATTTGCCATGGCAAGTAAATAAGTAAATGTGGGGTTTGGCGTGAGAAGTGTGCGTGCATTGATCCCATTTAAATCAGTGCAATTATTGATGAGTACGAATTGTTAATCTTGGCCTGCTGATTTAACATTTCAAATTTGGGCACATGTCTTAAAACACCCGGTATGCTTTGAGAATAATGAGATAACATGCTTATAGATTTACTTTTTAGTTTTTGTTTCAAACGATATTTTGTTGTTTTCATGAACCACTGGCTCCTGGAGAATTATTTCAAATTTCAAGAAGTTGAAATTGAGCCAAATCATCTACTGTAACAAGTTGACACAAATCATCATCATTCAATAATTACAGTGCCACCTGGCTCTGTGTCAATGACACATGGAAACTGTGTGATGGTGACCCACGTGCGTTACGTAACTTAATCAGATTATCATAATGAATTGATGACTGACCAGAACGTGGAAGCTCCTGTCATAAAACTTAAATCGGTTTTTTTCTGAAAATCTGGGATTCTGACATGACGACATTGAAAACATGACGACAGAAACTGACATGACGACACTAATTTCTTACAACTCACAATCTGACATGACGACATTGTAGTTGAAGTGTTATATAACTTCATAATAAAAAATGACAAAAATTTGTTCGTTCGACCTTTTCTAGGCATGACAGAATCACGATTCTCGAGCTATACAACTGAATATCATTGATTGCATATCAAATGGTCAGGTAATGTTGTAAATCACATGCAACTTTAGAGTTACCTACACTATCTGGAATGATCAGGACATTTGCTACTCAATCCCAGTAAGATTATTAGTATCATATTCGTCAGGAATCGTGATTAGGATCAAATTTGTCCATAAATTTCGAAAAATTAAAAAATCCGCATTTTATGCGAATAAGTGGATTGTTGGACGGCTCCTTTGATTCTATTTTACATTCAACATTAAAATGAATGGAAAAAGTTCAATAAAGTCCGCATATATAAACTTACATTAAATCAATACATCACATTATTATTATTCGGAAAATCGGAAGAATCATTATATCGCGATATAATAATTGATCATTGATATCATTATAATTTATATGTAATCCTTTTAAAAAATCTATCTAGTGCTATGCGATATTTAAAATTTCATGTTTTTCTATCAAAATATCAAGCATCGCTCATAGTTACCATGGCTGAGTTGTCCACAACTGGTAAACG
This sequence comes from Beroe forskalii, assembly GCA_011033025.1. Taxonomy (NCBI): domain Eukaryota; kingdom Metazoa; phylum Ctenophora; class Nuda; order Beroida; family Beroidae; genus Beroe; species Beroe forskalii. The sequence goes on along the minus strand of WFMF01000072.1, from coordinate 110,083 downwards.
ACAATTGCTAAAGTGAATGGTAATAAATTGGATGTGTGCTGAGGCAAAACAAACACGTTTCAAAAAGCACGATAACTTGAAATCAACTTCACTCAGTCACAGACAATAATCATTGTCTTCCTCCTGCATTTGTTGATGCTTCCTGTCCTAGTAACTGACGCTATTAGTAAGACTTGTTAAAAATCTGGCCGAATATTTTCAATTATTTGTTTCAGGCCAATGAATATTCATTTCAAAATTGATTTGATTTTCATGAACTTTTCACTCGAAGCTTTTAGCGAAAACGTGACTTGAAAACCATCACAACAATAACATTATAATGTGTAACACCAGTTATCGAACTTCTTTGAGAAATTTCAGATTTTCGTGTGGGAAATAATGAAAAGTAGTTTCGCCACCATTTTTGCTCACAAATCAATGGAATTTTTAAAATGTACATTTTAAACACGGTCACTTTAATTCATATTTGCAACAGAGTTATGAAGCACATTTGAATTGACGATTGACTTCGCAACCACAACGTAAAATACGGAGTAAATAAGCAAACACTTCGCTATATCCATTATTGGCGACATCAGACTATACATAGAACTAAAATAATCAATTAATGTAGCAAGTAGACCATAGGTTTGTTTTCCAACACATTTCATGAGACAAGCGTGCTCCAGAGATACAATAAGTAAATGTGTATTAGAAGAATAGAACAGAAAAAGGTTTTGAAGAAAAACAGTGAATAATTGAAATTTTGGGAAATTTTCTAAGGGTCGAGAGTCAAATTTTACCTATCTAGATTACTTTATTGCGCCTATTATTGAACGTTTTGTTTTTGAGAAGAGGACTTTCTGGCAATTTACTGCAATTGAATATGAAAATTAGATGAAAATTTTTGGACATGAAAAATTGATGCTGCCCAAAAATCTTGGACATCAATTTCATATCACATTGTTACTCATGAATAATTTTTAATCCGTGTACAAAGGTATGGTCAGTTATTTTCACACAATATAGAAGCATATCATTATCAAACACTCTAACGGTTGCATTACACAAAATGGTAGTCATGGCAATGTAGGAGATCAAATGCTATGCCAAATACTGATGAGTGATATATCTTCCTGTGGATGAATTAACATGACTTGCAATGATCATATAAAATATAAGCTAAGCCTAATAAGCTAATAAGCTATTAAGCTGTCGGGGCTAAAGCCCTAAAACAAAAATCTTGGCCAAGAATCAGAAAAGGAGGGCAGGCTGGATTTTCGGGCTTCACCCCCAATTTTCAAAGCTGTTGGTAGGTGTGTGCAAAATACTATGCACCCCTGGAAATTCGGAAAGCATATTATGTACTATATTTTTTGGAATTTGCTCATCATTTCTGAGAATTAAATTTTGCATGTATTAATGTGTTATAAAATTACATGGGTTTGGGGAATGCACCCCAGGCCCCAGCAAACTGACATTAAAATTATGAAACAAGGAATTATGTATAGTTATATCTAAAGTTGAGGCTGAAACCACAGGGTTATGCAGGGTGGCAAAAATGGGCATGTCAAAGTTTTGGTTTTTTAATTGAGAATAATACTCAGAGTATTAGAAATTGGTAGATTGCTCAGATTTTCCACGGCCTATCATGTCATTTCCTTAGTATGTGATCTACCAAATAGACCAATCAAATGGTTGTATCTGATGTTGGCAATTTCAGATATTACCATCTTATTGGTCCATTCGGTATTACTTAGGAGATCACTTGTTAGGCTGTGGAAAATTGGAGCAATCCGCCGATTTCTAATATTTCACATATAGGCAAGTTCTTGTGAAGCATATATACATCTGAAAAAGCTGCAACATTGTTAATATCACAATGTAGCAGTCTCACTAAGGAAATTCAAACCAAACACTATGTACCACTATTCAAATTCTAACTATATCTTTCTATATTTTGTATATGAAGTGAATCAAGTGTATGGATTATGTGTTACTGTATGTATTAGTTTGGCATCATAGATTAGAATATGAAATGTGTGTATGGGCAGTGTCGATGTGTGTATGGGTTTGTGTCAGGGGCGGCTTGTATGGGTGTATGGGTGTTGAGATACACCCAAAGCAGATACGAAGAAAATAAGAAAAAAAGATCAAAAACAAAAGTCTATTTTTTTCTTTATTCCATAGTCACTGGTTAGGGTGCATTTTTGGTTATAAAACCCCCAAACCCCCAGAGTCAAACGAGGAACCCGGCAGTACCAAGTTAAATTCCTGCCACCCCCCAATGCCCCTGGTTTGTGTCAGCATGCATGTGAAGTGCAGATAGGAAAAATGCTTTCACTGCTATGGTAACTTGCAAAGTGTGTGAATTTTATTTCTTGCTTTGTTGGTTTTGTTATGCCATTCCCCTGGACCTGTAACTTTGGTTATGATTCGAAAATATATTCAATGACATTGTGCTGTAAAAGTTTTATTCAATTCAATATTCAAAATTCGAATTTTTTGATGTTATAAAAAGTTTTCATTGATATGAATTGCAGAGGTCCAAAATTTTCAAACGAGGAACAATGTAGCAGTACCAAGTTAAACAGCTGTGAATTAGGAGGCCCAATGAACCTGCTAGTATTTTCATATAATTGGAAAAATATCCACACAATAAAGAGATAGGTAAAGGCTGATTTTTTGAAGACATCAATCAGGAAGACTATTAAGAATATATATCATACCTGGTCCGAGTCATTTAAAAGCTGAAGCATAGGTGCAGAATCTCTTGATAGCAAAATAAAATATCATGGGCTCTTATAGAACAAAATCTTTTCATCCCTCATAAAACTAGGCCACCATCATTGACCAAGTACAGTTCTTCAGACTTTTCTCATTACCTCAGATAATCATTGTTGAAAACCAATTTGTCATCTCTACTGGTTTGTCACTTGAATTGAAATCAAAATACTACAATTATATGCTCTTAATTCATGAATCCAAAAGACAACTAATTTGATTTACTGCAAACTATACTTCACATGACAAATAAATGAACAAATAAATGAATCTAAAGTGGCAGAGTCAGCCTCTTGTTGTTGGCAAAAAGAACCAGATGACAAATATGCATGAATTCCACCAGTTTGTCACAAGAAAGCTATAATAATAATAATAAAAGGGTAATGGTATTTAACCATCACAATTTACACAAACAATATATTTATGAAAATAAATATTACATAGGCTGAGAAAGCACCAAGTGTCCATGACAAGTGGTGTATCATACAATCAATAATTTAAATATACCAATCAATAAATGTAAATGATGTTGGGGAATCCCAGAGCACCGAGAAACATGATTAAAAATCTCATTTTATGGCAATATGAGTGTGAACATTCTTTAAATGAATAACTATTAAAAAAGTTTTTGATCTGGGCTAAAAAGCCAGTTTGTCACTAACTCTCAGTATAATCACCATGGCTGGCTTAATCGACCAGGCAGTTGGCAGCTTCACAGAGCATAGAGTCTTCCCAATACACGAGGCCAAGGGCATTTACTCCTGGGTGGACAGGCCACCAACTGATGAGGATATCCTTGGCTGAAACCAGCCCATCAGTTCAGGACCTCAGGTGAGCTGCCGGTGCATGGTGGCTTCAATGAGACTGCAAAACCAGACATGGCTTGCCTGTAATGCCTGTGGATTGCAGAGTCAGATATCTGCCAAAGGAGACAGATCAGTTTGTCACTCTTATATCAATTTGTAACTCGAATTTCAGTGAAACTTTGAAGGCTGAGCCAGACACACTTCGGGGCTTCTTTAAAAGCAGATTCTTTATAAGTGTCATGTTCTGCATTCTGATATTGAAAGCTTGATCATGATTGCCACGTCTTTGTCAAACTGCAGCTGCATGTGCAGTCTTTTACTTATTACTTTTTTAGGTCGACGGACGTTTTCCGTCTATTTCTCTTGGCGAGAGCACAAAGTGACGTCCAAATGTGGAACGTTGAATTGCGCCGCGCGCGTGGCCGCGTGGGTAACATCCTTCAATTTTCCAGGGGTCATGGTTCCCCTAACCAGGGGTGTCGATACGTTTAGCGCTTGCCGCGCCGCGCACTCCGTGCGCGTAACCAGGGCCCTGGTTAGGGCAAGGCCCTGGTTAGGGCATTTCGTAAGAATCTGTCAGATCATCGATGCGATGCACAACATGAACATGAACAAAATCTTTTATTTCATTCCATTAAATGAAGACCATTTTCAATTTCACGAGATAATTGCATTGGCGATTTTTTGAAATTAAGTTTCAACTTAGTTTTTTTGATGTTGAGTCAAATAATTTCAAATAAAATTGATTTTGTGGCACTAATTAAGAAAATGGGGCACAAAAATATATTATGAAAAAGCAGATGTCCAAGGGATTGGGAGTGTTTAAACTAGCCAAATTTTGCAGACATCCTATATGGATGTAAAAGTGTGGTGTGTTCGCCAAAAATCTACATATTCTGTCCTGTGAAATGGTCATGAAAACTTTGTCAGTTCGTGTTATAGACATGAGTTCTTTATGTATATTGTTAATTGAGTGTTAATCTAACTCTAGGAATTAGTAAAATGGGATAAAAATTTGATTAACATGTTTCATTTAACATTTCTCAATGTTTCTTCGATTGCATGAAACATTATCGACTGTTTGTGGAAATCAGATAGTGTAGAAAATGGATGGTTTAAATATCAATTAACTTTTCAAATTTGAAAATCTTGATGGAAATATGAAGATATTGTGATTATATTTGTTGCAGGAAAACGATAGTATTATATTCAAGTATTTACTATTGCCAGATTTAATAATAATAATAATAATGCCAAAAGCTACCAAAATTTTTCCAAAAGCTACACTTATTAAAGTTGTGTCACTTTGTTATGTTTGCAGATGACACTAATATATTTGTAACTGGTAATACTGAGCAGGAGGCATATTCTAAAGCCAATGAGGTACTAAGAGATGTTAAATTGTATATGTTAAGTAATCAAATGCACATTAATACTGAAAAATGTGTATACATACATTTTAGACCTAGACTCAACCACAATGACCAAAAAACTTGTGCTAGAACTAGAGTATCAGGTAGTGACTTAAAGCTTTATTTGAATGGTGACAAAATAAAGAAAACAAATATGGCAAGATATCTTGGGATTATAATTGATGAAAATTTGAACTGGGAGGGTCACCTAGAACACATCAAACAAAAATTAAATAGCTCAATTATCACAATCAAAAGATTAAAGAAATTCATCCCAGAAGAACACTTTAATAAAATCTATCACTCACTCTTCATATCACACTTAACCTATGGTATTTCGTCATGGGGCTCTGTTTCTAATAATAAATTGAAACCAATATTTAATGTTCAGAAGAGGTGTATACGTTTACTCTTTGGAAAAAAACTGAATTTTGATCATGCTGAATATTATAAAACATGTGCCAGAGCTAGATCAATTGATGAACAATTAGCCCTAAGGATTATGTACTAGAGCATACTAAGCCTTTGTTCACTGAATTAAAATTATTAACTGTTCATAATTTACATAGCTTTTTTTCTTACTTAATGAAATTTTCAAAATTAAGAAATATAGATACCCTATTCCCTTGTACACTACTGAAAAAATTCCCTGAATCAATAAGAAGTTGTCTAAGGAATAATATAGTTGTTCCCGGTTATAAACTTGAAACATCTAGACAACAATTTTTTGTTTAGCGGCTCCACTGTATGGAATAACTTTAACTGCAAAATGGCTCAGCTGGGTTTTACAATTTCTTTCAGACCTATCTACATCCTGCTGTGTTGTCAAAAAATAAATTCAAAAATTTCTTTTGGATGTTCAGTCATCGGGACATCCTGAACTTTGGGAAGACCATAACCATAATTTTTAACTGTGGTAATGCTAACAAAACTCAAATGGGCAAGTGAACTAGTTATTATTAGTATCATTTGAAATGATTGATTTATAAGTATTACTACTTCTTCCTCAGCAGCTCTTACAAACAACAACCAAAAATACATTATGTCATTGTGTAATGGATGATGACTAATAGGCAGATATTAATTTTCATAAACTAGATGAGAGCTATAGGGACATGATCACTCATACAATGATCACTCATACAATGATAACTCAGCTAGGGTGTTATTTTCTTCTGATAAATGATTAATAGGAGATAATGATGAGAAATTCTGGGTAATTTTCCATGTCATAGAAACCTTTAATACTATTTAATTGTTTTTTTTTTAATTCTGAAATTTAAATTTAAATTATTTATCTTAAATTATGATTTTAATTTTAATTATTCTATTTATTTCTGACAGCAAATGGTTAAACTTTATTGCAAACTGTACCTATTTCCTCAAATTGTTAATTTGATTTCCATATTATTGTTGTACCAAAGGTGGTACCCAAGTTACCACAAGTATTTCCTGTAGCCTGTAACACAACTCAGTTTTCGGTAGAAATTAAATTAATTATGTTATTATTTGCTGTCTTTTTCAGTTTATCTGTATATCTTTGCATTATTATGTTGACAGTTGTTTTATATTAACATTAGTTATAGGAAGGCAGTTTTCATCCACTCAGTGTCCAGTTTGCTACATTCCTAGTACTATTCCATAATCACTATAGCTGGCATGTTAATGTGCTATTAGATATCTTGACCTTATTAATATTTCTTTACTATTTAAGTTATTATGTTTGCATGTTAATTTAATCTTAATCACAATTGTCATATGACCAGAAAGAATTAAGCTGTTCAAATTATGGTGTAATGTGCTACTAAATGTAAACTTATTTGTTTTTATTAAACTTATTTGTTTTATTAACAAATCCAAAAATTGTTCAGAAAATTGTAAATTTGGTCATGTTATCTACCACTGAAACTCCTCCCCTCCCTTTAATCAAAAATATACACTTGGAGCCCCCCTTCCTCCCCCTAGCTTATTATATAAATGATGTAAACAATCCCTTACATTGCTGGCCCAAAATCCTCTATATCAAGAAATAAATTGTGTCAGATATATTATATTTGTTTGACAAACATCCTTTATAGAGATATTCATGAACTGAAAATTTTGGTATCAGATAATCTGAAATTAAACCATATTTTATAAATAGCAAAAAGGATGGCCTCTGGAATTAAAGTAGATGAAAAGTGCTGTCACATGTGGGAGCTCTTCCACAAGGGAACAATATCAGATGCCACCACTCCTGGTGAGAAAGAAGAGAGAGAACACCACTTACAAAATGTTCTCAGAAGCCACCCAAAAGAATCAGATCACGCTGATGGCTCTGACACAGATAGTTCTGGTGATGAAGATGAGGAGTAAGCTTATTATTTCACTTTTTGATACATCATTAATTGTATAATAATAAAAAATCAAAACATTTATTCCACGTTTAGACATAGTTAAGTTTATATCACAATGAGGGAAGAACTCTAGCCATTTAAGCAACAAGCATGTCCTGGAAAAAATCTTGCTGACTGGTAGGTTTCTTTTTGAATGAAGAAGGTATCAATATATATGAATATTCAAAAAATGGCACTTACCAAGGTCTTACATGTATAATCAAATAGTATGAGTGAAATGTCAATGATTAATTTTATCCTCATTTCAGTACCCAGAAGAAGACCAAAGCTAAGAGACCAAGAATCATGACCATGCGTGTTAGCGATGACTTGAAGGTGCAGTAAGTTTGAATTAAAATAGATAAATAAATAAAAGATACTTATTAATCGCTCTAAAGCTATAATAGGTCTAAACTTAACGACGCAATGTCAAAAACATGTTGCTGAAATATATCTTCTTTGTGGAACAAAAACAGTCATCTTTGTAGTCAAGCCACAGAACTCACCAACAAGTCCAACCAAAGTCTTTGATGGGATCCATGAAAGAAATGCTTCAAATATATGATTTTGAAATAAATGATTTTGATGAGTTATCAGCTGATTTGCAAAAATGAAATGGGGGAAATTTATGAAATGGGGGAAATGTATGTTGCCTCAGATCATCTAGGTATCCCAACCTCTAATGTAAAATATATATAGATTGAAAAATCCTCTTTTTTCCTGAATTCTCTTGTTTTCCTCAATCCTCAGTAACTTTCGATCTCAAAATTCAAATTTTTATCTGCTTTTCAGACTATTGTCCTGGAGAAGAACAAGTTCAACATTGCCATGAAGCATGATGACAAATTGCAGGACACTGACCGTTGCATTGCCAAACTCAAGAAACGTTTAACTCAAGGAAGCTTGCAAGCAGCTATTCAAAACGACATAAAACCTCTTAATTATGGGTGCATTAATTTCAAATTTTACAGGCTTAGTGTGTATTTAATTGTCTGCAACTTTTAGTATAAATCATGAATTTGTCATTCAAGGAATCTATGCACTTTGTAGATACTCAAGTCTCATTTAAGTTATTTTTATTTTATATTTATGGGCTCTATTATGCCAGCTCACATTTGGTAAAACATTAAATTCTCAGGAAGCTCTAACTCTGCCAAACGACCCCGTTGGATCATCGTCTACTTTGACTTCCTGACTGATGTTGACAGCCGACCAACTGGCAAGGAAATCATGATCAAATGGTGTCCTGACAGCTCAAGCATCAAACAGAAGATGTACCTATCCAGCTCAACTGCTGGTCTTTGCTCTGCCCTCAAGGTGAGGAATTTGTTGTCTTTCATGCTGTATGTTGTTCTATGCCCAGGAAGCATTGTTCTGCTGACTATTTCGAAAGTCTCAATTATTATCCAACATTGCGTATAGTATCAATTCATCTATTCACTTCTTCGAATCAAATACTGCACTGCTTATGATAACATACGACTGTTGCCGGTTTGCTGTGCTTTGCCTTCACATGTTGCTCTGCCCTCAAGGACTTCAAAGGCACCACTGTGCAGTGCGACTGTATCGACGATCTTGATGACATCCTGAAGAGCCTGAGGAAAGGTACCCTCAAATAAGTCACTTTTAGCGAGGCTGCTCCACCTAGGGGTAGGATGGTAGGGTGGTACATTTCTTTGTACCCGCCCTTAGAGCTTAGAGAAACATGACTTTTTGTGAGACCGTTCTCTCTCTCCGTCACTCTTATTATAATATAACGTACGAGTGTATGTATTTTATAATTATGGGATCGTTGATTAGCTTTTTGATATATAATTTGCCTTTTCTCCTTCTCGCTCCCCCATGACGAGTTTAGTCTATGTATACATATACCTATATATATATAATAAGGTCTGGCCTGTTGTTGAATATATCGTTTTTTTCAATTGTCAAAACCTCGTGATATGATCATGCGATGATTCTTTAACTTTTGATTTGTACGCAAAATGATATAAAAATAGTTTTTAATTTTCAATAAAATTGATGTTACATTGATATTTTGATGTTTTCAAATTTGGTATGTTACAGCGCTCATTATTGAAGACTTCTCAAACGTGCCTCTTTTTTGTGTCTTATAAGCACCCTAAAATTCCGGTTATGACAATTTTGAATTCCCTGCCACTTATCAGTTTGACCTCGCACGTTTTATCTTGAAATATTACTCCTAGAAGCTTAGTTCTCGTGATCCCACATGATCCCGATAGATTCCTTCAAAACATCCAACTCACATTAATTCATTTGAACTCCAGGTTTAAATTGTCTCCACTTTCTGCGACACACATTAAGAACTGGGTAATTTTACACTCCAATTATTTCCCTGTAACTTGATACTTTCACTACTCCTATTTACTTGCCATGAATACCATTGGTCGAGTTCGGTCACGTTGCCTGCTCAGAGGCCTCTCATTGGCTAGCTCACTCGTAACTTGTCTTGAAGTCTTATCAGGTTACAAGTGGACAAACTGATAGTGCGAAAAGATAACAATATTATCGGGATTCAAAATGCTTTCAGGACCCTAGTGTAATGTTTAAATGCGTGGGACAAAATGGGGAATTCGCTTTACTTGCAGTTCCGTGACTGTGTTAACGCATGGACTAATGGACTATTGAGTATGAACTGTGAAGGATAAGAATTATTGATACTTAAATTCTAAATAATTCCGAACCAGCATCCCAGGCTGTATTTCTCACTTGTCGTTGGTTGTAATTCTAGTGGGGTTACTATTATATTTCTTCGGACCTTCCATTGTATACTCAAGTCGCAGTTTCACATGGGGAGTAAAAATCAGGCATTTTACCTTGCAGCCCTCTGATGCCCAGAATCACGGTACTACTACACGGTAATACTGATATCATTCATGATTCAAATAAAATGATGATTTCTCTAGAAAGTCACGCCAAGTTCTTTTGAAAAATTCATTTCACTTCCTGTAGAGCGTAGTTTGGTGCCTAATATGTCAGGGCATCCAACACCAATCTAGAATAAACTACGTCTTGTCAGATTATACTCGATAACAATACACCGCCTTTATTATACTATAAACGAAATGTTGGTAATTGACACACCGGGTATTCTCTACACACACAGCCGTGTTGACAGCAGTGTCGGTGTATGCATTCTTCAGGGAGTAGCGAGGTAGACTCTCTGACGTCACCAAGGTGCCATGCTTACTCCTGATAATGACGTCACTAGTGACCGGGTACTGTGTGAGTTGTGCCATCGGACTGTCTGGGGTGGTGAAATACCGTACACACTTCTGAGTGTGCAGGCAATGCACGTGTGTCAAGTGTGTCAAGAGTACAATATTAGTATTACTTCATACCGTGTATAATATACTGTACATTGCGTGTGTCATACACTGTATAGTACATTGTATTATTTCTAAAATCCTTTGATTCTAGAACGATGAAACGATCACCAGCCATTATCAGAGTTCAAGGTCAGGGCGCATTAGTAAAGATAAATTAGTTAATTGAACTCAGATACAAGGATAACACGGAAATGTGGTAATTGCTCTCAGAATGATACACGAATATTTGTTTGATACCTCCAACGATGGAATTGCTGTACTGAAAATGCTCCAGGGTGTGATTTTATTGGCATACATGTCACATCATATGCAATGTAGTTGACTTGATATATAACTATATTCATTATTCATTGTGAAAGCTGCTCGGCCTCATCAAGTTGGCAAGTTAGCACTGTAAACCTTGATAATGATGTCACTCGCTACTTCTTCCACAGATTACAAAGGTAACGTTTCTCAGTCATTAACGAATTTATCGCATCCCGACTCTTTGATTCTCTGAAATGCTCAGCAATTTGCTCTCAGATTGCTAATGAAGCAATGAATTTCATTGGACCGTGACGTTTCAAGCTGTCTGAAGTCTCATTTTCTGAAATTCACACCATTTCCCTGCATCGATTCCTACGTACACGGATGCTCATGGCCAGATTACGGCATCAGCCAAAATAACATATGTGCAGTACTGGATGGTGACGAATGCATGAGGGAGCGGTTATTCCTCATAGATATCAATGAAAAGCTACTCCGAAATTTAGACAGAATGTACGCCACAGCTTTCAGAATTTCATATCATTACAAGTCTGTTAATGAGTGGCTGTATTATGCTGCATCAAATTTCAAGCAATTCTTTATTATTAGTTTTTGGCAGCCTTTATCAGTCAATCAATTTTAAAACCAGACGAGAATTCCAGAGCTGTAATCAAATTTTTGAAGAATAGCCTAGAAAGAGAGTTTTATCTGTGTCTTTCGGTGGGAATCAAATCTCAAGTTCCCGTATTCTTTTATTTTAATTTATTTTGCTTTGAACTTCGCATTTCTTGCCATGCAAATTTTCATCTCAGGTTGCATTTTAATGTATGCTGCTGAAGAAAATAAGCTGATAAGACTGATAAGGATGTCCAATAAGGGGAATTCATAATGAGTGCAAACACTGGTATGAAGAATTAGCATAGATTTGATTTTCAACTGAAGAACTCTGCTTTTAGACCCTGAGAAACGCGTGGAATTCTCATTGCTAAAGCTCTAGGTACTTAGGTAATAGGTATGTACTATGTAAAATATCAGTAGTTCAGAAGATTATGCTAGTAAAGTAGGTAAAGTATTAATCCCACGGTCATCACAGTACTGAGGCCTTAGTACACATCTTCACACCGAGCTATTACACAATCATACTCTATTAAGGCTGTATGGCAACTTATCACATTCCATTATCTCAATCCATGTGACTGAGAACAGCATTTTCTATACGAAACTTCGTGATGATTCATCCTACTACATGAGCTACACATACCAGCTCTACCAGATATATCAGTAAAGCTGACTCTTGAGTAATCTGCAGTTCATCTCCATCAATTCCCCATGTTAACCCCTGATAATGTCGTCACTCTCTACTGCCTTGTGTCCCCACGTACCCTACACATCGCCGGCTGTATCGTATTTCGCTTGATTAAAACTCTCGCCCTTACTCAACCTCCAGTTTCGTCGTGGTAGCTATATTTATACACACCGTTTTTGGGGGGATGGGTAAAGGATGAGGTCAAGAATAAAGGAATATAGAATTAGAGTATTGCAATAAATCAAGGCGTTATAAAGTGTGGGAATAATAGATCATGATGTTCTGTAAGTGGCCATCTATAAAGGTTGTCCGCAAACTTTATATTAGCCATATTAGACCTCCCTTCCCCCTTGTCCGCAACCTCAAATACCCCTCCACCCCCAGTAAAAAGTGAAGGTAGAAAAAACGAGTAATTAAAAAAAAAGTAGTGAAAAAGCAAAAAGAATGATGAATTGTTGTCCCTACCACTGGAGTTTGTCCTGATGGAAATACTGTCTAAACTTGGACTTCAGAACGAATATAAACTCATTTCACAACCCTTTGACTTATAAGCACACATTAACGGATTATTACTTTGCAAAGGATCATCTGTTGACGACAAAATCACACAATCATGATAAATTGATGATAGGAGAACATTGGGAACTATGCTAATTCACTGCTTGGACCTTGGTGTATGGTTGAAGGATCCTGGAAGAAATACCTAATGTTAGTGTGTCCGATACAGATTGGTGGAAATAATTTCCTATTGCCATGCATTAAAGTTCATCATTTGACTTACTCAAATGAAGCTAGGAATCTCTTATGATATGAACTGTTTCAATTATAGCCATGTTAGGTTCATTATGAACATCAATTATATTAGGCATGTTAGGTTTACAATGTACATGATGTTTCTTCCATGCACATTGTACACGGACTGACAGACTGATAGACTCCTGTACTGTAACTATCAAAGTGTAATTATTAGCTCACCAATATTGCTATGAATAATTAACTCTAAGACAATGCTCTCAATGCAGTATAAAAATGATCTGTCCTCGATCAAAAGCCACTTCTACACACTCACACACACATACAAACATTTAATAGTCAGTACATGTTTAAATACGCTAATGACCACGCTCCCGGTCCAGGCCGCCAGTGCACAATTTGAATGTTGGTGAGCGCTCCTAAGTGATTGACAATTGATAAAACATCACCATATTTGGGCATTTTAGAGACGCTAGCCATGTTATAATTGTTTTAAAACATTCGTGCAATTAAGATAATTCTTCCGAGTAAACAGATCGCGTTACCATATATGGGCATTTCTGAGCAACACGGACATATCGCAATTTGTTTATCTGAGCTGAGCGGGGCCGCGTTTAGATCGTTTATAGAATTGCTTAATGACATAATACAATAACTGTTGAGATAAACAATGGAGCATCTTTCAATAATGAGGGAGAGAATGAGTAGTACACTCATTACACCGTAGGAAACAAGGGGCCTTCTTCTCTTTGTGAACGGTTAGAAAGTACTATATATGGTGATGCGTTTCCGGTAATTTGCGTGCATAAGGTCAGATCATCAACTCATCTCTGGTAAGTTTAATCAGGGACATGACCATATAAGGTCACTTAGATAAGTTCAGATGAAATCATCATATTATCTACGAGATAAAACCTTGAGGCATCATCTGAGGCAGGGCACAACCCGTTTTGCTGTGAGCTCTAAACCGGCGTAAGACTTGCATAAATGCATAAAAGTGGCGTAAGATCTGCACTCTATTGGATCAGTTGGAATTTAAGGCTGGTTTTTAGCACAGCTTCAAGCTTAAATGAAAGACATACTTACAGTAAACCTGTATATCATGTGCACTTTATCAAACTTTCAAGACGGTGTTCCGATGTCTAATGCCATGTAGTATCAGTACTTCCAACATTGCTCCATGATACGTGTGAGTGTAGAGGAGTGGAGACTAAGGAGTTTAAGCAGTACACTTTTATAGTGCTATCCACACGCAGTGTGCTCTCAAAGAGGGGGCACTGTCCGTGAAGACTTAAAATAGCTGCCGTGGGCTACTAAGGGGTGGTTTACATATTACTTAATCAGTCAGGGGAGGGAGCGGTTTCAAATGATGTGAAATTCATTGGGGAGGCGGGGAAGTGCTGAAATATGTGAACGATCTTAGGGCCACTCAAACTGTGAAAAGGAAGTTTGGAATTTCAGTGATGAAGTCTTAGATAAGCTTATTCAACTGCTATTACAAACATAGCATTATATCAAACATTACTGTTAACTGTGTACATTCCAAGTGACACTTAAGTGTCATTCCAGTGACAAGTATAGTGTGTCGTGTATCTCGCGAGATATTGTGATGATTACACATACAACACTACACACACAGTAAATGTTCATTCTGTACACACTTCGTGTAATTCACACAGAACTGCTACTGTTCTAGCACATCTAACTCGGTGTACAATTGTAATGAGACACACCATTTCTTCTTCGTTATGACTATAATACTCTATAATAATGTATTATATTATGTGTAATATTATGTGTATTATGTAACGAGATTCATGAGGGAGTGAAGCTTCTATTTCGGCATCAATAGAGCATTGTTAGCCCTTCCTTAGCGGAACCCACCAGACCATGCCAACGCCAGAAAGTGTGATCTCAGAAGTGTAACACTTCATTAAAAGATTACAATATGACAAATTCCGGAGATATATTATCATGTAGAAATACATATAGTCCATAGATACAGTTCACAGAGTGTTAATTTGCCAGCTCCATTACATCTCAGGTTACAGATGCTGCACTGATGTGTGAATGTGTGTGAGTGTGATGTTGCTACTTAATAGATAATGTAATACTGGCACATTATTAGGAGATTTGATCCTTATTTGATGTTTCAACAAACATGGTTGATGGCTAAAGAGCACTTGCAGAATTGGGCTGTGGTGAATTAATGGATTGTGTTCAAGAAAAACGCTGTTCTTAATAGACTATGGATGTAAGATCATATGATTGACACCTTCTTGTCAGGCTAGCGTTTAATTGAGGTATGGTCTCCTGCTAACCACACCACAAGCTCAACTGATCACACCACAAGCTCAACTAATTCTGCTTTGAAGAAGTATTCTCTGCGTAACAAGCACGTTATGCGGCATTCCACGCTGTTAAAATGCTGCATCTGGAATGTAGATAGAACAATGAATAATGGACATGCAGATCATCTTTGCAAGTCTGCTATTATCCGATTGAGGAATATGAGCACAAAATCGTATATTTAGAGGCAAATCATAATCTATTAAATTTCCCATTATAAGATCCAATGTCTTCCAACTAATGTGGAATCGATTAGTTTATAATACAATTTTCGGTTGAGATTGACTGACTATTGATTGGCATCAAATATTTCTTAAGTCTCCACTCTTTTTGCAGTGGATGATACACTCCCATATTTCTGCCGGCAGGAATCAGTACCGCTGTAGAATATCTGCGGTTTTAGTACCCTTCTTGTTGTGTAAGCAGAAAATGACCGGGATGTGTTACCATTGTGCCGTTTCTGAAAAAAACTGGATCCGATGTGCAATCTCGATTCTTGCAGTCTGTATTTGATACGCTCGGAAATTATCCGTTTCTAATTCCACTGCAAGGTGAAGTATTGGTGATGAAATTGGTTTTTAGGGTTCATTTTTTTCTAAAAATGGAAGTCATACGTCCCTTGCTGTTCACAAAATATCAATTGCCGGTGGTTTTTTCTTGGACTGGTACATAAAATTCGTGACAATTTGTCATCCCCAATTGCCCCAAAAGCAGGATACAGATTTACTTGTTTTAGGGCAGGATAGGATATAGATTTACGTATTTAATGGAACGCGCGGACGTTATTTCTATGGTGGAACTTCATGTGAAATGCTGCGCGCTCTTTCTTATTGCTAGTTATTTGCGCGGCTCAAACGGAGTGATCTGTCTGTACAATTCAATTATACACCTTCCAGGCATGTTTTTGCTATGTATTCAAAAACCCTATAGGCACCAGGGTACTGTGCGCAATAAATTATTACGCACTGTAGTGCTAAAATCAGGATTTATTACGCACTGTAGGTCATAATAATTTATTATGGTGTGCGAAATAATTTATTTCGCACAGTCGACCCAGTTGTATGTTCATATCATAAATTAAAACATTTCCTTGTGTTTGAAATTATCCCCTTTTTTACGAGTAATTACGGTGCATAATTCAGTTTAATAACTCGTAAAAATTGGGTATGTCTCCCGTGTAAACGGGGCTGAGTGACGTCATTTTTTGCCCTACTTTTTTTTCACGGCACCTCTTATTTATTCATGAAATTTCAAACTTATTTTGTGCGCGCACAAACGTAGTTTTCCCCATTTTTTAGATAATTTTAATTTTATAGTTATTTGGCTACGTCAAGTTTGGTAGCGTTGGGGTCAAACTGGTGGGCGATAAAATCATCAACATTCCAATGCATGCAATGGCATTCAAAATCTGATGATTCAGACTTTTGTTCTTAACAATGCAATTGCAGAACAAAATTGGTGTGAACGAATACTTGTACCATATTCCTTACTTGTGCCTTATGCCTTAAAATTCAGCACTCAACAACAATAAGACATGTAAAAATCTATTACTATCGTGAACAGTAATAAAAAGCACTTGGCAAGAGATCAGTCAATCAAGGCTAAAATTGAGCTTTCAGGAATGACCTCTATACTAGTGGCATGACACAAACATTGAAAGACGTTGTGAGCATGCTTTTTATTCATTGAAGCCTTTTTCAAGTCATTTCTGGCCTTAAGTCTTAATTTGGAGAACAAAGTCGTTCAGATATAACTTTCCATGACATGCTTCTTGTGCTTGGTAAGGCCAATGGTGGTCGGTAGCTTTTTGCCTGGCCACTGTGCGGCTGTTTACGGCAATGCTACCGATAAAAGGCCGTCTTATATAGCAGGGCAATTTTTTAACTTATACTAAGTTGTATGGTCATACTTAGAATATGTCTTGTATGGCAAAATGACCAATAGCGTACAACTTAACTTGAATAGCCTCATAAATGATATAACCAGTATATGAGCTTTAAAACACATTGTCCCCGTGGCCTGGTCATGTTTTTCTTCTGTGCTGTTTTGCGGCAATTATTATACCATTACACATATATACCAAGACAGCCTTTTATCATTATAGTGTCGTAAGAAACAGCCACACAGCAAAAGTAATCCCGTATCTGATGCTTATGCTAAAGCTGTGACGACATTAAGCCTTACGTGATATTATATCAGGCAACCTCGTTCTCCCATTGAAATGATCATGGGCACGTATATAAATTGGTAAGCATCCAAGCCAATCGCGAAACATGGTAAAACTGCAAGTCTGGGCAGGAAAGCATAAGAAAGAAAAAACTGCAGGATTTTGGCAAGTAAATGAAAACTACAGAAGAATCTGGGCAGCTGCAAGACAAATGACGGAATCAAGAATTCATTTAGTGCAGCTTATTTCGCGTTCACCAAAGTTGTCAATAAGCCGCGCGTAGCAACATTTAAAATCGTTATTTTTCACAGCTTTCAGACATTTGAGAGAATAAGTGTAATCATGGTGTAAATTATTTGTGATTTCCAAAACCTTTTTGATGCATTCTGCCTTGTTATGTGTTTATTTCAATTCCATATTGTGTGGCATGTAATTTTATTTTGCCGCAGTGTCTGTGATATATTTACGTCATCATCGCCTCAGCATAATTTGTGGTTTTAATGTTGGCCATATATTTAATTTGGCTGTTTCATTCCAATCATACAATTAAGCCAAATAAACATACAGAGTCGGTAAAATCATGGTAGTCACTGGTGAATGTTTTGAACTTGGCACATATGTAACGTAACCGTGATTTTTGTCTTTTGGCATGATTAAAAAATCATATCATGAATCACTTGAATTGCATTTTGATTGAATCTAAGTAATAAATAAAATTAAGATTAAAAATGATCTTTTTGAGGATGTTTCATACATAATTTTGTGTGAAACTCATTTTTAGAAATTCATGTCTGAAATAGCCATATAAAGGAAGAGTGCAATGAAAATTTTGCCTTCATAGCATTTTCTCACTCTTTCGTTACCTGCTTCAATTTGTCATGTACGAAGCTGAAGGCAGAGAGGAGCTTTTCAATTCATGTGTCAAGCCAATCTTTCTTTATCTTTTAACGTTTTAGTATAAAGTTGTTTTGACCCTTGAGCTTGAGATTCTGTTTATGTACTGCAGTGCTGCCCAAACTGTTAATATTTCATTTCACCGCGAACTTTTCGTAGATTTGTTTTGAAAATTGTGATAATTTGTGAAATAAGATTCGCAGCTCAAATCTAAATTATTCGCCATTTCCAGAATTAATACCAAATTTTGACTTATAAAATTGCAATATCTCTCTATATGTTTAGCGATTGTATTATTATCTTGATATCACCTGGAATACCGAATAATAATCATAGCGGGGTAGTCTATTACATTAACCTATTTCATTTTCTGGTGGGACCAGTTTAGCAAAGTTTTGATATAGTACTTTGTGTGCTTGCAAGAAGGAGTTTCTATTGATTTTATTAATTTATTAATTATTGGTCTTTGTTTATGGTGCGTAATTGATCAGGTATAGCACAGCTGATACACGATTCGGATCATAGATTTAGTGAACGATGCTCCGAACCTCTGTGGAACATTGTTTGAAAGACTTGACTAATAGCAAATTTCTTTTCAAGGTTTGAAATCTGCAATTTCATCACCTTTCACAGCAGTCACTACTATAAGAAGCCTTTCTTTTTATTTGCATTGTGCATGTCCATAGCATTGGTGGTGGTAAGGCCAATTGCTGTACCTATAATCGAATATTTAAACTTTTTCAGGTAAGTGGGGATTCTAGAGGGAGAAAAGGATTTGAACATTGGCCAATTCATACTGTTTACAAATTCATTTTATTTTCTAGACAGTCGACTTTGCCATGGACTTGACAGAGTCTGCTCTGCTTTGCACTCTTTAGTGGTTGATTGTGAATATAAACAATATTCCATTCAGAAAATATACATTTTGATAATTTTAAATTAAAAAGTATTATTATTAATGGCATGTAACTGCCTACTTTCCATGGCATAGCAATAATTTCAGCCATTGATTTGTATAATGCTGATATAAATTTTCCTCTGTAGGCACCAAGGAGGTCGCACAAGGGGCACGGGCTCTCAGCCAAAGGTAGCTTGGCCAAGCGAAAGTTGTACGGAATGAATTCTTGGCCCATATAGATGTACAGAACCGAATAATCTCTGAGCAGTTGGAAGGACAAAAAGCTAGCAACAGACTAATTTGGTTGCATTTTACTGTGATGGACAAATTAAAGTTCTGATTATTATAATTTGGGATTGAAGTTAAATCAGTGAAGCAGTATCGCTTCACTCCTTGCTGAACGTTGGGCCAAGCATTGGTAGTAGGCTCAGCATTGATTTAAATCTGACCCGACGACCACAGGTATGCAAATAACGCCACGGGCGCATACGTTCTCTCCTTTCATGTCTTTAATTTCCAAATGAAATACAGTGAACACGTATTTCAAACACTGGCAAATTAACAGCATTGTCAGAAAGCATAAGCAGAACTTCATAATATACTTGAATATACCTTATCTAAACGGCAACATGGCCCGACTTTAGTCTTCGTTTCTCTTGATATTTTCTTGCTTGCTCCAAATTTAGTAGACAGAACACAGAAGTATTCACGTATTAATTTACTGTTAAAATGGTATGTCAGTTGATGCTGGAGCAACAGCATGGTGACTGGTGCTTTGATCTGCTCAGATTTCCTTGAGACAAGGCCCAAATATTGCATCAGCATTGTATTAAAACTTAATTGGTTTGGTGCCATTGAGGGCTTTGAAGAGTTTCGTCTCATCTTTTTCTGACCCGATAGTGAGGGAATATATTAAATACTGTAATGATGTCAAGAGCACGTCATTTTTACCAGGAGCCTCAGACAGTCTGGCTCAGGTCGTTGATCTAGTCGCTTGATATACTTGGTGAAGACGGTTTATGAGGGGACACAATTCGACGTACTGGTGCAGCTTTGTGCTGAGTAATACCTTGGTGAGGTGAGCTACAGTATGCAGGTATTGTCAGGCATCTGAAATGGACTGGTTTTTGTCATTAATGGTGCATTGCATTGTCTAATTGCATTTGCCACTTAAATAATTGTTTTTGGGTGAAATGCTTTTTATGTTGTCTTTATTTTTTGTCAGATTTCAGTTTTGTTTGAGCACTCTGAATTTGACATGTGAAGCTGCCTTTCGTTAGGTTGAGGTTTGTTCTTATAAAAGCAAGTTTAGTTTGCTATTTTGTCTATATAAATAAACTTTAAATTGCTGTGATTTGATCGTCCTTATCTTTCTGACATAAATGGCAAACATTTTTCATTTCTCTTTGATATCGTTTTTAACATTTGATACTGAACTTTTGTCTTAGTAATTTGTGTGAAGTTTTGATCAATGATATTTTATAGCCTTGGTGAAAGTTTGTCTTGTTTTTTGCAGATATGCACTTTGATGACCGATGTCGGCAGATGCTGATGTACGATGACTTTTCTGTAATTGTGCACTGCAGGAGTCACGTGTCGGCGAATACTGATGTCTGACACCACTCTTGCTCCCAGTCACGCTGCGGTGTCCGATAACCGGCAGATAACGTGTGCGGCACCCTTAACCGGTATGCACTTTACCGGTGTCCGATGTCGGCAAAGATACGATATGCAGCACCGCTGCTCGTTGTCACTCTTCTGTCCGTGTCAGCAGATACTGGTAATACCAAACACCGCACAGCAGTATGCACTTTGTGTCTATGTCCTTGAATACATTAATACGGCACCACTCACCATACATTGTCATATTGCTAGATGCCTCTCGGCTACAAACGCTGAACGTCCGTGACACGCCAGCCGCTTAAAGAGGTGCACTTTACGATGTCGATGTCAGCCAGATACTTTGTCTTCACGGCACCACTCTGTTCTGATTGTCTTAACACTAGATGCTTTTTCAGCCTACAAGCCTTTGGTATCAACGGCACCTGCTAACCAGTGTCACTACAATGTCGATAATAACCAGGTACTGTGTCTGACACCCACTCTATAGGCTATGCACTTTACAATTGTCCGATGTCCAGCAGATACTGATAATCTACGACACCACTCTACCTGCTCCAGTATCACACTACAATTGTCCTATCAGCAGATACTGATGACACAGCTTTTCTCTGTTCCATTGTCATATTGCTTACTGGAATGCCCTCAGCCTACAAGCTACTGATGTCCATGGCACCACTCTGTAATTATACGCTACGTGTCAAATGTCCAGCGAATACTGATAATACAGCACCACTCTGCTCAGTAATGCACTTCAATGTCCGTGTCAGCCAGGTACTGTGTCTGGCACCATTCTGTTCCCAAAATTGTCATATTGCTGTGCCTGTACAAGCAGCTGGTACTTGACACCCACTCTGCTCGGTGTCACACTTCTGATGTCCCGTGTCAGCCAGATGCAGTGTCACAACACCACTTTCTATCAGTGTCACACTTTAAATAATAAATGTCCAGCGAATTACTGATAATACGGCACCATTCTGTTTAGGTGTCATATTGCTGCTTTAGATGCCTCAGCCTACAACTGGTATCATGACACCACTCTTGTAAATTGTCACACTTCTGATGTCCGTTTCCAACCAGATACGGTAATACTGACACCATTCTGTTAAATTGTCATATTAACTTGCTAGTACTCAGCACCAAGCAGCAGTTTGTCCATGACACCACTTTCTGTGTCACGCTACGATGTCGATAATACTTCAGGTAAGTTTTATTTTATCACCATTTTGTCAAAATTTTGGGAAAAATAGTCTGCAGAATTGATTTGTCCAATGGATCGTTAGATCATCATGACTCTAGATATGACTATTTGTGACGCGCATGATCTTTTATAAGCGCGTGATTCCCCATGGTGCTGTGGCATGACTTTTATAGCTCTTTGATTGTTCAGTGTTTGAAATTTAAGCCAAGAGAAGTTAGACGTATCAAAACAGTTTGTAAGACATTGGTATTCAAATTTACAATATAAATTTGTTACAGCTTTTACAGCTCATTTCACTTCAGGGACAAAAACAGAAAAGAATTCTAGAGTGACGAAGACGGTGTACACTTCCATGGGAATATTCCCCGCCTGAGCAGTATAAGGGCGAATATATCGGCAACTGCTGACCCTACTTCTGCACGAGGACCGACATCTTCGATCAGGATCGTTAGCTATGCTCTAGGACTGGGCGACTGGGACATAGAAAAACTGTCTAATGATCCTGAAAGAATAAGACCATGGGTCTTCCTGGACTTGCAGAAGGATGATCCACACCTGAAGATATCTGCATCTGCGAGTCTCCGGAGCCTGTTTGGGTTCTACGGTGCCCCAGGTGTCTGGGCAGGAAGTCTCTTTCCTGTTTCCATGTTAGCAATCCCAGTGCTCCGGCATTGGTCCTCCTCAGGAGGTGCAGGATTGGTTCCCATTCACAGTACCCTGGCGACTTGGACCTTCCAGCAGAGGGGTCCCCATGCTGAGTTTTCTGTTTGGATCTCTTGTAGCTTTGTAGATCCACCTCCCGTTTTGTAGTAGTATACACGATATTATGTAAGATTGACCCCATGACTGTTTGAATGTCCCAGAATACCGACAATCTTTGCTATTTTCAACTTCAACTATCATGGTGTTAAAACTTAAAATTAAAAAGACATTGACTTATATTTCTACGGATGACAGCTCGCATACTATTACCCGCTCTTTGAATGATGCTATTATCTTAAGTTATTGTTTTAGGTATTTTACTATCATAAAATCAAATTGATTGTTTCGCATTTAGGCTTTTCTGACAGGCGGTACCCCTGGTATGAGTCAGTCGCTGTGACAACAGGTTTTGGACAGGTTTACCGTGAGAGGTTGGGGGCAGGTTTAACACCGGTTTGTTGTCTTTTTTGGGCAGGATTTGACGGGGTACCGCCAAATGAGACTATTCTGGGATTAGAAATACTTGATTTGAAATTATTACACGTTGTTATACACTATGGGTTGGAAATTTGTCTTTTTTCCACAAGAATTTGGGATGGGAAGCCGTCACATATTGCGTCCATCACTTTTGGCCATTTCCAGCCCCCTCAGACCTCTCCCATGCTGAAGTCAGCATTGACCGAACCCTCCTCATTTAAAAAACAAATATTGGTTATTTCGGATCGAAACAGCTAGCATGAAATTTATCAATCATATACGTGTGGTGTAATTCGTTGAAAATAAATAAAATGTGGTTCTACTTGAACTTTCCAGACGAGCCACATTTAAATATTGTCAATGATACCCCAGTGTTGATTTAAATGTAGATATAATATCGCAGGAATGAATGCAATAGACACTTTAAAACAAAATATTTGGACGAAAATGCTTCGAAGTCATCCTAAGGATTTGAAAAATTCAAAATATTAGCTGACGTCAAAAACATCAACTCCCTCCCCTGACATCACCTGTCAGCATTTGAAAACCACCTCCCCTAGCCTTAGAGTAATGGTATTATATGTGACGGCTCCCTTGGTGCTCTTGAGATCCTCATGCATTAGAGCGCAGGTGGGTCAGTGACTCCTCTGTCATCCCATTTTCATATAGCATATACCCTACGTAAAGGCAGCCGTAACGTTCGTCGATTCGATCGAGATGGAATTGGTCGAGCGATCCTTCATTCGAGAAAAGAACGATAATGTTTTGCTGAATTTAATGACTTGAATCGTGTTTAAATATGAGCAATATTTAGTTGTTTCCCTTCTAGCTCAAAGATTATCTATTTAAAACACATCAGTTGATCAAATGAAGTTGATCGATCGACCAATTCCATTCGATCGACCGACGAACGTTACTGCCGCCTAATTATTCCATATGCCAACATCGACATTTCAATCCGTTTTAAAGATATTGCACTTTGAAGTTCCAACTGTCACGTGATCCCAAAAGTTATTGAAATAGACATTTATACTTAGTCGGCACCGCACCTTCAACTCTTTAAATTAAAGATGATCATTCAAAGCCCAAAGAAAATCGTTCGCCTTTTATAATCATGATTCCTAATAATATATTTATTATTTATAAAATGTATCATTGAGTATTGAGTTAAAAGTATTATATTTTGATTTCACTGTCTTTCAAATTATATAAAACTATAATTTTAAATAATGCTAATTGAATTTACAGGAAACTTTATAGAATCCGCACAATTGCAATCTGCATCGAATTTGATATAATTATATTCATCCTACGAATTTTGATGCGACCGCACGTGCACTTTATTTGTACAGCCTAAATATGGCAGGGGATATATTTACAAGTTTGCTGCCGTTCCTTGTGTCTCATACCCCCAAGTGATGACGTAATAATAATATGTGACGGCTCCTTGGCAGACCCTATTCTATGCTTCAGGAAAGAAAATCAAAAGAAAAAACCATGTTCTAAAATTATGCAAATGATACCTCCTCCCGTCTGTTATCATTTGAAATCCCTTCCTTCGGCTGATGACGTCATGGTAATATATTTTGACGGCACCCTTACGACTATGTAACGTGCAGGTGAGCCCAGGTTCCGAGAGGGGGGCCCGAGCTTTCCAAAATGCCAAAATATTTTCAATTACTATCGAGGTGGCAATTTTTACACAAGACGTTTGGCTTCTGGAGGCCACCGCCCCAGACCCCCGTTTAATTCTTCAATTTTAACTGTAAAACTAAATTAAAAACTAGCTCGGAAATTCCCTCTGTTTCTCACTCACAGAATGTTTGGTTTCTAGGGGTTGTTGTCCCAAGACCCCTGCCCTGAATAAGTAAATTGAATTAGGGGCCGTCCAGAAATGAGCTCATCACTTGGGTAAGTATGTTTTGAAATGATGAGGCAGTATGTTTGTAGAATTGCAAAATGATGAGCTCATCACTTTGAGGCGAAATTTTGACATCAACCATCCGTTTTTAATTTGGACCAATGTTTGAATTAAGATGATCTAACTTAAATTGCAGTAGTGACGTCACTTCAGCCTTTCATACTGAATGTGTGACGTAACATAAATCTAGAAATGATGAGATAAGGTTGGGTTATGTAATTGTATCTTTCCCAAATGATGAGGTAGTATGTTAGTTCAAAAAAGGCCGATATTTGATGAGCTCATTTCTGGATGGCACCTTACGAAATAGGCCCCTGGTGACGATGTCGTTGGCCCTGTAATACTGACGGGCGACGGCCCTGTTTCACTTTCAGTGTCTGCACCGACAATTCACCTCCAACCTCACGGCACTTCATCTCTGATGAAGACGGCTGGGATTAGTTGGGGCCAGAGCACTGTTTATATTGCTCTTGCCACAACAACTCCCAGCCGTCTTCAACATGCTCAAGAGATGCATTTCCCTTCAATGTGCATATTTGGTAATGAATAATGGGCAAAAATTAGGTACGTCTCCCATGTAAACGGGAGCCTTCATTATCTATGACAATGACGTCACTCAGAAAAATATAATTAAGCGCATCTAGCGCTTTAAGCATTAGGGTTAGGGTTCTGATTAGGGTCAGGATTTGTTAGGTTCAGGGTTAGGATTAAGGTTAGGGCAATGGTAAGGTTTAGGATACAGAAAAATTGACGTTTAGATCTGTGACGTCACTCAGAGCCGTTTATATGGGAGAGATACCAAAAATTACCCGATCAAAATAACGCAAAACAAAATACAGGGAAATGAAGCATCAGTAGAGCAAATCTGAAATTGTGAAGAACCGGTCCTCTGATGACGTAGCCAATCAGAGACGAGCGTCGCAAAGTTATTTAGGCACGATGAGATATTTACGCTATGCGCGGCGCATTTTTGACAGAAATCAGTAAATTGGTCATAACTTTTGATAGAGCATCAGAATCACATGATCTTTTTTGCGCTGTGTTACTGAGAACAAGACCTTTCGAATGGTATATAATTTGTCATAGGTTGTTCCGACACCGAGTAGCGCAAAAATCGCCCCAACGAGTGCATAGGTTTCGTAGGGTAGATCTTAGAACAAGATCGTAGAACTGGATTTAGATCTTAGAACAAGATCGTAGAACTGGATTTAGATCTTAGAACAAGATCATGGAACCGGAACAAGATCGTGGAACAGGATTTAGATCTTAGAACAAGATCATGGAGCCGGAACAAGATCGTGGAGCAGGATCGTAGAACTGGATTTAGATCTTGGAACAGCATCATGGAACCGGAACAAGATCGTGGAACAGGATCGTAGAACTGGATTTAGATCTTGGAACAGGATCATGGAGCCGGAACAAGATCGTGGAACAGGATCGTAGAACTGGATTTAGATCTTGGAACAGGATCATGGAACCGGAACAAGATCGTGGAACAGGATTTAGATCTTGGAACAGGATCGTGGAACTGGATGTAGATCTTGGAACAGGATCATGGAACTGGAACAAGATCTTGGAACAGGATCGTGGAACTGGATGTAGATCTTGGAACAGGATCACGGAACCGGATCAACAAGATCGTGGAACAGGATCGTGGAACTGGATTTAGATCTTGGAACCGGAACAAGATCGTGGAACAGGATTTAGATCTTGGAACAGGATCGTGGAACTGGATGTAGATCTTGGAACAGGATCATGGAACTGGAACAAGATCTTGGAACAATATCGTGGAACTGGATGTAGATCTTGGAACAGGATCAAGGAACCGGAACAAGATCGTGGAACAGGATCGTGGAACTGGATTTAGATCTTGGAACAGGATCTTGGAACCGGAACAAGATCGTGGAACTGGAACAAGATCTTGGAACAGGATCGTGGAACTGGATGTAGATCTTGGAACAGGATCACGGAACCGGAACAAGATCGTGGAACAGGATCGTAGAACTGGATTTAGATCTTGGAACAGGATTGTGGAACTGGATTTAGATCTTGGAACAGGATCGTGGAAAAGGATCGTAGAACTGGATTTAGATCTTGGAACAGGATCATGGAACTGGAACAAGATCTTGGAACAGGATCGTGGAACTGGATGTAGATCTTGGAACAGGATCACGGAACCGGAACAAGATCATGGAACAGGGTCGTAGAACTGGATTTAGATCTTGGAACAGGATCGTGGAACTGGATTTAGATCTTGGAACAGGATCATGGAACCGGAACAAGATCGTGGAACAGGATCGTAGAACTGGATTTAGATCTTGAAACAGGATCTTGGAACCGGAACAAGATCGTGGAACAGGATTTAGATCTTGGAACAGGATCGTGGAACTGGATGTAGATCTTGGAACAGGATCATGGAACTGGAACAAGATCTTGGAACAGGATCGTAGAACTGGATTTAGATCTTGGAACAGGATCATGGAACCGGAACAAGATCGTGGAACAGGATCGTAGAACTGGATTTAGATCTTGGAACAGGATCTTGGAACCGGAACAAGATCGTGGAACAGGATTTAGATCTTGGAGCAGGATCGTGGAACTGGATGTAGATCTTGGAACAGGATCATGGAACTGGAACAAGATCTTGGAACAGGATCGTAGAACTGGATTTAGATCTTGGAACAGGATCATGGAACCGGAACAAGATCGTGGAACAGGATCGTAGAACTGGATTTAGATCTTGGAACAGGATCATGGAGCCGAAACAAGATCGTGGAACAGGATCGTAGAACTGGATTTAGATCTAGGAACAGGATCGTAGAACATAGCTCACTAGATCGTGGAACATAGATCAATAGATCGTTGCACACTAGAACAAGATCATGGAACCGGAACAAGATCGTGGAACAGGATCGTAGAACTGGATTTAGATCTTGGAACAGGATCGTGGAACTGGATTTAGATCTTATGGAACATAGCTCACTACATCTTAGATCGTGGAACATAGATCAATAGATCGTAGCTGGATTTAGATCTAGAAACAGCTGATAGTGGAACTGGATTTAGATCTTAGAACATAGCCCACTAGATCGTGGAACATAGATCAATAGATCGTAGCTCACTAGAACAAGATCATGGAACCGGAACAGGATCGTGTTACTGGATTAGGATTTAGATCTTGGAACAGGATCGTGGAACTGGATTTAGAATTAGATCTTAGACCATAGTTCACTAGATCATAGATTGTGGAACATATATCAATAGGTCGTAGCTCACTAGAACATTATCATGGAACCGGAACAGCATCTTGGAACAGGATCACGGAACCGGGACAAGATCGTGGAACAGGATCGTGGAACTGGATTGACATCTTGGAACAGGATCATGGAACTGGAACAAGATCTTGGAACAGGATCGTGAAACTGGATGAAGATCTTGGAACAGGATCACGGAACCGGAACAAGATCGATTCCGGTTCCGAGATCCTGTTCCAAGATCAACATCCAGTTCCACGATCTTGTTCCAAGATCTTGTTCCAGTTCCATGATCATGTTCCAAGATCTGAATCCAGTTCCACGATCCTGTTCCAAGATCTAAATCCAGTTCTACGATCCTGTTCCACGATATTGTTCCGGTTCCGTGATCCAGTTCCAAGATCTACATCCAGTTCCACGATCCTGTTCCAGGTTCTAAATCCTGTTCCACGATCTTGTTCCGGTTCCAAGATCCTGTTCCAAGATCTAAATCCAGTTCTACAATCCTGTTCCACGATCTTGTTCCGGTTCCATGATCCTGTTCCAAGATCTAAATCCAGTTCCACGATCCTGTTCCAAGATCTTGTTCCAGTTCCATGATCCAGTTCCAAGATCTACATCCAGTTCCACGATCCTGTTCCAGGATCTAAATCCTGTTCCACGATCTTGTTCCGGTTCCAAGATCCTGTTCCAAGATCTAAATCCAGTTCTACAATCCTGTTCCACGATCTTGTTCCGGTTCCATGATCCTGTTCCAAGATCTAAATCCAGTTCCACGATCCTGTTCCAAGATCTAAATCCAGTTCTTTGGCCCTGTTCCACGATCTTGTTCCGGTTCCGTGATCCTGTTTCAAGATCTACATCCAGTTCCACGATCCTGTTCCAAGATCTTGTTCCAGTTCCATGATCCTGTTCCAAGAATAACCAAGATCGAAATCCAGTTCTACGATCCTTTTCCACGATCCTGTTCCAAGATCTAAATCCAGTTCCACGATCCTGTTCCAAGATCTAAATCCAGTTCTACGATCCTTTTCCACGATCTTTTTCCGGTTCCGTGATCCTGTTCCAAGATCTACATCCAGTTCCACGATCCTGTTCCAAGATCTTGTTCCAGTTCCATGATCCTGTTCCAAGATCGACATCCAGTTCCACGATCCTGTTCCAAGATCTAAATCCTGTTCCACGATCTTGTTCCGGTTCCAAGATCCTGTTCCAAGATCTAAATCCAGTTCTACGATCCTGTTCCACAATCTTGTTCCGGTTCCATGATCATGTTCCAAGATCTAAATCCAGTTCTACGATCCTGTTCCACGATCTTGTTCCGGTTCCGTGATCCTGTTCCAAAATCTAAGGCGCCCGTAACGTTTGTCGGTCGATCGATCAACTCCATTTGAACGAGTGATGTGTTTTACTGGTCCCTAATGACTTGAATCGTGTTTGAATGAGCAATATTTAGTTGTTTTCCTACTAACTCAAAGATTTTCGATTTGAAACACATCAGTCGATCAAATGAAGTTGATCGATCGACCAATTCCATTCGATCGACCGACGAACGTTACGGGCACCTAAATCCAGTTCTACGATCCTGTTCCAAGATCTAAATCCAGTTCTACGATCCTGTTCCACGATCTTTTTCCGGTTCCGTGATCCTGTTCCAAGATCTACATCCAGTTCCATGATCCTGTTCCAAGATCTGAATCCAGTTCCACGATCCTGTTCCAAGATCTAAATCCAGTTCTACGATCCTGTTCCAAGATCTTGTTCCAGTTCCGTGATCCTGTTCCAAGATCTACATCCAGTTCCACGATCCTGTTCCAAGATCTTGTTCCAGTTCCATGATCCTGTTCCAAGATCTAAATCCAGTTCTACGATCCTTTTCCACGATCCTGTTCCAAGATCTAAATCCAGTTCCACGATCCTGTTCCAAGATCTAAATCCAGTTCTACGATCCTGTTCCACGGTCTTGTTCCGGTTCCGTGATCCTGTTCCAAGATCTACATCCAGTAATTCCACGATCCTGTTCCAAGATCTTGTTTCAGTTCCACGATCCTGTTCCAAGATCTTGTTCCAGTTCCATGATCCTGTTCCAAGATCTACATCCAGTTCCACGATCCTGTTCCAAGATATAAATCCTGTTCCACGATCTTGTTCCGGTTCCAAGATCCTGTTCCAAGATCTAAATCCAGTTCCACGATCCTGTTCCACGATCTTGTTCCAGTTCCATGATCCTGTTCCAAGATCTACATCCAGTTCCACGATCCTGTTCCAAGATCTAAATCCTGTTCCACGATCTTGTTCCGGTTCCAAGATCCTGTTCCAAGATCTAAATCCAGTTCTACGATCCTGTTCCACGATCTTGTTCCGGTTCCATGATCCTGTTCCAAGATCTAAATCCAGTTCTACGATCCTGTTCCACGATCTTGTTCCGGCTCCATGATCCTGTTCCAAGATCTAAATCCAGTTCTACGATCCTGTTCCACGATCTTGTTCCGGTTCCATGATCCTGTTCCAAGATCTAAATCCAGTTCTACGATCCTGCTCCACGATCTTGTTCTGGCTCCATGATCTTGTTCTAAGATCTAAATCCTGTTCCACGATCTTGTTCCGGTTCCATGATCTTGTTCTAAGATCTAAATCCACTTCCAGTTCTACGATCTTGTTCTAAGATCTAAATCCAGTTCTACGGTCTTGTTCTAAGATCTAAGTTCCGGTTCCGTTCTTGTTCTTAAATAACTATAAAAATTAAAATTATTTAAAAAAATGGGAAAACTACGTTGTGCGCGCACAAAATAAGTTTGAAATTTCATGAATAAATAAGAGGTGCCGTGAAAAAAAAGTAGGGCAAAAAATGACGTCACTCAGCCCCGTTTACATGGGAGACATACCAAAAATTGCAAACCTCTGCAATAAAAACCTCGGCCTTCGGCCTCGGTTCCTAATGCGATATAACACACTCGGGCCTTCGGCCCTCGTGTGTTATATCTAGGTTAGCAATCTTTACTCGTTACTAAACCCTTCATTGTACTGCACTGTGATATTATTACTTGAATCAGACTTGCCAGGCGTTGTCTGAACGGTGCTGTTCATTAAAAGGAGTGTTTGGCCAAATGCGGACGTCCGCAATTTACGAAAATTTCGGTGGATTTGATTGGTATTTCCCTAGAAAATCGTGAAATTTCGTGCCAAAAATTGAATACTGAAAAGATTTGTAGGAATTAAATGCGGAGGAAGGAAGGGGTTTATGAAATGTGGACAAGGAGGGATATAGAAAAACCGAAATATTGCGGATGTTTCTTTAGGGGCCATCCATAAAGGACGTCCGCAATGAGGGGGAGGGGGAGTCTGGCCAATGCGGACATAGGGGTAGGGGGTGTTTGGCCAAATGCGGACGTCCGCAGTTTATGGAAATTTTGGTCGATTTGACAGTTATTTCACAAGAAAATCACGAAATTTCGGGCCCAGAATGATGACTCAAAAGACTTTAAAGAAAAATGCGGACGTCCTGGGGGGAGGGAGGGGTTTCTGAAATGCGGACAAGGGGGAGGGAGGGGTCTAAAATGGCCGAAATTTTGCGGACGTCCTTCATGGATGGCCCCTTAATAAAACGGCCACAAATGAAATTTAAACGTCCGTGGTGCGCGCGCAAAATATTAATTTACGCGCGCGCGCCCACCACACTAAATGGATCGTTTATGTACTTTGCACGCGAACTGACAATATAAAAGCACAAAATTTCAGCATTTTATATTTATTTTGCGCGCGCGCTCCCCGATCCAGTCTACCAAATCTACATACCTAAATACATTGATTACTAACGCACACAATACATACAATTCATTACGTTGGTGTACTTGGGATAGATCTTCAACGTTCAAGATCACAATGAGAAAACATTTGCTAGTTGCAGAGCATTCTAGCACTAAATGGAGTGAAAAGAGAAGGCAGAAGAATTTAAGAATTCGTGTTGCGCGTCGTAGTTCTATTTATAGTAACAGCAATAGAAATTGAAGTTTAGTTCACATGCATGAAATTATGGAATCTCAAGAAAATTTATTATACCTCCATTTCCAAATGTATTCGATGCATAACAATAATTTGACGTTCCCATTTCCAAAAAACTGAATGGCGATGAATTAAATTTGGGGACATCCTTTTGAATTTTAATTAAAAAATTCCAATGTCAATTTTTGCTGATGTATGGTCATAAAACATGGGTTCCATTGAGCCCATGGTAAATAACTCATGCCCTACCTCTTAAGAAAAATAAAAATTTCTGAAATTAACTAAATATTCATTAAGCTATTTAGAATGTGATGGATTTTGACCCTTGGCGAAATCCGAATAATTTTGGGCTGGCAACTGGCAAGAATCAAATAACGCAGTATCAGTCTCAGGATTCAACATTGGCAACACTTATTATTATTGGCAATCTTCCTGGACAAGCTTGTTCATTTGATACCACCAATTTAATTAATGCAACATGGCACGACTCTCATAATACCTAAAAAGGCAAGAGCACGAGGGGTTAAACCCATTTTGATAAGATGACATTTCTACATATATATTAAATAACATTTACCATGGAGTAAAGATGGTGATAGCTGAAGGACCAACGAAGCAAGGGTTCTACAGTTCAGACACGGGTATTTAAAGTCTAATGTCTATAATTATGGGCGCTGTCTAGTTCGTCTAGAAAGGGGCTAGGTATTATAGGTATAGGATTATAACAGCAGGATGTATGTTTCCTACATTATAACATGCTGGTGGTGGAGGGGTGCTTGAAACCACTCACTGGAAGAGCATACCACGTGACCAAGTAGTCACGTGACTGTTTAAGATCACGTGACATAAGGTCACGGTTATTTATAGAGATGTAGGCGTACACTAAGAGGCGTATATATCACAGCATTGCTGCCCATTATTAATCAACGCCCCCTCCTTACACTATTTCACTTACCAGCGTTAATATTGTGGATGTATTACTCATCAGTGTGATACCAGACGAAGTGGCGTCGTAAGATTATAATATGATTTTATCAGGTTTGTATTACAAATAGAGGAGGCCTGGTTTCCTAGCAAATAGTTTGGTTGTACTCAAGGAGCACATAATTATGCGATTCTTTGCTTTCAATTTAGGATATTTGGGATCTATCCTTTGAAATAAAGGTAAAAAAAGGAAGTCAAAGACGCGGATAACCAAAAGAAAATTTAGTGATTTCAATTATTTAGGCAAGTTTAACAATAGCGCAGTTAATCATAAAATATATGTAAATTTCAGATTATAAGCCCCTGTTTTAAAATCCTCCTTGCCCCGTGTTTTTACCCCAAATCAACCTCACATTCATATATAGATCACTATATTTCAACACATCATTCTATATAGGAAATATACAGGCTGTGCGTGAATCAGTAGGCGAGGGATTGACGGCTTGTTATATCAACAATAGCACAGTATGGTGAACTGAGTGCGTCAAACGCCTACTATTCACTCACGGCATATATAAAATGTATATGAGATCTATTACGTGATTATAAAACATATACATACTCAACCAAGTAATAATAGATTTCTGCCATTAATACCCTAGACGTATATAATTACCGCTGACGTTTCCTTCAGCGTTAATTATTACTTATTATTATTATTATTATTGGAATCAAGGTTGGTACACAGTAACCAAAATACATATCCTTGAAGAACTTGTAATATAAAGTCCAATATTCCATCGATAGAAACCTATTCTCAATCATAATAGGTGGTGCGGACAACCAATACACAGAACTCAAAACTGGACACAAACTCACGGCTCAAAACGGCGAATTCACGGCTCGAAACGGCGAATTCACGGCTCGAAACGGCGAATTCACGGCTCAGAACGGCAAATTCACGGTTCAAAACGGCAATCTCGTGCCACGGAACTGTGTATTCTTTGTACGCACGAAAATCACACATGAGATGAATAGCAGGAGATGTACATGTATAGTGTATACATTAACATGGCATGTACATATACACATATACATCATGCACACAATACACACCAATCATCGTATGAAATGTATATATCTATAGATATTATAGATACGTGTAATATTATACATACTCAGGACATTAAAGCAACATGCGCAACTGCTTGGCTCCTCCACATGTCAGATATAACACAAGGTGTATTGTCAGTATCTTGTATTTCACAGTTTACCCAGGGAGTGCCAATGTTCGCCCAATCAGAGCGCAGCGTCATACGAACCCTGGGCACTGACTGGCTTAAAACCAGCTTTGGGTAAAATAGAGTGCCGTCAGGCATGAATTATGGATCTTTTCAAGTAGCAAAGGGGAAACGGATTGGTTTCAACGAATCCATCTTCAGTTTATGACAATGAAATCTGATTCAACATGTGAAGGACCATGGATATTGGATAATGGATATTAGTAAATAATAATCATATCAAGGCCTGATACGAACCCAGGCGACAATACGTCACAAATCAGCCGCTTTAACTCGAGATAATGACGTCATTACAACCGCCAAGGGTTCGCACAGGACCTATATATAACTGGAAGAGATGCTGGCCCTAATTTTCTTAACATCAACATAGCTTTTGGCAGCCTCAACAGATATTTCATCTTCAAACCGACATTACAATTATCGTAAACAATATTTTTTTGATATTTTTGAACTTTGTACATTACTATAATCTTAACATTAACTATTAGTGCTATCAGTCTAATTCTCTGAGTACCGTTCAGGAATATCGTGGGTTGGGGGATTCTCTGTAAGGTCGAGCTGAGTTGTTCGATTATTGTAACTTCGTTAAAACCATATAGGGCATGATTCGAACGTTCAATGGTTGTTACAAGCGCCAACTGACCAACTGTAGTGAACAGTTGGCCGGGGTAGGTTAATGTATTTAAGTTCCGGGAGTTGGATTTAGGCGGGGAGTTAGATTTAGTCGGAAATCGCGTGGTATCTCAGAGAATTTAATTGATAGAGGAGGAATTCGCTATATAAAGTTTTACAAGATTGCGGCGATATCGCACGCTGTATTTTTACATTGAACCATCATTTAGATTTACTTACAACAACATTTTGAAATACTAGCTAAATAAATTTTGAATTTTATACAAAATTAAGTTTCGCTTTTCTCAGCAAATCTCCATACTTAGGGCAATGGAAAAAAGAAAATCAGCACGGAGTATTTTATCTACGACTTGTATATTTCAGGTCGGGGAAATCAAGAAACTGAGGAGAGTGGAAGTAACGCTCGATCTATGTTTACTGCCACGTTACTTCGCACTGTACTTAATCTGACATCATCGGACTCGGGGGAAGGTTTGGTATATTGGGTACGGAGACCAGCTGAGATCACAAAACTATTGATATTTCCTATTGCAAATCGAATATAATATATCACTGTATATAGACTGTATCATTGTATATATAGTATCATATGATATGCGTACACAAGAATCGAGGTGCAACGATCTCCATGTGCGGTATATCTTTCAGAGTTAGCACTGCTATGTAATATTCATATTCTAGATGTCCCTTCTGCCAGACGAGTGCACGAAAAATAAGCGTCTTAACGTTGACTACTTCTTTTGACTATTTTAAGCCACCTATTCTGCCTATAATTCGTACACACCCAGAATCTCATGATAAAGTTATAATAGGTACAAGAACCCCTCTTCAAATCGTAAATATATCATGAAGTATAGATAATCATAAATTGTATCCTAAAACAATCTTCAACATTAAAAAGTGTAAATTTTGTACATCTAGATCCATGTTCCTTAGAAGAATTTTAGAACAGGATAATTGCTGTACCTATTCAAAAATGAACATTTTCCCACTCGAAGTCCAGCTATAAATTCCAAGAAGACGTAATAGCAAACTATGTCCTTTGACATTATGCGATTATGGAACTCTGTAGCGTAGAACAAAAGATAAGCCGTGATATGATAGGAGTAGCCCATTGAAAGCCTGAGTTTTGCGTATGCCAAGGCTTCAGTATGTGCGCGGTCTTCTCTCAACAGATTTAAAGCTTACAATTTCATGGTGAAAGTAAGCAGGTGGCTGTGTAAAGACCGGCTCTCCACTGTGCGATCAGAACATAAGAATATCGGAATCACTCTGCATTATGCAACATATAGCAGATGTATTATGCATCAAAATGCGGTGCGAAATTGCTCATCATAATGTTTATCGGTCAATGTACTAAGTCGCGTGAAAGCCTAAGGGATCGTTACATTATATGTAAATGGTATCCATTGCATGGTATCCCATAGCATGGTATCCCATAGCATGGTATCTCATAGCATGGTATCCTATAGCATGGTATGCCCTAGCATGGTATCTCAGTGTATCTCAGAGTAAACTGATGCTATCATTTGAAGAGTAGAAGCCTCTACCGCTGCTCACTTACAGCCGGGTATAAATCACGTGATATGCAGCTCAGTGGGCACATAATATCAGCGCGTGACACGAACAGCGTGTATAAACCACACGTTATAACATGGAACTTTAGATACATTAACAACTTCACTACTTATAATACTCATAGCTCTTCATCTCTGTAGATAATAACAAATCAACAAAATATAATATAACTATTATATATAATATATATCCTCAACCCCCCGTAAAGAAACTCAAATTCCGTAAATTCATTGCCATCAGTCGCAAATTACGGGTCATCCCGTACAGTATTAACACAATCATGTATCGTACAATTTACGTGGGTCGTGCACAAGCAGGAGGTGTCTAACTCACTGACGTCATTATCATAGCTTAGAATTGTGAGTTGATGACGTCACACTACCTCCTACTCATGCCCGACGCACGTGCATAATATATACTCGTAGCACACGTTGTATTTCAACGCAATACACATACCCTAAGTGAATATATATACTCATATCATCTCATAGTGTATTGATATATAACGTAATAATAATATGAATAACATCGAAAAGAAGCAGAACTGGAGTCGCGTGGTGCATTGCCCTCGCACGGCTCGGGCGGAGCGTATAATATTATATTATAATATATATCAACATACACCTTGTAACTAACTATATAAATTATCAAATCAAGTGAATTAGTTAAATGAAACGGAATATAAAAAAGGTAACACTGGTAGTACGGCGGGCACCGGACACGCCCCTCCACATTCCCTCCACACGTTTCAATGTGCCGCAGTTTTCTCACATTTCAAGCGCGCGGCACGCTGTGAGCGCGGCAGTGCGGGCACTTCCTTTTAGTGCGGGGAGAACGTGCACTGCAGCGCTCATAGTGTGCCGCGCACTTAAAATATGTGAACACTACACCAGGAGACATAATGTATTCATCTTATTACAGAGATACAAGGAGCGCTTTAGGAAGAGCTCAATGTCAAGATCTTATAGTGTTGGTTACCATGGTAACAGTTATTAGGGAAAGTGGTTTTATCGCAAAGAAGGAGGTTACGGTCAATAAAGAACAAATGTTGGTAGGTATGGCATCACGATTTTTAACATGTCCAGTAAAATTATGGCTCGATTTTCATGGTATCAGGAGTATCATTGAGTGGTTGTCATGGCAACGATAACCACAGATAGGTCACCATGGTAACATGATAACGGATGCCATAAATTACTGTCAATTGCAATACAGAATGAGGTGACCATGGTAAAAGTTTCCAATTTGGGCGTGGCAGGGGTGTTACCATGGTAACAGTGTTCAATGTGGGCATGGCAGGAGCTCATAATTTACCATGGAGCCATGGTAACAGTATTCTTTGTAGGCGTGACAGGAGTGGTCACCATGGTAACATTGTTCAATGTGGGTATGGCAGGATCGTATAGGTTACCATGGTAACAGTTTTCATTGTGGGCGCGACAGGGGTGGTTACCATGGTAAGTGTTTCAATTGGGCGTGGCAGGGGCGTGTCCAGGACCACGGATTCACATCGCAGTGGTCTCCACTCTCAAAGGTTTGATCAGTACACACGCTTACATAGTTAAATGATGAGGGGAAAAGGGAGCTATATATGGTGATTTTTCGAGAAACGATTCATTCGTTTGACAGATTCTCAAATTCGAGGAGCGTTTGAGACTTTGAATTTGTTTCGTGGATGAAAACAAAGGATCGTGCTTGATACAAAATTTTGTGGAAGTTACAGTGTTACAAGAGGGAATTTTGTGAAGATTTTATGGAATTGTATGGGTTCTGCTAAGATACATCAGTGAGATAGGTTCGAGTACATTTAAATCTATTTCAAAGCAGTGTGTAT
This sequence comes from Beroe forskalii, assembly GCA_011033025.1. Lineage (NCBI taxonomy): Eukaryota > Metazoa > Ctenophora > Nuda > Beroida > Beroidae > Beroe > Beroe forskalii. Next base: position 71,317 of record WFMF01000072.1, on the reverse strand, counting down.
GATTTTTCAGCTCAACTAATATTATGCACTGATACTAATATTGTAATAACATAGCGAAATTGTAAATTTATCAAAGATTATATTGCAGCGAAGAAAAAAAGAGAAAACGTGGTGTAGTGTGTACCGATCAGATACAGTCTACAATTGTACTCTGTACCGAGCAAGAAATCTCACATAATATACTTCCAACGATGTCTAACTGAGTTACATAATAATTATATGCGATGGGTAATAAACTCACCCTTAACTAACAGAAACTTAATAAGTGGGTCATAAATACCCAAATAATTAACCATCATTAATAACAACATTTGTTTCAGTGCAATGACAGCATTGCACTGTCATTATATACACGGCCTTTATACAATATTGCACTACAGTCCTTCTGTAGCTCACAGTGTAATTTCTCAACACCAATTAACACTAATCACATGACAAAAGTAATTCAGTGCGCTATTACCGTGCACGTGCACTGATAGTGCGCGCGCCACTCTACGCGTGCACTGATGGTGCGCGCGCCACTGCACGTGCACCTAAGAGAGGTGGCAGATCACCCAGCACCAGGAGTAGGAGTGTTAGGTCAGAGAGCGGCGCAGGACCAGTGCGCCAGTGCACGGTGCCGCGCGCACCTCGAGTAGCTGAACCCAAGTCATTAGAGAGAGCATGTCGCCGCCTCGCAATTCAATTCTATATGTTGTCTAGTGAGGGGCGCCCCTAGTACATTCCGCCTCTGTTGTACCCACTGGAGGCGTGGCTGGAGCTGCCCCCTCGTCTGCCGCCATACCTGCCGCCCCGGTAGTAACCACCGCCTTGCTGAGGGTAACCGTAGTAACACCGCGGTCCGCCGTAACCGTAGCCGTAGTCATAGCCACTATAATCATAGCCACCGCCGCCGTGTCCATAGCCACCGTAGCCGCCGCTGTGGCCACCCCAGTAATCATACTCAAACATGGCATATCTGTTCTTCATGTCTTCCTTCTGCTTCTTTATCTTCTTGTACGCGGGGTGCTCCTCAGGGTAGGTTTTCTGACAGTCCACACGGACGCCGTTGATCTCATGGCGCTGGCCCCTCGGCGGGTTCTTCTTGTCAACGGCTTGCTCCACCGCCTCCTGGGAGTCGAACTCGATGAAAGCGAAGCCCTTCTTGCGCTCGTGCTTGTTTTCCGGGATGAGTTTGATGGAAAGGATGTTGCCCAGGTCAGAGAAGTATACCTTCAGGTCCTCCTCCGTCAAGGGTTCCCGAATACCCCCCACAAACAACCGGTTAGTTTTCATTTTATCCTTGTAAGGTATGGCCTTGCTGATTATCACTTCCTTCCCGTCGAGGGTCGGGGGACCGGCTTTGATGGCATCGTCTCGGGCAGCTTCGTCGCTGTACGTGATAAAGCAGAATCCACGGGAGTTACCGTCGGCGTCCAGCTTCAGATCTAGTTTTTCTATAGGACCGAATTGTTCTGAGGATAGAGGGGGTGTTAGGTTTTGGAGTGGTTATACTTTATAGCCCGTTTTTATCACTTGATTTGTCGACAAATAATTCTGCATTTTCAAAAAAATGTTATATCTCATTACACCAGACAATATTTTCATGCGAGTCGCTGAATTCTCATACATTTGAAATGACCAATTTTCCGTAAAAATGACAAAAAAACTGAAATTCTCGACCGTGTTGAAGAGAACAGCACAATGTACATGAGACAAACTGACACATAGACATACTCACAACACCAGGTAATTATATGCATGTCATGTAGTGTGGCATGTTATATATACGGCCCTCCTTCGGAATACTTGGAATACTTCGACACACATACACACAGAGAGGGAGTAGGAGTTTTATATGTGGCTACTGTCGTAGGAGCGAATACAATGTGCAATGTGTACAATGTACATGTATTGATATACAAATTGTATATCAAACCTAGATATACAATTCATGTTTTTTCATATTCCATGCACAATGCAGTGAAGTAACATTACACCTGTTTTTCAACTGAGAATGAGTTTTATTAACCCGGAAATGTTCCCTGTTTGACCTGTACACTCTACACACTTCACAATGATGTATATATATACGCAATGTATTTACACGTGAGAATACCTTGAATCCGTACATCTAGAAGAAGTAATACAAATCCTGAGAAAGGGGAAGCACAATATACGCCTCTTGTTAGAAGGATGATGGGGAACTTATATGACCAGAACTTTGAATTCATACTTTCATATATACAACGACACGGTAGTTTAACTCAACTTTAATAAATTCACAGACTTTATTTTTTGACGAGTTTACATATGAATGGTATGAGAAACATTCAATATTCTCGCGTCATTTGGGGAGCTTCCCGAATAGTACACTATTAATACTGGTGACGTAAGATTTGCTGAATTGCTGGGTTTGACGTGTTGAAAACGAGTTCATACCGAACATAGTTTACAGCTGATATAATTATCATTTTCAGCATCACGACTGACTTCTGTCAATTAATAAATCAACGTACTTTGTCAGTTAGAAATCAAAATTCAAATAGACCTTATTGCTTCATTAAATGTTCATTGAACATGCCCAAATCGGTCTATGGATCGAATGTTCAAGATATACAACTACTGTAGCGGACTGTAGGTGTAAATCTTGTGTATCTTAGTACCTAGTGTTGAACTACACATTGTGGTCTTTTTGACGCTCAAACATAGTTGCCGATGTTTGAAGATCCCTTCGCAGGCAGCCTTAGCTTAAGTTTCAAAAGAAGGGCAAAATCAGTAAAAAAAGGCAGGGCAATTCAGGGAGGACTTCCCCTCTTCTGCATTGCCTAGCCCCGACTGGCGATGGCAATTCAAATCCCTACTATAATGACGTCACAGCTGTTCTCCCAAGAGTCACAGTAGGTTGAACTGTAAACTCTCTAACAACCTACCATCCAGACACAGGCGAGGGCTGCCAGGTGTTAAGGTGTAGGACTGCTCTACGCTCTAGTGTGCTATTGGTGTGTTGCTCTAGTGTGCTACGCTCTAGTGTGCTACTGGTGCTCTATTTGGCATTTCTAATGAATTGACTCGCTACATAGTATGATCTAGACACTGAATTATCTAACATATATTGTTAGTAATATAGTGGTATCCATGCCATGACTTTGTGTAGGGTTTAGCATCCAGCTATTTATGAACACGCCGAAACAAGCGTCTAAGAAAACTTGCGAGTAATTCCTTCTTCAAACGAGATGGCAAATCTTATGATAATCACGTGATATGCTCAAGAAGATAGCCATTTCTCTCGAAGTCACGAGACTCGAAAACCTAAAGTTTAGAGGTCAAAATATATATCTAATTTCTTTTAATCGAAGTTTCTCACGTCTTGTTTTCACCTAAGCGGTGAGAGCTAGAGCCAGTGCACTGAATCCCACACAAGGTGTGTCGAGACTGTGGTGAAATGATAATCGAACATTTTCCCGGGAAAACTTTCACCAGATAATTATCATTAATTATAGTTTATCTGGCAAAATCCAGGTTTCTAGACTTCTTGACTCTCAGATAAAACATCATGTCAACCCAAGGTTACATGTTTACATGATGTGGACATCAAGGAAGGGGAGCAACCTCCTTAATGAACTTGAAACCCCAATTGAACCACCCTGTTGGTGATATTCCATATCTACAAAAAGTTGACTGTCCCCACCGCCGCACAGCCACACATGGACCATGTTAAGAGGGAAATATATATCGAACTGCTAGTGGCTAGGGAGTGAAGTTTTCGTAACAGTGTAATGTCACTGTCAAGCTTTGAAATGGTGAATAGAGTACGTCAAATAGCACACTATGATTCGACCTACAGAGCTATGTAAGTGGTGTATGGATTTACCAGAGAACGACAAAAATCATTTAATAATCGATTTATTTTGCTCTCCTGTGCATCGTAAGGCTAGAAGAAATGCGGTGAAAGGGCAATGAAGTTAAAAAGTTAAAAGCTGCCTGAAAATGTATTTATATATTTGCTTTTAATGAAAAGAATTATTGCTTTATTTTCGTGAAAAGCGGTTCAAGAAGGTCAAGCTGTGTTTTTTGCTCTTACAGCACGAAGATATCTGAATTTCAGAGAATTAAGGAATTAGAACAAAAATGTCTTGTGTTATTGATTAAGATTAATTCAGTTACTCTTACGATCAAAGAAAGAAAGAAGTTATAGATCATGTTCGCTGTTGCTTTGATGGTGGGGAGCGTGAAGATTAGATTGACGGATGTGAGACAGAACTGGGAGGTTGGTATATATTTGTTGTCTGCAGATAATATACCGGTTGGATCTCACAAGAATTAGGAAAATGTATGACCAACAATGATTAGTGCAATATGATCTACAAGGAAAGTGTGCTTATTGAATCAAAACCATTTTCATGAATGAGCCTTCATACGTTCATAAAGTGAGGATTCCTTTGAAGGTACCCAACGTAACGTCTTAAATCCCAGGTGCCTTGAAGTATTTGGGAGGATACCCATTAGTTTCTGCTAAATAGCTCCACTGCTATTGTTAAGGGGAGAGAGGGAGAGGAATGAAATAGATATTCATTTACATACACATGTAAGTAGTATAATGAGTTGCCTAGTACTTCTAGTACAAGGCACTGTAATGAGTAGCATACAATATCATGACATCATTATAGCAGAGCCTCCCTCCCCCAGGGGGCTGAGGGTTAAATATGGGGTCCACTATTTCACAAAATCATGGACATATTTTGTTAGTCATTACTAAATAAGTTCAGAAAGGCACTTTGTCTTGAAATGTTATTCCTGATTTGAATAGATCGTTTGAATAGGTCATCGAAATATTTAGCATCAGGCTGAAGAATGATAATGGGTTTGATTTGCAGTGACCTCTTTAATAACCCATGATGATGACGTCATCTCATTATACACCTCACCAGCGTGTATTATTAGAGGGGCGACTATTTGCTCAACCAAAGGTGGAGGTATCCTGTAAATTGCCTCACGTCACCGCCCACGTCAGTAGCCCTAAGACATGTGTCTTCTAACGTTCAGGATAGAGAGAGTAGTGGCGTATGACGTTAATAATTCAAAATATTAAGATATATCGTGCAAAGTGGAATAGTGTATGACTTTCGGGAATAGTCGGAGTTTGTTTTAAGACTGACCTTGTCCATTGATAGAAGTCTTATTGTACGAGAGAAACACATATTAGTATCATAGTCTTCAAAAGCTAACAGAAGGCTGGCCTTTATTAGAATTATTGGTGAGATGGTTGGTTTTATGCACAGTCAGCAGTTCTAGGTTGGATATATATGTTCTTTAATTAAGCTAATTCCCTTTAATTACTAATTACCTCTCTACATAGCATTGCATTAGTATACCATTAACAGCATACTCCACATAACGTGCACAGCAATTAGGAGACCAGCCACCACCACAGACAGCTCCCTGATGACGTCATCATCTAGCTTTAAAGTGACTAACTGACAACGTAACACAGCGTACTAGCATCTCTCCACTGCCCTTTGCCGCCGTTGTAATAAATACGTCCTATACGATATTACACAGTGGATTATTATTGCTTTATACAGAGCTTTATTCTGGAGCAGTAGCAGTGACTCACACACACGTCATCAACTCACCACGTTAACCCCGTGATAATGACGTCATTAAGCTCTGAAGTACAGCAGTCTTTATACTGTGCAGCAAGCTAGCAATTAACACAGACATGCAGTGTATGCACACGTGTGTATTTCCATATATCAATCAATCGTGTTAAAATATGCGTGCAGGACTGAAAGTGTATTGTGCAGGAGGATTGATATGGTGCAGCGAGTTATTCTAGGTGCAAAACGTATTCATGGTATTATGGAGAGGTAGAAAGCGGCGATATGGGTGCAGGTTTGTCTTAGATCTATTGGTGGAGCAAAAGCTCCTTATTCCGCAACACTCCCTGTCTAGGTCTCATATATCATCAAAAAGTATTAAGGAGGAGTACAGTGTTGCGATAGTGTTGCAAGTTGGTCTATAAGGTGTAAAGTATGCTAATTTCTCATATAGTGTCAAATGGGATATGGGCGGGTCTTGGGATGATCTATAAGCAGTACTTACTGAGATGATCATTACTTCAAAAATTACAATATCGGTAATTTAAAGAGAAGTTTAGGTCAAGGTCAAAATATTTTATTTAGTTCAGCTTTACAAGTTTACAGATTACAAATCGCAAACTTTCATAAATAGCAGCTTGAATTTTCTAAATCACGGGTACTGTCAGTATCTTCAGCCAACTTCATCTCAAATATGTTTAACGGGTGGGGATTGATATCAGGGTGGTCATTGGATACCAAATACAGCCGGTTCTTTATGATATTTGCTGATCATTTGGATTATAAAGCAATAATATTGTGCATTGGAGAAATGTTTAGTTGCTGGAAATCCAATATGACAACTCCACCGGAAGATTAATTATAGCTTCAATATATGGAATATTCTTTGTACGTGCATTGCTGAATTGCTGAGGAGCTGCAAAATAATAATACCATCTCACTTTGAGAACCGTGTAACGCCCGAGTCGTGGGAGGGCGTTACACGGCTCTCAATTTTAAGAGATTTGGTTGGATGCTTCTGGGTATTTAATAAGAAATAACATCTTTTCAGTGTTAAATATTTTTCGTATATTGTATAATGTATAGTTTACGTGCGTATTTTCAGTGTATGTTTCTTGTATTGTGTACTGTGTAAATGTATTTTTTCGTGTATACTTTTACACAAAATCGCCCGATCCCGTGCACATAAGGAAAACCGGCTGGTGTATCACGTTGCGGGGTCACCATGGTTACCATGCCATGTGGAGACTGGGAGTGGCTCCATAATATATATGTAATGATATGGGAAGATAAAAACTTATTACATGTATTGTCATATATTACCAGACACCGCGCAAAAATAGACGGCAGGATGTCAAAACTTCTTACTTCACGTAACGCGAAGAATAGGTCGGCATATAAGTAAAGCATTGTAAAGATGCCACACCCCTTGCACAAGGTCTATTCAGTCTCTATTTTGTGTGGTTGCATGCACCTAGTGTAGTAGGTGGGGCACGAACTGAGCTGAGATTTCGTAAATGCGAATTGTTGTGTACAATACACTAATATAATAATATATACGACTACATAATATTATAATAAAGACGTGTGAATGTCATGATGTGTTGGCATTAGTAAAAGACATAAAGCTTCATTGGATATGAGATTTAGCAGTCGTACACGACCGATAGGCGGCTGAAAGCTATGTTATTTACATTGTTTAACGTTCTCAGGAGATGTCATTGAAGCGCTTGTTTTCCGTATGAGACCGTTAAATAGGAGATCAACGCATACTCGCACCTATTGAGGAGATCTCCTTCTCAAATCCTGCTTAATTTGGATATCTCTGAAGAGATCTCTGAGATCTCTTCAGAGATATCCAAATTAAGCAGGATTTGAGAAGGAGATCTCCTCAAATCTGACATAAAGAATAGGATATCCGCTGAAATCCTGCTCTAATTAAGTAATTAGGATATCTCATGAACTACGCATGCTCACTGTGAGCAATGATCCCCATGCAAAATACCTAAATGTTTGAGACACATTTTGACGCCATCCAATGCCTATTTTATTTCATCCAGAAACTGAGCGTTATTGATTGATAGACAAAATCTCCAACTTTCAGCACTCTATAGTCTATATTGCCAATCAACCAATTATAATTTCTCATAATGAACACGAAACGGCTCAAAAGTGACCCCTGGTCATGAAACAGTCTAGCCATGAGTTGTGTATGGTTTTGACAGATAATTCAATTTGACACGAGTAGGAACTAGGAAGTATACCATTACACAGGACTTATCTTCACCACTCCCATGCCATACGCTCAGAGTAATGTAGAATATTATGCAAATCTCATATACATAAAGTGGTGAAACTCAACACGGGGATTTACATAGCGAGCTGGTCAGGCAGACTCACAAACACATCGGAAAGAAGATAACACGCCACCAGACATGACATGATCGGGGGATACACATGATACAGACACACACAGCACAGACAAAGATGAGAAAACAAACATACGCTTTATTTATGATGCAGACATCTATTTATCCTATACAGACATACAGACAGACAGGATTCTTTAGGCAGACATCTCAATTCTAATATAAACAAAACTCCGCACACAAACACTGACACAAACAAACACACTGACACATAAACACATACAGGATGAGATTCCTGCAGGAATATTGGTTGTGCAGGAACCCTATAAATAACACGATGATGCTGCAGCAAATGTAATCTAATGATGTCGGTGGTAAATCTAATTAGGGTACATATCAATACTTCCCGTGTATTTTAACACATGGTAGGGAGTGTGTAGTAGTGCCAGGGAATGTGAACTTCACGTCAAAATACCGCCGGATTATCTTACCCGCAGGTCCATTGGACAGCGACCAATCAGCGCGCGAGTTGACAGTAAACTGCGCGCTGATTGGTCAACTTCATGCAGATTTTTGGATCTCACGTGCTCATACGCGCGATAAACAATGCCTCACGCGATGAATGTTAAGTAGTTGACATGACGTCATTATCATAGCTCAACGTGGTAAATTGATGACGTTGTACTGACTCAGTGTCTGTTCTTCGTAAGCCCTGCTTTTTACATGTTTTAACTGAACCAAGTGCACAAACAGCACGTTAATTTTGTGAAATACAACTGGTTCCAGAACAACAACTGGTTCCTGAACAACAATTCTCAAGCACAGGATGTAATGAAATCCACTTCCCATTAACGTTGAATACATCTCAGTTTTCTAACATCGAACATGATTCTGGTCGTTCATCTTGTCTCAAACAAGAGGCCAATCAAAATAATTTAGAAAATTAACTGCAGTCCACAACACTCCGAAGAGCTACCGTAGTTGAGATCGTGGAAAATGTGCCGTCTACATGCTCAGACGTTGTTTTAGATACGCAATCCCCATAGACATTGCGTTGTGGGAACGCAATGTTTTAAAAGTAGCAGAATATGGAGTAGTGCTAGGTACTATGTAGTTTATTACGACTGCTTTTAACAGTATTATTTTAAGAGTCTGTACAGAATAGCTGTACTAATGCCAAGACTGTTGTAGGGAGCTTAAAATAGAAATATTATGATAGAGTGCCCACGTAAACATTAAATCATCGAAGTTCTGGAGATACTGGGTAGATTTTAAAATCTCCTCAAATATGTATGTGACATTTATTTCAGAGCTGATGATTGCTCCATTTTAAAAGATTCCATTATTTATTCTAGAACTATGGAGTTTCAGACGCCATCTTATCTTGATTTGATTGATGAAATTAGGTGATAGCAACATTAGGTAGGCGAGAAGACGCATTATCATTGTATTGTTTTCATTCCGAGAGATGAGGAGTGAGAACAGCCCTATTGATGGGATTTATCAGTACAAACAGTACAAGCCCCAGGACACCTTCCTTTTTGGGGGGTATGGGCCGGAGTCCGGCATATGGGAAGGTGTCCCGAACTAGCCACGGCACACCAATTATGACGGAGCTAGGATGCTCTTATGCCTCTAGTTCTCCTAACTAGCGTGCTATGGTGCATGGTTGTGGCATACACCACACATCAAGACGTTTAACGTGTGTGGAATGTAGATGGAAGGGGTGTACATTCATTCTACAGTTTACGTGAGTGCAAAAACACTTAATTGATTTATTGTGGATTGTAGATTAAAGTACACACTAACATTTTCAAAATTTAAACGGCATTTAAATAATTCTTTACATTTTGTCTTTTGAGCAGGAACTGTGGTAGTAATTCTATGTGCCCGTGTTTAAAATCTTGTGTAAACCTGCACATAAAACACATGTTTGATACAGATTTCCAATGCTAGTGAGGGAACTAGTATTGAAGTTTTTCTAATGTTTCGATTCTAAATTCGGGCAATGACAAATGGGTGTATGGACGACGGATGTAGTCTGGATTATTGGACCATTGCATACATGTATACATTAATACCTGTTGGTTTATTGATTGAGTGCTTGATTGCATTGTGTAGGATTGGATGAACTGCCCGTGAGTGGGTACTGTGGAGTTTCTGCAGAAGTTTTTCTGTAGCCCGGTGGAGCGTCTTACAGAATACCACTGTAAGCCTTTAAAACCCTGCACACACACATACACATGTGCTTGTATGTGCTTTCCAGGCTAATAGCATGAGTATTAAACCCCTCGCACACAAACATGCGTTTTAACGTCATCAACTCACCACTTCGAGGCATGATAATCTGATAATTACATCATCTTAACCGCCTATTCTTCTCGTGCTCATATTACGTATGATAATAAACACAATTAGGCGTGCACATATATAATGTATTTAGACAAAGGGGAGGCTGAAGGAGGAGGTTTAAATGCTATTAATATATTAAATTCAAATGATATATTAAGATTTTAATATATCAGAGCGCACGCAGAGAAGTTTTCATTGAGTTTTTGGAGAAAAAATAACGCAACCATTTTATTCTGCCAATAGCAAATAGTGAAAAAGTAGCCTACTTTTTCAACCTATGCCAGCCTCCAAATTTTGCCATCACACAACATCAACCACTGGCTTACATTCTGAAGTACCCACAATATCATGTACACGTAAATTTCCAACTCAAGTAAACCTTTCTCATTCGTCAAACTTTGATTCAGCTTATAATAAAAAGTTAGTTACTGAATATCGATTTGACTGGGTGTTAGTTAAAACACAGAATTCGGAATGCTCGTACCTTCAACACCTCACAATTTGAAACGGGTATGAAGGGTATTTTGAACTGGTTCGCTATCATGTTAATAAGGTAGCGCAGTAGAAATAGGCGGTTGAGGCTGACTTCATAGTCAGGGTATAAAACGTTCTAATGATGATGCGGAACTTCCAGCTCACAGAGTGTAAGATGTAGAGAGTGAGAGGCCAAGAGAAGGGAAGTAATGCTTCCTAGACGCGTTTCTGTGCTTGGAATTCGCTAATTTCTCAAATTATCGAGTGTTACACGCAGGTATTGGAGAGAAGCTTTCAGAATATAGACTCAGTACATTGTACGTATTCTTATTCTCAGGGAGAGGAAGAGAGAAGTAACACAGTGAAATGTACAATGCACACTAAACACTGTACACACTACACATGGTAAATTGCACAGTTTCCCATCCAATTTATGAATTATGTTAAAAATTTGATCGCTACTCCAATGGCACAAAAGAAATTGCTCCAATTATAATCATTATAGAATCAACACTTTAATGTTACTTATGATGGAACAAAAGGTCATTCACTGAAAGATGAAAGACCTACACAGAGATAATTGAATACGATTAGTCTATATATGGAGAGGAGTACATTTCTAATATATCTATCATATCCCTACTTACTTTCTCATCTGAATAGTGAATACAATACTTCTGTGATCAACATACACATATAGTACATCTTACTGTGAACCTTCCGTTTTATTACTTTGTGCTGAATATTAATTTATTTATAGAAGTTTCATGAAACCTACAGGTACACTGTATGGTCAAAGAATCACAGAGTAAATCATCATTGAGATGAGCAGATACAAGTTATAATACCTTCAAGCACGTTATATCCGATAACCCTCGTCTCGCATATTGCTTCATGATTGATAATCATCACGTACGCGTAGAGAGTGAATTGTCAGCATACGGTATTACGGTGATAATCGGTTCTCAAGCGAGAGTTATAACGGATAGTGCAAACGTTCTCACTTCGTGCGAACGCTATCGTGCGCGGCGCTCAAAGTACGAAGGTATTCATGTCATTTTCTTTTACACATCACAGTTCAAACACTACACCTTAGAATTAAATTAGACACTACTACAAATTACACATTGCACACTACTACACATTACACCTTACATTACACATTACACAATACTTAACATTACACACTACTATGTAAATTACACCTAACATTACACACCACAACACATTACACCTAACATTACACACTTCACAGTACACACTACACAGATACACCTATCATTACACACTACACAGATACACCAAGCCACAGAGCGACTTTATACACCCCTGGACTAGCGGCGCACGTGGTGCACGTGACCGCAATAACGCAGAACGGAGGCCTCTGATTGGGTGGGAGTGCAGAGCGAGAGAGAGCGGTGGTTACTGAGTGCTATGGCAATTACAGTATTATATATACACGCACGTCAGAGCTTGTAGGGTGTGCTGCATCCAGAATAATTATTCCCTGAGCTGGTATCTGCCGGCAGTAACTCTTCCGGTGAGGAGGAGATAGGTGGAGCTGCTGCACAGAGCGGGACAGACAATACATGCATAGGTACATGTAGACACATGTAGACACTACAGACATTGCATGTAGGAGACACATGTAGACACAACACAGGCAATGTATGTAGACACATGTAGACATTACAGAGACATGAGACAATACGAACATGTAGACACATGAGGCAGCAGACACATGTAGACACAAACATGTAGACACTAGACAGGCACTGAGTAGACATAGTCAGACACCTTACAAGGCATTTGGACTCATAGTCGATATGGAAATCAGAAGAACAGACTGTGGCCTAAGCGGAGATAAAATGTGGTTGTCTCCCGTCGATACAGATAACAGATGATATTTAAGCATCCGATCTTTGAACCGTGATCTGGAGTAGAGCTCAACGAATTGCCAGATTTGGATTAATTGCAGAAATGTAAGATGTTCAACATTAACTCTATTTATATCATTATAAGAGAAACTTTTACAGACAGGAATCTCCGCTTTACGTTTAGGAATGAAGTCATTACGATAATCTAGAACGGAGAATAGAAGGGATGACGATAATCTGCTGTTTTATGTACAACCGGTATTAGAGAGTCGTATTTCAAGGAGATGGATACTTCGGTCAAAGGGAGCAATAAATCAATCGTTTCCGTTGTACATGTGGCCAGGTAAGAGCCAAGAGGACACGTTATGAGCAGTAAAACCATGTTACGAATATGGAAATCTGATGGTTCAGGGTTTTACCTAATGAGCTACCTACGTTTTAACTGCAACTTTGCGGTCTAAGTAATATATGGACTCAAAGCAATCGTCAATGACACTAAGATGAAATTTACTATCTTTATTGTATCAGATATCGGCATGCATTCTCGATTCATTCGTTATATCTTTGTCAAATAGGAACCACTGTATCAACGACAAAAAGACTCAATGTGAAGTGCGACCTTTCAGATTACGAACGACTAAATACTTAAATAGCAACGTCGTCTTTTAAAGCACAAATTGGTGAAGTATTTGGATTTCGAATTCGCGATTTCATGAGACGCAGCTTACATATTATTATTTCTAATACGTTACTGAAGAGCTGTTTAAAATCCATGAATATTATCATACTACACATTAAAATAATAAAATACATATCATCTGCCTGATATCTTGTACCCAGGCAGTACCTAGCAGACAAATCACAAAGTAATAACATATCGCACATCTCCATCATTACACCTTACCAGACGGTGTAAACACCGCGGCAGCGGTCCAAATAGCCGCGGCAGTGGTCCAAATAACCGCGGCAGTGGTCCAAATAACCGCGGCAGCGTTCTAAACAATCGCGGGAGCAGCATCAAGCGATCGTTTAAACATATTGAGATAACGACGTCATTGATCTCAGTATTTGTACAGCAGGCGCTTTATTAATGTCCATACACCACTGCTCGGGCACTGGAAGCTTAGTGAGCCGCTCGTGTGTAAGTAAATGTAAGTTAAGTGTTACTGTAGGCGTTTCTCCTTCAGTCTCATTTACGGAATATTATAGATCTGAAGAGACATGTCATGTTTTCTGGCTTCTTCCAGAATCACAGAGGAAAGTTTACTACTTTCAGTGTTTGTTTTCTTGTTGACGAGAGAAAAGAAAGAGAAGATAGAACTACCAGATGTCAAAGATAGAAGTTAGATGTCTCTTGTGAAAACACGCAGTTGTCACTGCGTCGTTTAACCTAAGACTAGACAGTCACATGGACGAGGGAGTCAAGTTCTTGAATTCAATTTTAGATTTCCTCTGCAATTTTTCATCATACATGACATTTTCTTAGGATAGTGAATCCGATTCAAGAATAATGAACATATTTTTGGAAAGTTGAAATGTATTTCAGTCATGGATTCATGACGCAGTCCTCAATTCTAAGAGGACAAGTCCAGAAGGGCAGCTTTTCTAATAAAATGGGGGACTGAGGGTGGGAGTCCCACGGTTTATACGGGTTTTCAAAGGACCCAGGAGAAAACTGATTCTCGGCCCAAGGAGGGTGGAAAGAAGCTATGTGCCTAGCTTATGAAGGGTAAGTCCTTTTGCAAGGCTTGTTCAACAAGGTGATTATATAGAATATTAACTGATGTATGTATGTATTCTACATACATTTTATTATACCCTAACTCGAATTAATGAATACATCATTAACACTTTTAAAATAATTACTTTATACTGAGAGTACTAATTAATACTCGGAGAATATTATAAAGAATATATAAATTTGTCTGGTTATTGGTAATCAGTTGCAATATAAAGTAGGTCTCAGGAAGACTGTCAACGAAACAATAAGCGATATATTGCTAGCTTCCAAGATAATTATAAGTGTTACTTCAACTGTGATGGGTATACATAAGCTACCCTTGTGTATGTGTGTATGTGTGGCATACCAGGAGATATTCAAATGTACGAGAATGTTCCATGTCAGACGAAGGTAAATTTGAGCTAGATATGATAGTCAATAAAAATAATATGGCGATTCGGCTGAAAAGCAAATGAAGATCCTGCAGCTAACTAGGCTTGGAATCGTCCTGGACTTGTTACAGGATGACCCAATGACAGGATAACCCACTACCCAGCCAGGATGAGTGATAACACAACCCCACGGACAGCACGAGTTTCCCACCGGGTGGGGAGACTCGACAATGTCCCGGAATCCCAACACTGGGCAGGAAGTCTCATCCCGTAACCATGTTGACAACCCCAGTGTGCTCCCGGCACACTGTTTTCTGGGGAGGTACGGGACGAGTCTCTTTCCAACCACAGTAGCCCTGGCAACTTGGACCACCTGTTGCGAGAGGTCCGGTATCGGTGTGTCTGGATCTCTCGTAGATTATTTTAGCAGAAATAGTATGATGCTTCAGGTCCGCGTATGATAAGATTAATTTCTTGAAAGTTCAGAAATTAATTTTCTGTCCTGCCCATGGTAACGCGCTTTCTGTGTGCACATACGTGGAATTGAACCTGATAAGGCATTGCACTCTCACTGACTCACTTTGATAGGTATTATAATAATTATTTGATAACCTTGACATGCTATCACGTGCCACGCTTATATAATGTATCAATGTGTGCCTCCTTTGGTGGAATTTAAATGCATCGATGCCAAAATTATGCTCATAATATGCAGGCGTGCACAGCAAACCGCAGGAGCTGCTATCTTCGAAAATCATGGATTGGAGCTATAGTTTTGTGAAACTTTGACACCAATCGTTTAATTGAGATACTACTACTAGAAGGGGGATGGGCCAGCGAGGGCCCAGGCGGCGCCCAGGAGAGGAAGCAACTGGCCGAGACAAGCGCTTCCGAGCTCCCATGCGCCCGGATGGGAGCAGTGGGGTCGAGCCCCTCCTTCTGTGGCCGGAGCGAGGGATACCTCCGTGACATCCTCTGGGGACGGCTTGAGTGTATCCCTGTGACTGAAGGCTCAGTCCGGTGAGGGACAGAGCCTCAAGTAGTTGCAGAATCTTCGCATACTCTCTTAGGATTAATTGAGATAAGGCTACAATATTCTAACCAGCATCAGCCACCATGTATGAGAGACTTTATAATGGCCCATCTAATAGTTATAACTATATAAAGCCCCACCTTATAATGAGTTATATGATAGATTAATTGATCGGTGCGTAGGCTAATGAATATTGAACTCGAAGAAGAAGGTAGTCAGTACCAGCATCATTATTTACTTAATTACTTAAGCATTTTGTGCGTGAAACCGGCACCTAAGCGGTGCCAGACCGGCGATAAAGGCGCAGTAGAAACAAGTCAACAATTCAATAGGTGCATAGACCACTACTCAAATAGCACATGGATACTTTAACTGGTAAGTATTGTGACTAGAATGGTAGAATAATTCTAGCACTACAGAAACCTCAATTACTGACGCATAAGTGATGATACACTTTTTACTACCTACAGAACGTCCTACATCAGCATTGGTTCGTAATTTATATCGATACATGTACAGTTGTAAGTGCTGCAAGTGTTGTTGTAAGTGATAGATACTTACTAATTTCGTGTGAAAAGAATCAAGCGGAACTTTTGAAAGGAATTTGAAAGCAATTAATGGATTAATGAATTTATTTATTCATTTATCTCAATATCTGATACTTGGTATAAAACACCCAGGATTACACGTAGGATTACACGTGTTTTGTGCCACGTCTTTAGTGCGTGTAATGTGTATCACGACACTGAACAACTCACACCACGATACACGAACGTGTGTGTATGTGAGTAAGAGTGTGAGTTAGTGTGTGAAGGTTGAATTATTGAATATATCTGATGTATAACGTGGGTATGATGAAGGGTTTTTGTTGTTCTTTTTTAATTTATGAAATACGTATTGCAGAGTTATTACTGTATACCGAGACCGCTGCAGTTCAGGATTTAAATTAAAAATACTGAGAATTGACGTTGAGAGTCCCAAAAGACTCTACACAACCCATGTACACACATTTTATCATGTATTGTTAATACATTGCATTTCGTTTCTGAAACTTGTAAAATAACGCTTTGGAGACTCGACATAGTACGAAGTGATTACAGTAATTTCTCGACACAACACAGTAACATAATTCCGAACACAGTAACATAATTTAGTATATTTACTCTGTACGTTGGTACTAAATGATACAGGAACTTTGTACTAGAATTCTAGAAGCGAACGGACACTGAACGGACACTGTGACTTGAACCGAAAAACAACTTGCAACAGAACAGTTTTATAGTTTATATATTTACCCTGAGAGAAATATTCATGTGGGAAAATAATTCTAAGGATCGAAATTTTGGGGGTTCGAAAATATGGGGATTTTTCGTGAAATCCCTAAATTTGGATCCGTCATATTGAAATGAAGGAAATAAAAAGCACAAACATTTTTCGAAAAATCAAGATTTTTCATGAAATTTTCAAAAGAAATTACCAATTTATTATGTCACGTAACTGTAAGGTAAGTACAAAAACACAAACATTTGGCAAACATGATATTGATATCAATTTTCATCAGGTAGTTACGTCAATTTAGAGACTTAGATGGACTAAAAAAGACAAAATTTTTGAAACGATTTAGATAATTTGATAGTTTCGTTGGTTGTTTTCATTTTCCAACAAAAGTATTTTCGGTCGCATTAAGGACTTATGATAAACTAAAATTTTGGTAATATTTTCATATCGAAATCGATAATTACCAAAATATTCTTTGATAGTTTCGTTGGTTGTTTTGTAGTTGAGCATCCGCACTATGATCTTCCGGTCATCTGCACCTTCCGATTCGTAGTAGGGGTCATCCGAACAAGCCGATGCCATGCTACGGAGGGGATTCATTTTAGAGGGAGGTTGGTGTCATTCATTTCATACAGAGTGATGGTGTCAGCCATTTCATACAGGGAGGGTGGTGTCAGTCATTTCATGTTTTCATACAGAGGGGGTGGTGTCAGTCATTTTAGAGGGGGTAGTGTCATTGATGGTGTGAGTCATTTTAGATAGGGGGTGGTGTTAGTAATTTCATACAGAGGAGGTGGTGTCGTTCATTTCATTTAACTTGGGTTATTCATCGATCTTGTAGGTAATATCTCAGTCAGTACGATGAATAATTTTGATAGAACTAACGAGTGACAAATGAAGAAATTCACGATAATGTTTCTACCAACTTCATTAAAACAAGGAAAATTGAAGCAAACATTATCATCTGACACTTTCCAGGGTATTTAATGTTTAGTGCAGTACACATCTTATTATTGCCCCAGATTGAAATAAGTCTCAAGAATATTTTTCTAGATTTTAATGGATTAAACAGTGATGCATGTATGCATCACGTTAGCAGTACCTCCGAGCATTAACTCATTTTCAAAGAAATCTCAATGGGCGCTTTCAATAGTTTCAATGAGAATTCAAGAAATCAAAACGATGAAACAATTGGCAAATAATAAGTTAATATTATTATTATTTGATTTATCAAACATTAAACCCCAGATTGGGAGCATTAATAATAGAATCAAACTAAATTAAATATAATTTCAATCGAGCAACGACTGACTCTGAACAGATAATAGAAATAATATATAACGTTAGTCAAATTTAGCAGATGGAAATTATTAATAAATATAATATAAAATATGAATATTGGTCCTATGATCCGCAGTTTAATATGAAGCATCCACTGCAGTTATGACAAAGCAACTGAACTACAAACACTCAACATTAAAACGAAGCTATTTTAAATGCTGAGTGTCCGGAGTTGAATTATTCAATAATATATAGGTAATCATATCATAAAGCACATTCAATAATAAGATTTACCACACAAGACAGAGTATTGTATAGCAGTTCATTGCGTGTCTGAACTTTGGGAGCTACGAAGTGGGTTCTGCAGAGAGCCTGGAGGGCCGAGGGAACGTGCATTTTAAAATCCTACACCCTTTCAACCAGGGTCGGAAGGAGCAGGGAAACAAGTTGCTGATGTAATGGTGCACTGTTGTTCTTTCATTGAATAATGGAATACTTTTAAGCTTTTATTATTGTGACTGATACTTTAAAAGTTTAAAGCCTCGTTTAAGCATTCAATCGTAAATGCCACAATACATTTATGTGGCAAACTAATTTGTTACCATATATGACAATTTTCAGAACTTGAAGTTAAATGGCCATTGAAGACAAAAGCAGCTAGAAACACAATGAGTGTAACATACCAATTTCAAAAATCTTTTACTGTCATGGATTCATCCAGCACTTCAAATTATTAGAAACATCTGATGTCCCATCAGATGCAAAATTCACTGATCCATCGAAACAGTTAAGTATATTCTGAATATAATATGAAATTCAGGTTTAAAATATAAAATAGGACCTTGTAAACGGATTAAAGATAAGTAGTCCAATTGATATATTATGATAATTATTATAGGTAAATGAATAAGATTAAGGGACAAGAATTCAAATTCTGTCAAATTCATAGTTTCCACTCTTCAGGATAAATCACAGAATGAGAAACGTATTATACCTACAATACTTGGGAAGCTGGGAATAATACCACCAAAATTCCATCAGCTTTTCATTTCGAAGACAAGCAAATCATTTTTTGCAGGAAAAACCGCTGTGATTTGCTACACTGGACACTTGCACTGGACAGCAAACGAAATTAAGAACTCCTTCATGTCAATAGGTAATATAATCATAAGTAATGTTTAATAAGAAGATCAAATTTCTGTGAAAATTCTTCAGGACTGTAACTGTAAAACTGTTTTCTCATCCTGAAAAACGACTGGGGAGCAATGATTACCATTGCTGCTTGCTGGAACAGAATTCTGTTGAGAGTCAGACTCAGATGATTTCTGCATCATCTGACTTAACTCTTCATTTGGAGTAATATCGAGATCAGCAGCATCTTTGCAGTCTTTTCTCCAACGGGACCTTCGGTTCTGAAACCAGTTCTTAACTTGCTCCTCCTGCAAGCCTAGATCATTTGCTATGATGATTCTTTCATTTGCAGAAAGGTACTTTTTGTCCTCAAAAACCTTCTCTAAGTCCTCTATCTGAGAATCTGTGAAGTGAGTACGAGGCTTCCTTGGACGTTTTTTCTCAAAATATAGAGAGTTTTTGGTTTTACCATTGATGCTCATTTTTGCATGTTTTATAACACCTGAGTTTAATAAGAAGTCGATTCTGTAAGGCAGTGGCTTGTGTGGATCATGCTGTGGGGGAGGAGGCATAGGACAAATTATTTTCTCATCCTCTTTCTGGTCATAAGTCTTAGAGGATGAATCAGGACATGAATTATAACTTCGAGGGTTCATGCAGTTAGCATAGTCATTTTGATTAGAATCTGTTTGTACAGCTTGGTCATAGTTAATGTTATCCCCTGTGGAATCTACTATCATTACCCTAGTGAGTTCATGTTCTGCATAGTGTTTACACATCTTGGGATCTGTGACGCCATTAGCTTTACAAGCATCACATGCCTGCCGATTGCTTACATTACATTTAGGGGAATGGTCCCAATGGTCCATTAGGAGTTCAGGAGTCTGAAACAAGTTGCCACAACTCACACAAACACAGGAGCTATAGGGGTAAACAGCATGGGCTGGGGTGATGGGTAGAAGCTTCAAGTAAGATTCATTTTCTTTGTCAATGCATTCTTTGTTCATATGATTGTTAATTTTTGTGACCTGAAATTAATAATTATTTAGACAGTCATACATCAAAATACTTTGTCAGAAATTTAAGAAGTGTCTTGTGGAGGCTGCTGCCAAAGCCAGGCATCCAAAGTAAAAAACTGTGATCTCACTAATAATAATTGATGCCTTTTACTTTTATTCCACTTCACATCACAATTTTAGACTCAAATAGCAGTCAAAATTCAGGGGCAGTACCTTTAGAAGTCATGATGTTGGATACAATTGCAAGCTATCCTAGACTTATATCTTTATATAGGCAATGCAACATCATCAAATAAGCAAGCAGACCGAGCTAGGCTTAATAATGCAAGTTCCATTTTGTAGCTGGTCCAGATTCCTATCAACCTACATACCTCCTATCAACCTATATTTCATATTGTCAAGTTGAACAGCAGATCAAAAAATATAGGCAGATCATGAAAAAACAAGTGCTCAAGCATCAGCATAATTATATCAAAGGCTGTGCAAATTCCCAATTTTTTTTCGTTTTTTACTGAAAATTCCAATGAAATTCAAAGCCATGTTTTAGGTTTTTAGAGGCCATTTTGTTATTTTACCTATTTTTTGACATATTTCTCAAGTAGTGATTCAGTAAAATGATACTATAGTATTGTTAGGCAGATCATGAATTAACGGTGCTATTGACAAAATACAGATAATGCAACAGTCCTCAGATATAGTGATCCAAACTACTTGAAGCTTATAGATTTTAATGAAAATCTTACCTGGATAATCAAATCACTGTATTAGATTCTTAGATTATTAAATTATCTGTATCTATCTGATGGATCCTAGTCTTAGATGCCTAATAAAGAGATAGTATCTTCCTTAAATATTAATATGAATAGTAGGGTAGTGCCCTCATCATTCTTTTGCGTGTGTTTTGATTGTAAGTTGTGGAGATCAATAAAAAACTTTGTTTACTTAAAACTTTGTTTACTTAAATCTCAAATTACAACTGGGAAACTAAAAAATTCTTTGTTTACCTGAATATGACATTTTTAACATAGTTTTTGTCCCCCTTAATCCCTTGACTCCTGTCACAGCCAGCACTTTGCACTGGCAGCTGTAAGTACTAATGCTACTGGCACTTCATGCTAGCAGCTGCTGACCCATTTTCAAAAACATGGCAAAGCACCTGCTCTAGGGTACATGTGGATTTACATGAAATCTGCCATAAAACCTTTAAAGCTCATGGTAAACTGTAGGCAAACATTGACAGACTTTTGTGGGCAGTGGCAGAGCTTGCTGTAAACTTGGAAAGCATGTTTTACCAGTTCACTTCAGGGTTCAGTAACATGCTCAACAATCAAAGGCAGCTTGTTCAAGAGGTGGTAGAAAGGCCAGTGTCAGTAAAGAGAACTTAGAGAAGTATCTGTATTTTTATACCAAAATTGTGAAAATAAGGGGCCTGAAGAATGGAAATTGAGAGCCCCTAAACTTCTTTAAATCTAGGGTTTCCAAAAGTGTAGCCCTTATCCTAACACTAACTTTTTTCTTCCCCATGGCCAGTGTGAAACCCACACAGTCCATTAAAAAGTGAACAAAAACCCTGACATGATCAGACATGAACTGCTAAACTTGCTCACTAGAGTAAAAGCCACCTTTGCAGTGAATGTTAGGAGGAATGCCAACTTTCCTTTGGCAGACCTAAGGCAGACTCACTTTATAAGACCTATGGAGAACCTAACTGGGGAAGGATTAGGATAAGGATGATGATATGGGTTAGGGTAAGTGTTTGGGTTCTAGTTGGAGCAGCAAATGAAGCTATGGTTACAGTTGGATGAATCCACCTTAGGTCTGCGGAAGGAAAGTCAGTGTTCCTCCAGACTGCCGAATGTTTATGGGACTTTAGAGCTTGAGGTTGATATTTAGTAACAAAATTTGGTTGTAAATGATCAAAAGGATGACTTACATGGCTATAAAGCATGAAATAAAGTCTTACCTGATGCTCATATGAGATGATTTTGCTGGTGTCTTCTGTGCAGTCATCACTCTCTGCCATACTGCCATTCCATATAATGACTTAACCCTCAAAATAACTTATAAATAACTTCATCAATGAAAAATATTGTTCCTAGCAAAAGTTATAATTGTTTTCAAATGGCATGTTGGCCTGAAATTACAGTACCAATGCAAACTTCTAATTCAATTTTTCCAACAAATTTTTGAGAAATTGGGCATAAAATCTTTTATCTTCTGAGGTAGGTATTCCAACAAATTTTTGAGAAAACCCTTGCATTACCTATTGGAGAAAAGTTTGCAGATTGAGGCATAAACTCAACTTTTTATTGAGCTGATTTTAGACTTCGACTTTTTCTAAAGGTATCAAGTAACACCATTCAACTCACATGATTCATTTTATCATTAAAAATAGCTTTAAAAAATAAAGTATTTTGATTAACACATCAATAATATTTTCATAAATCAACTGCCTTCAAACTTTCACTAAGAACTGGATCTTCCAGCCTCTATGCTCTAATGAGATAATGAAAATTTGATAATATCTAGTAACAAAACCTGCAATAATGAAGAGCTTATAAACTTCATCCTTCCTTTCCACACTCTATATCCAAGGCCAAGGTGTACAAAATAGATTTAAAATTCTAGATTTGAAATTTTCCAATCTTATGATGTCTTGTAGTCTTGATAAAAGATTTTTTATGATTCGAATACAATCTGATATTTCACTATTATGACAGACTTACACAAGGTACCCCAATCTAATGCCAAATTTGTGATTTAAGAAGATCAGATTCCCAAGGACTAATCAGATTCCTAAGGACTAATCAGATTCCTAAGGACTAATCAGATTCCTAAGGACTATAACTAAGTGTGTACGTATTAAGAAAGGGGCCAGACAACCGGAACCGCGGATGGCTAGTGTCCCATATAACTCGGAGCTCTTCATTATCTATGATAATGACGTCACTCAGAAAAATACATTTAAGCGCAACTAGCGCTTTAAGTTTTAGGGTTAGGGACGGGATTAGGATCAGGATTTGTTAGTTAAATTAGGATTAAGGTTGGTTTTGGTTAGGGCAATAATTAGGCCAGGATACAAAAGATTGAAGTTTAGGTCTGTGACGTCACTCAGCCAGAGTTATATGGGACACATACCCCGCGGATGACAACGCTGGCTCGGCGTGCTTCAGTGTCTGCGCTAACCATTGCCATATTTTGTGCGCCGTCGTAATCATTTTTATTTGGCTGTTGCCTTGACTAGAACCCTGGTTCCGCGCTGGCGCACGAAGTGCGCGGCAAGCGCTAAACTAAACCTCGCGACGCCTGCAATATTGAATATGCGAACGTGAACCCCTGTTCGCGTTCCGCCGCGCGCATTGCACTAATTAAAGTCTTCCCCTAATGCCTGCTTGACCAGGGACGCGCGCGCGCGTTCCTGAGCCCGCATAGGTGGCAGATGTTGTGTACGCGCCGCGCGTTTGCACTCCATGTTAAGGAAGCGCTACGCGCGACGCCAACAAGGCATGGGTTTGCTAAAGATGTATACACATTATCGTCGCGCGCGCACAAACAACTATGCGAGCTAAGGAAGGCATGGGTTTCCTAAGCCTGCATAGGGCAAGCTAAACACGTATACCCGTTATCGTCGCGCGTGCGTACACACAGGGATATATATAGATATACGTGTTTAGCAAGGCATGGGTACATATTTATACCTGTTTAGCAAGTTTTGAGGCACAGCGTATTACGCCGCGTCTTGCTCTAACCAGATCCCTAGTTTTACGCGCGCCTCTTCAGGCGCGCGTGCTCTCCGCGAACAAACAGGGACACGTAACATGTGGTAAGTTTGGGTGCTTTTTTGCTGCGCGTCACAGCTCGCAAAATTACTTTCAATGCAACACGCATTAAAAAAGCGCCCAAGTGCGGCGTAATACGCCGCGCCTCAAAAGGCCGAGACCCCACGGTAATAATAATCATCGATCATTCAGATTTCATTGTCATACGATGTATGACCCGCTGACGCTGATTCTCGAGAGGGTCTGTCAACGTCAGACAAAGATTTCAGGAAAATATGCAAAAACTAAAAGGTAAAAGATGACTTTGAAAACACAGAATTATTAATATTAAGACATACAAATTAATTTGGTTCTACGACGTTTTTTTATTAGCCTTATCCTGAGTGTGCACTGTGCCTACTTCTCTATGTGATGTCTATATGTCTGGCAGTGTCAATCGTCACTGGTACTCTGGTATGAACATTCCGATCATCGGCATGAGTGGTGTCTCAAGAAAAGAGCTAGAATCCTGATATAGGCGGGGTATAATCCAGAAGTCAGAAAATGGAGCGGGACATTTTTGGTGCAGGACAAACCGGGACATTGCGGGACGTTCCCCCTTTATGACTGACCTCACTGATGTTATCCGTGAGTTCTTTCTCGGTGTATAAAGTCCGGGCTGTTGTTCTGATGGTCGGCCAAATTAGTGAAGCTTGCGTTTTGACGAATGTCTTCCTGAAATTGACAAAAATAGAAATGGAAGATTTCCGACGTACAGTACAAAACACACACTTTTACCAAAATTTCATTCTTCGTTCAGGATTCTTTATCTTATTCAATAATTCGATCATTGCTCGATGATATAGTTCAATTTGCCTGACAGCGTTTGCAAGTTTCATGAATAGAAGTGCTCATGACATTGGCATGAATTGGAAATTTGATTTGAATTGCAAAGATTCATTAGGAAAAGAACCCTAGGTGCGACTTTACACTTTATTTCAAAAATGTAGTGATGACTCGAGGAAGAAAGGACAATATGAATCATGACTGACCTGATTAAAGTTATCCTTGGTTCCGAGCAATTCTTCTAATAATTCTTACTATTCTTGAGAATTGCAATCATTACAACAAGAATGATTGTCAGGTTATGATCATTGTAATGCCCATTACAAGTGTTGCTTCCATTTAAATGGATAACGGAGCTCGGTAAATAATCTCGCAAGACAAGTGAAAAGTTTGAAAGAGAAACGGCTAGCATCTTTGGCTCCAGGAAATTCATCTATCGTAGTTGATCGCGGGTCGATGCTTTCCTGCGAATGGTTGAGTTTAAACTGACTTACCGAGTTTTTATTGCAGGGCTTTCATGGAATGTTTCCTATTGATAAAGTACAAATTGCTTCCTATTGCCTTATATTCAATTATACGAATTACTATATACCAATACACCAACTGACCACTCACCTCTCGCTATAACACTGAGATTAATTGAAGAACTCTCTCAATGACAAAATTTCTGCAACCGTTGCACGATGGTAGTTGTGACTTACCTCACTGATGTTATCCGTGGGTTCTTGAGGTTGATCTCTTGGTGTTGAGTGTAGGCTGCAGGGTGTTGTTCTGTTGATCGGCCCAGTAAGCGAAGTTTTCGTTCTGCCGAAGGTCCTGAAATTTTCAAAAATAGAAGATTTTAGGCATAAAACACACACATTTTTACAAAATTTCATAGTAATACTAGCAACTCTTTCATGAAATGTTTGGTACTGGTATGCACGCCTTGCTTTCTATTGCCTTTTTGTACGATTGAAATATTGACTCTCTGGATGAGGAAATGAAATAATTACCGAAAAGAGATCTTGGAGACCAACTGTTAGTGACTCCAAGCTATCGTGAGATGCTATCGAACTCTTGTCCCATGGAATTTCAGTTCCTTCCTGCAAAATTAGTTCTATTAGGTACGACCATGCAGACAATATGAAATAGAAACAAAAGTATTTCTATTATTTCTTCAAGAATGATAATCGAATATAATTTACATTTCAATATCTAAATTTCGATTAGGAAGCAATTATCGACCAGAAGTTATTATTGTTACTATTTTATAACAAACTATCGCCGCTTGCGGTTCATCAATTACCAACGAAAAAGTGGGGGAACCTGCAGGACGGATAGCTTTCATGTCAAGGTGAGACTCTTCCTGAAAATTGACTCATGTTGAAAACTAAGAATTGTTCGGTTGTGATGAGAATATAACCATGATAAGGAGCATTAAAGCGTGAACTTTCTCAGCAGAAATTCTGCAATTCTGCATATAAAATGTTCAAATTCTCTATTACCTTGATTATATTCTATTCTGGAAAGGATGCTTGATATCTGACGATTAACTTCTTAACTTATTAACTAGCGAATTGCCCAAACTGAATCTGGTAAGATGAAACTCACGAACCTCATCCTCAGGAATTTTGATGAAACTTTGGCTTGGAAGGGAAGATATGGTTGAGAAGGATGCCGTTTCGGCATCGTACTCTTTTCTCTTGGTATCGTTTCTGGTCTTCAATAGGTTCTTTACTTCCAGTGTTGACTTCAGAGTCAACACCATTAGGGCCTGAAAATTGACACAAATTAACACGAAGTCTGTTCATGTTAAAACTAAGAAGTTGTCATGAGAATATTACCACGATAACGAGCATTCAAGCGTGAATTTTTCTAAGCATCAATTATGCAATCTGAAAATAAAATGTTCTATAACCTTGATTATATTCTAATCTGAAAAGGATGCCTGATAACTGACGATGAACTAACGAAATGCTCAAACAGAATCTGGTACTAGATAAAACTCACGAACCTCATCCTCAGGCATCTGGATGAAACTTTGGCTTGGGAGGGAAGAGATGGTTATGAAGGATGCCGATTCGGCATCGTAAGTATTTCTTCACTTCGTCTTCATAAGGGGTTTCTTTATCTCATGAAGAGACTTGAGAGTTGCACGTATTGCAACATTGCAACAAGAATGATTATTTTAATGCCCATCACAAGTGTAGCTTCTATTATGGAGTATGGAGTTCGGTAGAGAACTTCGCAAGTCCCTGTCACAACTTATATTTGGGGAATAAGTTAAAGTAGGTTAGATGATCGAATAACAGATTAATCACAAAGTAAATCGTATTTACTTTAAGTTTCACGAGTAAATTTTATGCCCGATCGTCAGAAAACATGACATGAAAATAATGGCACGATGATCCTGACATGATCTAGTGATCTACTCCTTTATAAAATACATCGTTCAAGTTCAGTAATGAATCGAAATAAAAGATTAGTTTTTTTTGAAACCTTTGCCGTTTTCAAAATAACTTTGCAGGCTTTCGATTTATTGATTGGGTATGAAACTTATAGTAAATACGATTAACCTTGTTTTCTAGTTTGTTGGAACTTGCTCGTTATCGCTAGGGACTCTGTGAAATTGAATTTTAACACACTGGTAGATGAATGAATAATTACAAAAGAGATGAGGTTTTATTACAAAACTGAAACCATCATTAATATAATCTTTATACATCCTCTGATAATGGAAAGGTTACTAAAATATTACTTGTAACTGGCATTTCAGAAAATCATCGCACTTTTTAATGCAGGAAATTTCAAGGGTTCGCCCCGACCTTCTGGTAATAATTTTGCGACGTATACACCTCTTGTTGTAATATCCTAAATAATATTAAGCAAAAATGAAGGGGGATATAAAGCGATAAATCAGAACCATAGAAACAGGTTAAGTTTTGAGCCCTGTCAAAATAAAACTCGCGTGAAACCACTACACTGACGATGCGCGCTATCATATTTTCATTCATTATTTTGTGAAAAACTAGCGATACAAAAACTATTGCGGCATTTGTGATTATACAGAAAAGATTTAGATTGAATCCGTAGTCCGGCAACGGTGGCGCAATGTTGATTTTTGAGCCGGGGAATTTTTCCCTAGAAAATTAACGCTAATTGAATTATGGTAATTTAATTATAACAACATTTTTAATCCCAAAAGACAAACAGTAACGTATGAAACATTAGCTTCCCACTCCAAAGTCTTTAAAGCAATCAGGTCGGACCAATATCTGTATGTTCTCATGTTGCAAAGCATATACTAAATCATATATACGCTTAGAGCATTGGGAATCAGCTAAAATGATTCACCCTCGCACTTTTCAAAATTGGCTAATATTGTGCGAATTACCGATTGATAAAACCGCCTATCAAATGAAAAGTCGTACACTTACAGTAACACACTGAATCTAGTTTGTATCGGTTAATGATGGTCATAATCTTATTTGGTCAAGGTAAAGTAGCCTTGAAATAACAAAAGCAAATTTTACACAATTATAGATTGGCCAGAAAGTGTAACTTGAAAATGGGCTCAAAACTGGACACGATTTGCGATTTTATATAAGAAGGTTGAAAATTTTGTCAAATTTGAGCCGGGAAAAGGATACTTTTCCCCGGCTTCATGAACCAATAAAGTCCGGTGGGCAGTACTTGATGGTCGGTTCTTCCCTCGTCTCTCATAAAATAGCTTATATAACATCATTTGGAAATGAAATAGTACTGTGCTGGTATTGATTGTCAAACGCAAGGAAACATTTCCATTAGACAGAGGGTATAAATAAAACATTTGTCCTAGTACTGGCTAAGCGCCTAACCATGGTGAACTCAGATCCTTGCTGTACGGCATGTTAAACAAGGAATCGAAGCTGAGGGGCTCCGTACAGGACATTGCTATTGCGGCATTTGTGATTATACAGAAAAGATTTAGCTCTAAACAAACTATAAATACAAATAAAATCGCTCTGACTTATAAATAACTTATTATTTTGTGCAGTCTGCTGTTTGAATATGCACTAGTTCTGAATCAACCTACCGCTACCATGTTATACTTTCCAAAGTGGCAAAGACCCTCTTACTCTCTTAGCATTACCGAATCCCCAGCTTCTCCATTTCATCCTTGCTGACCCCGACAGACGACTGGAGACCTCGGATTACGTCTTGGTTTTCTGGGTTGTCCTCAGTGAGCATTCTAAGTCCGACAATGCTCCACTGCATGAGGTAGGGGTTTTGCTGGTCCACGACACAGTGGTTTAGTATGGTTTCCATTCCACCTAACACTCTCACCCTATCCTGAGGCACAGAACTATTAAATCTATGCACTTTCTTCAAATAACTACAATGGTTTGTCATTTATGAAATGGTTTGTCATTTATGAAATTTATTAACAGATATTATGAAATTAATAAAAGTTCATTTTATAAACTTATTAACAAAGACATGAAACTATTTGAGGTGGCACTTGGGCAACGTGCTAGAAAACAAGATGGCACTCTTGAGCTAACCCGACACTGCGACAGATGAACACTTTGTAAAATCATCGACTTGGCGCTGGTCAGCGCCGATTGGCGGTCTATCGGCGCTGATCAGCGCCGAGTTGGCGATTTGACAAAGTGCTCATTTGTCCACACAACCGAGTAGCTGGCTAGTTCAAGACTGCCATATAACATATTATAGATGCCAAATGGTATCATGTTATCATATCAATAAACTAGAGTTTTGCCTGATGTAGCTTGTTCTTGCAAGACATGTTAGTTATTATTCTTATCAACTCCTTTCTGATAGCAAAAGTTCCATCGGGATCAACCTGAAATTATTTCGTAGTTTATTAAGGCATGGAAATCAACTGTAAAAGCTCCATAGTACAACAGTCTGATATCAAAACGAGGGAAGATTATAAGGGGACATATTCTGACTGTCACTTGAATGTGCAGGCATGAAAAGCAAGTTATCAAAAAGCAAGTCATAAAACACACCTCGCCCTTGGGCTGGTCGAACTTGATGGGTTTCCTGGAGTTGATATCGTTGAGAATCTTAACGACACACTCCAGAAACGGAGTGTTGTTTGTGATCCGGGTGTAACGATCGAACAGACCCGTTACATCTGCTAGCAAGTGTAGAACACGTGCTGTTAAACCACCTTCAGCTACCTCTTTACCTGAGATAACGGGCTCGGTGATTGGTTGTTTTTATGTCACGTGACCTGAGATAACGGGAGGTGATTGGTTGATTTCATGTCACGTGGCATGAGATAACGGGAGGTGATTGGTTAATGTCAGGTGATTGTATATCTGCAATAACATTCATTTATTGGCATTACATCAAAGGATTTTGCCAGATGCTCAGAAAAACTGAATATTCATCGAGTAAGGTATTCTGTACCTGAAGTGATTAAATGCATAAACAAATTAATTTATCTATCGAGTAAAGTCTCCCTTACCAAGAGCCAAGTCGATGATGTGGTCTCTGTTTCGAGCGAGTAATCTCGCAAGATACAGGAATGTGGAAACTGGCACGGCACTCTCCAGCTCGCCCAACAGCTGCTTTTTACTGGGAGTAGGCGTTGTACTCAGCTTCTCGGACAACACCTCTGCAGAAAGGAGTATTCTCAGTTAATTAGAGAGCTCCTCATTTGAAATCTTCTCGTATCAGTGAACGTTTTCCAATGATAGCTGACCCTTAGTTAATAAATGGTCCGACAAGGTTCCCAATAAGTTCCGAAAAATGTCCACTTAATTCAGACGGTCTTGGTTTAACATTTAGCAGAGGAAAGATTTTCCTCATTATGAAATTTGGAATGCTCGTACTCCCATACCTATGACCGTGTAGGCAAGATGGTCGTTGGCCTCGCATATCTCGAACAAATCCACGAATCTCTCGACACAGATGAGTCCCTCTACGAAGAGCTGCGCCCACTCCAAGCAGTTCGGTTGCTCGCACAGTCCCACACACGTTCTTACGATCGCTTTACCTTCCTCTGAGCCAAGGATCTCGTCTAGAGGCCTGCTTCAATGCTAAAGTGAGCAATATACACATATACTAATATAATAACGTGGTGCCTCGAGGTTTCAATGCGTGACGTGTCGAAAATGTGTTTTACGAAGTTTTTCTCAAAAATCACATATGCTGTACGCTGTCACACACCGCAAAAAAGTATCCAAGCGCGTCGTAACACGCTACGCTTGAAAGGTCGAAACACCGCAGCAACTCATATTCCAATACAGAAAGCTTCAAAAGTACCAATTGGCAATATAATTGTAAAATTGAAACTATGAGAACAGTGCAGTTTAATAAGAGTTTAGAAATGAACCAAAACTTGACACTAGAAGTAGTGTTGAACATCCATGAAGAAACACGATTAAACACAGTCTTTAGAATTATAGAAGTTCTCCATTTAGATTCAATGTATGTTTATTCATGCATATTTTGAAGAATTCAACTGACGTCTAGAGGTCTGCTTCCGACCCAGGCTGTACAATGGAAGAGAACAGCACACATGTAGTTCTTGACTTGTTTATCCGTGCTGTCCAGCAGAGTTGCCACCATGACAGGGTAGAGACGAGCCCAGGCAGCGCCTTGAACCGCGTGGTTACCCACACACAGGTTGCAGGTTAGTTGTAACGCTGCACGGATAACCTGTAGAGGTTACACAGGTTACCAACACACAGGTTGCAGGTTAGTTGTAACGCTGCACGGATAACCTGTAGAGGTTACACAGGTTACCAACACACAGGTTGCAGGTTAGTTGTAACGCTGCACGGATAACCTGTAAAGGTTACACAGGTTACCAACACACAGGTTGCAGGTTAGTTGTAACGCTGCACGGATAACCTGTAGAGGTTACACAGGTTAACAACACACAGGTTGCAGGTTAGTTGTAACGCTGCACGGATAACCTGTAGAGGTTACACAGGTTACCAACACACAGGTTGCAGGTTAGTTGTAACGCTGCACGGATAACCTGTAGAGGTTACACAGGTTACCAACACACAGGTTGCAGGTTAGTTATAACGCTGCACGGATAACCTGTAGAGGTTTCACAGGTTACCCACACACAGGTTGCAGGTTAGTTGTAACGCTGCACGGATAACCTGTAGAGATTACACAGGTTACCAACACACAGGTTGCAGGTTAGTTGTAACGCTGCACGGATAACCTGTAGAGGTTACACAGGTTACCCACACACAGGTTGCAGGTTAGTTGTAACGCTGCACGGATAACCTGTAGAGGTTACACAGGTTACCCACACACAGGTTTATAGAAGAATGAAACTAGTACAACGACGTCATGAAGTTCACACTTTGCATGATGATAATGACGTCATCAATTCACCTCAATGCAGAGAGGGGTGTAGGTGAGAGAGTAGGGTATCTTGTGCTTAACTCTGTGACACTTCATTGCCACGCTGTGGTAGAAAGTTATGCAATCCAGTATTGAGTCCAGCAGACCTGAAAGGTCGTGTTAGGTAATTTGATGGGTAAATCAATGATCACTGTAAAATTCAAGTTGATAAGGGACGAAAATAAGTTAATAAGAAGTTAAACCTGAAGTATAAAAGTATAAACTGTAAAAAGCCTGACCTGTCTTGACTTGCAGGAACTGGGTAAGTACCTGTCTTGTAAGTACCTGTCTTGTAAGTACCTGGTTAAGAGTCTGGTAAGTACCTGTCTTGACTTGCAGGAACTGGTTCCGTGGGATGTTCACCACGCTGTTCCTCAGCAGTCTCACAATGTTAGCCGTGGCAATGATAGTCACAGTCACTATGTCTACGTCACGCTGTGTCAGCGTAGACAAGTTGTCGATCTGGAAATTGTAAGAGCTGACGACGATAATCACATGATTTTCGAAAGCTTCAGAATACAATTTTCTCGTATCAGGTATTCCGTTTGAACTTCAACCTATTGAATTGTAAGAGGTACACAAGCACACGGTCAGTTCAAGGATGTGCCATGAATCTGTTGTTGAACTGGAATCAACATTTGTTTCTAGTTTGCTGTAGGGAGATGAGGAAGAATTCATTTTTTGACACAGAGAAAACTATAAAGTAACCTTTTGTTGGACGTCCTCATTTGCTGTTTTTAGAAGTAACTTTAAACTGTTGTACATAACTTCATCGAATTTCTCACAACACTGAAATGATTATTGGGAATAATTCAATAGGAAGAATACCTATTGCTGCAATCACTACTACACTGGAACACAAAACTTTTTCTTTACAAAAGGAGGATGTAATATTAAAATTAATGATTCATTGCTTGCTACCTCTGTATTCCTAGCCCACTTGAGCAGGTCCGTTAGGACACGTGACAGGTCGTTCCACTCGACGTAAGGCTTCGCTGCATTAGGTCCCGCCCATACACCCCTCCTGATGCGATCAAAGTGTCTTTCTACGTCAACCATATTGTACTGTGTCACTTTACTCACAACATACTCTCATTGATACCTACTCAATATCATTAAGTTAGAGTCATTAACGAGCTACACTCTATGAATATAGCTAAATATTATTCATGATTTTCAACCATATTGAACTACCCCACTCAATTGATCAATTCACAATTGAGCTTTCATTTCGTCTCTCTCTTGCTGGTTCCCATCCAGCAAGAGACCCTTTATTGGCCTTTCCACCCCTCTTGTCTTTCCATCATACCCAATAGGGCAGTCACTTTGTCTGACTCAAAAGTTAGCCTACACGCCTCTTAAGTCCTCAATGAAGTTTTAAGCGTGTGCCAACATGGCCAATGAAACCATGTGGATCTTATTTGAGGGACCCTGATATGACTCAGGGTATCCAATCGCCAGGTATTTAGTTGAAGGAGAGGTTATGGGAGGCATTTACCTGATATATACTTATACCACCTTGCGCACGTGGGGTGGACAGTCATTGTGATAGTACTTACTACTTTGTGCGCAGGTAGCGACGAGTCGCCAATAAGAAAGTTCGAAAAACTACAAAAGAGTTACCATTTATCTCAATAAAACTTGCATGGAATCAATAGAGGAAGGTCTCAGCTATCCAGGGATTATATGAAAGTCTCAAAGTCATCGCTGAGCTCCAATCACAGGCTACTACGTACTGATTTCATTTCTTTGAAAGCCCTCATGGAGTTATGGGTACCCCGCCGTGGGTTTTCAACAAAAAGAGCCAGCTGCCAGTGATACTTCAACAGCAACACGGTGATGAAGCCTGAAGGTCCCATTTCACAAGAGCAAGAATACAGAACAGAAAGGTAGCACGCTACACTTTGAATAGGAGAAAAAGGTGGGCGAATTTGAAAGTTAGAATAAAAAGTTAAAATAGATAGTTACATGCTGATCATGACATGATTATGTCCCGCATAATATCAAATTAGTCGATCCCACATAGATGTACAGTGGTAGGTGGTGGCTGAATGTTTGAAGGTACACTAGACGCAATATGCACAATGCTGATCACATGATATTGGTTCATATGCACGTCATCACTGGACAAGTTTTTGGTCAGTTTAAGGATATATTTTATAATGTAGCTATGTTAATACAGTGTATCGGAATGTGAGTGCAACGTTAACGTATGTTACACTGAACATGTCGGTTGATACACAGGAGCGTTCAGCCTTTGCACCTTTTACAGAAAAGTATGGAACAAGCGTAAGATGAAGACATTTAGTAAAATAGTAAAGTTATAGATAAATTTAAATGTCAAGAAATATAACAAGGAAATTTCTTTTATTGAAATTATCATCAGTAAAAGAAATAGTCATCAGTAAAAGAAATAGTTTATTTTACATCCACAATCAAATAATTTGTCCAATATGTTAGGTTAGAATATATTATATATGGAGTAGTTTCGGCTATTTGAAACGCAGAGATTTAGTATTTGCCATGTAAATGCTCGAGAATGGACAGCTATTTTGATAACTTAACAATAGAATTGAGATAAGAGGTAAGTCAAGGTGGTTAAGAAGTATAGGTATTTCCTTATGTGCTGATGAAGGGAAGGAGTACTGGCGTTTGTTCCTCACCGCGGGACACATCATGCCTGGCTATAGTCAAAATACGTGTCAATTGAGCTGAAGACCAAGGAATTAAGGAAAGTACCTTCATGTGATGGATTGTAATATGCAACTAGCATAAATAGAAATGCTACCTGGTGTGATATGTGTTGTGGCTGAGTCCATGTTACATTCCGACCTCCTCAACTGTGAAAGTGTTAAGTGTACGTTCAAGTTTTATCATAGGTAGGTACCTATGTAGGTAGGTGACAATGTAAAATTTCTTGTGTATACTATTTGTGATTTTAAATTAAAAAAAAGTTCACTCCAGTCACACCAGTGCATGGATGATGGTTGCTATTGTTGATCTCGTGGCTAATGGGGCGTGGTGATCAGGAACTGGACGATGATGTCACCAGGTACAAGGTACATCACATCAAGACGAGTCATGTTAATATACAGCTGGTTGAGTTGCGAGTCTATCCGTCTCACGCAGTGATACCAGGAAAACTACACCGCATTTTATTGCTTGTGGAGTCTGTAGAGGTGACTATAATATTGTTTGTTTTTTCGCTGTTGCTTCAGTTTAACAGTTGCTTATTCAGTGAAATACATTGTGCCAAGGTTGTTCAATGCGATTTTAAAATCGGCTAAAAGTATGGCACGATATAGCGATGCTAATTGTATTTAACTAAGGTCTTGGTACTACGTCCCACTTTTCACCCGCACAATTATGCCATTAATTAATGGTGTTGGAGTGCACTGGTTTACAAGGTTTGAAAGGTTTACAAGGTTTAAAAATAAATAAAAACCAACTGACGCTGGTTGTCATGATTTTCAGTATTATGCAGTGTGTCCCGTTATTATATAGGTGACAGTGCAAGTTATGCAATGTAACTTATAGACATTGTGTGCTTTCTTTTCGTGAATTTGCAATGTTTATTCGGTTCGGCGAAGCATTCCATTGTTTGAATCAAACGCCTGTTGATTCTTTTGTGAATTGAATAATGAGATTGTTCGTCCTGTTTAATTGTTCTTTCAATTCCTTAATATGTATTTGTGCCTTTTTTCAAGGGACTGACAGAATGTGCACATGCAATTGATTATTTATTCACGTTGATGCTCATTAATTGATGTGCAATCGTTGTTGAAAGCCACGTGGTATCAATGTAGGATTCTCTCGCAAATTTTTTCTTACAAGAATGATAGAAAGACAATTCTAATTTTGATTTCTCATATTCCCAGCACTCCATGCCACGAAAAAACTTGATCCTGGCCATCCTAGATACATGCAAAATCCTTTTCAAAATATGCAGTTTTGAGATATTTCCAACTCCCAAGACAAAAATGCATAAAATTACTTGAGCTCTATCTTTATATTAGAAACGAATGTGCATTTTTAAAAATAAAATTGTGCATTTTTGTATTTATCGACTTTCCATATCAACTATCAAGGGATTCTTGTCAGTAGCTGTGAAAATGAAAGTGCATGTTTTAACTTTAAGCACTGAAATGAAAATTATGCATGTTTCAATTATGCATGTTTCAAATCTCATTTGTATCAAAAAAATAGTAATTGTATTCATAGAAATTGTACGTTGAATAAAATTACGATTTTATGCATAATATTAAATTGCCCCCAGATCCCAATCAACTGGATTTAATCTTCATCTCTGTAGAAATTGTAACTATATTAAATCTGCTAAGGTACCTTGATCTTGAATTACGCTGAAATAAAGAAATAAGAGTTATATAATCCTATTGAGGTGACAATTTTATTTATGGAAAACGTCTGACTTCTGGGGCTGCCGCCCCCAGACCCCTGCTTCACATGTTATCAATCGACTCAACTTACAGGACAGAATTAAGAGTTAAAATCCTATTGACGCGACGATTTTATTCATAGAAAACGTCTGACTTCTGGGAGCTGTCGCCCCCAGACCCCTGCTTCACATGTTATCAATCGACTCAAGTTATAGGACAAAAAGAGTTAAAATCCTATTGAGGCGACAATTTTATTTAAAGAAAACGTCTGGCTTGTGGGGGCTGCCGACCCCAGACCCCTGCCTTCACATGTTATCAATCGACTCAACTTACAAGACAGATAGAGTTAAATCCTATTGAGGCGACAATTTTATTTATAGAAAACGTCTGGCATCTGGGGGCTGCCGCCCCCAGACCCCTGCTTCGCATGTTATCAATCGACTCAACTTACAGGACAGAATTAAGATTTAAAATCCTATTGAGGCGGCAAATTTATTTATAGAAAACGTCTGGCTTCTGGAGGCTGCCGCCCCCAGACCCCTGCTCCACTTATTAGAAATCAACTCAACGTGCAGGGAGCTTTTAGGATGCTGCTGAGAGGAAATTTTTAAATTGATTTCGTGCACCTGTGAATAATTTTGTTGTATATGAAATCAAAATTTGTCTGCGCAAAAAATATGCAGTTTTGTGATTTCAAAGTCAGGATACATGCAAAAAAATATTTTTTCGAGGTATGCAGCACTCTTACAGTTAGGTAATGGTTTGATGTCAGGATTACCGCTCTGTACTATGTTATTGGTATTGTTTGGTATGAGCTTTGGGTTTTTTAATACTCTTGATGCGGTAACATGATCTTTATGGTTAATCTCATCTAGTTTTAGAAGATATAGATTTTTTGCTCTTGAAGGGCTGCTTTGATCTTTTGATGAAAGTAGTATGTGGTAAGTTAGAAATTCTTTTGTAATAAGTTAAGGTGAGACGGATGGCTTGATAAATTAAAGGGTACCTACCCCTCTCACACGAACCCCCACATTAGAAGCTTTGCGATGAACTCCCAAAGCCCACTTAATGATAGATGAACTTTTTCAGAAGGCGTGCGATTAATTTTGGAAACGAAATTTACAACGCTGAGTGGGGCCTACTTGACATACTTGATTATAGCCTTGTTTTTTGAACTGGTCGGTGTCCATATTGGAGCTCCATAAAGAGCTATTGGTTTAATGAGCAAGTCAAATAGAGTGTTAAGTGCTTTGAATGACAGTTTTTACCGTATCACGGTACGTTTTAATCCGAAAAATGCTCTCATTGCTTTGGTCTTGAGAGTTGATGGTGTCAGATTGAGCTGGTTTCAGAGTGCGCTGATGGTGTCAGAACTCCAAGTACACAGTTGGTTTCAAAGTGCACTGGTCTCAGAGTACGCTGGTGTCACAGTGGCCTGGTTTCAATGTCATTGCTGTCAAAGTGCAAAAGTGTCAAAGTGTGCTGGTGTCAGAGTGATGTGCCTCAGAGAATAGATGCTGACACTTAAAAGGCATTTTTTGAAATTTTTAATCAAAATGATTTTAAAATATTGATAAACAATACCGTACTGTAAGAACTCTGAAGATTTGTTATTTTTGGAACATGAAATGCATAGTTCAATTCGTTTTTAACTACTATTATGGCAATTAAAAAGCTCAAAAAACCTATTTCAGTGTGATAACAAGAGCACATTATCAGCAACCTACTCAACAACCATTAACATGCTTTTGAGTATGTATGATTTGAATAACAATGCATTTGTTACAAATTATATTTGAAAATTCCTTGAAAAAAAAATCCTTATCCCATAATTAGCCAAAGCGTCTAAATGTGCATTTTACAGCGCAACATGACACTAAAAACGAACAGATATCGGAACACAATGTAGACAATACTCGAGCAGAAGCGAGCATGCTGTATTGCTGAATCCAGCACGAATTAGTTTATCCAATTAGACCGGTAATACATGAAATTTACACGCCAATACTAACCACAAGTTTTCGTTATGTCAATATATTATTTAAGGATCACATTAGGTCAATAAAATGTAAATGTTAATTTTTCATGATTATCGCGTCATGTACAGTTAAGTTTGATAGTTTCAAAATGTGCTAAGATTATTTCTCATTCATTAAGTATCATGTCATTTTCGTGTACCCATTGCTCCGTGAAACTTTGAAAGACAGAAAATGTTTTATAATGTTGATTCAATACAATCCCTATTTCTGCAGTTTTTCAAAAGGGACAAAGTAGTATTTAAGTATCGTTTTCCATTGCTATTACTCTATCACAATTAAGAATATGCAGGGGCTGTTCAAGTAGTTTTGATAGTTGAAACAATAAATCATTTTTTATTAACGCACTCCACCCATTCGGATTGAACATGTGGCAAATTGTCGGTAATTGAAGTTACTGACCATATTCTCAGAAATGATCACCGAAGATGCAACATGGGAGGGTGAGAAACAGGGACCAGGAAGAATTGAAAGAACAAAAGCAGAAAGCTCGCAAGAGAAGGCTATTAAAGAAATTACCATTAACGAAGCACTTGAAAACGCTGGCTGTGGCTGTGGAACTTTTTTCTACACTACGGGACCATTTCTATTTATCACCGCAGTTGGTAGCATGATGGCGGTATTGGCCATAATAGGACCCATCTTGAAGTGCGAGTGGGGACTATCATCTTTCTATCTCTCTATTCTGAACCCAGCTCATTATGTCATGTCGGCTGACTATTTTCTCTGTTCTCACATCAACTCTCGGGGATAAGATTGGACGGAAGCCCATGGCTCTCATTGAGCTGTAGGCGTGACTGTAACAGGAATCTTGTCTTCCTTTGATAAGGGCTATTGGTATTTTTTCGTGTTGAAACTTTTCATGGGAGCATTCCAGGGACTTGGGGTGGCCCCGGCAGTGGTACTGAGCGGTGAGATCCCGCCAATGAAATACCGAGCGCTAGCATTGTCCGGATACTCGCTGGCCTTTGGAGTGGGAATTTTAATAACAGGGGCCATAGCATATTTCACTTTGGAGAGATACGGATGGGAAGGATTTGTACTGGCGACAACATTAGTGTTTTCTCCTTCCATCCTGTTTCTAGCTCTTGCAGATGAATCGCCAAGGTACCATCATCAAAAAGGGAATGTCAGTAAGGCTGAGAAATCAATCAAGCAAATCTACAGATTAAACAGAAACAAGGATATTCATTTTAAGTTAAAAGACCGGGTTGAAAGATTGGACACGTCCAACGAACTCAAAAAGTATTCATGCCGTGAGGTATTAAACATAATACGGTACTCAGACAATGTCCAGAATGCATTGCTTCTGTTCGTCATTGGATTCGCAAGCCACTTAAACTACGTCCTTTTTGTCTACTCCATCCCAAGAATTATAAACGAAGGCTATTGCACGGACCTCATCTCAACTCTCAAACCCAGATGTACTTACGACAAAAGCTCCTTGCTCAACATTGAATTGGTCAGCATTGCTGAGCCTATTGGTGTGCTCATAACACTGGTTGCTCTTGAAAAGTTCGGAGGGATAAAGGTCTTCTCTGCTGCTGGAATTGGATCCACTTTTCTTATCACAGGCCTCTATTTCTGTGTTCACCCCAACTTCGTCACTGCATTGCTGTTCCTGATGTACATGCTCCTGGCCCCCATGGGCCTTGCCCCTGCTTCTGGTGGAGTGTTGATGCCTACAACCATAAGATCGACCATGGCCTCCCCTTCTGGTTGCTGTTTGTCAAGTTGGGACTGTGCTTGCTCTTTTATTGCTGATTTCATTCTGACTTACAGAGAAGGAGGTCGACTGACTTTGCGATAATTCAGGTCTTTTCCTGGTGTTTGGAGTTTCTGTAGCCATGATGAAAAACGAGAAACGCAGGGGAAGTGAACTTTAAAATGCATAAAAGCATACAGTGTTTACGGAGATAACAATAGAACCTTAAATTGCAGTGGATACTCAATACTTCAATATCTGGGGCTTATTTGCAATCTATTAGAGAAAGAAATTTTGACTTCAAAGATGACTGTATTTGTTCTACAAAGAAGAGTAGAGAAAGAAATTTATTTTTATTGATCTTGCGTATCTTAATGTAAGTCACCAATTTCCATCGCTATAGAAAACTCTCTGTTTTATTTCGAAACCATTTCAAACTATTGAAAACCTACAGGCACTGGCAAGCACTGCTGTTTTCATGAAAACATGAAAGCAGACCCTAAATACTCACTAAGTTGACTTATTTCAATGTTTTTACTTTATCAAACCCTTATTAATACATATCAAATGACATAAGAATTCAAAATTGAGACCAGCTAGATATTAAATACATCTAAGTATCTTACTACTGTTCATTGGATTCATCCTCTATTATTAAATGAGACTAAAACTTAGGTACCTACTTACTGAAAAACTTCCTCTGTTTTAAACTTAGTACTTATGCCTTATCCCACTGAAATTCTCGAGAACTTAAATACTTAAATACAAGATGGAATATCTTGTGATTGAAGAGAAAAGGAGACAAGCCATATATAGGATGTAATTGAACCAAAAATAATGGCAAAAAACTTATGTCTTGCCTAAATTTCATTTTTCCATACAGAATATTTGAAATGATTATATATGTAGATTGTAGATTAATTATGACACACCAAAAAGAAGACTGTTCAAGAGGAAGGATTAGCCAAAGAAACAACACAATATCAAGACATCAAGAGAATATCAAAACATCAATAGAAATCAGAACTGTACTATGCTCATAGGAAATATACATTTGTGGCATAGAGTGTGTGAGAGCACCAACATGTGTGCACAGCTCAGCTTTCATGCAGAATTTGAAGTTGTATTATATCTTTGTATTTCTCACTTTTTTTTACTTTACTTTATTTTAGTTTTTTTTTAAATTATAAGGCGCCTGTAATGTTCGTCGGTCGATCGAATGGAATTGGTCAATCGATCAACTCCATTGGAACGAATGATGTGTTTTACTGGTCCCTAATGACTTGAATCGTGTTTAATAATGTAATGTAATGTAAGCATGTTGAACTTGATTGCTTTTAGCATTGACTGAGGGAGACCCCATAGTAAAACACTAAGAATGCAAAAATGGATTCAAATCAGAACTACTTTACACCGCTGGTTTACTGCCAGTTTCGAGAATACAACATTGAAAATGAATATATTATTTCTCGTCTTCAGAAAACTCCATTTGGTGATAAGCACCTGTCTCAAATTTGATTGTATAAAGTAGTGTTGTAAAGTTTAAAACTAATGTTTAAAGTAATGTAAGCATAATGGTATTGAACCATCTCTAATCTCACACCCAATTGATCAATATCAAATGTTAACAATTATTTAGCACCATTTCACTCCGGTGCCCATTCCATAGTAACATTAATAAAAAGCAATTTTACAATTAACAAATAAGAAGTTATTCAATGTGATAAAATTAATTTTAACTTCCACAATGACAAAATATCAAAATTGATAAAAACACTGAAAAGCCAGTAAAAATAGTAAGTCAAATAAACATGGTCAAATAATACCAAATTGAGCAATATTTAGTTGTTTCCCTACTAGCTCATAGATTTTCTATTTAAAACACATCAGTCGGTCAAATGGAGTTGATCGATCGACCAATTCCATTCGATCGACCGACGAACGTTACAGGCGCCTTAAGTTATTTTGAATTATTAAGTTTTCATAAGTGACACATTGTGTGTATATTTAGGAGTAATTAATTAATTAATTAATTAATTAATCACTTTTCTCACTTTTCACCTTTCTAGAACCTCTGCAGCAGGTGGCCCGGCTAGGGTCTTATATATTTGAGATTTATCTGACCTCATGTTGTAGGATGTTACCCTACCCTCCGCCGCGCACGCAAGGTTTTCCACGACCCTCCAAACCTCCGAGTGTTGCGCGCAGGGATGGGAGAAATCCATCAAACCTCATGCAACCCCATGAATTCTAAAATCTTTAATTCTGGGTTTATGCAACCTGATCATGTGACAAATCAAATTTAAATCAATTTAATCCATGAAAACATGTATATTCCTGTGTTGGCTCGCGCGGCGCGTACACACGCCTATGCGGGCTTAAGAACGTGAGCCCGGATATTAGGTTAGTTATTGTCTTACGGTGCAGGTGTAGGACCTTTTTTGTGCGCGCGTGTTTCGAAGAAAAGCTGCGCGCGCAAACAAACAGGGACACATATCATGTGGCCAAGTAAGTAACTTTACCCGGTTCGGCCCGCTGCCGCGCACACAGCGTTTTATATTGTTCAACTTTGTCTGAACATTTCCCCTAACCAGGGGTGTCGCGAAACGACACCCCTATTTCTGGCGAAGCTTTTTACTGTACGTGCGCTCGCGACCATTTCCGCGCGAACGACACAGTTTTTAGGTGGCGCGGGTTCCTGCTACGTGATTGCATTACGTCATCGCATTTATATATAGCCTACTCATGGTAATATGAAGTACTAGAATGTATACAACCAAATCAGTGGAATTCAACAATTTGCTTGAATGATCAAATGTACAATCAATTCGATTTAAATTTATACTCGTAGAGAAAAATAGTTTCAACTGAATTTAAAACAATAAAATAAGAAGCTCATCGGTCGGTAGCAAATACTGCACCTGCTAGGCAGAGGCTGTTGCTTAAAATAGATTAGGTCTTCTTCTTAACTGCTAAAATAATGTGCTTTATTCAAGGTTATTTTCATGGTGCCTTCCAGACTAGTATAATTTGGGATAAATTTGTGACAATTGGCAATCCGAGCTTATCCAAACTGTAAAGAGGAATCGCTTCGATAGAGAAAAATGAAGTTTGCTGGCAGTGACACAATTTAAACATATCGTCAATATTACCCAACATATCGTCAATAACCCAACATTTATCGGCGAAGACCTCTCAAAATCAAGGTCTCCTGACAGGCGGTACCCGGTCAAATCCTGTCCAAAGGAGCATAGAAATAGAATCTGTGTAAAACCTGTTACAGCTTTACAGAATCACAAACTTATCGAAAACGTGTCCCCAACCGGTTGCAAAGTTAGTTTTGAAATGTGGCAAACCCGTCCAAAACCTGTCACAGAGTTGATAAAAAAAGATGCAAATCCTTTTCGAAATCTTCTCTAAACCCGTCTAAAACCTGTTTAGAAGTTTAGAGCTTGTCAACAAAAAGTGGACGGGGTACCGCCTGTCAGGAAGTCAGGAGGCCTAAATTTGGCCACTACATGGTGCGCCAAAAGTCTTGACCCCTTTCTACTTTTTTGTTCATTCGAAAAATACAACAGATATCTCTATTCTGTGAAAAGATTCCTTAAATATAACCAAAGAATGGTGGATTCTGAGATTTTTAGGTTGCTATGGCATCCTTAGCAACCACACGAGTTCCCATAGCAACTGTCCTAAAAATTGAAGATTCCACCCAAGGAGACTACATCGCACATGCATTGAACCCCTATCGAGCTAGATTAACTGCATATTTGAACATTTCGTATTGTGTACTCCCCTGTCTATCAACAATTACATTGAAATAAACGGCAATTAGCACAGATTTTTCCATTTCGAGTTCGGTTGCTATGGAAACTCGTGTGGTTGCTATGAAAGAAAAAGTAATATGAAAATCTCAGAATTCAGCGTTGACTGGTTACGATCTCTGAAACTTTTCACAGAATCGAAATATCTATCCTGTATGATGAGTAATCAACAAGGATCGACCGAGGGGCAGATTTCTGACCGAGGCCGAGGCCGAGGAAAACGAAAATCTGAAATTTCAACCGAGGCCGAGGCCGAGGAAAACGACGATCTAAAATTTTGACCGAGGCCGAGGCCGAGTCCTCGGTGCCCTAATTTGCACCGAGGCCGAGGCCGAGGCCGAGGATTTCAGTGAATATTTTCAACAATTTGACCGGATCACCACAACTGCACCGTTTTGTTGGGAAAGTTCAAAACTAATTGATATTGTTCAGTGGACCGTAATACTAGATCTTAACTGCATTATTTGCACTTATTATTCATCTTATCTGGACAAATGAAAGCACAGTTCCCTGCAAGGGACCTGTATGAGACCTCAACGAGCATAATATAGC
This sequence comes from Beroe forskalii, assembly GCA_011033025.1. Classification (NCBI taxonomy): domain Eukaryota; kingdom Metazoa; phylum Ctenophora; class Nuda; order Beroida; family Beroidae; genus Beroe; species Beroe forskalii. The sequence continues at coordinate 26,332 of WFMF01000072.1, read as the reverse complement.
ATAGTATACTATTTTTTAATTTTGAAGGTTTTACTTTTATTCAAATAGCCGTACGGTCAATGACAGGAATCGAAGGATTCAAGTGTAATCAAGCCAGTGACGGTTAAAAAGGTTAAGGAAGTGTAATCCATACTTTATTCGCCCGAGACTTCGCTGCAATGGGCTTCTCCTCATTTAACCCTCCTGCACAGTTTCCTGTACGCTCGGCTGAGTGAACCGTCGGGCTGCATAGGCTCAAGATGAATCTCTCACCCTTAGCTCAGTGGCGCTTACCTACCGGGATTCGAACTCAGGATCATTGGATCCTGTGCTTAATACACCACTGACCCTTGATAAGTGTATAGTAGATAATAGGTATTGTTTTGTATGTTAATAGAGAGATGGAATACCTAAAATACAAGACATAGGTTTATAAAATTTGGTCTTGCGACTTCTTTCACATCTGTAACCAAACAGTGCTTTAGGTTTGACGTTGCTTCCTATTTGACAATGTTTAGCAAGGCTCTGGGGGCGGTAGCCCCCACAAGACAGACGTTCAGATAAGATTGAAAATTGGTGCCTCAAAAAGGATTTCACTTCAATTCTTGCCTATTTTCTACAAGACTCTTCAAAGCAAAATCATGGCAGCAACGTAAAGTACAATGCTGGGCAGGGGTCTGGGGCGGCACCCCCAGAAGCCGGACGTTCAAATTAGATTAAATTGGTACCTCAGTATGATTTCACATCAATTCTTGCCTAATTTCTACAAGACTCTTCAAGGACAAAATCATGGCAGCAACATAAGTACCAAAGTCCTAGGCAGGGGTCTGGGGGCAGCAGCCCCCAGATGCCATGCGTTTAGATTAGATTAAATTGGTTCCTAAATATAATTTTACTTCAATTCTCGTCAATTTTCGACGAGACTGGTCGAGCAAAATTCACGGAAGCAACTTAAGTACGGTGCTAGGGACTAGGGAGAGGTCGGGGGCGGCAGCCCCCAGATGCCAGACGTTAAGATTTGCAATTGATTAAATTTGTGCCTCAATAGGATTTCACTTCAATTCTTGCCTATTTTTCTATTTTTGACGAGACTGATCGGAGAAAAATCACCGCAGTGACTTACTGACTTAAGTACGGTGCTATGCAGGGGTCTGGGGGCGGCAGCCCCCAGAAGCCAGACGTTCGGATGAGATTAAAAATTGGTGCTTCAATTGAATCTTGCCTTTTTTCGAAAAATTTACGGATCGGGACGTTGAATAAGAGTCCCATAATTGTAATTAATGAGTACTTTATTTATTCTCTGATTCAGTGGTACACTTACAAATGGAAACGATGTGGTTCTTAACAACAAATTTCGTCGTTCTACGACATCTTCAGGTCTCAAATTTGATTGTATAAAGTAGTTTTGTAAAGTTTAAAACAGTCTGGTTGAGAAAATCCATGGCAGCAACTTAAGTACAGTGCTAGGCAGGGGTCTGTGGGCGGCAGTCCCAAAAGGCCAGCTGCCAGACGTTTAGATTAGATCAAATTGGTTCCTCAATAGGATTTCACTTCAATTCTTGCCTATTTTCGACGAGACTGGTCGGAGAAAAATCACGGCAGCAACTTAATACAGAGCTAGGCAGGGGTCTGGGGGTGGCAGCCCCCAGAAGCCAGACGTTTAGATCAGATAAAATTGGCGCCTCAATAGGATTTCACTTCAATTCTTGCCTATTTTCGACGAGACTGATCGAGGAAAATTCACAGCAGCAACTTAATACAGTGCTAGGCAGGGTCTGGGGAGGCAGGCGGCAGCCCCAGAAGCCAGACGTTCAGATCAGATTAAATTGGTGCCTCAATAGGGTTTCACTTCAATTCTTGCTTATTATCGACGAGACTGGTCGAAAAATCACGGCAGCAACTTGAGACGTGCAGTGCTAGTGAATTAAATTGAAGCTCCTAAATTTCTACCTACCCATTTTTTCCTATTTTTTGACGAGACTAGTCAAATAAATATGATGGCCACAGTTCATCAAATGTTTCAAGACCTTTCAAATAAATCATACAAGTTATTTTTGGGCCCTTTTCAAATAAAATTCAGGTTTTCCTGTTATTAAATATGGATATTTTCCTTTAAAATCCTCGGTAAAATCCTCGGCAAATTTATAAAAACTCGGCCGAGGCCGAGGAGAATTGGAATTTAAAATGACCGAGGCCGAGGCATTCCGAGGATTGGCAATTCTGACCGAGGCCGAGGTCGAGGCCTCGGTAAAACCCCAATTTTTTTTTTTTTTTTTATTTGAAAAGTTCAATTCAATATCAATCACAATATCATAACTTTAACTCATTACTAAAGATCACACAAAATGCCCATTGATATTAAATCAGGGACCAGAACACGTCCTGAGGACATAATTACACCAGTCCCCCGACAAGAAACAATCAATATATTATATTGTATATAAATAAAAATAGAGTTCTAGAAAGTCTCAGGGCACTGATTCCTCGCAAACAACAACTTGATCACCCCTGATGCGGTACCGCCTGTCAGGGTGATCAGTCCTCATCTTCTTCAACTGATCCACAAGTCCTTTCTGAGCCTTCCTCTGCTCCACCGTCCTGTCGGGGCAGATGAAAATCCGCCGACAGCACTCCTCTTCTCTCAGCATTTTAGCATTTCGCAGCACCTCCACGACTGTTGACGAGCTGGTCAGAGTTACCTTCACTGGACGAACAGCTCCTTCCCTTCGCAGACCTATTCTGCAGCACTCCGAGATTCGTGGTTTCTGCCCAGCTTTCTCGAGAACCCCGGCGACACATGCCTCCAGCAGCTGATCTCCCTCCTCCGGTACTCCGTACATGATGACGTTCTTCCCTCTCTCCTCCTTCTCCACAACTTGCTTCACAGCCTCCCCGACCTTTTTCGCACTGAGCACGCTGGCAGCACTCTTGACTTCCTTCGTCTGAGACTTCAAATCCTTCTGAAGAACAGATGCAAACGTCTTCATTTCAGTCTGCACAGTCCTAACCTCACCCTTCACAGCTTCCTGAAGCTTCACGACTTGCTGATCTTTCGCCTCGATCAGTTGATTCTGTAAATCAATGATCTTAGTCTGATCGCTGATCTTCTCACTCTTCAGCTCCTCAACACAATCCGCTTCCTTAACCGTGTCCTCCAGCAGCGGCATTATCGTTGAACGCAATCCGTAAACCAGAGCCTCCAACCAAACAACCAGCGTGTCTTTGTTTGCTTTCGCCAACTGATGTCCTCTCAGGTCTTTGTCGAGGTCATAACCTCCTACTTTCGCGGTTAACACGATATCACGGATCAGACCGTCTTTGAACTCCCCGAGTTTTTTCACAGCGGTCTTCTTGTCCTTCTGACTGAACTCCTGCACACGCATCAATTCTCCTATGTAGTCGTGTCCCATTGTACAATGTACTTGTATTCTCGTACAATGCACTAATGCAGAGAATTGCAAATACAATGTTGCAGTGGTAGCGTTATCAATAAACACTCAGAGCTGATAAGACGCAACGAAATGTAGAATGCAAAGAATATCCTCGGTGAAAACCGAGGCCGAGCCGAGGCCTCGGTCGATCCTTGGTAATCAAAACAGAAAATGTGTCCTATATCGAAATGTCAAAAATGCGTAAAATCTTCAATTTTTAGGACGGTTGCTATGAGAACTCGTGTGGTTGCTATGGATGTCATAGCAACCCAAAAATCTCAGAATCCGCCATTCTTCGGTATATTTAAAGAAACTTTTTACAGAATCGATATATCTGTTGTATTTTTCGAATGATCAAAAAAGCAAAAGGGGCCAAGACTTTTGGCGCACCCTGTAGTATTCAAGAAGCCTGGCACAGTTTCGAGACTGGTACATCACAGGCTGATAAGTGATTAAAGGGTTAAAACTTTTAAGTTTTAAGAATAAGAATAACACATAAAAATTGTTTCTGTCCAGCGAAAGAAAACTGTCTGCTGATCGAATTCGAGATTCCGATATATAGGTAGGTAGGTAGGTTATTAAATCTATCCCAAGCTCATTTAAGCGACCATTTTAGTAATTGCGGTATACGGTCAGCGGTCACCAGTGGTCCACCGGGGACGAATTTTTGTTTATATTGGTCAGGGCAAAAATCAACCGGCAGAGTCTTAGGGAAGCTGAAAATGACACTTCAAATTCAATGAGACCGAATTTTAGGAAAAATAAGTTAAATGCCAAAAAAGCTAGCAGGGATTGTGATTCATCAAACGGGGCCAGGGCCAAACTTTAAAAGCAAATTAATCGAGGTTGGGAGAAAACGCGAATGCTAGTGACTGTATCCGGGGTGGGATCCCAGTCGACCACTGATGGTCGCCAAGAAATTTTATTAAAAATGACTAGAATGAAATTTTGTAAATGAGCAACAAAATCTATAAAGGCCTAAAGGCGTTGACTCAGACGAGGGTCGTCAAGACCTATGGAAGACAATACCGTAGTTGGTCAGAGTAAATGGTTCTTGCATTACTATTTGCGGTATAATCCGGTTCTAAGATCTGTTGTGACCGTACCTCGGTATAAAATGAAATAAATTAATGAGAGAGATAAGGAAAGAGAGATTACGCGCCGTTTGGTAAAATATCGGGGTAAAAAGTCGGCTCTCGACACGGAATGCACAAGTGCCACATATTGATAATATGATCGTTAGCTACGCTCATATAACTATAGTATATAAGAACCGCCTGCTTGAATGGATGAAGTGTGGATATTAGCTACTTTTGGTCTAAGACATCGGCTTCATTCCTCATGAGGCCTGCAATCCTCAAATAGCCCTGGAATGTCCTGGAACCTCCGGAAAGGAACGGCACTTTTCCCATTCCACAGTCAATCAGCTGTGCCGTTTGCTGCAGCAGAATGTAATATTAAAATTCATTATTCATATCAATAACAACATTGCTTGCTACCTCTGTATTCCTAGCCCACTTGAGCAGGTCCGTTAGGACCCGTGACAGGTCATTCCACTCGACGTAAGGCTTCGCTGCATTAGGTCCCGCCCATACACCCCTCCGGATGCGATCAAAGTGTCTTTCTACGTCAACCATATTGAACAGTATCCAACTTTACTCACAACATACTGTCATTGATACCTTCTCAATATCATTCATGATTTTCAATCATATTTAACTATCCCAGTCAATTCACAATTGAGCTTTTCTTTGGTCTTTCTCTTGCTGGTTTCCATCCAGCAAAATACCCTATACATTAACCTTTTCACCCTCTTGTCTTTTTCTCATCTACCACCCAATAGGGCAGTCACCTTGTGAAACCAAAAAGTTATTTGTGGGTCAGTGGTGTAGTGGTATCGATTTGGGCACAGGATCAAAATATCCTGAGTTCGAATCCCCACTGAAGTTAGGGTGAGAAATTTATCTTGAGCCTTTTCAAGACGACGGTTCACTCAGCCGAGCGTACAGGAAACTGTGAGGGAGGGGTAAATGATGAGCTGCCCATTGCAGCAAAGTCTCGGGCGTATAAAATATGGATTACACTTCCTTAACCGTCACTTGCTTGATTAGTGATTACTTGGATCCTTCGATTCCCGTCACTGGCTGTACAGCTGTTGGAATAGAAGTTAAACCTTCGAGATAAAAAAAAATTACGTACTGATTTCATTTCTCTTAAAGCCCTCAAGGAGTTTTGGGTTCCCCAACCCGCCCCACCGAGGATTTTCACTAATGATAGCTAGTGAAACTTCAACAGCAACGAGGTGATAAAGCCTGAAGGCTCCATTTCACAAGAACAAGAATAGTAGAATACAGAACAGAAAGGTTACACGCTACACTTTGAATAGGAGAATAAGGTGGGTGAATTAGAAAGTTAGAATAAACACTTTTATAGTAATACGCTGATCATGTCCCACATAAAATCATAGTAGTCAATCCCACATTGATATTCACTCCAGTCACACCAGTGCATGGATGCTATTGTTGATCTCGTGGCTCATGGGGCGTGGTGATCAGGAACTGGACGAGGATGACACCAGGTACAAGGTACATCACATCAAGACGAGTCATGCAAATACACAGCTGGTTGAGTTACGAGTTTATCTGTCTCACGCAGTGATGCCAAGAAAACTACACCGCATTTTATTGCTTGTGGAGTCTGTAGAGGTGACTAATATATTGTTTGTTTTTTTGCTGTTGATTCAGTTTAACAGTTGCTTATTCAGCGAAATAAATTGTGCCAAGGTTGTTCAATGCGATTTTAAAATCGGCTAAAAGTATGGTACGATATAGCGATGCTAATTGTAATTGTATTTAATTAAGGTCTTGGTACTACGTCCCACTTTTCACCCGCACAATTATGCCATTAATTAATGGTGTTGGAGTGCACTGGTTTACAAGGTTTGAAAGGTTTACAAGGTTTAAAAATAAATAAAAACCAACTGACGCTGGTTGTCATAATGTTCAGTACCACTTACTAAACAGTATACAATATACCAATATACAGTATACAAACAAGATTCATTGAAAATCAAAATTTCCCAGATTTTACGTGTTTCTTGTATGACAAACAAGTTCTTAAAATATTGATTCCATAACTGGTCAATCCTTATAATACATTCATATTCGTATTTTCATTATTTCCTTATCAATATAAAATGAATTGATATTCAATTATTCATGATTGGTGATCTTGCATATCGCATTGATTATCCATCCAACATTATTTCCAATGGTAGTTCCTTGAGATTGATTAAATTCTCGTAATACGGGTTCGTCATTATGGACTTCTCAGCACAAATTTCAGGAACAGATAGGTAAATAGGGTTGTGGTAATGTGGTTATGGGATAGAAAAATATTTGGTTGATGCATATTGCGTAGGAAGTACCTTTATGCTGAGCTGTAAATCTTGACATCAAATCTGTTGAAATAATATTTGGTGTGGAAACCTTTGAACAGATTTGGCAGCGAAATTGGTTGTATTATATTTAGGTATGCAGTGTGTCCCGTTATTATATAGATGACAGTGCAAGTTATGCAATGTAACTTATAGACATTGTGTGCTTTCTTTTCGTGAATTTGCAATGTTTATTCGGTTCGGTGAAGCATTCCATTGTTTGAATTAAACGCCTGTTGATTCCTTTGTGAATTGAATTATGAGATTGTTCGTCCTGTTTAATTGTTCTTTCAATTCCTTAATATGTAATTGTGCCTTTTTTCAAGGGACTGACAGAATGTGCACATGCAATTGATTATTTATTCACGTTGATGCTCATTTGATGTGCAATCGTTGTTGAAAGCCACGTGGTATCAATGTAGGATTCTCTCGCAAATTTTTTCTTACAAGAATGATAGAAAGACAATTCTAATTTTGATTTCTCATATTCCCAGCAGTTGATGAAATGTTCAGAAAGGGAGTTCACAACTTTATACCTACACGCTTAATTTCTTACAGTTAGGTAATGGTTTGATGCCAGGATTACCGCTCTGTAATATGTTATTGGTATTGTTTGGTATGAGCTTTGGGTTTTTTTTAATATTCTTGATGCGGTAACATGATCTTTATGGTTAATCTCATCTAGTTTTAGAAGATGTAGATTTTTTGCTCTTGAAGGGCTGCTTTGATCTTTTGATGAAAGTAGTATTTGGTAAGTTAGAAATTCTTTTGTAATAAGTTAAGGTGAGACGGATGGCTTGATAAATTAAAGGGTACCTACCCCTCTCACCCGAACCCCCACATTAGAAGCTTTGCGATGAACTCCCAAAGCCCACTTAAAAAATGATAGATGAACTTTTTCAGAAGGCGTGCGATTAATTTTGGAAACGAAATTTAAAACGCTGAGTGGGGCCTACTTGACATACTTGATTATAGCCTTGTTTTTTGAACTGGTCGGTGTCCATATTGGAGCTGCATAAAGAGCTATTGGTTTAATGAGCGAGTCAAATAGAGTGTTAAGTGCTTTGAATGACAGTTTTTACCATATCACGGTACGGTTTAATCCGAAAAATGGTCTCATTGCTTTGGTCTTGAGAGTTGATGGTGTCAGATTGAGCTGGTCTCAGAGTGCGCTGATGGTGTCAGAACTCCAAGTACACAGTTGGTTTCAGAGTGCACTGGTCTCAGAGTACGCTGGTATGGTGTCAGAGTGGCCTGGTTTCAATGTCGCTGCTGTCAAAGTGCAAAAGTGTCAACGTATGCTGGTGTCAGAGTGATGTGCCTCAGAGAATAGATGCTGACACTTAAAAGGCATTTTTTGAAATTTTAAATCTAAATGATTTTAAAATATTGATAACCAATACCGTACTGTAAGAACTCTGAAGATTTGTTATTTTTGGAACATGAAATGCATAGTTCAATTCGTTTTTAACTACTATTATGGCAATTAAAAAGCTCAAAAAACCTATTTCAGTGTGATAACAAGAGCACATTATCCCATAATTAGCCAAAGCGTCTAAATGTGCATTTTACAGCGCAACATGACACTAAAAACGAACAGATATTGGAACACAATGTAGACAATACTCGAGCAGAAGCGAGCATGCTGTATTGCTGAATCCAGCACGAATTAGTTTATCCAATTAGACCGGTAATACATGAAATTTACACGCCAATACTAACCACAAGTTTTTGCTATGTCAATATTTATTTAAGGATCACATTAGGTCAATAAAATGTAAATGTTAACTTTTCATGATTATCGCGTCATGTACAGTTAAGTTTGACAGTTTCAAAATGTGCTAAGATTATTTCTCATTTGAATTAAGTATCATGTCATTTTCGTGTACCCATTGCTCCGTGAAACTTTGAAAGACAGAAAATGTTTTATAATGTTGATTCAATACGTTCCCTATTTCTGCAGTTTTTCAAAAGGGACAAAGTAGTATTTAAGTATCGTTTTCCATTGCTATTACTCTATCACAATTAAGAATATGCAGGGGCTGTTCAAGTAGTTTTGATAGTTGAAACAATAAATCATTTTTTATTAACGCACTCAGCCCATTCGGATTGAACATGCGGCAAATTGTCGGCAATTGAAGTTACTGACCATATTCTCAGAAATGATTACCGAAGATGCCACATGGGAGGGTGAGAAACAGGGACCAGGAAGAATTGAAAGAACAAAAGCAGAAAGCTCGCAAGAGAAGGCTAATCTCTCAGATTTCATAGAGGCTATTAAAGAAATTACCATTAACGAAGCACTTGAAAACGCTGGCTGTGGCTGTGGAACTTTTTTCTACACTACGGGACCATTTCTATTTATCACCGCAGTTGGTAGCATGATGGCGGTATTGGCCATAATAGGACCCATCTTGAAGTGCGAGTGGGGACTATCATCTTTCTATCTCTCTATTCTGAACCCAGCTCATTACGTCATGTCGGCTATTTTCTCTGTTCTCACATCAACTCTCGGGGATAAGATTGGACGGAAGCCCATGGCTCTCATTGGAGCTGTAGGCGTGACTGTAACAGGAATCTTGTCTTCCTTTGATAAGGGCTATTGGTATTTTTTCGTGTTGAAACTTTTCATGGGAGCATTCCAGGGACTTGGGGTGGCCCGGCAGTGGTACTGAGTGGTGAGATCCCGCCCATGAAATATCGAGCACTAGCATTGTCCGGATACTCGCTGGCCTTTGGAGTGGGAATTTTAATAACAGGGGCCATAGCATATTTCACTTTGGAGAGATACGGATGGGAAGGATTTGTACTGGCGACAACGTTAGTTTTTTCTCCTTCCATCCTGTTTCTAGCTCTTGCAGATGAATCGCCAAGGTACCATCATCAAAAAGGGAATGTCAGTAAGGCTGAGAAATCAATCAAGCAAATCTACAGATTAAACAGAAACAAGGATATCCATTTTAAGTTAAAAGACCGGGTTGAAAGATTGGAGACGTCCAATGAACTCAAAAAGTATTCATGCCGTGAGGTATTAAACATAATACGGTACTCGGACAATGTCCGGAATGCATTGCTTCTGTTCGTCATTGGATTCGCAAGCCACTTAAACTACGTCCTTTTTGTCTACTCCACCCCAAGAATTATAAACGAAGGCTATTGCACGGACCTAATCTCAACTCTCAAACCCAGATGTACTTACGACAAAAGCTCCTTGCTCAACATTGAATTGGTCAGCATTGCTGAGCCTATCGGTGTGCTCATAACACTGGTTGTTCTTGAAAAGTTCGGACGGATAAAGGTCTTCTCTGCTGCTGGAATTGGATCCACTTTTCTTATCACAGGCCTCTATTTCTGTGTTCACCCCAACTTCCTCACTGCATTGCTGTTCCTGATGTACATGCTCCTGGCCCCCATGGGCCTTGCCCCCTTGCTTCTGGTGAGTGAGCTGATGCCTACAACCATAAGATCGACCATGGCCTCCCTTCTGGTTGCTGTTTGTCAAGTTGGGACTGTGCTTGCTCTTTTTATCGCTGATTTCATTCTGACTTACAGAGAAGGAGGTCAACTGACTTTTGCGATAATTCAGGTCTTTTCACTGGTGTTTGGAGTTTCTGTAGCCATGATGAAACGAGAAACACAGGGAAGTGAACTTTTAAATGCATAAAAGCATACAGTGTTTACGGAGATAAAAATAGAACCTTAAATTGCAGTGGATACTCAATACTTCAATATCTGGGGCTTATTTGCAATCTATTAGAGAAAGAAATTTTAGAGAAAGAAATTTATTTTTTTATTGATCTTGCGTATCTTAATGTAAGTCACCAATTTCCATCACTATAAAAAACTCTCTGTTTTATTTCGAAACCATTTCAAACTATCGAAACTATCGAACTACTGTTCATTGGATTCATCCTCTATTATTAAATGAGACTAAAACTTAGGTACCTACTTACTGAAAAACTTCCTCTGTTTTAAACTTAGTACTTATGTCTTATCCCACTGAAATTCTTGAGAACTTAAATACTTAAATACAAGACGGAATATCCTGTGATTGAAGAGAAAAGGAGACAAGCCATATATAGGATGTAATTGAACCAAAAATAATGGCAAAAAACTTATGTCTGGCCTAAATTTCATTTTTCCATACAGAATATTTGAAATGATTATATATGTAGATTGTAGATTAATTATGACACACCAAAAAGAAGACTGTTCAAGAGGAAGGATTAGCCAAAGAAACAACATAATATCAAGACATCAAGAGAATATCAAAACATCAATAGAAATCAGAACTGTACTATGCTCATAGGAAATATACATTTCCTATGGCATAGAGTGTGTGAGAGCACCAACATGTGTGCACAGCTCAGCTTTCATGCAGAATTTGAAGTTGTATTATATCTTTGTATTTCTCACTTTTCTCACTTTTCACCTTTCTAGAACCTCTGCAGCAGGTGGCCCGGCTAGGGTCGTAGGTGGTTTCATCGTTCCGCGTCGATCAAATGGATTGATCAAATGAAAAACGCGCACAATACACTTTTATGAAGCGCGCGCGATTGTGTGGCATTTTCATTTGATCAGTTCATTCGATCGACGCGTAACGATGCAGGTGCCTTATTTATTTGAGATTTATCTGACTCATAAAGTAAAGTAAAGTAAAGTAAGCATTATGGTATTTAACCATCTCTAATCTCATACCCAATTGATCAATATCAAATACGAGAAAACCCGTTGGGTTTTCTCTTTAATTGGACGTATATATTCAGTTGGACGTACAATAAATTGAACGAAGTCATTAATGCAATTTTTTGTTACTGGGGGTAGGGGTGCAACGTAACGAAATTACGAAATATGTACATCGGATTTGAATATGAATCAAAATATATTGCAGATTTTGCGATTTTAATGTCAATTGTCAAGGACACATAACAGTAAATAAGAAGAACTCAAGAACAATGGTTTTATAATCCAAAGTACGATTCGGAGAAAAGATGGGCAACAAATTTGAATCCAATCTCATTGAAATCAAAATTGTACGCATTTTCATCTGTTTTTAACCCACTCCTAACTTTAATTGGACGTATAGTCAGTTGGACGTACAATAAATTGAACGAAGTCATTGATGCAATTTTTTGTTGCTGGGGGTAGGGGTGCAACGTAACGAAATTACAAAATATTTACATAGGATTTGAATATAAATAAAAATGTTGCAGATTTTGCGATTGTAAATTAATGTCGAGGACACAACATTAAATAAGAAGAACTCAAGAACCATGACCGTTTTCTAATCCAAAGTTCAGATTCGGAGAAAAGATGGGTAACAAATTTGAATCCAAGCTCATTGAAATCAAAATTGTCCGCATTTTCATCTTTTAAGAACCCACTTCTAACTTGAGTAAATATAAATTTCTCCTTCTGTCGAATCCTCACAGCCAACCATCGAAACTACAAATATCTTCATACGAAACAATTATCGCTGATTTTCACAATGGGACAAATTGTTCAACTCTTACCTTTTCTCCTACAATAGTGATTAGAGTTGATATGCTTCTGTCGTAAACTTTTTACCAAACTCGAAAATTCCATTGAGAACGTAAATTATGAATTTAAACAGTTAAAACGTTTCCAAAATACACAGCAACGAAATGGCAGATGCTTCGTTAAAATGCACGTGCAGTTTAGCCGCGCGAATCACCAATCACCATAGCAACGCGCCGCAACTGGTGAATTTAACCTAGAACGCGATCTTCTTTTTAGGGTGGATTTTTCGGACTTTCGACGTTATTTACGAAAAATCTAAAGCCTGAATCCTATTTTTGGCCATGCTATCTTTTAAGTTTAGACATTTTCTACCGCCTTGCAAAAAATCGCGGCTTTTTAGCTCCATTTGGGTCAGTTATTCAAGAACAAACGTAGAAGTGCCTCTTTCCTTTATATTAAAGATTAACAATTATCTAGCACCATTTCACTTCGGTGCCCATTCCATAGTAACATTAATAAAAAGCAATTTTACAATAAACAATAATAAGTTATTCAATGTGATGAAATTAATTTTAACTTCCACAATGATAAAATATCAAAATTGATAAAAACACTGAAAAGCCAGTAAAAATAGTTAGTCAAATAAACATGGTCAATTAATACAAACTATGCAATGTGATTTATCAAGTATAAATATTGATACCTTTCTTCTTGGCTACAAAAGGATCACTTCTTAAGAATTCATTGAACTTTAGTTTGTTTCTTAAATAGTTATCGCATTCAATTTTCTCAAGCACAACTGATGATATATACCAGAAATTACTAGGAGAGTGCATTTCAGTATTGTTCTTATAATGATCTAATAAAACCTTGAACATGTCTACGCTAGATGCTTCTCGATCTCGTACAGTTTTAGGTAAGTCATTCCAATAAGTTCTAACTCTTTCTGAAATAAATCCATCATTTACTTTAGTTACTTCTCTTGGCAGGTTGCTACAAGATTTTCTATATTACGTCAGCAGGTTTCTTCTGCTTCTGCAACCCCAGGAATTTTAGTATCTTTAATTCTGGGTTTATGCAACCTGATCATGTGACAAATCAAATTTAAATCAATTTAATCCATGAAAATTACACGTATATTCCTGTGTTGGCTCGCGCGGCGCGTACACACGCCTACTATCCTGAGCCCGGATATTAGGTTAGTTATTGTCTTACGGTGTAGGACCTTTTTTTGCGCGCATGTTTCGGAGAAAAGCTGCGCGCGCAAACAAACAGGGACACATAGCATGTGGCTAAATAAGTAACTTTACCCGGCTCGGCCCGCTGCCGCGCAAACAGCGCAGCGTTTTATATTCATATATTGTTCAACTTTGTCTGACCATTTACAATAATTCGGCGGACACGCGCGTCCGCGTCGCGCACGCTTTGCGCGGGCGCGGCGGAGTACGCGGCAAGCACTAAAACCAGGGGGTACCAGAAGGTGACTGCTGCACTGGGGGCCTACCTCATAAAAAGCTCTCTCAATTCAAACACCCCAAGAGCTGATGTAGGTATTGGACTGAAGATGCCTGCACACCACTCATCTTGGTCTGAGTGACTTAGATCCTACTGCTCTCCACATTGCGTTACCTAAAGGGATGATTTGGTGTTCAAGTACAGAATTGGAGAAAAGTCTTGCAGATCCATGCCTTCAAATATATTTTTGCAGCATAATATATTATTATTTCTTTTTCTATGTGCAATGCGAAAGGTGATGAATACACCTGGATCCATCCACTGGTCCTAAAGCTTTAATTATATTTCCATTATTTTCAGCACCAAAAATTAAATTAGAGTGAATTTTGAGAAGTTGGACATACAAGGTTTGTTTTTATCAGGAATGGTATCAAGACAGTGGCCAAGGCACAAAAAGTTTTAATAAAAAGGTTTAAGTTAGGGGTTAAACTGAGTTATGCATGGACTTTATCTTGTGTTCAAAGATGAGCAAATATCTGCAAATAAGATAATTATTAGGTCATCAGGGTGTAGTCCATGAACTCATGGTCACAGTAATGTTGAGGGTACAAGACTACAAGATTTTAAAAACTACATCCATATGAGAAACATTCCAATAAACTTTGTTTTTGGTGAACTGTGGTGAATTGAAGTTTGCAAGGTAAAACTTCTTGTAATCAAATGTTTGCAGCAAACTTGTTTTTGTCCCAATTTCCATCAAACTAGTTCACAAGGTGTAGGTACTAAAATCTATCTGAATTCATGACAAACTTGTGTAAATTTGCTGTTGAGTCCACCAGAGGGCAGAGTTCACTGGAGTCCACTAATTTTTCAGTGAACCGTAAAATCTTAAAATTTATTCACCTGTATTCATTTGTATTCACATGTATCAATGTGCATTCACCATGATTCATGAATTTGGGGAATCCACGTGGACTTGTTGGACGTTTGGCCAATGCCAATAATGAAAGTCTTCTTTCTTGAAAATCTTTCCATCCTAGGCAGAATGTGCATAAAGTGAACAAAATGCCCTTGGTAAAAGGAACAAGATCAAAGTTGTACACTTCCTCTAGCAACCCAAAGCCATCTTACATCACAGATGTAGAGAAGTTACAGGATGCCCTTGTTAGGAGTCAGAATGAGGTGATGCACATGAGAGAACAGATGGAGTTTTTGGCATTCCTTGTCAGAAGAGCCTGGCAAGGGGACAAAGGGGCAATTAATGATGTTGCCAGTATTGTCGGTAAGTTGCTACCTTGATCTTACTATAGTCAATAGTAGAGAATATCATACTTACTGTAATGATTTCAATAGAGAAAAACTGTAAATGGGTTGATTGTGGATACTGGATAATCATTAGTCAACTAAAATTTGACATCTAGTATTTATTGATGCAATGTCATAAATAATGAGCTACACTCTATTGTAAAACAAGTGGTTTCCAACTTAATAACTTAAAATTTCATGTGCTTATGAACCTAGACGTCCCACAATATTCAGGAATACCTTGTTCAAGTTTTTAGCACAATGTCTTCCATCACATTATTGCTAGATATTCCCGATAGTTCGACTTGTAAATTAACAATTTAAACATTCCCCAAATACTCACCGACAAAATCTTGTGGTTTTGGTCCATCTAAGCACTTAGCTCATGGTTAATGAGTAGTGTCTATTCTTCTATTGGCCAAAGTTAATGCACTAGTCGTGCAATTAACAGTTCTTTCTGCAGCTTCAGTGTTAATTAAATTGCACTGATTCATACACACTCTCTGGATGATAAACCCTATACTTACTATTGATGCCTGTAAATCCAAATCCAACAGGTTGTGATTCTGGTACAGCCAATGAAGCGTTGCTACAGTTCAGTGATAAAGATGAATCGGTAAGCACGGTGTTAATAATAGGTATTGCATTGATATCATGGTGAGGTAATGACTGTAGAGCGGCTGTAACATGGTGTGCAAAATAAATAATGTGTAAATAGTCAACTGTGTCCCGAAAAACCGAAATCCCTTCCCTAATTTTCCGATTATAGAACAATTTTCCTAGTATCTTGGTACTGTAACCTAAAATTTCAACAACTTAAAATTCAATTGTTGTAAGGAATCTGACAATGAGACAATCTGATGATAAATAGGTGAACTGATGATCAATAATTGAACTGAATAAGATAAGTTTATCAATAGCAATCAATGAGTTATAGGACAATTCCTGACCGATCGCTACCCAATGAGGGAGATTGGTGCCTTAGTAGGTCCTTATAGGTCCCTCGACTATTCGTATTTTAAAGACGACATAAGTTGTAAAGAATATAGGCACCTCATAATAGGTTACCCTCTGTGGCCATTTGTTTATCAAAAGCGTCCATTACGCTCATAATGGACGCTTTTGCTAAACAAGTGGCCACTGAGGGTCACCAATCAAGGGGGGCAGGCCTTTTCTGGGTATGGATGATCGAAATGTAACTTTTGTCTAAAAATTATTGCGGAGCACTCTAACTACCACCAAAGCTCTAACTACCACCAAAGCTTTTATGAAATTATTGATAAAAAAACTTTGACCCTAGCCTGAGTTATGGCATTTTGAAAATCGATATTTTCCTGCAATTACAGTGTACGCGTGAAATTCTGTTGCAATTTGCCAAAAATACAAACCCGGAGCACCGTATGATGAGTCAGGAGTGGTGTACACTGGCAAATCTAATTACACTCGACTTAAGTGTTCTGTGTGTCGCCCTGGCAACGAGGGCACCTGGTTTCTGCGTACAAGTGCTGCATAATGTCATAATGCCATTCCTTTGCCAGATGAGAAGTGGCTCATGTTTACTTTTGAGAATTAGAGCTCACTGCAATGGGAATATTTGGTTATTTTGGTGTTACACGTCGGTCATTGGTTATTTTTAATAAAATTACTAGGTATTTAACTATACCACTGGATATAGGTAATAATAAAAGAACACTGTAAAATCTATGGAAGCGTTGAATACGAACGAGGGTTGTCAGATCGAGTTGGAAGGAGTACTGTTGTTTCGGGTCATGAAACAATTGAATAACTCATGGATCATTTGTCATCGACAATTATTCCACTCGGCTACTCTTCGGAATACAATTATCGATAACACATTCCCATAATAATTCGTTGTTTAATCGCACACTGCTGAGTGCTGAGTATCATCAGCTGGTGAAATAGCTATGATGATACATGGAATTAACCCCGGAATAAACCCGGAATAAACCTAGAAATTAACCCGGAATTAACCCTGGAATTGACCCCGGAATTAACCAAGAATTAACCCGGAATTAACCCTGGAATTAACCTCCGTTCAGTGTGATGGTGACAAGTGGGCGTCCATGGTGGAGGGCATGCTGGCTGATGAGCGGTCCAAGGACAAGGAACAGAGGAGCAACGTGAAGCTGACTGAGAGGGAGGTCTTGTTGGAGGATGAGATCCTCAACCACAAGCCGTGAGTTGCCTGAATCCTTGTAAACCTGAAACCTTGAACCTTGTAAACCCGAAAACTTAAACCTTGTAAACCTGAAACCTTGTAAACCTTGAACCTTGAATCTTGTAAACCTTTAACCTTGAACCTTGTAAACCTTAAACCTTGAACTTTGTAAACCTAAAACCTTGAACCTTGTAAACCTTTAACCTTGAACCTTGTTAACCTGAAGCCTTGAACCTTGTGAATCTGAAACCTTTTAATTCTGAAATCATGAACGTTGTAAACCTGAAACCTTGAACCTTGTAAACCTGAAACCTTAGACCCTTGAACCTTTTAAACCTCAAAACCTTAATAACCTGATATACCTTAAACCTTGTAATTTGTAAACCTTCGTAAACCTTTTCAAACCCTGAAACCTTGAACCTTGTAAACCTTTAAACATTGTTAACCTGAAATCTTGTAAACGTTTTACTTTTTTAAACCTTTTAAGCGGTAAATTTTAAACCTTGTAAAACATAAAACTTGTCAACCTGATAGTCTGATACCTTTTAAGCCTGAAACCTTGTAAACTATAAACCCCAAACCTTATTAACTTGACATCTTGTAAACCCTTAAACCTTGTAAATCTTGTAATTGTAAACCTTATTAAATTTAAGCCTTGTAAACTTTAAAACTTGTAAATATAAAACTTTGTAAGCCCTTATTAACTTCTAAACCTTAAACTTAGTACTTTTGTAAACATAACTCAGATTATTTAAATCTAAACATACAATTATCTAATTGCCCCAAGTCACGAAGGATTTATAAATCTAATCATCCAAATTATGAACATATGCTCCATGAACGCCGAACATAAATAGTGTAATTCAATTTGAAGATTAAGTTAATCCTCCTAATGATGTGACGCTATTTTAATCTCCTTGAATTGTTTTCATAACCTGGTTAAGATAGGGCACCTATAATGTTGTGGCACGATAGTTGAACTGGAATTTCAGTACTGTTTTTGACCGAAAATTAACCTTTGTTTTCGTTTCATCCTTGAACTGTAGAACCGGTTTATGCATTTTATAATTTTTCAATTCATCATTTGGAGAATTTGATATGTACCCTGCCGAATCAACTTTTTGTTTTACGAAGTGGTATTTAGGCAGGGTTAGCAGAATTGGTGATTCATAGACAAAAATATAATCTACTTTTGATTTGGAGTGCCCTACAATGTGCCCTATAACGTATTAGTTATCTCTTGAAATGTTTTATGACATTCGAGTATCACGCAATTCATCTGAAACAATGATTGGGAATTCATAATTCTCTATTGACCCCTTATTTCAATTTTTCTGGCCAAAATCATGATTATATGTACTTCTGATTTGGTCAGAAGCCTGTCATAGAACATACCCAACATATTAGTACGACTGGCAATTTTAGCACCCACCAAAGTTAGAGAGTTAGCGAAAACGAGCACAATTCTTGTTGAAAGTTGATGCATCACAAATTCTTATGTTCATCGTTCGAACAGGATTCAGCTATGTCTGGCGGACTGGCGGTTTTAATTTTATGCATTCTCAGAGCTATGTGAATAGATACATGACATTCTATGAAGACTTCAAAACTATCAAAACTTTCCGATAATTCCGAATTAATTAAAGATTATGCATATTATTATGGACATAAAGTCTTGGGACAAGTCCTGTGATATAAACTAAACCTATAGAGCTATTTGTGGTATGCATGTGAAAGGCTCATTTGCACAATAGCACAATGGCCCCCAGTAATGGACCCGTGACACCGGCATCACTGGTAGTTGTATCTCCAACTATTAGTCAGTGCTTATCAAGCCATCTATTACGGATGTACTTTATGATGCTTTATATGAGGGAGAGAACCTTCGAAATACTGCGTCGGTTTATACCGATCTTTAGCATTCTTTGCTTTTGTACGAAATTATTGTTCATTTGATTATTTGGGAATTTCACAATGATTCTATACTTAGTTCCAACCCATCATTTACTAAATCCCTTAAAATTCAAAACATCATTCCAACTACATGATGTTTTGAATTTCAAGGGGTTGAGTAAATGAGATTGGCTATTCTTCGGTTACATTCTCACCTTCCAACTTTTCCCCCTTATTTTAGGGTATTTTCTGATAATCTTTTCCCCTTTTCAGGATATTCTCTGATAATCGTATCCCCTTTTGAGGGTGTTCTCCTCATTTCTGAACAAGCCCCGTGGGAACTACAACCAGAAAGTGCAGGGTCGACCGAACACCACAGCCATCCACACTCGTAACACTCGAACCCCTCATACCAAGTCAAGTTAGTGATCGTGTGAAGTGTTAGATGTGATGCGTATATAATACTTTTGCTTAATGGGTACTGACTACTGGATAGTCACGGGAGTATTATTAGATCCATACCGTTATTTTTTATTCCTTAATATGAGGAATTACAGGTACTTAAATACTTAAAAACAGGTTATATCACAGTATTTGCATTCAGGTTCTAACCTGATGCCGAAGACTCCCGCCCCTGACACCTCCCTGTTCAGGTTCTAACCTGATATCGAAGACGCCCGCCCTGACACCTCCCTGTTCAGGTTCTAACCTGATATCGAAGACGCCCGCCCTGACAACTCCCTGTTCAGGTTCTAACCTGATGTCGAAGACGCCTGCCGCGCCTGTTTCCTCGCCCCGTACCACCCCAATGGTGCGGCCCAGCTCCGCCCCTCACCACAACAACGCGACAGTGGCAGTGCACGGGAGTGAGGTGCTCATAGCGCACAAGAGCAAGGTTAGTGGGTTCCTAGGCCTGGTTCATAGAATGAGGAGGCTGGGCACTAAATGATAACAGGGGCGTAAAAAAGTAAATTCTTTTATTGCGAAAATATACTGAAAGTTTGATGTTATTTCTTTTTTTTGACTTGTATTTTCATGATTCTTGATTTCATCGAATAGTAAGACAAACGGTTTTCTTGAAATTTCCTTGCTGTCGTTCCTGTAAATCGTCATGTTTTGTTGTCTTTGATATCTGCCTAACATTTGTTATGTGTGTGAGAATGAGACGTGCGGGATTTTCTTTCTGTTTAATTTCAGAATTCGAGGCCCGTATTTCATAAATCGCAGGAAACCTTTATTGTAAAATATATAAATGGATCAATTATGAGATTATGGGTTTATCATATGGATTTCTTATTTTGAGATGTTTTTCGCGAGTCCGACTAACGTAGATGTTGCGGGTTCTGAGAGCGCCTTCTGAAATTTCCAGTTTCCACACGACCGCCATTTGTTCGTACGTGATACTGATCTAACACTTAAGCAGTAAAACATACAATTTTGCGCCGCGCAACTCGGAAATTCAGAATGGTCTACCCGAACTCGCGACACCTGCGTGCCAGTGTAGTCCCCTAATCCCGGAATAGCTCGGTAGGTGCGATGCGTACTGCGAGGTATGCACGTGCCCTGTTCTTAAGTACAGTCACGAGGAGGCGTGGCGTGCCTCGTCCCGGTACGGAGTGCCCACGAGCGCGAGGGCGTGGTCCGACCAAGGCAACCTCAAGTTCGGGATGGAGCTGCTCAAGGAGAAGGACCAACTTATGGTCGCGATATTGTGTTCCGTGGGGAAGTAGGCAGGTTTCGCACTGATGTATACAGTTAAGGAGCTGTGACACCTTTTTCTGGTTCTTATTCTTCTTGTCCTTGTGATGTGATACCTTGTGACACCCTGTGACATGTGACACCATGTAAAATGTCACACGTGACTTCTTATGTGACTCTTGTCTTATCATGTTTCTTTCTGAATATTTCACTTCACTTTATGATTTGTCAATATCTTTCGTGATTTTCCCCATTCTTTGAACAATCCTAATAAATTTGAGAATTGAGTGTTATTCCCACATCCTGTATCTACAATTGCCTTTCGTAATCTTCTCTTGTACGTATACTTTACGAAACGTATTTATGAGGAACGAAATTTTGGGAATTTTCAGAAAAATCGCTATATTTTCGCACCCCATGAAGTTTCAATATGATATCATCATCATACGTCAACATTAGCCTAGGTAATGTAAAGTGTTGAAAAATCCTCATATTTTCAAAGCCCCAAAATTTCGATCCCCAGAATTATTTTCCTATTGTCCCAAATACGAATATTTCTCCTGAGGTATTCACTATTCTGTCTTTTCTAACTGTGTCTATGTTTTCTTTCGTGTGTGAATTTGTTAGCTGTTTCATGCATATTTAAGTGATTGTGATTTTTGGAATTAATCTCCTCATTTTATTAATTCTGATAGACTCTTCATTGACTATCATGTCATAGTTTTAACTTTTAAAACGGTTATGAACCCTTCACTCGTACATAGTACTCCGCTTATAGTGCCCATGAACCTCTAGACATAAAAACATGTCGCAGATCTATTGTCTGCTTGTCTGCATTGAGCAATAATGTGTCTCAGAAGAATTTTAGATTTGATAAAATATCTCTGATAAGTAATAAGTAATAAGTACAACTGGCGATCCAGAATTTATTAGAAGAAGTTGGGTCAACCTGAGAATCTGAGGGTCATGGGAGGACCACGCCCATTTTTCAGAGATTCGAAATTCCTTCACCATCGAGGCCATTGCTATAACAACGAATGTGATTATAAAGCCGAGATTTAGATTTGATTAAAAATTTCCAGATTTTTTTGTGATGTTAGATCTCTTGCAAGGGCGTGGGAGTTGGGTTTTTCAAAAACTGCCTTCCTTTCGCTCCTTTTAATACCTGCAAATAATTTTATAACATCTGAGCAGCCGTGCGTTTCAGCCGCCCGATTGTGGAATGATACACAGCTATTGGTTGCAAGCAGATAATAAGCGATTGAAGGTGGCTGCTTTACTGAGATTCATCATGACTATTTGATGACGTAAACCAGACTACTTTCTTGTGAAGCTCAGCGCATAAATATAACCTACAAAACTTAAACTTTGTTGTTAAACTGAGCTGCATAACGATCCCGCACACACACGCTTGTGCAGTGCTGCTTCACAAGTACACGAGTATGTGTGTGTGTCGGACGTGTCTAGTGTCTGCATACTGTGCGGTTATGCAAGTTTAGTGAATGTGTTCAATGTTCCGGCTAATAAATTAATAATTATCCGGGGTTACTCAAGCTTATAATTATCCGTGGTTACTAAAGTTTAATGAATGTTGAAATTGTTAGTAGATGAATTGGGCACTGGCTTGCAAGGCATTTTGAAAAATTAAGCACTACGGACTACCTCGAATCAATTAACTAGAAATGCACATATCGGATTTATTCTAGAAATATTTGCCAAGTATTTGCTTTGGGCATCAAGAATACTCCTTCTCAGCACTATCTCGGATTGCTTTTTTCGAGCTATTAGCCCACATACCAGTTACATCAGTTATCCATGGTCCGTGGTCCATTGGAGGTTCTTAATGGATATAATTTGATCATCTCTAATTGTCTAGCTAGGGCTGAGTCATTATTTAACATAAGGTTTGGTGTGGAAACTGGAAGCCATATGATTTTGGGCGTACAACGAACTCGAGCTCTTCAGCAAAGCTAATGACTACGTATTAATGTGCACTGTTGCCATGGTAACGTTCATGTACAGTCGATCAAGGGCTTTTATTGCTTTACATAAAGGTTTTATCTTCTTAATTTGGATATAATGGATGTTATTGCTTACTACTTGTCAACTTTTAGTGTAGTAATTCACAGAAAAAAGAGTATACAATCCTACTATACCTTATTACGGGAAATATTTGAAAGGTATGAAACTTGAGGATTTTTCTAAAAAATCCCCATATCTTCGTTCCCCACAAGATCTATATTCTCAATATGACGCCATCGTCATACGTTAACATGTGTAGTATTTCAAAAAAAAGTTCCAAAATTATTATGGTCAGAATTATTGTCCCATGTAGGTATATGTATCTTGTAAGGTATACAGTATGACTAGAAAATTTGAAGCAACGTACTAACGTAAATTGGTTGATATCCAAAGGACGTATTGTTTATTGATTTCTCATGATTCGTGATTTTGAACACTAAAGAAAGTCGTGGAGTGATGCCGATGCAAAATTTCTTTGTGGGGGTAGGGGTGCAACTTTCCAACAATCAATATCTAAATTATGTTTTTTGGTACTTCAGTAACTTCTGTCAAAACACATCAATAACTTGATAAAGTGTCCCTTTTCCAGAGTTTAGCCACCCTAATCTCTATACAATGAATAATCCCACTCAAGCTGTGAATATTCCATTATTACAGACTCCATTAACTTAAAAGTAATCTTCCAATTCCCCAGGGACTCAACTTGCTAGACTCGAGACAGCTCCGCAAATCTTACTACCTACAGAAGCGATTAGGAATACCGGACGACGGGATCGTTTTGTGAAGAAATCAATGTTTGTGTCCAGTGGACCCTTGTGATTACAGTGTCTATTGATTTTTCTATCGTTCACTTAATTAGGTTACAGAGTTGGTTACGAATAATATAATTCGGATTTTGTGTTAATTTATACAGATGCTAATGGACACGATAAACAAATATGTTCAATACAAATCTTTTATTATTCTGATATACTGTAGGTACAATATTATGACGATACACTGCTAATAGTCTAATATTAAGATATTCATCCGCAGTAAGAAGCTAATTTCTTTAATACCTTATTGAAATAAAACATGCATGATTCACATGACCATATGTCTTCCTATAGCAATTGTATCAAGTATTTAGTCTTAGAGCCAGTTGGATTGCCAAAAACGGTTAAAATATATTCGTGAGACATCAGAAGTAAGGCCAATTATTGCCTTACGGAGTATCTTAGGTTTTATCATGAGCATTAGCGGAGAACAGAGTTTGGTTATTGATGCAACTAATAACTGGGATATATTCATGTGCTAGGAATTATAATAACGTCCATTATTCGCCTGGATCAATGGGTATCATCTTTTCAATAATTGACTTTTGAGTTTCATGTCCCAAGTTTGCATTCTACATCGATAATATAAGTCTTTCATTTGTTTCTCTGTTACTGAACCCTTGTTAGTTGATTTTTTAATCTTCGCTCCCACTTGGCATGGTACATATAGTTACATGATTCAAAGAATTGAAGGTTTCCATCCAAATTCATACATGAGCTCTATGGCTCTGAGATACCTTATTGTAGGAAATTAAGCACTCAGGAAATTAAGCACCAATGCCTCTAAAAGGGCTTAATTTCATGGTGCTTAATGACATGCTGGCTTAATTTTTGTATACCTCAATTTTCAATTAATTTTGGGGTATGAAATGGCATAAAATGCTACATTTTCAAAGGTGAAAAACTGCTATATAGAATCATGTATTAAATTATACATACGTAATACATACATAAGTTCATAGGGAATACCTGCGTTTCATTTCATTATGGTAAAACAATTGCTAATCCCTTGATTTATGGCTTATGCTATTTGAATCTGTTTTGGTATAACAGTCGCGCATAAAAATTGCGTGAAATTTGAATGCATTATGAAATCATTGCATTAAGTTGACATGAAATTAAGCCTACATTGAATTAAGCCAACATGTTATTAAGCACCAAACCCTTCAAAAGGGTCTAATTTCAAGGTGCTTAATGACATGTAGGCTTAATTTTCTGAGTGCTTAATTTCTTACAATAAGGTATCCTGGTGTCTCCCCAAGACGTTTATCATGTGATATTCACCTATCTATGTGCCATAAATGGCACACTGTGTCAAAATTTTAAATATTGCTGTAACGCGCGGTGACAAATTACTGTAAATTCCGCGCATCACGCGCGTACGTATATTGCGCGCGCTGCATGCACTGTGCATATATGCTCTCTTTAATTTACCATTGTATGCATGATGCAGTGCGCGCGGGGTTGCAATTAGGGTTTTTTCCTATCCTGTACGTGCAAAACGTTCCATATGGACGGCCGTCTCATTCAAATTTCATCATTATTCGAAAATATGAAATAAACGTGTCCACAACGTCCTTGTCAGGCGTTGCCTGACCCCCTCGCGCGCGCGAAGCGCGCGCGCCACGAATTTCAAATAATGGGTCTGACGACGTCAGACAACAACGTCCGTCAATGAAATTTAAGTGGATGAAATTAAATTTAAAGTCGACGAAATTTGAGTACATGTGGGGCCGGGGCTAAAGGCTACCTTGCGTGCCGCTCAGCTCAGGAACGAGTAAAATAATTGCGCAGCATGCAGTACATGCTTGACCACAGGGATATATGTAAAAAAAGGAACTAAATTCGAGTTCAAAATTGAATTAATTTGTCAACAAAATAATATCATCAAGTCATTAGTTGATTAAACTATAATAAGTAATAATCATATAGGTAGCTCGATGAGTGGGTAAATAAATTCTTTACTTACGTAATTACAGATTTTTGAGGACTTCTCCCAGTCCTAATAATCTAATATAAGATTAAACCATTGATACTCATACTACTATTGATAAAATGTTGTTTCTGCCTATTTCTTCTTTTGTTGCATGAAATTGCTATAATGAATATTGGATGGTTCAACTTTTCAATAAATGATCTTCTCTTCATGTCTTCATAGGATAGGCATTATATCTTTATATCTGGGGGGAACTGGTCATTGAAATCGCCCCAATTCAAAGAATTATATAATTCTAGTTCATAGAAAGTTTACCGCAAAATTTTTTAGAATGAACTTATAACTTCACTAAATTTAACTTATATGAACTCCCCCAAGTTCATATAACTTTTACATATGAATTCAAACACGAAACAGTTCCCAAAATTTATGAACTGAATGCATGAATTCATATGAACTAGTTATTCATATGAACTCAGAACTGGAGTTCACTGCTTATTGCGTTGAACTAGTTAAGGTTAACTTTGAACTGGGGTTAACTGGGGTTACCAGTTCATTTTAGTTCCCCGAGTTCATGTCCTCAATGGGGAAAAATATGTTATTTTTGGAAAAAAATTTCCAAAAGAAAAAAGACGTTTTAACTGTTAGTGCCCTACCCTACTGAGCATTTTTTTACCAACACTCCTTCCCAAAAGTTATCGA